>VSWD01000001.1:45336455-46536455 GCA_033119305.1 Pinctada imbricata
CAACAGAATTGTAATATATTGCAATAAAGTTTCAATAATATTGTATTGTATCGCAATAATATTGCGTAATATAGTAGAAATCCCATAGTAACGGTTGCGAACTTCGGAACGAATAACATTCCGAAGTGAGACCAGGTGCCCGGGGGGAGGTTAGCGTCCTGATTGCATGCAACACCCGTCGCAACAGCTCCATGGAAACTTGTCAAATTCGGTGTTTGTCTCCATGTATATATTGATGTACATGCCAGGCAAGTTTCCTGTTTGTTGATGATGACAACCATTCACATAATGCATAACTATAACGCATATCTATTGCGATTAATTGCAATACCTCCTAGAAATAACGTAAAAGAATTGCGAAATAACGCATGATCTTTGCGAAATATGCAATATTATTGCGATATTAGGCAAATTGATACATTTTGTGTATATTAATATGAAATCATCTTCCTTCTTCCTAAAATATCTAAAGTCCTCAAACACCTCTTCAACCTTTGAAAAAATCATCGATCCGCCTAACAAGTATTTGTTTATCCTTTAACTGCTAGTGGTATTTTATAGTGCCCTTTCAACCTGATTTGAATCAAATCTTATGCGACGTACGTTCACAGACCGACGGTCATGTAAACAAAACGTAACAACAGACGTCAAGTCGACCGTGCATAAGTGAACGCATATGGTTCTGCATCTATGTTGATTTTTTGAACATGCTTTGATTCTTCAAACACTCACTTCCTCAATGTAGCAATATATATTTCCATTTCTTTTGGTAAATTGATACTGATCAATGCACTGTATTTACCCAAACAACGGCAAAACGACGTCAAATGACGTCGCAAACAGTAAACCATACTCCACTTCACATGAATATATATATTTTGCTTTATCACGGCGTAGTCATATAAGGTTTAGAAATTTGGTATTATCAAAGTACATGTATAAATCAAAGAAAAGCATTATGACAAAGTAAGCCAATTTCGCCATTCATGGCTCTGGTCCTTTTCACAGATTTATGCATTGCCAGTTTTTCACATAAATCAAACCTTTTGAGACCAAATTGCAACTTTACCTAGGAGTTAAAATGTAAAATCTATATTATTCGAAAGAGCATTCCAACTTCTTTTTTTTTTTTGAAATCGCATCTTTCAATTTCTTTTATTTTACGATGAATACAAATGATATTATTCATTGCTTCCTATTTTCTGTGATATTTCCTTTAAAATCTTGTTTTTCACCCCAAAAAGGCCTTTTATGCAACAAAATAAACCCTCATTTTTGCAATGGAAATTTCTTTGAAGCATGTTTTTATCTGGAAAGACGATTTATGCTAAAAACACGATAGGTTTCGGATGATCAAGGGGTATGCACAAATCGACATCATGCTTGAAAACGTATTAACAACGAAAGAACGCATGACGAGCATACACTACTTATCTCTATTAATCGCTATTGCACGTTGATTGAAAGGACCAATTAGCGTTTTGTCATAATTGGAAGAAATATTTATTGGTATATTGATAAAAAAAAGTTCTAACGTACCATCGAAACAGATAAATATATAAATTATATATTAAAAATCCTCAAGAACATAAAGTATTCGAAATCAAAATTCAGAAAATAAAGAGCTGTCAAAAAAAGATTCCTTTTAAAATTGTAGTATTGATCAAAAATTGTCTTCGAGTGTGAATGAAAGTGCATTTAAACGACTTCTAAATGAGGAATCGGTAGGATGTTTCGATTCTGCGGGTGAAATTGTCACATTTCAGAAAATCTGAAAAAAAGAGTTACATCAGCGTTCAAATTATGAGAATTTTCCACCATTTTTATTACGTCATTTCAACGTCAAATTTGACGTAGTAGGCACCCGTAAAAGTTTTGACGACATGTCAAATCGTAAACCTTAGACCATAACCTTTCATTTGATACCAAATATAGCCTTGCACTAGGAGTGGACATTAAACTCCTAAAATAGAGCACTTTTTAAGGCTTGGTCACCGTACTAAGGGGGGTAAAATGGCTATATAGCAGATTTTCCCCGGGGAAAAACTACTATAACATGGGGAAAGTCTACTATATAGCAGAATTCCCCCGGGGAAAACTACTATATAGTAGATTTTCCAGGGGAAAAACCACTAATATATAGCCATTTTTCCGGGGGGGGGGGAGACTACTACATAACATCGGCTCTTTCACATTAAATGATTTTTCCATCAAGGAGCGCCCCCTCCCCTCCCCTCGAACTTCGCCCTGCTCGTTTGGCGAAGTCTGATTTTAATAAGACGTAATAATACATGCAAAGAAACCGGAAAAATCAGCATTTTTGATACATTCTCTATTCTAACTATAGACCCAACCGACCTTGCCTCCTTAAGATCCGCTTCTGATAGAACTTGAAAAGCACGTTCAGAATATGGGTATATATTAATATGCGGGGATCGACCGATTTTCATCTGTTGTGGAGGGGATGATTATTTTAGAAACTAAGGGGTGGGGCTACCAACATGTTATGTCCGAACAGATAGAACCTGAACCATTTTAAACGTGAAGTATTGAAATTATTTTGTCTGATAACCCCTGGAAACGGATTCATGTAATGATCGAAAATTGGGATTCATTTTGACTACTTTTACTTCCTCTTTTCATGGTCCATTTTGTACTCATTTCATGAGAAAACACGCTAGGAAAGTCATAAATTAAGACAATTACATGTATACGTATTGATGTTCTAATAAAAGTGGAAACCTAATAAATGATAAATTATCATATTAAAAAAATGAAGTTATACATAATGTCTCGCGATATAGATATCTTGGCCTTAATTTTACACTATCTGGACCTTTGAAAAATAATCCACCGCGCATGCGTAAAATGAAACGAAGTTACGATAGCGATTACGATGGCGATGACAAGATGTTACGATGTCGATGATACGATGTCGATGATACGATGGCAATGATGTTACAATGGCGATAATACGGTGTCACGATGGCGATGTCACGAAGTGAACATCGTATCTACGCCATCGTAACATCGTGTCTTCGTCATCGTTGCACAGAAACTTCGCCATCGTAACATCGTAGCGTCGTAACATTGTCATCGTAACATCGTAACATCGCCATCGTGACATCGCTGGCGATGGCACGATGGTACGAAAGTAGTCATGTTCATGGCCGAGATCTGATTAATATACATGTTGTGGTTGTCAACAGCTTTTGTCACAATGTTTGAAAGAAAAGCGTTTTCTGACCATCCAGTGCATTATTGTAAAAGTATCAGTATTAGTATCAGTATCAGTATCAGTTGAATAAAATAGCGTTTTCATTCGAAACTCGTGATAGTCTTGAACAGATACTCAAACTTCTTTTTTTCAATTTACAGAAGTCCCTTAAACAGCAGCATTGTATATTTCTAACCCCCCCTTTCCAATTCAGTGATAAAAATTCCTCATAAGTTGGCGGATGATAGATGACATTCCCCACAAATTTCAATGATAGAGATATATATTTCCTAATTTTTAAAATCAGTTCTGTTAACCAGGGAAATTGTGATCGTCTTGAACAAATACTCAAATTTCACATTTTTCAATTTACAGAAGTCCTTTAAACAGCATCATTGTTTATTTCTAACCCCCCCCCCCTTTCCAATTCAGTGATAAAAATTCCTCACAAGTTGGCGGATGATAGATAACATTCCCCACAAGTTTCAATGATAGAGATATATCTTTCCTAATTTTCAAAATCAATTTTGTTAACCAGGAAAATTGTGATCGTCTTGAATAAATACTCAAACTTCACATTTTTCAATTTTCAGAAGTCCTTTGAACAGCAACGTTGTATCACTTTGTCTCCCCCCCCCCCTTTCCCCTTTACGAATATTCAGTGATAAAGTTTCCTCGTAAGTCGGCGGAAGTTACGTCAAATGTTGAGTGGCGGCATTCGAAGACATTCCCCACAAATGTCAATGATAGAGATATGTCATTCCTAATTTTGAAAATCAGTTCTATTTAATAGATATCGTCTCAATCAAAATAACAAATGAATAAAAACTAATAATAAATGAGCGTATGTCTACAAATCACGATATCTAGACCCCCTTTTCCCTTCAGTGATAAATTTTCCTCATAAGTTGGCGGAAGTAGCATACGTCAACATTAGAGGGGTTCCGAAATATTCCCCGCAACTAAAAGAGATAATTTTCTTTCCCCACAATATTAAGATGCCTTTCTTTCAAATATTAAGCCTCAACTCAAAAAAGTAAGTGAGTTACATTCATAATCACCCTTATTTCTACCAGAAAAAATCGAAAAATCACTGTTTTCACTACTAGAAAGCACTTTCCCCACAATGTGATAAAAACACCCGATTCCCCACAAGTGAGTTTCAACGCGTAAGAGAGAGAGAGAGAGAGAATTTTCGTCATGTTTATAATTTTAATAAAATTCGAAAAATCAGCTTGAATGTACTTTACACAAATATGCGTACTCAGTCATGCATCTATTAAAAAATCTGAAGTTATCCGTACATGGCGTATGTACATATATATATACTGTACATGTAGTTTAATTAGTAAATAAAGCCTAGAAAAGGGTAGACTAGGCAGTGGTGGATCCAGTGCCCCCTTTACTTGGGGTCAAGGGGCAAATTTTGTCGATTTTTAACGAAAATGTCTGATTTTGGAAAATTGTGGGTCAGTGCCGGGGGCGGACGCCCATCCGCCCCCCCCCCCCCCCCCCCTCGATTTTGCCACTGCTAGGAATGAAGCTCATACTGAAGCTCATACTGCCAGCAGCGAGAGAGAGACTCAGATATGCATAAAGTGAAAAAAGGCAAGAAAAAGACTGAAAGGCAACATATTAAAAATATGGTTTAAACTGAATATAACTAATAGAGTATAATTTAAGATCAATGTAAGTATGTTTGTCTGTTCTTTGTATTAATTGTGACCCGCTTATAGATCTGCATACTAGTATCTATACAAAAAAAAAACTAACAATAATAAAGATAAAACGATTTATAACAACATATGAAATCCTTTTTTAAAAATCGATTTTGAAAGAAATAGGGCACGGTCAATTTAATATTCGGGGGGGGGGGGTTCAGAGCAAGATTATTTTTTCGCCTCGGATCGGAGCAAAATTATTTTTTTCTCGCAGAGTTGGAGCAAGAAATTTGCAGTATATTTAAAAGATTAGAATGTTTGTGTTTTATCGATAGAGCCGGGAATTTTTTGGGAATTTTAAGCGAAATTTTATAGTAATTCTTCAAATTCAGATTACTTGTAAGAACAAGATTTTTTTTTTCTGACACACCATAAGCAAATTATTTTTTTTTTCATCAAAATTCAGAGCAAAATTATTTTTTTCGAAAACAACCCAAGCACCCCCCCCCCCCGGATATCAAATGGACCGTGCCTAATACAATTTAAAAATCAATTAATGTACATTGATCAGCTTTAATTGTCATGGTACAACATAGGAGGATCCAGGATTTTGGATGATAGAGAATTTTTTCCAAGATTTCTCGCATCCTCTATACCTGTATTTTTCAGTTAATTGCCCTTCTTTATTTACAAAGGTGTAATGCATTATAAGGGACATCATTTGAAATTGATAATAAATTATAATTATGTATTTGATAAAATCTGGCAAGCGTAAGTGAGCCAAGGAATATTTTGAAATGCTCACCGTTAAAAACTTAATAAGAATGAAAGATTTTCAATACAAATTATTTTTCAAATATTATGACAACAAAAGGGGAATAGGGTTAATCTTATGAAAATTGATAGTCTGGGATGTATCACTGGGTTGGGTGCACCCCCCCTTGATCCTCCAGTAAAACATATATAATCTGATAGAGTGTGAAAAGTTACACTAGAAAATAGCTTTCAATCATTGCTTTCATAACAAATAAGGGTTCTTTAAATAAATATACAGAAATCTGAGATTTCTGATTGAAAATACAGGTTTCTGTATAAAATAATTAATTTTGAGGATTTTGCAAAAAAAATAAGAATATAAAATATATGTCATTAGAAAGAGGAGACTTTAAAGATGTTTTTTAAATCATCATTGAACGATCATATGCAATATTGAGGAGCTGAGAAGCAGAAATAAATTAAAATTTCCTCAAATTTCTGTGAATTTTGGCAAAAATTTGACCTTTTTTACCCCAAAACACACAGTAAAAATAGGAATTGGAACTTGCAACTTATTTCATCTGAAAGAGCATCAAAAATACTATATATTTACACTTTTCAATTTTTAAAAACATCAACCATATAAAAGTTATAATTTTTTTTCCTATTTTCAGTGATTTTTGACTAAAAAAACATGTTTTTCCCAAAAAACACCACTTTTGCAATGGAAATTTCCATGAGACAAATTTTTATCTGAAAGAGCGCAAAAAATGCTACAAAGTTAGGCTGGTTTTGGAGGATCAAGGGGGGGGGGGTGCACCCAACCCAGTGATACATCCCAGACTATAAAACATCTATATATATGAACTTTATCAAAACTCCAGGAGGGAGGGGTCGGACCCCCCCCCCCGACCCTCTGGATCCGCGCTTGTACAAAACAAATAAAAAGTGTCCATACTTCTTTGAATGAAATATCAGAGAGCCAGACAGAGAGACCGACGACCGAAACACTGCATGGGCAGGCGGTCTTCCCAGACTGCTTGATGCCAGTGGTGCTTTTTATTTTTTTCCTAGGTCAAAAGAGATAAGACTTTGGAAAATTACACGAATTCGTAGAGTGAAAATAAAATAATGATATTAAACTCTACCACGAACTTAAATAATGATTAACAGAAAAAAATTAATCGTTCAGGATGATTTTGCGGGCTCAGAATTTCAAAATAAATTTTGACCAATCAGAAGCGAGCATTTATTTTTGAGCAGAGGAAACGCTGGAACGACCTGTTCACCAAAATTCTACACATAAAACTAAAGAAAACACGCATTCGATTGCAATGGATAGGTGAGATGAGAAGATCAATGGTGAAAATTAAGTATTATATACTATTTGCTTCTTTTTTACAGATGTATGTAAGTCGATATTGCTGGCTCAGCCCACGCGTTGTTTTCAGAATTTTGTCCAGTGTCTGTTCGAACAAGAAATCTGTAACGTTGCAGTTAATTAACCTTTTCTAACAAGGAATCACATTTCTTAGTTACTTTTAAATTAATTTGATTGGAATCGGCAATTCAAATCCCATTATTTATGGTCAGATGGTCAGTGATGAGCTGGCCGCCTCCTTCCCCCTCCTGATTGTCGTGTTCAGAGTTTTTACAGTTCTATTGAATGTGGAAAATGAACTCATGGAAAAACCATCTATGAGGACGAAGTCAAAACACTGTTATTATACCCCCTGCAAACGAAGTTTACTGTCCGCGCGGCTCACTTCGGAAATTAGATAAATGTGATTTTGACTATTTTATCATTCAGAAATTTTATTAAAATTGATACCATTCATTTAGATCTCGCTTAGTCGTAAATTTTGGTATAAGTTATATGATGGTCAGTGCACGCAATTAAATTTTATAAACAAAACAAGTTTTAGATGGGCCATTTCCAATGCTAATTTTTCCCGTGACGTCGTGACGCACTCCATAGGCTCAATGTAAACTCGGCCACACCACGCTAAAATTTAACATTGAAAACGCCCCATCTAAAATTTATTTTATCTGTATAATATGATTGCATAAACCCACAACCATATAACATATACCAAATGTTACGACTAAACGAGAATCTATTCAATGATATAGATTTTATTTTAATTTTTGCATAACAAAGCAATCAAAATCGCGTTTATCCAGTTTCCGAAGTGAGCCGCGTGGACAGTAGGGGGTACATAGGAATCACCCTGTCCGTCCGTCTGTCTGTCCGTCCGGTTAAGTTTCAAAAGCAGATTTCTTTTATACTATTAATAGTAGCCTTTCATATTTCATACACACATTCACCATAAAGAGTACTACATTTTGGTACCATGACTTTTGACCCTGTGACCTTGACCTTCAGCCTATACAACATTTTATGTTAAGAAGTTTTGAAAGCAGATTTCTTTTATACTGTTAAAGGTAGGACTTTCATCCAAACATGGCATCTTCTCGTAGACGACAGTGCAGGTCGTCCTTGAACTTCGTCTGGTGTGATCATGTGATGCTTGATCGACTTACTACGTCACACGTCTTGGAAGTGTACATATGGATCACATAGATTTTGACACATGTAATCACTGGAGGATAGACAGCGTCGATTGATAAATGAATTTTGAATCTGTGTTGAAGCAGTAAATAGAATGGGCATTTAATGGGAAATTGTTCAAATGTCATGTGATAGGGTCTTGCGTTTATCGAAAAATGCAGTGCAGTTGGTTTGGTACCTTCATATAAGGGAAACGCAGTAGGAATGTAAATATAAGAAAATGAAAATGCATACAGAGGGACACAGCGATTGGAAATCTATGGTTCCTGGGCAATTTTTATGCGTCAGGGACGCAGGTCATAGGTGCAAATTAATCCCTGAACTTTTACACTCTTATCAAGCTGATTTAATTACTTTTCAATTTTTCTTTCAGTATACCTGGTGTAGCCTTGACATTACTTTCTTATCCAAGCATGTGTACACTGCACTATCAGCATTATCAGAGGCCATCTATGACATCTTAACTGTATATCTGATGCTGAATGTGGAAAAGAATGTTGTACATATTCAAAAGATGTAGAGTACTGTAACCAAAAGTTGCCATGGACATGGATCAAGGATTGGTATGACTTAAAGTTAAACATGTATTATATTAACAATTGTAATACATCATCATGTATGTATAGTAAGGGTGAAACGTTTACCAAATTTCATAAACATGTACACAGAAGGCTGTAAACGAAACGTAAACGTTTAAACGCTTCTTGTACTTCTATTGTGAAAAGTGATATCCATTAATGTTTATTTGCAGACGTGGTCATAAATTGACATCAAAACAACTTAGTTATGCTTGACTACATTAAATTCGTAACTTAAATTTAATAGAAATACGACATGCTGATGTTTCGTATGGCAATAAAACTTTCAACGATTCAAAAATCAAACTGTTATTTTCAAACGAGTTTGAGCAATTCCCACAATTCAATCATAGAAGTAAGTTACAAAAACAGTAACTCCATGGAAGGTTGGACACCAGGCCATCGAGGAAAGGGCGTTAATAAGCGGAGAAAGAGACAAAGAAATAGACAGCTGTGACGGAGAAAGAGTTATCGGAGATATAAGCTCCTTCATATGTGTCAGGATAAGATTGATTTTCAGATAGATTTTCTTCCTGTTTTAAGCGTTTGTTGAAAGTTTGTCCTCTGTGTTCGAATCAAGGGATGCATACATAACATGATAACTCCGACAGCACATACATCTACGTACGTTAAATAAAGAATCTATTGCCTCACTTCGCGACTTCAGGAAATCAATACAAGTATTGAGTTTTTAGAGTTATAACGATATTAAAGAAGATCTTTTGATTGTATGTACAGTAGTCCGTGTACATGTTTAGAAATTATGTAAATGTTTACAGCCAAAAAAACGAAACGGATCCGTGTACACGTGTAAACGTTTCACCCTTAATGTACAGTATATTATTAAGAAGAGAATTTAATTTTAAATTAGGCCAGACTTAAAAAAATTGTAAATTTGTTTGTTTCCCCTCCCCCCGTTCTGTTTTTCGCAGGTGACCCGGCAGGCAGGTACTGGTTTTTTTTTGTTTGCTGATGTAATTTGAATCATAATTACACATTATTTGACACCTAGCTTAGAGACACACATATCTGTTGTGATATATACTAAGAGTCAGCAGCTGACAATTGACAATTGAGATTTCTTATGTAGGAATAAGAAAGCTATAGAGTTGATTTACAGTCTATTTGGACAGAATATTGCAACATTAAAATAAAAAATGGACATGGCCATGATTCAATATTTGCAAAAAAAAAAAAGGGACTTTTGGCTTCAAAAAAAATCTGACTCAGTGGCATTTTTTCTGACCTGGTCGGGGCAAGGGGAAACAAACAATTTGTTAATTATGGCCTTATGTTTAAATTTTTTCATAGGCTTTTTAAAAATATACCGGTACCTTCAACATGTTCAATAGCTCTTGCAGCTCTCATTAATTATTGAAATAAATTGTCAAATACAGATAAAAGATGATTTCTGACTCAATGACTCATTAATATACATTTATATTAGTCTATTTTGATTAATATTGCATTTGGGTGAACTGCAGCAGCATTTACTTCAATTTTACAGAGCTCTCACACCCATTTTTGGGACTGGGGCCCGGGGCCTTTGAAACTGGGAAAAATAACAACATTTTCTCGGAAATGGGGAAAATATATAATATAAGGTTGGATGTCTTTTCACTTGAAAATGAGAATTTTTAACTTATATTGTTAAATTTTCCATGAGATTTCAAATTGGGAAAAATGGTCAACAAACTGGAAAAAAAGATATTATTTTTCATTGGGAGTGGGGCGGAATATGGGCCGCAAATTAGGCTAATCGAGAGCCCAGGATAATAAGCCGGCAATCTGGCACTTTTTGTAAACTCTGAAGACTTATTTGATAAATTTCAACATATTAAATCTTCATTTTCACTTTCAGGTCAATTTTGTACTGTTACCATTGAAGAACTAGAAGGACTGCATGAAAAATTAGCATCCAATGATGTCAATGTAAGCTTTTTACTATACTGAGTTGAGACACTTCATTTATGTTGCCTGCAACATAAGAGCGACATAAAGGGATCATTTGTCAGGCGTCTGCCTGTCCATCTGTCTGGTAGTCACACTTACATTTTTGGCTATAACTTACTTGATATACATCATACATCTTTCAAATTTGCAGGAATGGTAAAGCATGATGGGACTAAATTTTTACCCAAATCAGATCAGGGTCATTTTCAAGGAAAAGGTCACACATTTTTGGTCAAACAACAAATAACTATTTATAACAGACACAGACAGATAAGTTGTGGGAGAAAAACAATCAAACAACACCATGAGGGAGGGATGGCTAAATCTCAACCCTTGTGTACAAAATTTTGCTTGTCCACGACTCGGCAAGCCTCGTTCTTGACTTGCAGAATTTTTGCACACTTGGGTTGAAATTTCACCATCACCATGGTATAATAGAGAGGTTGAGCAAACCAAACTTGTACATGTACGCATACGTCAAAAAGTTGTTTATGACGTCATCATATTTTGCGCTCCACACACCTGTGTTACACGTTCTGTATAACGTGTAAAGCGGTAAGTACACATTTATGATTACTTGTAGATTTTATAAGCAACTGAATGCAGATAACCTATGAAAACCTATATTCAATTTATTTGGGAATGTATGTACTTTCTGAATATTAGAAGGAATTGCAAATAAAATGTATCACATCTTAAAGAAGAACCCTAAAGGTTGACCAAAAATTTTACTCTTGAGGTTTAATTTTTATGTTATATAAATCTGATTACTTGGAATAGATAAATCAATTCACCGTCAATGCTGAATGTCCCTTACCTTTAGAATCTAGATGCCAAGTTATTGACGAATAAGTAGTTGTAAACAAAATATGAACGTATATACGATATGCACGTAGCAGTACTCGTTGTGACATCTGCTCAACCGCATAAAGTCAACGTGTAAACAGATAACGTGTTAATACACGCACAAGTTCTCCTACACGTACAAGTTGGGTTTGCTCAACCTCTCTTTAATTTTAATTCCAATGGGGATAAATTTGTGCCTTTTTGGAACTTCCACTTTCTTATAATTCATAAATTGTTGACATAAGCATCTTGTGACATCCCAACCTGCAATATTAGTTCTCTACAACTGTAGTTTGTAATTTTGTTGCCGCTTACTATATTATTTTTTTTTTCATTCATTCCAGATGAGACAGAGGACAGAAGAAAAAATAGAGGACAAAAGAAAGAAATTTGTAACAGTGGTCTGAAACATAATGAACTGGGATTTCCGTCGAATGTCAATCTCTGCAGAATAACAAATTTTATCTGAAAGAGATCTCTTTGTGACTTTGTCTGTTTTTGGCAAGGATAAAATTTGTCCATCATTTCTACACACTTGTTTAAAAATATCTGGTTTTTTTTTCAAAGAATACAAGTACATTTTATTTCTGTAGTGGTTTCAAAGAGACACGTCCATCTTTTTCTAAATTTCATTTCCATCTTAAAAAAAACATGATATATTAAACAAGGACAATGAAGAATGGAAGATGCCATTTTTAAATTTGAAAGCTTAAACATGTATATTTATGATTTCATGGAATCTTGTACATCTGATGTTGAATAAGCATGTATTCTGAATAAATATTACACAGTATGATAAGCATGTTTTAGGGCTTTTTATTATGACATAAAAAGTACATAGAAAAATACACATGTAGCCTTGATACTGATATAAAGGAATACGAAAAGTGCAGGATTCAAAACTTTCAAATTCACTGTATATACTAACACATAAAGAGTTTTTCATACAGTTACAGTATATGGAAACCAGTTTACAAGATATAACCAAAAGGAAACATCCAGTTTCCAACTAATTTCCGTCATGGAAACCAGCTCTTATACAGGCTTACAAGATGTGGAAACCATAAGGAAACTTGAGGTTTCCAACCCGATTCCAAGTGGTTTCCATCGTGGAAACCAGCTCTTATACAGGTTTACAAGGTATGGAAACCAAAAGGAAACTTGAGGTTTCCAACCCGATTCCAAGTGGTTTCCATCGTGGAAACCGGGCGGTTAGCGCTTTCCAAACACACGTATGGAAACCTGTTTTTTCGTCCTGTGTCTGGTCTTGTACTTATGGTTGGGTACCGCCTATATGGTGATAAAATAGAATACAAATTATTTTTTTTTTTAAACTTTGACGAAAAAAAAAAAATACAGATATATACACCAACTTACAACATATCTCATATATAGTTATCCCAAGAAAACAAACTTAAAGTGAGTGGAAAAGTAGTGACAGATACTTTGTACGAAATAAATACAGATATATGCACAAACTTACAACATAATATTATCACGATTCATCTTATAATTTAAATGTGACAAATATTTATATATATAGATAACATATCACAATTAATTTTGAATGTTTGTTGTTCACGAAAATAGTTCCCGATTATTTCAATCCCTCGTCTTCTTACATTTAATTTCTACGACTCTTTTTACACGAGATGATTCGATTTTGACGTCAATGAGTCGCAGATGAGTTGAACAAATATTCTACCATGTTGAATGATACTGCATCATCCTAATCGCGGAATGACAAATGTGTTATGAGGCTCTAGAATTGATAGATTGTAGAACATAAGAGTCACAGATACCCCCTTTCGGGTTTAAAAAAAGATTAAAGGGACGGTGTCCCTGAAAATTAATTAATTTTACAAAATTTTGTAATGCAAAATCTTTCTTTTCATATGAAAGTATACATTCTCATTTGTACAAATTCAAATTTCCAGGCCAATCTAACACACACTTGCGCAGTTATAGACCTTTAAAAACGTCATTTTGAATATTGGATGCACAGCTCTAATTCATTCCACTGGCGCCACCTACAATGTATTGAGTTTTTACTATAGAGGTATACGGAGATTTGATTATTACAAAATCGACAATATTAGAGTGGTTACCGTATATTTTCAAATGAAATTTTTTCTGGCACAATTATCCCTCTATGTAGACCGTTTGGAGTAAAATTTACATTTTCAATAAAAAATTATTTTCAGGGACACTGCATCTTTAAAAGTCTACTAAGCGACAGATTTGGCAAGAATCCATTTCTAAGCTTATTTTGATACTACGTATCTAGCAGATAGAAAAGTTTCAAGCAAAAAATGGTGGTGCGATTCGAGTATTTAATCGTCATATTAGTAGGATTTACAAAGGAAGATATAGGAAAAAATAATTGGGTTCTGATACCTATATAAATATAATAAAAACTTACCTGACAAATGTATTTGTCCATGACATCCATATTTCTGGATACGAATGTTGCTTTATCCAGCAATTTAGTTGCGAAATTAATTCTTTTCACTTGTTCCTTATCAGAATTATCAATAATGGACGTAACTCGGACGCTTCCCTGCATTCTAGTAAGAATGGCCTTCCCATTGTCAAATTATTTCTTAAGTTGAATGAGGTGACCGTTTTTACCAATAGCATACCTCATTGAACACTCCATTTTATTTTATTTTTTTGTGATTAAATACAGACTGACAAACTGCGATCAAGTGCAAAGATTCTGTGAGATGTGTAATTTGGACATGCATTTTTAAAGGGATATTTCGGAATATACAGAGGACATATTCAATTATACTACAAATCAATCAACTTCCCCACAATTTTGTAATTGCTCTATGCTTGCTATGAATGCATGTCTGGATATAAACATGTCATTTACCAAGTGTCATGGCAATAGTTAACAAATAAAAACTATGTGTTCAACAAGTAATGAAAAAAATATATTTAGCGCCGACACTTTATTGCTTAAGTTCAAATACATTGGTTAAATTAATCTAATTAACTTTTTTGATATTGAAAAGGAAAATAATAATAAAAAAAAAAATTCTTTGTACATATACCCTTTACTGTAGAAACGTTTAAACTTGAAAAAAAAATTTAATCGAATTATCTTGTAATTAAAAACAAGTCGCATTGCATTCTGTGATAGCGTGTCTAGACGAAGCTGAGAAAGATAGGCTGATAGAAAGATGATAAAAGATGATAAAATCTTTTTAAGCTTGATTATAACATAGACGATAAGGGCTCAATTAGTAATCAAAATGAGCAAGTGTTAAGTAGATTAATCAGGAGATGTAATGAGCTGACTATGGATGGATAGCACCCGTGGCAAATGGGCAAGACCAGGCCGTTCACTCGAAGGAAGGAACAAGGACACTGATAATCAAGATCATGCCTGACGATGGATTAATGGACTTAATCGGAACTTATGGCCGCACAATACAGCTAGTTCATGTGTCAACCTTAAGCCGGACTCCCAACAACCTTTGTAGCGGAATACCCACCGAGAAGTGGATGACAGTAAAAGTTAAGGGAAACACATGCAAAGAGGTAATTTTATTTTGACAGTACAAAAAAGGGAGGAGAGACCCCGTTGCAGCATCAACAGCAAAACACCCGGTGCAAAAACACAAGACGAAAACAGCAAGAGACGGAAATGAGACACACCGTAGTATCCGGATTTCTGTCAACCGGATTTGGTTTTATGTTGTAGTTAGTTATGACGATCGAGAATAAAATGTCGAACCAAAGTGAGGACTTTAAGTTATGAATTGATGTCTTGGCAGTCTGGAGGGCGGACAAACACAAAACTTACAATGGCGACGAGTAATTAGAGTCTCAAGTTATTTCGCACTGCAGTGTAAATCGGTTCACACCCCATTTTCACAAGTTTTGAATGAACGTTTGTTTTCGCTCCTTAGCCCGAATTTACAAAACGCGCCAAAGTAACGTATATCAATATGGCCACTGCTTTACTCCAGTTTCCATAATTCGATGTTCATACTGATGAAGGAAATGTAGCAACAAGATGGAAGAAATTGTTAGTTGTTGCCCTAGGAATCACTGACAAGAACCGTCAGAAAGCGCTATTGCTACACTATGCAGGAATCGAAGTGCATGACATTTTCAGCACTCTGCAAAAAAATGACAATGAAGAAGATGTATTTAAGCAAACCACTGATGCATTAAATGCCTAAAGTAAACAGAGAATTCGAAGTGTACAAGTTTAGAAACGCGAAACAAAATATAGGTGAAAATATAGATACTTATCACATGAGGCTCAGAAAGTTTGCGGAAACTTGCGAATTCATTAATGTGGAAAGTGAAATTAAATCACAAATTGTACAATCTTGTTCATCGTCGAGACTAAGACGTAGAGCACTCAGGGAGGAAGAGGAAATGAATCTAGAAAACTTGCTTAAATTAGCCGGATTGTTGGAGTTAAGTGACTCCCAAGCGTCGTACATTGAAAAAGAGAGTGTTACATCATCCGTCGTTAATAAATTAAATATGCAAGGCCAATCACAAAGTCGAGGTAGAGGAAGATCAAGAGGTCGAGCTAGGTCCAGAGGTGCGCAAAATCGTCCTACAGGGAATGACCGTTATCGTCAAGGAGGTAAAAAATGTTTCAAATGTGGCTATGACTACCCACATAAGTATTCATGTCCTGCTATAGGCCAAATATGCAAAAAGTGTGGAGGCAAGGATCACTTTGCTCGTACATGCAAACATAATCCAAAAGGAGGTCAGGGTTCGGTACAACAAGTTGATGACAAACCAGAACCGAATGTGTCAAGTTTAGATGTTGAACGTCTTTAAATTCAAAAGCATCATTGAAAACCTGATAAATTTTCAGCATAGACCAGACATGCACGTTTCAGGTACTTAACCCTCGCCAGTGATCCTTAGTCTAAACAATGTCATATGGCCAAAAAGTATGAAAGTTATGTCCAAAAATGTACCAAAAGACGTAGCAGAATGGGTGGGATATGATGCTACAGGACCCACGTTTTAGAAATTTCAAGAAATTTTGTAACAGAAAATTTTGAAATGCGTTGAAGAGACAGACGAAGGATGACTATGTGTTTAAAGTAAATGAACTGGTCAAAGTGTCGAAACATCCATATGTGAATATAGAGCTATGTAACACGAAAATAAGTATGTTAGTAGACACCGGCGCAACTGTAAACATCATTTCAAACAAACTGTACAAAACGCTAAAGAGTTAACCCAAACTACAGTCCTCATCAAAGAAGTTATATGGCTATGACCAGAAAGAAGTCGACATAGAAGGCTTTTTGAGACACAAATTACATATGCTAGTAAAAGTACTCCGTGTAACACAATAGTTTATGTAGCAAAAGGAGATAATGGATCGCTACTAAGTTACCAAACAGCAGTAGGTTTAAGAATAATACCGGTAATCCGTTTAGTCTCACAAAGTAGAACCGAGGAAATTTCGTCAAAGTACGCAGATAGGTTCGAAGGAATTGGTAAAACTCACATAGATGAAAGCGTAGCTCCGATCGCACAACAGCATCGCCGTATTCCTTTTCATATGCGCAAGAAGGTAGAAGCCGAGTTAAAGTGTCTAGAAGACCTAGATATAATAGAAAAGGTTGAAGGCCCTATGCCATGGGTTTCTCCAATTGTTGTAGCCCCTAAGCCAAAAAAAAAAAACAAACGAAATTAGAATTTTTGTAGATATGAGACTACCTAATCAAGCTGTTAAGCGAGAAAAACACATCATGCCGACAATAGAAGATATTATCGGCGAAGTAAGTGGATCAAAACATTTTTCAAAACTCGATCTAAATGCAGGTTTTCATCAGATTGAGTTAGCGCCTGAATCTCGCAATATAACTACATTTACAACGCATGTAGGACTTCGACGTTACAAGCGACTTATATTTGGATTAAGTAGTGCAGCTGAAAAATTTCAAAGTATCATACGTGACAGTCTAGAAGGCAGAGAAGGCGTCCGAAACTTAAGTGATGATATTATCGTACATGCGAAAACTCAAGAGGAGCACGATGATCGATTGAAGGCTACCCTGCAAAGATTGCGTGAAAGGAACATTTCATTAAACAAGTCGAAATACGAATTCAATCGAGACAAAGTTGAGTTCTTTGGATACATCTTTTCAAACAAAGGATTGTCAACAGATCCGAAGAAGGTAACTGCAATTAAAGAAGCGAAACCGCCAGTGAACGTGTCCGAGTTACGTAGTTTCCTTGGCTTAGCTAATTATGTATCTCGTTTCATACCCAACTTTGCGAGTATAGTTGCTTCATTACGTACCTTAACACACAAAAATGTCACACGGAGATGGGGAAAATAAAAAATGAAGCGTTCAAGAAGCTGAAAAACAGTTTGATAGAAGATGTTATGGAATATTTTGACCCGTCTAAACAGTCAAAATTAGTGGTAGATGCATCACCAGTAGGATTAGGTGCAATTTTGATGCAGGAAGGGAAAATTATTTCGCACGCAATTAAAACGTTGTCAGACGTCGAATCTCGTTACTCACAAACAGAAAAAGAGGCTTCAGTGATAGTTTGGGGCTGTGAGCATTATCATCTTTACTTGTATGGAAGCTCATTCATGTTATACACGGACCATACGCCTTTGGAAGTAATTTTTGATAACCCCAAAAGCCGTCCACCAGCAAGAATAGAACGTTGGCGTTTAAGTTTACAACCTTATGACTTCATAGTTAAATACCGACCAGGAACCGGAAATCCAGCAGATTTCATGTCTAGACAACCGATCGACTATATTGATAGCAAAAGTCAGAGGCATTCGAAAGTTGCAGAGGAATATCTTAGTTTCATAGTGGAACAAACAACTCCGAAAGCTATGACGCTGTCTGAGATATATGTTGCCACAAAACAGGACAGAGTTCTACAAAACGCAATGAACTGTCTAGTTACAGGAAATTGGAGTGCAGTTGACTCAACTAATGATACTTATCCATATTTGAGAGTCAAAGAGCAGCTTAGTATTGCAACATTTCAGGAAGGAAGCATTCTATTATTCGATACACTCATAGTAGTACCGAAGCAGTTTCAACAACGAGTAGTGAATTTGGCTCATGAAGGTCACCAATGCCTAGTTAAGACTAAACAGTTGCCAAGGGAAAAGGTTTGGTTTCAAGGACTGAGTAAACTAGTTGAATCTACATGCCGTAAATGTATTCCTTGCTTAGCGAGTACACATTCTAATAATGTTGAACCGCTTAAAATGACAAAGATTCAAGAAAGACCATGGACTCATCTGTCAGCAGACTTTTGTGGACCGTTTCCCACAGGAGAGTACCTGTTAGTAGTTGTTGACGATCATTCAAGGTTTCCAGTAGTTGAATTTGTTCATTCTACTTCTGCAAAGTCTACAATACCAAAACTGGACAAGATATTTACGCTCTTTGGTATTCCGGAGGAATTGAAAACGGACAATGGACCCCCATTTCAATCAGCTGATTTTGCAAAATTATCTAGGATTCCGTCATAGAAAGATTACACCGTTATGGCCCAAAGCAAATGGCACAGCAGAACGATTCATGCGAACACTGAACAAAACTATCAAGGCCGCTACAGTAGAATCTTTGAATTGGAAACAGGAATTATTCAAATTTCTAAGAAACTACAGAGCAACCCCTCACAGTACAACGTCAATATCGCCCGCAGAAGCTCTGTTAGGTCGTCAGCTTCAAACAAAGCTACCCGAACTACCAAAATCTCAACCGAAAGTACAAAAGAGCATACTTGTTCAAGATGACCAACGCAAAAGTGTAATGAAGGAAGATTCTGATCTCCGTAATAATGTGAAAGAAAGTGAGCTGAAGGAAAGTGATTTCTTACTAGTCAAAGAACCGCACAAAGACAAGTTGTCTACGCCGTTTTACTCAAAACCGCTATGTGTCACAGACAAAAAAGGAAGTATGATCACAGCAGAAGATGAATCAGGTCATAAAATCACACGAAATTCGTCAAAGTCGAAGGAATGAGATCACTCCCGAAATTTGAACCAGCTCAGGAAGAAGGAGAAGAATTTGAAGTCACTCCGAATGAAGTTTCCGAACCGACTCCAAATAAAACTTCAACTCCGAACCAGATCAGTAAACGTCCAACCCAAAGTACCAAGCGTCCAGCATATCTAAATGATTATGTTACGTAAATGTGAAATTCAGTGTTGAGGCATAATTATCCTCAAAATCATAAAATAGAGAAAAATCAGTGAATAGTGAAAATTTAGTGTTGAGGCATAATAATCCTCAAGAAAAGTGATATATAAGGCAGAAAGTCTTATAATTCTATTTTGTTCAAAATGAGAATCTATTGAATTTCTAGTCGTTCATTTCATTGATATAGACATTGAGAAATGTATTGATTTACATAGTTTATTCATGTCAAGTAACATGTTATTGAAAATAAGATTTCATAATTTTATTTCATTTCTTTCATACAATTTTCAAAATAAATAGTCATTGTTTAAATATATAATTGATAAATGTCAATTTAATATCATAAAAGTAATTCTAATAGATATTTCATGGGATAATATTTCAGTCATGGAACATGAACATTGAAAGACATTTTAACAGTGACAGTACATATAAAGTTCATTCTATTGTCAGTAAATTTTGTAAAAGTAATGCTGTTATCTGTAAATCCTGAAATATAAAGCAAAGAAAGTAATTTCATGATTTCAATTGTAACAATTTTTGAGAAAGAAAAAAAATATTTTTGAAAAAGAAGGGAAAATGTAGTATCCGGATTTCTGTCAACCGGATTTGGTTTTATGTTGTAGCTAGTTATGACGATCGAGAATAAAATGTCGAACCAAAGTGAAGACTCTAAGTTATGAATTGATGTCTTGGCAGTCTGGAGGGCGGACAAACACAAAACTTACACACACGACATGTTAACATCAAACACAAAAGACTACACATAAAACCGACAAGACAAAGAAATATAAAATTAAAAACAAAGATATTAAACCAAATAAAAAAGGAAATAATTTCTCCTTCATCCACGAATGTATAATCTGGCGGTGAATTTCCTTGACTTTGGTTCCTGTGCCCGCTGTACTCTTCGACTTCGTCTCTTTGTTCCTGACAATGTTCCATACGGAGATTTTTGACGTTTGGACGGCGTTGCGTTGATAGAGAAGATATCTTATCTTTCCGCAAGAAAATGCCTTTCGCCGATACTGGTGAATAATAAGTTTAATATCTGGTGAAATGCGTCCTTTCCGCATAATTCGATTATGGGATATGATTGAGAAGAAAGATATTCCTATCATGGATATGAACAAATACTATTTGGATTTCATAACATATCTCAAGGATGCGACTAGTGATCTGGATGACTTTATGTAAGAAAAATTGCTACCATTTGGGGATAAAACGTGTGTGAAGAGAGATAATTGTTATGAAAAACTATTTGAACCATCAAACTATGACGTTGACACAGCAACTATTTTAAGTGTCGTGCCTCCAGCAATAGCAAAACTTGTCAAAAACCACTTCTCCCTTGTACAAATTTTGATCATCCCACAGATAAGCAGCGTGAAGAAACTGGCATTGTTGCAAAACAGAAGAAGTTCTGCGAATCAGTCTTTGCTTATTTAGATGGACTTATGAGATACAAACCACACATCAAAACATTGTCGGCAGAAAAATAGATCATTTTCTTCTTCAACAAAACAAGTGCTTGGTTGCAAGAAAAAAGAAGAAACAGAGATGAATAAGGAGCTGACATATGCTTATTCTGATGTTTACAAGATAAGAAAGTTTATTCTGAGAGAAAGGATGAAATAAGGAAAAGACAGATGTTACGAGAAAAAAAAATGAAGAAAGATGAAGAAGCTAAGAAAAAATTGAACTGAAAAGTCAATCGAGATTTCGCAAAAACATTCTAAAACAGACACGAAGTGAGAAAACCCTTCATAATATTACAACATCTGTGGATGGGAAAAGGAAGGATCTGTCATGAGAGGAAATGTGTCAACAAATGAGATGGAGGACAGCAGTCATGATACTCAGGAGTCATTTTAGCATGTATTTCTCCTTTTTTCGAAGTGGACGTCATCGTTTAATAAAAAAACTCACCTCTTTTTTTCATTCCAATTCAAACTTTTCGAAGATTTTCAAGCTTTTCTATGTTTTTTGTCTTTATATTTGCATTTATTAAGCATTTACATATTCATGGATTCAGCATTATACAAAAACAGGAAGTAAAGTGGGGTAAAGTTACCATTATTTCGATTGTTTCTTGCAATTTTGACGCCATTTTTAAAATGGCGGAATGGTGGCCATATTGAATTTTTCAGAGGTCCATAGCTTAAATTGTTCCTCATGACCTAATTAAACATCATGCAAAGTTTCATGCTTTCCTGAAATTTTGCACAATTCATCTGAATATTTGCACGATTCAGCTGGACTAGAAACAAGTATTGAAAGCAGATATCTTTTCAACTATAAGTAATAGAGCTTTCATATTTCACACAGACACAATCTGATTTTGAATACAATTAACAAATGTGTTTGTGGAACAGCATGCCCCTATCAGCATCTGTCTTTGTAAAGTATGTGAAACTCACAAAAATCGATAACAATGGAAAGATATTGCCACAATGAAATCATATAGCCACCCATTCAAAAGATATGTCCAATGTTTTAATTTTTACTATGGAATGACGGACACATTCAAAACTGTACGCATAAAAACTATATTAAATCCCTGGGGCTTAGACAAGTTTGGCCTTGTCCTTGAACTCTGACAAGAAGTTCTGAAAGCAGATGTTTTTTTTTCTTTTGATAAGTGATAGGGATTTCGTAGACACATTCACCATGGCATGTACTAGAATTGTGACCTTGACCTTAAAAGTTGGGTTATACATACTGATCATATAAGTACTCAACCATCATGATCATACAAGAAATTGAACTAAAAGCATAGATGGTATAAGCTAGATTAGATTAAGCCAAATAATTATAATTAGTATTTCAATCCAAGTCCTGTTACTGAACTCTGATTTGAACTCTTGTATTATACATGGAACTCGATCTGTTAGCTCCTAAACATTTAATCCCAAACTAGTTTTCAGCCCAAAGTCTTTGTTGTCCCCCGCTTTCGCGAAAGCGCGGGGACTATGAAACCGTTTCGTACGTCCGTCTGTCCGTCAGTCACAAATGAGTTAAAGAACTAAAACGTTTTTGTGTCACACTTATGCCCTTTGCCGTTTGGAGCTCGTAAAGAAGTTCCCCGCGAGGGGTTTGACAGTAAGTGTTTTGAATATATTTCCCTGACATTGTCGCCATAGCACTTTATATATAGACATGACGTCAGACAATGCACAATTTTGTATGTTCTTTTCGTTTTCGTGCTTGGGCATCGACGGCGGATGCGGCTAGCCAACAGGGGATGCTTACGCCCACCGGGCACCTGGTCCCACCTTTAGCTTGTTAGGGGTCCGTCGATGCTTAATTTTGTGCTCTATTGTGACTGCTGTTGAGATTGTCGTCAGGATTTTCTTAAACTCATTCGCAAAACAATTGTAAAAACTTTAAAAATATGACAAACATCCTCAGCGTACCCGTTTATCACCAAAAGTGCAACTATTTGCTAAATAAAGTCTATTTTAGCATGCTAAGGGGACTAAAATGTTATATGAACCGATAATTGTGATTTTGAAAAAAAATCAACATTTTTATCAAACTTCAGCATTGTAACAATCTTAATCATTTACACTTTACTATGATATTGAAGAGATTCATTCAAACAAAAATTCAATTTGAAAACTGAAAAAAAAAAAATTTACTGGGAAATACATGTATGTTTTTGACATAAGATTGAGCAACAAATAGGTAAAAAAAAATCATAAAAATAACATCAAACTCGCAATGGTAACAGATCTGCAAACAGAGTGGAAACTACAAATATACCACAGACAATGACAGCCAGTTTGACTTATTTTCATGTCATCATAATTATAACATTCATGTATTTTGAATGTAAAGAAAATATCAGAAAGTCAGGCACAAATTACACTCCATTGTTTGATGTCTTTATGAAGAGTTAATATCCTGATGGTTCACCATTGTTAAGCACAAATACAGGAATAACTTTATGTATATGGTCAATATATTTAGCACAGTCGGATGTTTTCAAGTTTCTCCAGAATGTTGCTATTCCCTCCAAGTGAAAATAGACATAAACTATTAAAGTATTGAGATCTGAAAATGTACAAGTATATATAAACATATATTCGTTCCCTTCATGCCACTCGCATGTCAACAAATTGGACAGTTTGCCTAATAGTACGGTGACCAAGCCTAAAAAAGTGCTCTATTTTAGGAGTTTAATGTCCACTCCTAGTGCAAGGCTATATTTGGTATCAAATGAAAGGTTATGGTCTAAGGTTTACGATTTGACATGTCGTCAAAACTTTTACGGGTGCCTACTACGTCAAATTTGACGTTGAAATGACGTAATAAAAATGGTGGAAATTTCTCATATTTTGAACGCTGATGTAAGTCTTTCTTCAAATCTGCTGAAATGTGACAATTTCGCCTGCAGAATCGAAACATCCTACCGATTCCTAATTTAGAAGTCGTTTAAAGTCATTTTCATTCACACTCGAAGACAATTTCTGAACAATACTACAATTTTAACAAGCTTCTTTTGACAGCACTTTACTTCTGAATTTTGATTTCGAATACTTTATGTTCATGAGTATTTTTAATGTTCTTTTTTTAATATTGATCTGTTTCGATGGTACTTAGCCCTTTTTTTTTATCAATATACCAACAAATATTTCTTCCAGCTATGAGAAAACGCTTAATTGATTCTTTCAATCCACCTGCAATAGCTACCAATAGAGATAAGTAGTGTATGCTTGTCATGCGTTCTTTCGTTGTTAATATGTCTTCATGTATGATGTCAATTTGTGCATAACTCTTGATCCTTCGAAACCTATCTGGTGTTCAGCATAAATCGCCTTTCAAGACAACAAACATGTTTCAAAGAAATTTCCAATGCAAAAATGAGGGTTTATTTTGTTGCATAAAAGGCCTTTTGGGTGAAAAACATGGTTTTAAAGGAAATATCACAGAAAATAGGAAGCAATGAATATATATCATTTGTATTCATCGTAAAATAAAAAAAAAATGAAAGACGCGATAATAAAAAAAAGTTTGAATGCTCTTTCGAATAATATAAAAAAATACATTCTAACTCCTAAGGTAAAGTTACAATTTGGTCTCAAAAAGATTGATTTTTGTGAAAAATTGACAATGCATAAATCTGTGAAAAGGACAAGAGCCATGAACGGCAAAATTGGCTTATTTTGCCATAACGCTTATCTTTGATTTTTACTTTGATAAACCTTAGATGACTTTACGCCGTGATAAAGCAAAATACATTCATGTTAAGAGCCAATCTGGCATAAAACCATGCAAAATCGTAAAAATCGTCCAAAAGGGAGGTCAAAGTTTTACATTTTTATGTATATTTCTGTATTCTATGATGAAAAACATTCGAGAAAAAAATTATTTTAAAATTCATATATGTCCCGTTTTATAGTAATGGATCAATTTTGTTTGTATGACATAACGCCATTAACAGGGCTCAAAAACAACACTAAAATAGCCCTACTTTCATCGTTGAATAAGATTTGATTTTGATCTGCAGTAATTCTTTTCATGATAAAATCAGATACTTACTCAATTCATCTTCATTATAGTACTCGCAAAGTTAAGATATACGAATTGACTTGCCACCAGGGGGCGCTCTAATACGACTAATATTGGGATTTGACAAAAGCGTCCCTATTTCGAACATGAATAACATCTATAAGAGAGAACATTTTCCCACAAAATTTCAGTATAATAAAGTAAACGTATCATACTTTAATATATACAAAAACTGTCGCTGCCAAATGTATCTAAGATATGCAAATTTTATCAAGAATATTCATTATTTTGCGGAATATGATTAAAAGATTTAATGGAAAAATGTTCAAAAGATAAGCATCTTTGATCATAATCTAGAAAAAAAATTTAAGATATTAACAAAATATGTTCTAAAATGATGGAAATCGTTTCAGATCTTTTTCAATTTCTCTTATATAAGCCCCATCATTAATCTAGACGATTTTCGAGATAGCCCGGAACGACGCCACCGAGTCAGACTTTTAGTGATGACGTCACGTGGTTAGGTTCCCTGGTAGCATGTAAACAATGACGATAAAATAGGAACTTGACACGGATAAACTATCGCATTAGATTATAACATTGATAAAGTTTAGCTCAAGATTGCATAGCAAATTTCCAGTGGCGGATTTAGAGGGGGGCCCAGGGGGCCCGCCCCCCCCCCCCCCTTTTTCACCCAAAGTTATTGATTCAGAATACTCTTTTTATGCTTAATATCTTTACTTTTGGGGAAATTTTCGGCTCGCTTCGCTCGCCACACTTAATTTTTCATTAGCTGTCTATTTTTTTCGTCTTCACTTTGTCTTGAACTTTCTTTGTCATCGTGTTTGAACGGATTCATATGTCATAAACATATACAAAATTCAAAATTAAATTAACACTTGAATAATTACCAAATGCTTCATTTTCATGGGCCGATCTAACCAGTTTAGACAGGTGGATAGTGGGGTTGCAATGCCCTAATCTTCCCAACCTTCCCCAATTGGTCAAACAAAAATAGAGGATGGAAAATGAGAGAGATATTGTAATCTTATGACAAAATGTAACCATCTATTCCCAAAATTTCCCGGCTCGCTCCGCTCGCCAATTTAGAATAATATATACATGTATGTATATATACATGTATGGATGACTGAACCAAAACAAACAAAAAAAGAAAACTTCAATTCTTAAAATTTTCCGGCTCGCTACGCTCGCCAGTATACCTATAAACTTAAGTAAACGTATCAAGAAACTCTATCTTCTAAATGCAACATGCAGTTGGAATGATCCCCCCCCCCCCAACTTATTCATTAAAATCACCAGTCTTGCAGTCTTGAGCTTCAGGTTTTGGAGGTCTTTTTTTTTTTTCGTCTCCGACCTTTTTTTTTTTTTTTTTTTTTTTTTTTTTTTTTTTTTTTTTGCTTGTCAGTTTTCCTTTGAACAATTTTCTTCGAGCTGAAACTTTGGCCCCCCCCCCTTTTCTGAAATCCTAGATCCGCCACTGAATCTCGTTCCCTCGTTTCTAGATGTGATTAGATGTACCCATCCCAAATCTTTTGAAATAATCTTCACAGATGTAAAAGAACTAGTCTCTAAAATAGTCGGTGCTACTACCAGTAAGTTCCTGGTTCGAGTCTCCCTGGAGCAGGGGCACTTAATCTCACTTCTATTGAATTTGAAGACGTTTAACTTCTGAAAGCTTATCATAAAAGGATCACTATGCCACTGCTAGTTTCGTGTCATTAGATTTGTTACATGTAGATCTATTGTCCTGTAGACAACGGGTCGTTCGATGTACTCTTCTATGATCTCTCATTCTCTGTTATATGAACAAATTGTCCTGTCTGTGTATTGTTGACATGACTGTGGTATTTTCTTTAAAAAATGTTGAAAATCGGAAAGAAAAGTTTTCTTTACAGTCTACTCGCTGCTCTTTTCATCGATTTTCCAAATTCATTGTTTCATAGGAAATTGTGTTTAAAAAGTTCTTTCCTTTTGAAAACGATCTGTTGAATAAGAAAATGTTAGGTTGATCTTTCCTATAAACATAACAATTTATTCGTATTTCAGAGAAAAAATAGACAGGTTGCACGAATTATCCTCACTTAAAGTAAATCAATGAATTAACTATATATCCAGTCCTTATTTTTTTTTTCGAGAAAACCTCGATCATTCTGTTATTTTCGTGCATAAATCAAGAAAAAAAAATTGTTTGATATGACTGTCTCTTTCTTGATTTCAACTCAACGTCAAATAGCGCTTTCAACCAAATCGGTCATCTATGGTTATGATGAGAAAAGTCTTTGTTTATTCAAGGTCAAAATAATTTGGGGCAAATTTCAGGGGCCCTGACAACCTCTCCGTCATATTTCTTAACCTCCACTTGCCCCCGGCCCCCCTCCCGCGTTAAAAAAGAAAATCGTACTAGAAAAAGCACTCTTTTCCCCGGAACCCCCCCCCCCCCCCCCCCATCGCTCTAAATCCTTGCGTTTGTATAAGCTGTTTTGCTCCGTATTCATCCGCTCCGGTCCGTATGCAGGTAAATTATGAGAGTAATCACTTTCTTTTATAAAATCTCAATTCTTTCATAAAAGTTTATCTCCTTCATATCCTTAATTCAAGGTATTTCTCCTTCGAAGTATTGATATTATCTTGTACTACAGCAGAGCGGTCTTCGTTCTATAAAAAGTACTTTTATTGGAAAGAAAAAAAAGAGTTCATGGTACTCCATCTTTCAAAAAAAAAACAATATTGAAAAACAAAACAAAACACGAAACGAAACGAAAAAAAAAAAAAAAAACCGACACCCTCCCCTCCGAAAAAAAAAAACAACAAAAAAACAAAATTATACAGAAAAGAAAGAGAAAAACTCCTGGGCTAACCTAAGGGCGTATATCTACATGTATACATTATACACCTTTCAAACATCAAAGAGATATATAATTTCATTTTATATATAACTTCTTCTCTGCAAAAGCGTAATTCTGACATTGTTTGTTCGTGTACTGAATATGAAAAGAAACGAAGAAATGATGCGAAGAAACAAAATACGGAATGATACGGAGAAGCGAAAAAGAGATAATTTCTTCGCTTCTTCGCATTATTTCCTCACTTCAATTTTAAAGGGACGGTGTCCCTGAAAATTAATTAATTTTACAATATTTTGGAATGCAAAATTTTTCTTTCCAAATGAAAATATACATTCTCATTTGTATAAATTCAAATTTTCAGGCGAATCTAACGCATACATTCGCAGTTATATAAACCTTTAAAAACGTGATTTTGAATTTGGGGTGCGCAGCTCTAATAAATTTCACAGGCGCCATCTACAATGTATTGAGTTTTTACAATAGAAGTATACGGAGATTTATTTATTAAAGAATCGACAATATTAGGGTCGTTACTGCATATTTTCAAATAAAACTTTTTATGGCTCCTTTTTTCCTCTTTCTAGACCCTTTGGAATATATTTTACGTTTTCGATAAAATTTATTTTTATTCCCAACTATTGATTGCACAATTTTGAACAAAGAGTTTGACCTGTACCTGCGTGTGAAAAGACATGATCAAATCAGCTGTGGTCACAACTCGCCGCACATGTATGCGTATTTCTACGTGTGCAATGATTGAATCTTTGGGATTCCGTATTTTTCGTTCACATTTTTACACCGCAAAAATTCACTTTGATGCAAATTTTAACTGTCTATATCTCAATACGTAATTATTTGGCATTGGTGGATTTTTGAGATATTTATAAGATCAAAGCAAAGAGTTAAAAGATGAAATTTGAAAAAAAATCAAACTTCTCTTAGAAAAGATATTGGTGCGTGAAAAACGTATAAAACGTCATTTTCTCGTTAAGCTGATTTTTAATGCATATTTTAACTGTCTATATCTCGATACGTAATTATTTGGCATCGGTAGATTTTTGATATATTTAAAAGATTAAAGCAAAGAGTTGAAATATGAAATTTGAAAAAAAAATCAAATCTCTCTTACAGAAGAGATTGGTGCGTGAAAAACGTCTAAAACGTCGTTTTTTCGTTAAGCTGATCTTTAATGCATATTTTAACTGTCTACATCTCGATACGTAATTATTTGGCATCGATGGATTTTTGATATATTTATAAGATTAAAGCAAAGAGTTAAAAGATGAAATTTGATAAAAATCAAACTTCTCTTACAGAAGATATTGGTGCGTGAAAAACGTATAAAACGTCGTTTTCTCACTTAGCCGATTTTTGCCTCTTTTCAAGTTACGTTGTGGCTGTCTTTGGAAAAAAAATTTCATACATAATATTATCCTAAGATAGAATAAAATGTTATATTTCAATATATCAATAACAATATTTACTCCAATTCAATTTATACTTAAAATTTTAGAGAAGTACATCAGCGAAAATAGGGATATTTCTACGTCCTTTTTGTAAATTTGGCGGGAAAAATGATGGGGTGGTATATCTCTGTAACTATGGATATTTGAACAAAAATATTTGACAGAATTATTCCTAGTCATGTATCTATTAAAATAACTTAAAATCATTAAATTTGGTTACTAGGTCATTTGGACCAATTTGCATGGTTTTATGCCGGATTGGCTCTTAAGTCGAGTATGGTTTATCGTTTGCGACGTCATTTGACGTCATTTTTTACGTAAGGCACTGCATTCTTTTGTTGTTTTGTAAGTACAGTGCATTGATCAGCATCAATTTACCAAAAGAAATGAAAATACATATTGCTACATTGAGGAAGTGATTGAAATATTCATTTGTTTGAAGAATTAAAGCATGTTCAAAAAATCTACACAGATGCAGAACTATATGCATTCACTTATTCACAGTCGACTTGACGTCTGTTACGTTTTGTCGACATGGCGGTCGGTCTGTGAACGTACGTCGTATCAGATTTGATTCAAATCAGGTTGAAAGGGCGCTATAAACCAATAGCAGTTGAAAGAATAAACAAATACATAGGGCGGATTCAGGATTTTTACAAAGGTTGAAGAGGTGTTTGAAGACTTTAGATATTTTAGGAAGAAGGAAGATTATTTCATGTTATACGCAAAATGTATCAATTTGCCTTATATCGCAATAATATTGCATATTATTTCGGAAGCATTGCGTTATTTTGCAATAATATTCCGTTATTTTGCAATAATATTCCGTTATTTTGCAATATAATTGCGTTATTATCTTAATAATATTGCGTCATTTTGCTAGAATCACTAAGATAATGCGTTATTTCGCAATTCTTTTACGTTAAATATTTCTCGGAGGTATTGCATTTTATCGCTATGTCGCAATAGATATGCATTATAGTTATGCGTTTTATGAATGGTTGTCATCATCAACAAACAGGAAATACTTACCTGATGTGTACATCAATATGTACATCAAGACAATTACCGAATTTCACAAGTGTTACATGCAATCAAGACGCTGAACCCCCCCCCCCTTCCCCGGGCACCTGATCTCATTTCGGAATGATATTCATTCCGAAATTTGCAACCGTTACTATGGAAATTCTAATGACTCTGCCTTGCCTTCTCGACTTTGGGACTGAATAACTGAAATAAAGTACTTCTTAAATGTTTATTATATTATATTGCGTGATATTGCAAGAATGGCGCGCTATTTCGCAATACTATTTCGAAATTGTTCAGACGTATTGCATAAGATCACAATGTTTTGCGAATCTATAATTATACTTTTGCGATATCACGCAATATCATTGCTATATATAACACAACACTTTTGTTAAATAATGCAATATTATTACTATATTACGCAATTTTATTGCGATATGACGCAATATACTTGCTATATACACAATATTATTGCAACTTTATTGCAATATAATACAATTCTGTTGCGATAAGATTGCGTTATTAGGCAATAAAATTGCGCTCTTACGCATTTCCATCGCGCTAAAACTCAATATTGTTGCGTTACAACGCAAAATTATTGCAATAAAATGCAATTTCAATGCGATAAAACTGCGTTATTAGGCAATAAAATTGCGCTATAACGCAATATCATTGCGACATAAAACAACCTTATTGCAATATATTTGCATTCCTACTACGTTTCCCTTATATAAAGGTACCAAACCAACTGTTGCTTTATTTCTCGATAATCGCAAGAGCCTATCACGTGACTTTAGAACTTACGCGGATTAATTTCTGATAAAATGCCCATTTTATTTATTGCTTTAATATAGATTCAAAACATGTATATATTATCAAACGACGCCGTCTACCCCCAGTGATTAAATGTGTCAAAATCTAGGTCACCCACATGTACACTTCCAAGAAGTGTGACGTAGTAAGTCGATCACGCATCAGTAGACGAAGTTCAAGGACGAACTGCATTGTTGTCTGCAGAAAGATGCCGTGTTTGGATGAGCGAATATTCAGGCATAAGTGGATCAAATATTCAGTATTTAGGATGAGGATTTGATTCACTTGTGTCATTTATCAACAGTGAATTTATCTTTGCTTCTTATGGATTCATAATATCAGAAATACATCGAGTATCAGCGAATCTTTAGCCATGATGTTGAGGTAAGTCATGAAAATACCGAAAATTTTCGCGTTTTCGACGGCTGTACTCGACTTTTGCATTATTCTAATTACTTCCAGATGAAATAGGGTATTTACAAAAGTTTGTATACAATAATACCGATTGATTTCATATGTCTAAGCAGTTTAACAGTGTGTTAAAAAGAGCTTTCAAAAGTTTTCCCTTCAGTTCTGTGAAATTTCTCCAGTTTAACTCTCCGCCATGTCTGAATTATGTTGGACAGAAGTCACGAATTTTCACGATTCAATTTTCTTCAGTTTTAATTGAAATGTTCAAAATACAGCAAGAGGACAAAATTCAGTTTCTCATTTGTCAACAACGTTTCCGTATAGAAGGTACTACTTCGAATCAAGCGAAAAACTTCGAACGTTCGTTTGCTCTTACGTCAAATGGCGTTCTCCCTCCGCAATGATTTTTCAAATGTAAAGAAACTGGCTGAAAAATTGGCAGAAATAACTTAGTTAACACGTAAAATGTAAATATAAGGATTGTTTGTCAGCTTTTGCGCTTTATCGGTGTGTATTGGCAGTAGGGAATGGAAACAAAATATGTAAAGCACGAAGTGCTTTTCATGAATTTTGTTTCCATTCCCTACTGCCAATACACACCGATAAAGCGCAAAAGCTGAAAAACAATCCTTAAATAATGCAATATTATTGCGATAAAATTGAGTTATGCAATATAATTGCAGTATAATGCAATACCATTGCAATATAACGCAATTCTATTGCGATATAAAGTAATACTTTTGCGAAATAAAGCAACACGTTTGTGATATTACACAATATCATTTCAATTTGACTAAATACATTTGCAAAATAACGCAAACTATTGCGAAATCGCGTAACATTATTGCAAAACAACGCAATAAATATATGTAATTGTTATTTCCAATGAAGCAAACGGGCTTCGGTGAATTTAAAGCAATTTTCAAAAAAAAAATGTTATTTTTGCATGAAAAATCAACTTTTTTTGCCCCCAAGAATTTTCATTTTGTGTTTTAATGTGCGAATATGAGTCAAATATGATGCCCGAATTACATAAGAAAAAGTGTGAAATTTTAACAACATATCACTTAGATTTGGTACATCTTAGATTTTAGATAAGTAGGTCGATCATAAGTAAAGAAACGGGAGGGGAGAAACAGATATGATGGGAAGGTATTACCCACCAAAGTAATGGCAGGAAATAACTCAATTTACTCAACAATATTTCCGGCTCCTTTCGCTCGCAAAAATACAAGACAAATCTCTGGTTTTCATTTATTTCATCTCCTAGAGAGGGAATAAATTCTAGACACTATGTACTCCTAAATTCTTGAAAATCATCGGCTATCTTCGCTCGCCATCATATATAAATTATATGTTTAAAATGTAAAGAAGAAAACACGCTATTATGCGTTAGCTTTCTTAATCCTCTAAATCCCATCCCGACCCATTTAAATATTCTGGATCCGCCTATGTCCACTGAATTTTGAGCATGTGTTCAGAGACTGCAGGATGTCTACAGCCAACCTGTGTTTCCGACGTAAAGTTTGAATAATAATTTCTTGCTCATTCATTTAATTTTTTTCTCATTTAGAAAAAATATTACTACATATATTCCAAAAATCTCCAGCATCGCTTTGCCCGCCGGATCACATAGCAATGAAATTAGATAACTATTGTTCTACTAGAAATGACTGAATTGTACAAAATGTATCATACAAATATATTGTACAAATGAGTTAAAGAAGATCCTGACGATAATCTCAACAGCACTCACAATAGAGCACAAAATTAAACATCGACGGACCCCTAGCAAGCTAGAGGTGGGATCAGGTGCCCGGGAGGAGTAAGCATCCCCTGTTGACTAGCCGCACCCGCCGTCGATGTTAATGAAGCATGGAAATGAAAATGTACAAATGCACACTTCATTTCTTTAAAATAACCTGCTTGCTGCGCCCATCGCCAGAAAGTATCCAAAAAGAAAGATTTCTAAAAGTGAGTTGAAAAAAAAAATACGATCGCCCTATCGAACCCCCCTCCCTTTCTTAAAATATCTCTAGCCGCCTACGACAACAAGTTCAGAAAGGCATTGTTTCAATGATCCTGGAATATAAATATGAAATATGAAAGCTCTTTCCGTTGGCAATCAATATTTATGTCTAATTATAGTTTCAAAGACACTGTTTAACACATGTCTATGGCAGATACAGTGGCAAATGGACAAAATAGGTTATCAACAGACCGGTAATTGATTAGCAAATCTTCCAAAGTTGTGCATTTATGTATTTTGTGTATACAGGGTTTTGTTTTAAGTACCTTAGTAACATATTTATACAAAAAATTGTGGAATTTTAATGAAAATTCATTAAAGAAATAGGACGCGTCTAAAAATAGATTTTATGACGTCACTGATACACTAAAAGCCATAAAATATTTTCAAAAAATTAAAATTCTTTGATTTCATGCGATTTTGTCCAAAAAAAGTTTTTGCTTGTTAATTTCATTCGAATTACACACTTTTAAAGTCTCTAAGAGGCATAAAGTAAGATAAACGCAATTTGACTCCTATGACCTTTGACCTCTAAATAAACTATGAAAGCACCCCAAAATATTTTGACGACATCTCAATTTTGAAAGTTGAGACTCTATAGTTTCATTTGGTATACAATTAAGCCTTGCACTAAGAATGGAAATTAAATCTTATTTCTTAGGCTCTTGGTCACCCGACTAAAAGTGACCGTAACCTTTTTTTTTACTCTTTACCCTACAAATCAAAAGATGTCATGCATGCTCTCTATTTGCATTGACACATTTTACCATATTAACACTAGATGTCTTATTATTTTGACTTTTTCTCCGTTCAGCTGGCATATATGATAAAAACCGTATAATTTTGATACATTGTCTTGATACACAGCATTGTATGTTAATTAGAAAAAATCACAAATAAGACGCATCAGCATGATCAGTGAAACGGATGGATGATTCCCAGACAAATTTTCAATTTTCATCAACCTTGTATCGGAAATTTTTCATCAGAATTAAATAATGCGGTTTATGAGAAAAAATATAACACAGAGAAAAGAAAATACATTTCTTCAACATTTGACAAACTTTTAGATCATTTTTGAAAAGTAATCATTATAATGATATATATGATATATCAGTGCAATTTTCTAATAAACTTATTTTTCAAATAAACAAATGTTTTGAGCTGAAGAAGCTATTTTTATTACAAAATGACCTTGATCTTCAAAGATAATTAAAAGATCTCCAGCAAGACAACAATGTATTGAAATAAGCAAAACATGTACAGTATAAGTACACAAATTGCACCCCAACCAAAATACACTTCTCAAAACAACCACACACACAAATAACAGAAGTCAACTAACAGTTACCTTTTTGATGTTATTTGAAAAAAAAATTACAGGTTTAATGTATATATTATAATTATAAAAAGCTATACTTTTACCTGAACATTGCCTGGACCTTTATTAAAATACCTTTGTTCTCATTTGAGTGAAATATGATTTAATGTTGTTGTTTAGACAATATGAACTTCGAATGATGGATTGTCACCCCATCATTTTTTCAATACACAATCGCTCTTTAAACACATGAGTCTGAGAGCATAAAGATCACCATTGACTGATGTCCGACGGAATAAAGTTAGCCTTGTAATTATATGAACTTACTTGATATAATCTGTATCCATCAGGAAATACATGTGATGTGAATGGAAGAAGATTTCTCTGTAGTATCTGTTGGTAAATGGAAGAGTCCACGATCCCCGTAAAAATGCATAGATTGGTCCTGCCTCGGTAGGAAATTCTACCCCAAACATGTACCTGTAAATGATTAATGGAACTGTACATATAATATCAAATTGGAGCACAACACTTACATGACATACTAAAGTTACTCCTCTGAAAACACCAAAATGTAGAATTTGTGGCATTATTAGTTTCGTCTGCTTTCTTTGATCCTTAAGTATTTCATGTATTAACACACCATTCCATTATGCATGTTCAGCCTACGGTACTTTAATATCACAAAATTAAAAAAAAAACACAAGCAAATCAAAGCATAGTATCCTCTTGCGTGACAGCAATCTTTATTTCATCAAACTAACATCTGAGATTAAAAATCAAAAGGTGTCTTCAACTCATTATGGAAAACTTGCATGCAAAGTTCGATGAAGATTTGAAGTAATCTGTGACCTCTAGAGTGTCCAAAAGGTTTTTTTTTTCTTATTGTCCATTGTGACCTTGACCTTGAAAATCTATAAGATTCATCTTCTCACCATGGACAATGTACATCCAAAGTTTGATCAAGTTTGGATGTAAACTGTGACCTACAAAGTGTCCATAACTGCATTAGGTTTTTCTATAATAGCCCAGTGTGACCTTCACCTTTGACACCTGACCCTAAAAAAAACATAAGTGTTGTCTTATCAACATGGACAACTTACAGGAAAGTTTGACGAAGACTGGAAGTAAACTGACCTCTAAAGCTTACACGAGATTTTTCTATTATCTACCATAATGTTACCCTTGACCTCTGACCTTGAAATCAATAGTTGTCGTCTTCTCACCATGGACAACCTGCATGCAGTTTGGTAAAGATTGGAAGTAAACTGTGATTGCTAGAGTGTCCACAACGTTCTCCAACTATCTCCCATTGTGACCTTGAAAATCAATAGGTGTTGCCAGATGAGATATGCTGGCGAGGGGATATTTTTTCAAATAAATACGTCTCTTAAAGGGATGAATAATAACCCCCCTCCCCCGGCTTATTTTTTTCTGTTTATGATGTGGTATTCAGTTCTCTTATATTTCAGAAATGACTGTCTTAATTGTGTATAATGCTTGTTGGTCAAATGCAAATTCTATGAATGATCAATCACAATTTGATTTTCAGAAAATTGGACGTTGTTTACCAGAGTTATATACCTATAAACACCATAAGTAACAGTCATTACTAATATTTTCATATGTACTAAATAGAAACCTTTTTTTTTGCACAAACACATCTCATACTGTGTGTAACAGCATCAACAGTATTCCGGTGTTGTGTGTGAGTGTATGCTTTTTAATTTGGTATTTTCCCTCCAAATATGCCTACCCGCACACATAAAAAGGAATATTTCACAGCCACAGTCTAAACCGCTACATTATTTAATACACAACTGACCTGTCACTTTCTAAGGCCAAAAAAAAGCTGAGTTTACTGTCACAACCTGAAAAAAAATAGGGTCGGTAGGTCGGGATTTTTTCAGGGCAAAAAAATTAGGGTTGGTCGGGTGACAGTAAACTGAGGTTGTATTTTTTGGCCTAATCATTCAAAATGTGAAAGTATAATCATCAGACAGATGGACATGCAGACGGAGAGACAATTTATCAATGTAGTAAAAGCTACATCACTTTATGTCCCTTCGTATGAAAAAAAGGGAAATTGACATTAAATGTAACCGTAAGCTTAATGTCTAAGACATACAACACACCCGTTTAATGAAAGATTTAAAAGATAAATGTAGTTTGACTACCCGAGAACAAGATTATGTAATCCCTTACCACTAAAGTGTAAAGTTGTGGTAAAAGAAGTGTAACGTAAAATAAATACAACTGCTCTATTTATAACAAGAATGTTGAAAACAGACAGACAACATTAATCTATTGACCTAAACTGCTTTGAAATGTGATTAGAAAGGCACAGAACATGCTGAATAGATCACTCACAATGATTGAAGATATATTTGTTTTAACATGTAAATAATTCACCCCCTTATCCTCACACAAACTAAATATATACATGTAAAATAGAAAACAAACCTTGTAAGAATGTTTAGGCTTTGGCTGTCGAGTTGAAATTCTCTGGAAGGCTGAGCTTTCATCATGAAAATAGAGTCTCCCACTGGAGCACATCTCCACAGTAGTTTCATCGGTAAAAATAACGTTATGGAAGGTTTCTTTCCGTGCCAATGCATCCAGACACCAATCAATTGTGGCCTAGAAGAAATATGATACTTGTACAATTCACTTATCATGTTAATTATCATGATCATCATTAACATTAAATATATGAGATTTGAAAGATAAAATTTTTAACACACAGGTATATCATCATGATCATGTACTTATCTAGATTGAAAAGATGTCAGATGTTTCCAGGGAATGAAGGTCAGAATAACTTCTTTACACTCCCCGACAAATTTCATGGGAGCATATAGTCGCCAAGGTGTCCGTCTGTCCATCCGACTAAGCTCATATTGAAGCTTGGCATATGTCCGACTAAGCTCATATCTCCCCGACAAATTTCATGGGAGCATATAGTTGCCAAGGTTTCTGTCTGTCCGTCCGACTAAGCTCATATTGAAGCTTCGCATATAGTTGCCAAAGTGTCCGTCCGACTAAGCTTATATTGAAGCTTGGCAAATAGTTGCCAAGGTGTCCGTCTGTCCGTCCGATTAAGCTCATATAGTTGCCAAGGTGTCCGTTTGTTCGTCCGACTAAGCTTATATTGAAGCTTGGCATAAAGTTGCCAAGGTGTCCGTCTGACTAAGCTCATATCTCTTAAACCCTACATTAGAATCTGATCTTATTTCACACAAATGTTCCTTAGGACATGTAGGATAGATCCTAAATATTCATTTAGAATCAGTATTTTGTCCAAATAGTCTGAAATAGTCCATTTTCTAGATAAAAGATATGACCATTCTGAACCTTGGTTTTATACACACAGACACCAGAGATCACATCATTTGGCAAACTTTTCCTTTGTGACGTCACATCTGATCGCACTTTATTGTAGCACCCTGATGTGTTGTCATGTTTTCTATTTTGACATCACAATGAAAATAACGCGAAATCTTGTGATGTCTGGTGTTTCACTGTCTTGCGAGTTTACTGGAAAATGAGCTACATGTATTCTGAATAAATATAGAAAAATGCATAATCTTTAAAATCATGTTACCGTAACTGGCGTAAGGGTTTTGAGAATTTTAAATGACGAGAAATTGTGTGCCAAAGAGGGGTGGTATTCTGTGAGGTACACATAACTTCAGATGAATGTAAATCTTAGTAAATACAATGTACATGTATTTCTTCGGATAGGATATCACCTCTAGGTGAAAGGTCACTTGGGGTCATTCATACCGGTTCATTCATAAAGCCGATAAAGGTCCAAGATCATTTTCAGGCTAAATATAGCTATTCCTGCATAAATGGTATACAAATGAAATGAACAAGAATTGAAGATTAAAAATTAACATTTTGTCCTAACGATTTTCAGCATTTTGTCCAAATGATTTGAAATTTCAATCATGATAGAAAAATGCATAATCTTTTTTCATTTATACGGGTTTTGAGACTTTTTGTTGCGTTGATGAAAAATTGTGTCAAAAGAAAGAGGGGGGGGGGGGTGTTATACATAACAGTTAACTTCAGGATAATGTACATATCAATAGCAGGTATAGGCTGCCTTATGAGCATGATGAGAATTTCATCATACATTTGTATATTCCAAAATAGCAACTTCAAGAGAAAGGTCATTCATCAAGAAAAGGCCAAGGTCTTTTTCAGACAAGGTCATTATGATCATTTCTGAAAGGTAAAATACGCTCAGAAAATCAAACTTTTGGTATCAAAATGATTACGGTATGTTCGAGGAACATACATCAGTTTTTGTCTTTATAATAACACTCAAGTGATTTTGGGCAAATTTTAATTTGTCGTAATAATCAATACATGTATGCACATATCTTTAGACCTCTGTCTCTGCATACAAACAATTTTCTGCATGTAGATGTACAGTAGCTGATTTGTCTGAGACTCAGTTCACATAAGTTCTCACGGTAGAGAAAAAAAGTTTGGTTTTCTTTAACTAATAACTATAGCAAGGTAGATGAGTTTTTAATGCATAGTCAACTTAATTTAGCAACGGGGATGAAAGCGCTAATGTCACACTTTCAAAGGCAATAGGCAGCTACTGACAGCACTTGGCTGGAGCAGAAGTTGAAGTTTTTGAAAATTGTGTGAAATGGCTGAATAAAATTTACCTATGCGATGTACTAAAGCCTTTTCACAAAATGTACATAATGACGTAATGTCAGAAGTCAGTGCTAAAAAAAATTAAGATTATTATATGATCATGATGATGTCAAGTATGACCATGATGACATTACAGTATGTGTGACTATGCACTCAAGTCTGATGTTTGTGACACTAAGGAATATGTTTTATATACCTCCCTGCTGTAACTGTGCAATTAATGATAATTATTTTACGTATTTATGTAAATGAGTTAATTCAAAATTCAAAATTAACATTATTAATAATTGTGCTGGTGCTACAAAAGGAGTCTTCATGAAAACCCACTAGCCCGGTACCCAAGGCAAATATTTGGTAAATATGTCTTCGGGCAAGTAGTTGAAAACAGTCTTAGTAAAGACTGCACAAGTAAGACAATAATTTTGAAATATGTTACCCCTCTCCGTAGGGAATCACGGGCAACTTGGCCTGTGGAATACTCGGCCTGTGGAACACTTGGCCCGTAGTTGGTCCACTCGGCCCGTAAACACATTAGCAACATGAACAATAGGTAAATCGTTCGTTTTAGGAGACAACCATTTGATTCCAGGTTTTTTTTTCTTGTTTTGGGGCCGAATTTCAGCCCCTTTCCAATGCTTAATTTCCTCTATTCCCCCCACTCCCACCCCATAAAATCACCCAGAAATTATTCCAAAGAGGAATTATTATAAAAAAGAGTATTTATTTTCAACACACAGCACTTTATAGTACACCTGAAATGTATATTAATTTATACTACGTATGAATACTATATCGTATGTAGGTCCGAGTTACGTATGTTTACGGGCCGAATGGACCTAATATGGGCCGAGTGTTCCACAGTCCGAGTGTTCCATGGTCAGAGTTCACCTATTACCCTCGTAGGCAATGCCTTATTTCATATGATGAGTAAAATCTCCTAAACAACAGATTAGTATCTTTTTAATATTATTTCCAATACCTTCTTGTTCTTTAAACTGATGAGTTGGCAGTATCTCATCTTTGTTGTCCTCCAACCCAATCCTTTCCTCAAGGATCTAACTGTTCGGGCCGACACATCGAGGTTGAGTTCATTTTTTAGCTTCTCCTTTAGTTTCTTTGAAGTTGTGTCAGGCTGTTCTTGCATCAACCTGCCGACAATGACTCTATGGATAGGTTTGATCTTCTTTGTTACTCGTCTATGGGGACGGGGAGCGACCGAACCTGTCGTCTTGAAAAGTGTCAAAATGCGCCAAACTTTCTCTTCTGGTTTTAAAGTTTCTCTCGTTCTCTAAAGTTTGATATCCCCCGCCCAAGAATATCAAATTGACCGTACCTTATACATTAATCTGGAATGTCCAACTCACAAACACACCTTTAGATAGTTTTGCATACTTAAATGATAAAATAAGATTCATTTTATAGAATGATAAAAAGTAGGGTTATGCAGAGGTATCTAGAACAAATAAATTGATGATCTCTTTTGTTTATCTAGAACAAAGAATATCGAGGATCTACTTTTACTTTAAGTTTCCATATTGAATACATTAAAGTATAGGGCTTTATAACACACCACTTCATTAAACAATATCCTCAGGCATTAGACAATCCTTTAGAACTGTCACTCCATTGTTAAAACTTACTAAGCTTTAATTTGTTTATAAGCCTAAAAACATAAAGTCAGCAGGTTATCTTATGCTTTCTTTGTGTTGAGCAGTAGCAATCATCAATGAATAAGACATCGATATTGATATTTCTGTGTTAAAGGGTGGTAATCATCAAGGAATAAAAGACTTTGATATGGATATTTCTGTACATTCATTTGAATTAAATTCAATTTTCTGCTTGGCTTTCACATGTACCTTGATAAGCCTTCTCCCTCATTCTTCAAACAACACATCAACGGAGATCATGAACAAAACACATCTGAAAAGTTTGGAAATCAGACTATCTGAGGATGAGGATAAACAAGCCAAATTGTACTTTGATGGAGAACATGAATGTTATACATGTACCTTTAAAACTGTGCTACCACACTCCTATATAGATTTGACCAAGGATGATCCAAGCAGAGTTCTTTTTCTGAAATTCTCAGATGATGAAACAAGACACAAGGGTGAGTTTTGACAGATAAAAAATTCACGAAGATAATTATTCAAACAATTTATTAAAAGAATGAGCAAAGTGATCTACATGTACATATATTAAAATGAAAAATAACAATATTTATTAAATATTTTCAAACAATTTTCTATCTGATTTTGTTCAAATGACATATTTTGTCTTTTAAGGTTGTGTACAGGAGGAAAAGGATCCATGTACCTTATCATCAGAAGATGAGGCCTGCACAGATTCTGCTACTGAGCTTTCGGATTAGGGGGTGTGGCAGAACTTGTAAACATCTGCTACTGAGCTTTTTGATGAGGGCTGTGGCAGAACTTGTAAACATCATGGAGTCAGCCTAAAATAGATACATGTTATACAATGAGATGAGTATGTATGTGTTGTACATCTATGATGGTAGATGTGCGAATGAATTCTTTGTCAATTACTAATAAATGCATAGTTGAAAATATTTGTTGGTGTTGTTCCTTCAAATAAATTATTGTGAAGTAGAGATGGTGAAAAAAACTTGTCGATTTAGGAATTCTAGATGATCAACTTATTAGTTCCCTGTTAAAAAAAAATCTCATTATTAAGAAGGAAAATGTCATTTGATTTTAACAACAAAGAAAACTATCAATATTAAATAGCAAGATTACCAATATTGGTACATGTAATTACAAAAATGAGTTTTCATTTAAAAATAAGTTTGAGGTAAAATAAGGAATTAAAATAGATGATCCAGAACTCATTAATTGTCAGTCTTTTCAGTACAGAGACAAGAAACTTATATGTTTGAATACATATGTGCTTGATTTTTATCCAGATACTTTATTTTGCTTAATTAAAAAGGTAGTACTTCTGTCAAGTCCTGAGTTTATAGTGTTAACTTGCCGAATCATGATCAGTGCATCTTGATGGGTTCCCAGTGATTGAAACACTAACATGTTCTGAAACATTGATATTGCTGCATTCGATGTCTGGTCCATTAATAATCAACATCATCACATGCAGTGACAATCACACTGTAGTACACTGTTTGACTTGATGTGATTACAGTGTGTACATTCACATAATGCACTGAAAATGTATCAGTATTGAATGCAAACCCTGCCAAAAGCAATATTACAACTGTTTTCATCATGTTTACATACCACGTCCAAATACTTCGGAAGATTCGTAGGTACTTTTTTTATAAGTATAAACTTAGACGTTACACATAGTTCCGGGTCAAGTAAAAACCAACCAATCAATTGAATCTTTAATAAATATATTTCAGAACCATTAGATTCTTTGTCATTTCAAATGTTAAACATGCTGATGGATTACACACTCATGTTTTGATAACTTGTACGAAAAGTGTATGTATGCTGTTTTAAAGATGTGTACTACTATGTTTGTGCAAAAGCTGTAATTTCAATCTGTTACAAACTTGCCGATGAATCTTGTGTAGGATGTGATTATGGTGAACTCAGTCAGATACCTCATTCCTGTTAGATATATTCACACTCTACCAAAATAAAATTATATTTTTTCAAGGCAATAGAAAAATTAGATAATACATCGATATGGGATAATTGGAGAGATATTATGAAAAAATGGCTATTCCCGAAGAAATAATAGCAACCTGAGTAAACACCTGGAGATATTTGTATTAAATTACACCGTCTGAATGGATACTACATAGATGTAAATAGTGATTTAGTATTCTGAAGCTTTCCTGTTATCGTTATTGTAAATACGGTAGAAATATAGCATTATAAAATAATAGCTCGATTTTTTTTTTTCATTTAAACAGATGCAGAGGGTTCAAAATAAAAGGTCACCCAGGTCTAAGGTTTGAAGAAAAAAATGAATATATCTGAGCCACAGCCTATAAGAAAATCCAATCATCAGAAAATTTAATAATGAAATTGACACTTAAAATCCAGCGGAAGGAATATTTAGTATATTTTATTTATTTAATGATTATTATTTTTGTTTAAATCTACTTTTAAGATTGTAATTTTTTTTTCTTACCTAGTTAAACATGTCTTTTATTATCTCATCAACCTCATCCTTCAATCCAGTGTTAAGGTTAGTTATTTTAAGTTTGTTGTGTTCTGGATATGAACATATCCTACGCCCCTGAACACGTTGATTGTAATGGATTTATATTTTCCGACTTCCGTTGGAAGCTCGGACTAAAGTTCCGTTTTCTTCATCATTTTAAATATAGACTTTTCCATCTTGTTAAGATTTCGCTGATGAGAGAATGAGGTAGATACCACATTCAAATCATTTATATACCACAGTCAAAATTCTCTTCTCAATGAAATGAAAACGATGTTGAATAAGATTAGAATGAATACTTCTTTTGAAGTATCACTACACTATAGAATTTATCGTAATTGTTGAACAATTTTCCGGAAGAACGTTTATCATTAATTGGATTTTTATTACATTTTCGATTATATAAAAATACCCGTGGATATATGAGTTAAAGAAGATCCTGATGATAATCTCAACAGCACTCACAACAGCGCACCAAAATTGAGTATCGACGGACCCCTAGCAAGCTAGAGGTGGAACCAGGTGCCCGGGAGGAGTAAGCATCCACTGTTGGCTAGCCGCACCCGTCGTCGATGTTTAAGCACGAAAATGAAAACAATATCTAAAATTCATGCTCTCTCTGACGTTATGTCTATATAGAAAGTGCTATGGCGACAATGTCGGGGAAATATATTCAAAACACTTACTGTCAAACCCTCGCGGGGAACTTTTTTACGAACTCCACACGGCAAAGGGCATAAGTGTGACACAAATGAGTTAAAGGAGATCCTGACGATAATCTCAACAGCACTCACAACAGAGCACCAAAATTGGGCATCGACGGACCCCTAGCAAGCTAGTGATGGGACCAGGTTCCCGGGAGGAGTAAGCATCCCCTGTTGGCTAGCCGCACCCGCCGTCGATAATGCATATCGATAATGCTTATCGATTATCGATAATGCTTACCTTAATAATACCTCTACAATGTATTGAGTTTTTACAATAGAGGTATATGGAAATTTAATTATTAAAAAATCGACAATATTAGGGTCGTTACTGCATATTTTCGAACAAAACTTTTTATGAATCCTTTTTTCCTCTATCTAAACCCTTTGGAATAAATTCCACGTTTTCAATTAAAAATTATTTTCAGGGACACTGTATCTTTAATACATTTTAGCGTGCAGATTTAATAAGAAGTATAAAGTTGTACTGGTTCAACATTACGGTAAAAAAATGTAAGAAGATCCTGACGATAATCTAAGCAGCATTCACCATAGAGCACGAAGTCGAGCATCCCCTGTTGGCTAGCCGCACCCGCCATCGACGTCCATGCACGAAAATCAAAACAATATATAAAATACATATACTGTCTGATGTTATGTCTATATAGAAAAACACTTCAGAATCTCATGATTTATTTTGTTTATTATCCCCAACATAGTTTTGTTCAATTCGAGGTTCGCAACCGTTCCTGTGGAAAATCTAATGATTTGGTTTGCCTTCTCGACATGAGACTGATTAACTTATGGGTACTTCCGTAATGTTTATAGCAAGGGGATATAGTAAGGCCGTCGTACGTGTGTTAGTGTGTACAAAATTATTTTGCATAAATATTGCACAATATCAGATAAAAATCTGAAAACTTATACAAGTAACTCAAGATATAGAAGAATACGGGGCAGTTTTCAAAACGGAAGAATCGGCAAGAGAAGAAAGGATGGAAGAATAAACTGTACCGGCACGAAGACATACCTCTTTCGAATTCTTCAAAACAGTGAACATTTCTATAACCTGAGATGTTTTAATTCATACTAACTATCACTATATATTTTTCTAATCAATTAGGAATCACCAGATGAATACGAATAAATGGAGACAGAAAAGGAAAATAAAAACAAAAATTGTTTACATTGATTTGAGAAAAAAATATTGCATTAACACCTTTTTTTAAATTCCAGAGAATATTTCCAAAAATAATATATTTTTATAGTTTTAAAGGATGAAGAAGCGGAATAAGAAATGATTGTGGAAGAGTGCGTCTGTACGTCCCAAGATCCATCGAACTGATAGAGAATGTTCTTTTCATTTTAATACTTGTATCTTTCAAAAATCAACGTGGTCTGATCACGAAAAGTATGCAAAGACAAGAAGGTACCATATCCAACGAAGTAGAAAAGTTGGATGTACTGCGCAAAGTGTGAATCGATTTGTAACAGTTTTCACGGACGAGGAGTTCAGTTCCAATGGTCTGAACCAGCGGAGCTGAAAACGTCAGCAAATTTTGGACCAGCTGAAATATAGCATGAAGAGCAGTAACGACTGTAAAGCTGAAGAGAGGATTTACATTTCATTGCCTCTTTCAAAAGCTCAGCTCATACAAATCATACCATAACTCCATTATCATCTCTTTCGAACAGAAGCAACAAAAAGGTACAGAGAAGATATATGAGCGTGTCTAACAAGGTATTACTAATGTACCTGTTGTCAAAAAGTTGCGGGAGGTGTTTGTCCAATAAGAGTTTTTGAAGCCAACATGATCCAAACAGAAGTATCTTCGTTCGTCCTGTATCTGTAACACCTTAAGATGGTGCTGACACAGACCTGGACAGTTTTTTCCTTGTTTACCATGAGGAATGGCAAATGAGGCGACTTGGGATGTATGACAACACAATCCTGGGACTACATAAATATAAACCATTTTTTAAAATTCAAACATATAAAAATTAGGCATGAAATATACTGCTAAAAAAAATAAGGGAGCGAGGTTTGTACTTTCATATCACACGTCTTCAGCTGCTTATTCGAAATGATGAACATAAAGTAGTAGGGCTTTTCATAGTCATTTTTACCAATGTCTGTATTGAACAGATTTACCATATACACATGATACAACTTGACGATGTAGCCTTGTTTATCCAAAAAGATTACAAGCTGTGTACCATTATATTACAATGGGAAAATCGCTCCTTTAATTATTTTTTGAGCGGTGTATATATCACAGCAACAAGAGACTTAAAATATGTCAATAACACAGTGAAAGAGTGTACACAACGGAAAAAAATTGGTCAAAAATTACATTGTAGGTATTCAGATGATTTAAAAGTGCATTACAAGGTGACAAAATTGAAACAAAATGGAAAAGGAAGAAAAAAAATTGGGTCCATGTGTACAGTAAACATATTTATTCATATTAAACAAATTATAAAAATTCCAAAAAAAGAAGATTAAAGCATGTAATGTATATGTTAAGCGTCTTCAAATTCAATAGCATCATTTAAGACCTGATAAATTTACAGCATGGACCAGACATGCAAGTTTCGGGTACTAAACTCTCGTCAGTGATCCTCAGACTAAACAATGTAAAATCAAATTAGATAGTAACTTCAATTTGACAAACATGCACTAAATGAGGGCACAAAACCACACATTTAAAAAGTTATTCAAAGAAACAGTTAAAAAATGAGCATTTCTGACAAAGTCTTAGAGGACGTCAAAAACGAGTCAAAATTTGACTTCGGACTGGAACCAAGAACAACAACACTTTTTAAGACATCCTTTTAGGGCTAAAAGCTGTAAATGAAAAAGTTGTCATCGAATAAACCACTTGCAGAAATTCATTATGGCTGACAAATTAATGACAAATGTTCGATGGATTCAATTTTGTCATTGTTACATAATGATGGTATTGTGTCTCTTAATAAAAAGCCATATCCACGGCATAAAGGGCGTTTGATGATTTTTACTTAAATCTGATGCTAACTATGTCTACCTTTCATCCTTCTTATTCAATTAATTATGACACCATTAAAATAATACTGGATTATTCCTATTTACATCAAGGAATGAAATTTAACACTTACACAGTAACATGCATTTAATCTCATATTTAAATCTTAACAATGAGTTAAATCCTAATTATAATTAAATCCTAACAAATCACAATCACCACACCATTACTTTATGGTATATCATACTTTTTGGCCATATTACATTGTTTAGACAGAGGATCGCTGACGAGGGTTTAGTACCCGAAACTTGCATGTCTGGTCCATGCTGTAAATTTTATCAGGTTTCAAATGATGCTATTGAATTTAAAGGCGTTAAACATTTGAACTACTTGTTGAGTCACTGCTGGTGGACCAAGAGTCCCGGAGGGCACATACAGCCAAGTTCGATCAACTTCTGTTGATCGTCTGTCTCTTCAACGCATTTGAAATTTTCTGTGACAAAATTTCTTGAAATTTCTAAAACGTGGATTCTGTATCATCATATCCCACTCATTCTGCTACATCTTTTTATACGCCCGTCATTTGACGGGTCGTATTATGGTATGGCGAAGTTCGTCCGTCTGTCCGTCCGTCTGACCGTCCGTCTGTCTGTCCGCCTATGGAACACAAAAACTTGAATATGCGTCAACGGATTTTCATGAAATTCATACATTATGATTGGACTGTGGAGAAGAAGCCGCCTTTCAATTTTCTGGTTCATCCAATTTGTCGTTACAGACTTATGGGACTTAGATTTTTAAAATACAGTGAAAATATACTAAAATAGTTAAACATTATTTAAAAATCTATTTCTGGTTGAAATGTTTTGAAATTTTGTATACTTCAAGTAGAAAGGATGTTCTTTGACATATGTAATGGGTTTTTAATTATTTTGTCGCATAACCGAGATATTGTGTGTATTGGAAGAGGGGTGGGTAATATGCACATACATGTTAAGCTAAGGGCAAAATATAGGCGCATGGAACGCAATAACTTGAATATGCGTCAACAGATTTTCATGATATTCATACATAATGATTGGACTGTGGAGAGGAAGCTGCCTTTCGATTTTCAGGTTCATTCAATATGTCGTTACAGAGTTATGGGACTTAGATATCTTAAAATACAGTGAAATGAGTTAAAGAAGATCCTGACGATAATCTCAACAGCACTCACAATAGAGCACTATGTTGAGCATCGACGGACCCCTAGCAAGCTAGAGGTGGGATCAGGTGCCCGGGAGGAGTAAGCATCCCCTGTTGGCTAGCCGCACCCGCCGTCGATGTTAATGCACGATAAAGGAACACAGTATGTAAAATGCATGCACTGTCTGACGTTATGTCCCTACAGAAAGTGCTATGGCGACCATGTCGGGGAAATATATTCAAAACACTTACTGTCAAACCCCTCGCGGGGAACTTTTTTACGAGCTCCACACGGCAAAGGGCATAAGTGTGACACAAATGAGTTAAAGAAGATCCTGACGATAATCTCAACAGCACTCACAATAGAGCACTATGTTGAGCATCGACGGACCCCTAGCAAGCTAGAGGTGGGATCAGGTGCCCGGGAGGAGTAAGCATCCCCTGTTGGCTAGCCGCACCCGCCGTCGATGTTAATGCACGATAAAGGAACACAGTATGTAAAATGCATGCACTGTCTGACGTTATGTCCCTACAGAAAGTGCTATGGCGACCATGTCAGGGAAATATATTCAAAACACTTACTGTCAAACCCCTCGCGGGGAACTTTTTTACGAGCTCCACACGGCAAAGGGCATAAGTGTGACACAAATGAGTTAAAGAAGATCCTGACGATAATCTCAACAGCACTCACAATAGAGCACTATGTTGAGCATCGACGGACCCCTAGCAAGCTAGAGGTGGGATCAGGTGCCCGGGAGGAGTAAGCATCCCCTGTAGTTTACCAAAATACATGTAGTTAAAAATTATTTAAAAATCTATTTCTGGTCGAAATGTTTTGAAATTTTGTATACTTAAGGTAGAAAGGATGCTCTTTGACATATATAACGGGTTTTTAATTTTTTGGTCGCATAATCGAGATATTATGTGTAATGGGAGGGGGGGGGTTATGCACATACATGTTAAGCTAAGGGCAAAATATAGGTGCATGGAACGCAATAACTTAAATATGCGTCAACGTTTTTACAGGATATTTCTACATTGTGATCAGACTTTGAAGAAGAAGCTGCCTTTCGATTTTTAGATTCATCTGATTTGTCGTTACGGAGTTATGGGACTTAGATATTTTAAATACTTTAACAACGAAAATATACTAAAATAGTTAAAAATTCTTTAAAAATCTATTTCTGGTCAAAATGTTTTGAAAGTTTGTATACTTCAAGTAGAAAGGATGCTCTTTCACATATGTAATGGGTCCTCAAATTTTTTGTCACATAATCCAGAAATCATGTGTAATGGGGAGGGGGGGGGTAATATGCAAATACATGTTAAGCTAAGGGCAAAATATAGGTGCATGGAACGCAATATCTTGAATATGCGTCAACAGATTTTCATGGTATTTGTACATTGTGATCAGACTTTGAGGAGGAAACCGCCTTTCGATTTTCAGATTCATCCAATTTGTCCTTATGGAGTTATAGGACTTAGATATTTTGGTGTTGTGAAAAAAATCCCAACGGGCGTATCTTGCTGCGTGAGCATATGCTTTATTGGTACATTTTTGGAAATTATTTTCATACTTTTTGGCCATATCACATTGTTTAGACTGAGGATCACTGACGAGGGTTTAGTACCCGAAACGTGCATGTCATTTAAATGATGCTTTTGAATTTAAAGACGTTAAACATATTACATATATGTTCAAAAGATTTGTATTGGGTAACAAAATAACTTCATCTTTGCCTCTAACAACTTTTGTTTTCATGAAGTAGAAACCACAACAATTACTTCCTTTGGTTTGAAACTTATACTATAACATTAAAACCCTAGGATAGGCCACAAACAGATTTCAATACGACTTGCCTTTCGGCATGACAGTCAGCTGCCAGTTGATGAGAATGGAGGAATATGATCAGGAAGCTCAGAGAGTCTCACCAATTCCATTTCCCAGATGCTGATATTCTGTATGACAACATAAGTACTGCGACAAACAGCCCCTTTATATGTCCGCATATGGACGTTGTTTGTGTGCTACTAGTGGCCACACCATTAACATCTGGGTTACGCCAATACTGGACCCTTCCATTGTGTCATACTGTGCCCATGCAACAAGGAGGGGGGGGGGGCTTACCAAAAATAAAGCTATATTGACTCCACAGAATGAAAAGGCATTATGTTCATTTCGCTCCGCATTCATCAGCATTACGACAACCAAGAGATTCACCTGGATGTAGAAAAGAACATGGGAATAATACGGAAGTGTTCCAACTCTATACATTAATGAAGAAAATTCCAAAGCAATTTTTCTCCACCAGACACGTGTTTCGAATATGTAATTCTCATCAGTGTTGCTTCCATCGGAGCCACCAAAATTTATTTCAGCAGCGCTTTTTTATATATATATTTTGAACAACGCTACTTTTAGGCGACAGTGCTGGAAAGAAATTATCAATACACTTCTAAACATCTGGTCACTTGAAACGATTTTAAGTGCATGACGGGAATCTACATGAAACGAAATCCCGGGGAGCTCTCCTTTACAGCTAATGGGACTATTGTAACACTGGGAAATATATTCGGTCACGTGAAGCCTTCATTTTAAGCGCATACAACTGATTGACTGATTGATGTTTGGTTATATATATCCTGCGCTTTATCAGGTATAACAGAGTTCATTACAGTACACTTATACTGCTTCTGTATCATAATGTAGTAATATTTATCTTTGCTCTCCTATATAAAATTTACACTTCTCTACTTCTGGCTCTATCATAAAATGGTTGTAAATATATGTTATGTATGTGGTTGTACTCAATTTCAGTATTATTTCAATTAAATTGTCTGTAATTTAAATCATATAACTCCAATCATTAAAATCCATCTTATGTACACCACCAATATCTACCGTACTACAGGGTGAACGCGAGTTTACTTTCATTTCATTTTCGGTATGTTGTAAGTTTCAACTCAAAATTACTATTTTTTCATATTTTGGTTGAATGTTTCAATAATCCGAGACAACATTTCATTAAACTTGTGAAATGAAAATGGGAGGATATTTTCTTAGAATTATTGTATATGCTTGTGAAACGTCTTCAAATTCAAAAACATCATTACATATTTGCAGCATGGACAAATGAGTTAAAGAAGATCCTGACGATAATCACCACTCACTATAGAGCACCAAATTGTCCATCGACGGACCCCTAGCAAGATAGAGGTAGGAACAGGTGCCCGGTTGGAGTAAGCATCCCCAGTTGGCTAGCAGCACCCGCCGTCGATGTTCACGTACGAAAATGAAAAGTATATATAATGTTAAACGTCTTTAAATTTAATAGCATCATTTAAAACCTGACAAATTTACAGCATGGACCAGACATGCACGTTTCGGGTATTAAACCCTCGTCAGTGATCTTCAGTCTAAACAGTGTAATACGGCTAAAAAGTATAAAAATTATTATGTCCAAATATGTACCAAAAGACGTAGCAGAATGGGTGGGATATGATGCTACAGGACCCACGTTTTAGGAATTTCAAGAAATTTTGTAACAGAAAATTTCAAATGAACTGAAGAGACACACGATCAACCGAAGTTGATCGAACTTGGCTACATGTGCCTTCGGGGACTCTTGGTCCACCAGCAGTGACACTCATCAAGTAGTTCAAAAATACATGCACTGTCAAAGGCCACGTCTATATAGAAAGTACTATGGCGACTAGTCAGGGGAAAATATTCAAAACACTTACTGTCAAACCCCTCGCGGGGAACTTTTTTTTAGCAAGCTAGAGGTGGAACCAGGTGCCCGGGAGGAGTAAGCATCCACTGTTGGCTAGCCGCACCCGCCGTCGATGTTTAAGCACGAGAATGAAAACAATATCTAAAATTCATGCTCTCTCTGACGTTATGTCTATATAGAAAGTGCTATGGCGACAATGTCGGGGAAATATATTCAAAACACTTACTGTCAAACCCTCGCGGGGAACTTTTTTACGAACTCCACACGGCAAAGGGCATAAGTGTGACACAAATGAGTTAAAGGAGATCCTGACGATAATCTCAACAGCACTCACAACAGAGCACCAAAATTGGGCATCGACGGACCCCTAGCAAGCTAGTGATGGGACCAGGTTCCCGGGAGGAGTAAGCATCCCCTGTTGGCTAGCCGCACCCGCCGTCGATAATGCATATCGATAATGCTTATCGATTATCGATAATGCTTACCTTAATAATACCTCTACAATGTATTGAGTTTTTACAATAGAGGTATATGGAAATTTAATTATTAAAAAATCGACAATATTAGGGTCGTTACTGCATATTTTCGAACAAAACTTTTTATGAATCCTTTTTTCCTCTATCTAAACCCTTTGGAATAAATTCCACGTTTTCAATTAAAAATTATTTTCAGGGACACTGTATCTTTAATACATTTTAGCGTGCAGATTTAATAAGAAGTATAAAGTTGTACTGGTTCAACATTACGGTAAAAAAATGTAAGAAGATCCTGACGATAATCTAAGCAGCATTCACCATAGAGCACGAAGTCGAGCATCCCCTGTTGGCTAGCCGCACCCGCCATCGACGTCCATGCACGAAAATCAAAACAATATATAAAATACATATACTGTCTGATGTTATGTCTATATCGAAAAACACTTCAGAATCTCATGATTTATTTTGTTTATTATCCCCAACATAGTTTTGTTCAATTCGAGGTTCGCAACCGTTCCTGTGGAAAATCTAATGATTTGGTTTGCCTTCTCGACATGAGACTGATTAACTTATGGGTACTTCCAAATGTTTATAGCAAGGGGATATAGTAAGGCCGTCGTACGTGTGTTAGTGTGTACAAAATTATTTTGCATAAATATTGCACAATATCAGATAAAAATCTGAAAACTTATACAAGTAACTCAAGATATAGAAGAATACGGGGCAGTTTTCAAAACGGAAGAATCGGGAAGAGAAGAAAGGATGGAAGAATAAACTGTACCGGCACGAAGACATACCTCTTTCGAATTCTTCAAAACAGTGAACATTTCTATAACCTGAGATGTTTTAATTCATACTAACTATCACTATATATTTTTCTAATCAATTAGGAATCACCAGATGAATACGAATAAATGGAGACAGAAAAGGTAAATAAAAACAAAAATTGTTTACATTGATTTGAGAAAAAAATATTGCATTAACACCTTTTTTTAAATTCCAGAGAATATTTCCAAAAATAATATATTTTTAGTTTTAAAGGATGAAGAAGCGGAATGAAAAATGATTGTGGAAGAGTGCGTCTGTACGTCCCAAGATCCATCGAACTGATAGAAAATGTTCTTTTCATTTTAATACTTGTATCTTTCAAAAATCAACGTGGTCTGATCACGAAAAATATGCAAAGACAAGAAGGTACCATATCCAACGAAGTAGAAAAGTTGGATGTACTGCGCAAAGTGTGATTCGATTTGTAACAGTTTTCACGGACGAGGAGTTCAGTTCCAATGGTCTGAACCAGCGGAGCTGAAAACGTCAGCAAATTTTGGACCAGCTGAAATATAGCATGAAGAGCAGTAACGACTGTAAAGCTGAAGAGAGGATTTATATTTCATTGCCTCTTTCAAAAGCTCAGCTCATACAAATCATACCATAACTCCATTATCATCTCTTTCGAACAGAAGCAACAAAAAGTGTACAGAGAAGATATATGAGCGTGTCTAACAAGGTATTACTAATGTACCTGTTGTCAAAAAGTTACGGGGGGTGTTTGTCCAATAAGAGTTTTTGAAGCCAACATGATCCAAACAGAAGTATCTTCGTTCGTCCTGTATCTGTAACACCTTAAGATGGTGCTGACACAGACCTGGACAGTTTTTTCCTTGTTTACCATGAGGAATGGCAAATGAGGCGACTTGGGATGTATGACAACACAATCCTGGGACTACATAAATATAAACCATTTTTTAAAATTCAAACATATAAAAATTAGGCATGAAATATACTGCTAAAAAAAATAAGGGAGCGAGGTTTGTACTTTCATATCACACGTCTTCAGCTGCTTATTCGAAATGATGAACATAAAGTAGTAGGGCTTTTCATAGTCATTTTTACCAATGTCTGTATTGAACAGATTTACCATATACACATGATACAACTTGACGATGTAGCCTTGTTTATCCAAAAAGATTACAAGCTGTGTACCATTATATTACAATGGGAAAATCGCTCCTTTAATTATTTTTTGAGCGGTGTATATATCACAGCAACAAGAGACTTAAAATATGTCAATAACACAGTGAAAGAGTGTACACAACGGAAAAAAATTGGTCAAAAATTACATTGTAGGTATTCAGATGATTTAAAAGTGCATTTCAAGGTGACAAAATTGAAACAAAATGGAAAAGGAAGAAAAAAAATTGGGTCCATGTGTACAGTAAACGTATTTATTCATATTAAACAAATTATAAAAATTCCAAAAAAAGAAGATTAAAGCATGTAATGTATATGTTAAGCGTCTTCAAATTCAATAGCATCATTTAAGACCTGATAAATTTACAGCATGGACCAGACATGCAAGTTTCGGGTACTAAACTCTCGTCAGTGATCCTCAGACTAAACAATGTAAAATCAAATTAGATAGTAACTTCAATTTGACAAACATGCACTAAATGAGGGCACAAAACCACACATTTAAAAAGTTATTCAAAGAAACAGTTAAAAAATGAGCATTTCTGACAAAGTCTTAGAGGACGTCAAAAACGAGTCAAAATTTGACTTCGGACTGGAACCAAGAACAACAACACCTTTTAAGACATCCTTTTAGGGCTAAAAGGTGTAAATGAAAAAGTTGTCATCGCTTGCAGAAATTCATTATGGCTGACAAATTAATGACAAATGTTCGATGGATTCAATTTTGTCATTGTTACATAATGATGGTATTGTGTCTCTTAATAAAAAGCCATATCCACGGCATAAAGGGCGTTTGATGATTTTTACTTAAATCTGATGCTAACTATGTCTACCTTTCATCCTTCTTATTCAATTAATTATGACACCATTAAAATAATACTGATTATTCCTATTTACATCAAGGAATGAAATTTAACACTTACACAGTAACATGCATTTAATCTCATATTTAAATCTTAACAATGAGTTAAATCCTAATTATAATTAAATCCTAACAAATCACAATCACCACACCATTACTTTATGGTATATCATTCTTTTTGGCCATATTACATTGTTTAGACAGAGGATCGCTGACGAGGGTTTAGTACCCGAAACGTGCATGTCTGGTCCATGCATGTAAATTTTATCAGGTTTCAAATGATGCTATTGAATTTAAAGGCGTTAAACATTTGAACTACTTGTTGAGTCACGGCTGGTGGACCAAGAGTCCCGGAGGGCACATATAGCCAAGTTCGATCAACTTCTGTTGATCGTCTGTCTCTTCAACGCATTTGAAATTTTCTGTGACAAAATTTCTTGAAATTTCTAAAACGTGGATTCTGTATCATCATATCCCACTCATTCTGCTACATCTTTTTATACGCCCGTCATTTGACGGGTCGTATTATGGTATGGCGAAGTTCGTCCGTCTGTCCGTCCGTCTGACCGTCCGTCTGTCTGTCCGCCTATGGAACACGAAAACTTGAATATGCGTCAACGGATTTTCATGAAATTCATACATTATGATTGGACTGTGGAGAAGAAGCCGCCTTTCAATTTTCTGGTTCATCCAATTTGTCGTTACAGACTTATGGGACTTAGATTTTTAAAATACAGTGAAAATATACTAAAATAGTTAAACATTATTTAAAAATCTATTTCTGGTTGAAATGTTTTGAAATTTTGTATACTTCAAGTAGAAAGGATGTTCTTTGACATATGTAATGGGTTTTTAATTATTTTGTCGCATAACCGAGATATTGTGTGTATTGGAAGAGGGGTGGGTAATATGCACATACATGTTAAGCTAAGGGCAAAATATAGGCGCATGGAACGCAATAACTTGAATATGCGTCAACAGATTTTCATGATATTCATACATAATGATTGGACTGTGGAGAGGAAGCTGCCTTTCGATTTTCAGGTTCATTCAATATGTCGTTACAGAGTTATGGGACTTAGATATTTTAAAATACAGTGAAATGAGTTAAAGAAGATCCTGACGATAATCTCAACAGCACTCACAATAGAGCACTATGTTGAGCATCGACGGACCCCTAGCAAGCTAGAGGTGGGATTAGGTGCCTGGGAGGAGTAAGCATCCCCTGTTGGCTAGCCGCACCCGCCGTCGATGTTAATGCACGATAAAGGAACACAGTATGTAAAATGCATGCACTGTCTGACGTTATGTCCCTACAGAAAGTGCTATGGCGACCATGTCAGGGAAATATATTCAAAACACTTACTGTCAAACCCCTCGCGGGGAACTTTTTACGAGCTCCACACGGCAAAGGGCATAAGTGTGACACAAATGAGTTAAAGAAGATCCTGACGATAATCTCAACAGCACTCACAATAGAGCACTATGTTGAGCATCGACGGACCCCTAGCAAGCTAGAGGTGGGATTAGGTGCCTGGGAGGAGTAAGCATCCCCTGTTGGCTAGCCGCACCCGCCGTCGATGTTAATGCACGATAAAGGAACACAGTATGTAAAATGCATGCACTGTCTGACGTTATGTCCCTACAGAAAGTGCTATGGCGACCATGTCAGGGAAATATATTCAAAACACTTACTGTCAAACCCCTCGCGGGGAACTTTTTTACGAGCTCCACACGGCAAAGGGCATAAGTGTGACACAAATGAGTTAAAGAAGATCCTGACGATAATCTCAACAGCACTCACAATAGAGCACTATGTTGAGCATCGACGGACCCCTAGCAAGCTAGAGGTGGGATCAGGTGCCCGGGAGGAGTAAGCATCCCCTGTAGTTTACCAAAATACATGTAGTTAAAAATTATTTAAAAATCTATTTCTGGTCGAAATGTTTTGAAATTTTGTATACTTAAGGTAGAAAGGATGCTCTTTGACATATATAACGGGTTTTTAATTTTTTGGTCGCATAATCGAGATATTATGTGTAATGGGAGGGGGGGGGGGGTTATGCGCATACATGTTAAGCTAAGGGCAAAATATAGGTGCATGGAACGCAATAACTTAAATATGCGTCAACGTTTTTACAGGATATTTCTACATTGTGATCAGACTTTGAAGAAGAAGCTGCCTTTCGATTTTTAGATTCATCTGATTTGTCGTTACAAAGTTATGGGACTTAGATATTTTAAATACTTTAACAACGAAAATATACTAAAATAGTTAAAAATTCTTTAAAAATCTATTTCTGGTCAAAATGTTTTGAAAGATTGTATACTTCAAGTAGAAAGGATGCTCTTTCACATATGTAATGGGTCCTCAAATTTTTTGTCACATAATCCAGAAATCATGTGTAATGGGGGGGGGGGGTAATATGCAAATACATGTTAAGCTAAGTGCAAAATATAGGTGCATGGAACGCAATATCTTGAATATGCGTCAACAGATTTTCATGGTATTTGTACATTGTGATCAGACTTTGAAGAGGAAACCGCCTTTCGATTTTCAGATTCATCCAATTTGTCCTTATGGAGTTATGGGACTTAGATATTTTGGTGTTGTGAAAAAAATCCCAACGGGCGTATCTTGCTGCGTGAGCATAGGCTTTATTGGTACATTTTTGGAAATTATTTTCATACTTTTTGGCCATATCACATTGTTTAGACTGAGGATCACTGACGACGGTTTAGTACCCGAAACGTGCATGTCATTTAAATGATGCTTTTGAATTTAAAGACGTTAAACATATTACATATATGTTCAAAAGATTTGTATTGGATAACAAAATAACTTCATCTTTGCCTCTAACAACTTTTGTTTTCATGAAGTAGAAACCACAACAATTACTTACTTTGGTTTGAAACTTATACTATAACATTAAAACCTTAGGATAGGCCACAAACAGATTTCAATACGACTTGCCTTTCGGCATGACAGTCAGCTGCCAGTTGATGAGAATGGAGGAATATGATCAGGAAGCTCATAGAGTCTCACCAATTCCATTTCCCAGATGCTGATATTCTGTATGACAACATAAGTACTGCGACAAACAGCCCCTTTATATGTCCGCATATGGACGTTGTTTGTGTGCTACTAGTGGCCACACCATTAACATCTGGGTTACGCCAATACTGGACCCTTCCATTGTGTCATACTGTGCCCATGCAACAAGGAGGGGGGGAGCTTACCAAAAATAAAGCTATATTGACTCCACAGAATGAAAAGGCATTATGTTCATTTCGCTCCGCATTCATCAGCATTACGACAACCAAGAGATTCACCTGGATGTAGAAAAGAACATGGGAATAATACGGAAGTGTTCCAACTCTATACATTAATGAAGAAAATTCCAAAGCAATTTTTCTCCACCAGACACGTGTTTCGAATATGTAATTCTCATCAGTGTTGCTTCCATCGGAGCCACCAAAATTTATTTCAGTAGCGCCCTCTTTTTTTTATATATATATTTTGAACAACGCTTCTTTTAGGCGACAGTGCTGGAAAGAAATTATCAATACACTTCTAAACATCTGGTCACTTGAAACGATTTTAAGTGCATGACGGGAATCTACATGAAACGAAATCCCGGGGAGCTCTCCTTTACAGCTAATGGGACTATTGTAACACTGGGAAATATATTCGGTCACGTGAAGCCTTCATTTTAAGCGCATACAACTGATTGACTGATTGATGTTTGGTTATATATATCCTGCGGTTTATCAGGTATAACAGAGTTCATTACAGTACACTTACACTGCTTCTGTATCATAATGTAGTAATATTTATCTTTGCTCTCCTATATAAAATTTACACTTCTCTACTTCTGGCTCTATCATCAAATGGTTGTAAATATATGTTATGTATGTGGTTGTACTCAATTTCAGTATTATTTCAATTAAATTGTCTGTAATTTAAATCATATAACTCCAATCATTAAAATCCATCTTATGTACACCACCAATATCTACCGTACTACAGGGTGAACGCGAGTTTACTTTCATTTCATTTTCGGTATGTTGTAAGTTTCAACTCAAAATTACTATTTTTTCATATTTTGGTTGAATGTTTCAATAATCCGAGACAACATTTCATTAAACTTGTGAAATGAAAATGGGAGGATATTTTCTTAGAATTATTGTATATGCTTGTGAAACGTCTTCAAATCCAAAAACATCATTACATATTTGCAGCATGGACAAATGAGTTAAAGAAGATCCTGACGATAATCACCACTCACTATAGAGCACCAAATTGTCCATCGACGGACCCCCTAGCAAGATAGAGGTAGGAACAGGTGCCCGGTTGGAGTAAGCATCCCCTGTTGGCTAGCAGCACCCGCCGTCGATGTTCACGTACGAAAATGAAAAGTATATATAATGTTAAACGTCTTTAAATTTAATAGCATCATTTAAAACCTGACAAATTTACAGCATGGACCAGACATGCACGTTTCGGGTACTAAACCCTCGTCAGTGATCTTCAGTCTAAACAGTGTAATACGGCTAAAAAGTATAAAAATTATTATGTCCAAATATGTACCAAAAGACGTAGCAGAATGGGTGGGATATGATGCTACAGGACCCAGGTTTTAGAAATTTCAAGAAATTTTGTAACAGAAAATTTCAAATGAACTGAAGAGACACACGATCAACCGAAGTTGATCGAACTTGGCTACATGTGCCTTCGGGGACTCTTGGTCCACCAGCAGTGACACTCATCAAGTAGTTCAAAAATACATGCACTGTCAAAGGCCACGTCTATATAGAAAGTACTATGGCGACTAGTCAGGGGAAAATATTTAAAACACTTACTGTCAAACCCCTCGCGGGGAACTTTTTTTTAGCAAGCTAGAGGTGGAACCAGGTGCCCGGGAGGAGTAAGCATCCACTGTTGGCTAGCCGCACCCGCCGTCGATGTTTAAGCACGAAAATGAAAACAATATCTAAAATCCATGCTCTCTCTGACGTTATGTCTATATAGAAAGTGCTATGGCGACAATGTCGGGGAAATATATTCAAAACACTTACTGTCAAACCCTCGCGGGGAACTTTTTTACGAACTCCACACGGCAAAGGGCATAAGTGTGACACAAATGAGTTAAAGGAGATCCTGACGATAATCTCAACAGCACTCACAACAGAGCACCAAAATTGGGCATCGACGGACCCCTAGCAAGCTAGTGATGGGACCAGGTTCCCGGGAGGAGTAAGCATCCCCTGTTGGCTAGCCGCACCCGCCGTCGATAATGCATATCGATAATGCTTATCGATTATCGATAATGCTTACCTTAATAATACCTCTACAATGTATTGAGTTTTTACAATAGAGGTATATGGAAATTTAATTATTAAAAAATCGACAATATTAGGGTCGTTACTGCATATTTTCGAACAAAACTTTTTATGAATCCTTTTTTCCTCTATCTAAACCCTTTGGAATAAATTCCACGTTTTCAATTAAAAATTATTTTCAGGGACACTGTATCTTTAATACATTTTAGCGTGCAGATTTAATAAGAAGTATAAAGTTGTACTGGTTCAACATTACGGTAAAAAAATGTAAGAAGATCCTGACGATAATCTAAGCAGCATTCACCATAGAGCACGAAGTCGAGCATCCCCTGTTGGCTAGCCGCACCCGCCATCCACGTCCATGCACGAAAATCAAAACAATATATAAAATACATATACTGTCTGATGTTATGTCTATATCGAAAAACACTTCAGAATCTCATGATTTATTTTGTTTATTATCCCCAACATAGTTTTGTTCAATTCGAGGTTCGCAACCGTTCCTGTGGAAAATCTAATGATTTGGTTTGCCTTCTCGACATGAGACTGATTAACTTATGGGTACTTCCAAATGTTTATAGCAAGGGGATATAGTAAGGCCGTCGTACGTGTGTTAGTGTGTACAAAATTATTTTGCATAAATATTGCACAATATCAGATAAAAATCTGAAAACTTATACATTGTCAAGTAACTCAAGATATAGAAGAATACGGGGCAGTTTTCAAAACGGAAGAATCGGGAAGAGAAGAAAGGATGGAAGAATAAACTGTACCGGCACGAAGACATACCTCTTTCGAATTCTTCAAAACAGTGAACATTTCTATAACCTGAGATGTTTTAATTCATACTAACTATCACTATATATTTTTCTAATCAATTAGGAATCACCAGATGAATACGAATAAATGGAGACAGAAAAGGTAAATAAAAACAAAAATTGTTTACATTGATTTGAGAAAAAAATATTGCATTAACACCTTTTTTTAAATTCCAGAGAATATTTCCAAAAATAATATATTTTTAGTTTTAAAGGATGAAGAAGCGGAATGAAAAATGATTGTGGAAGAGTGCGTCTGTACGTCCCAAGATCCATCGAACTGATAGAAATGTTCTTTTCATTTTAATACTTGTATCTTTCAAAAATCAACGTGGTCTGATCACGAAAAGTATGCAAAGACAAGAAGGTACCATATCCAACGAAGTAGAAAAGTTGGATGTACTGCGCAAAGTGTGATTCGATTTGTAACAGTTTTCACGGACGAGGAGTTCAGTTCCAATGGTCTGAACCAGCGGAGCTGAAAACGTCAGCAAATTTTGGACCAGCTGAAATATAGCATGAAGAGCAGTAACGACTGTAAAGCTGAAGAGAGGATTTATATTTCATTGCCTCTTTCAAAAGCTCAGCTCATACAAATCATACCATAACTCCATTATCATCTCTTTCGAACAGAAGCAACAAAAAGGTACAGAGAAGATATATGAGCGTGTCTAACAAGGTATTACTAATGTACCTGTTGTCAAAAAGTTACGGGGGGTGTTTGTCCAATAAGAGTTTTTGAAGCCAACATGATCCAAACAGAAGTATCTTCGTTCGTCCTGTATCTGTAACACCTTAAGATGGTGCTGACACAGACCTGGACAGTTTTTTCCTTGTTTACCATGAGGAATGGCAAATGAGGCGACTTGGGATGTATGACAACACAATCCTGGGACTACATAAATATAAACCATTTTTTAAAATTCAAACATATAAAAATTAGAGATGAAATATACTGCTAAAAAAAATAAGGGAGCGAGGTTTGTACTTTCATATCACACGTCTTCAGCTGCTTATTCGAAATGATGAACATAAAGTAGTAGGGCTTTTCATAGTCATTTTTACCAATGTCTGTATTGAACAGATTTACCATATACACATGATACAACTTGACGATGTAGCCTTGTTTATCCAAAAAGATTACAAGCTGTGTACCATTATATTACAATGGGAAAATCGCTCCTTTAATTATTTTTTGAGCGGTGTATATATCACAGCAACAAGAGACTTAAAATATGTCAATAACACAGTGAAAGAGTGTACATAACGGAAAAAAATTGGTCAAAAATTACATTGTAGGTATTCAGATGATTTAAAAGTGCATTTCAAGGTGACAAAATTGAAACAAAATGGAAAAGGAAGAAAAAAAATTGGGTCCATGTGTACAGTAAACAGTATTTATTCATATTAAACAAATTATAAAAATTCCAAAAAAAGAAGATTAAAGCATGTAATGTATATGTTAAGCGTCTTCAAATTCAATAGCATCATTTAAGACCTGATAAATTTACAGCATGGACCAGACATGCAAGTTTCGGGTACTAAACTCTCGTCAGTGATCCTCAGACTAAACAATGTAAAATCAAATTAGATAGTAACTTCAATTGACAAACATGCACTAAATGAGGGCACAAAACCACACATTTAAAAAGTTATTCAAAGAAACAGTTAAAAAATGAGCATTTCTGACAAAGTCTTAGAGGACGTCAAAAACGAGTCAAAATTTGACTTCGGACTGGAACCAAGAACAACAACACCTTTTAAGACATCCTTTTAGGGCTAAAAGGTGTAAATGAAAAAGTTGTCATCGCTTGCAGAAATTCATTATGGCTGACAAATTAATGACAAATGTTCGATGGATTCAATTTTGTCATTGTTACATAATGATGGTATTGTTTCTCTTAATAAAAAGCCATATCCACGGCATAAAGGGCGTTTGATGATTTTTACTTAAATCTGATGCTAACTATGTCTACCTTTCATCCTTCTTATTCAATTAATTATGACACCATTAAAATAATACTGGATTATTCCTATTTACATCAAGGAATGAAATTTAACACTTACACAGTAACATGCATTTAATCTCATATTTAAATCTTAACAATGAGTTAAATCCTAATTATAATTAAATCCTAACAAATCACAATCACCACACCATTACTTTATGGTATATCATACTTTTTGGCCATATTACATTGTTTAGACAGAGGATCGCTGACGAGGGTTTAGTACCCGAAACTTGCATGTCTGGTCCATGCTGTAAATTTTATCAGGTTTCAAATGATGCTATTGAATTTAAAGGCGTTAAACATTTGAACTACTTGTTGAGTCACTGCTGGTGGACCAAGAGTCCCGGAGGGCACATACAGCCAAGTTCGATCAACTTCTGTTGATCGTCTGTCTCTTCAACGCATTTGAAATTTTCTGTGACAAAATTTCTTGAAATTTCTAAAACGTGGATTCTGTATCATCATATCCCACTCATTCTGCTACATCTTTTTATACGCCCGTCATTTGACGGGTCGTATTATGGTATGGCGAAGTTCGTCCGTCTGTCCGTCCGTCTGACCGTCCGTCTGTCTGTCTGTCCGCCTATGGAACACAAAAACTTGAATATGCGTCAACGGATTTTCATGAAATTCATACATTATGATTGGACTGTGGAGAAGAAGCCGCCTTTCAATTTTCTGGTTCATCCAATTTGTCGTTACAGACTTATGGGACTTAGATTTTTAAAATACAGTGAAAATATACTAAAATAGTTAAACATTATTTAAAAATCTATTTCTGGTTGAAATGTTTTGAAATTTTGTATACTTCAAGTAGAAAGGATGTTCTTTGACATATGTAATGGGTTTTTAATTATTTTGTCGCATAACCGAGATATTGTGTGTATTGGAAGAGGGGTGGGTAATATGCACATACATGTTAAGCTAAGGGCAAAATATAGGCGCATGGAACGCAATAACTTGAATATGCGTCAACAGATTTTCATGATATTCATACATAATGATTGGACTGTGGAGAGGAAGCTGCCTTTCGATTTTCAGGTTCATTCAATATGTCGTTACAGAGTTATGGGACTTAGATATTTTAAAATACAGTGAAAGTTTACTAAAATACATGTAGTTAAAAATTATTTAAAAATCTATTTCTGGTCGAAATGTTTTGAAATTTTGTATACTTAAGGTAGAAAGGATGCTCTTTGACATATATAACGGGTTTTTAATTTTTTGGTCGCATAATCGAGATATTATGTGTAATGGGAGGGGGGGGGGTTATGCACATACATGTTAAGCTAAGGGCAAAATATAGGTGCATGGAACGCAATAACTTAAATATGCGTCAACGTTTTTACAGGATATTTCTACATTGTGATCAGACTTTGAAAAGAAGCTGCCTTTCGATTTTTAGATTCATCTGATTTGTCGTTACGGAGTTATGGGACTTAGATATTTTAAATACTTTAACAACGAAAATATACTAAAATAGTTAAAAATTCTTTAAAAATCTATTTCTGGTCAAAATGTTTTGAAAGTTTGTATACTTCAAGTAGAAAGGATGCTCTTTCACATATGTAATGGGTCCTCAAATTTTTTGTCACATAATCCAGAAATCATGTGTAATGGGGAGGGGGGGGGTAATATGCAAATACATGTTAAGCTAAGGGCAAAATATAGGTGCATGGAACGCAATATCTTGAATATGCGTCAACAGATTTTCATGGTATTTGTACATTGTGATCAGACTTTGAGGAGGAAACCGCCTTTCGATTTTCAGATTCATCCAATTTGTCCTTATGGAGTTATGGGACTTAGATATTTTGGTGTTGTGAAAAAAATCCCAACGGGCGTATCTTGCTGCGTGAGCATAGGCTTTATTGGTACATTTTTGGAAATTATTTTCATACTTTTTGGCCATATCACATTGTTTAGACTGAGGATCACTGACGAGGGTTTAGTACCCGAAACGTGCATGTCATTTAAATGATGCTTTTGAATTTAAAGACGTTAACCATATTACATATATGTTCAAAAGATTTGTATTGGGTAACAAAATAACTTCATCTTTGCCTCTAACAACTTTTGTTTTCATGAAGTAGAAACCACAACAATTACTTCCTTTGGTTTGAAACTTATACTATAACATTAAAACCCTAGGATAGGCCACAAACAGATTTCAATACGACTTGCCTTTCGGCATGACAGTCAGCTGCCAGTTGATGAGAATGGAGGAATATGATCAGGAAGCTCAGAGAGTCTCACCAATTCCATTTCCCAGATGCTGATATTCTGTATGACAACATAAGTACTGCGACAAACAGCCCCTTTATATGTCCGCATATAGACGTTGTTTGTGTGCTACTAGTGGCCACACCATTAACATCTGGGTTACGCCAATACTGGACCCTTCCATTGTGTCATACTGTGCCCATGCAACAAGGAGGGGGGGGGGGCTTACCAAAAATAAAGCTATATTGACTCCACAGAATGAAAAGGCATTATGTTCATTTCGCTCCGCATTCATCAGCATTACGACAACCAAGAGATTCACCTGGATGTAGAAAAGAACATGGGAATAATACGGAAGTGTTCCAACTCTATACATTAATGAAGAAAATTCCAAAGCAATTTTTCTCCACCAGACACGTGTTTCGAATATGTAATTCTCATCAGTGTTGCTTCCATCGGAGCCACCAAAATTTATTTCAGCAGCGCTTTTTTATATATATATTTTGAACAACGCTTTTTTTAGGCGACAGTGCTGGAAAGAAATTATCAATACACTTCTAAACATCTGGTCACTTGAAACGATTTTAAGTGCATGACGGGAATCTACATGAAACGAAATCCCGGGGAGCTCTCCTTTACAGCTAATGGGACTATTGTAACACTGGGAAATATATTCGGTCACGTGAAGCCTTTATTTTAAGCGCATACAACTGATTGACTGATTGATGTTTGGTTATATATATCCTGCGGTTTATCAGGTATAACAGAGTTCATTACAGTACACTTATACTGCTTCTGTATCATAATGTAGTAATATTTATCTTTGCTCTCCTATATAAAATTTACACTTCTCTACTTCTGGCTCTATCATCAAATGGTTGTAAATATATGTTATGTATGTGGTTGTACTCAATTTCAGTATTATTTCAATTAAATTGTCTGTAATTTAAATCATATAACTCCAATCATTAAAATCCATCTTATGTACACCACCAATATCTACCGTACTACAGGGTGAACGCGAGTTTACTTTCATTTCATTTTCGGTATGTTGTAAGTTTCAACTCAAAATTACTATTTTTTCATATTTTGGTTGAATGTTTCAATAATCCGAGACAACATTTCATTAAACTTGTGAAATGAAAATGGGAGGATATTTTCTTAGAATTATTGTATATGCTTGTGAAACGTCTTCAAATTCAAAAACATCATTACATATTTGCAGCATGGACAAATGAGTTAAAGAAGATCCTGACGATAATCACCACTCACTATAGAGCACCAAATTGTCCATCGACGGACCCCTAGCAAGATAGAGGTAGGAACAGGTGCCCGGTTGGAGTAAGCATCCCCTGTTGGCTAGCAGCACCCGCCGTCGATGTTCACGTACGAAAATGAAAAGTATATATAATGTTAAACGTCTTTAAATTTAATAGCATCATTTAAAACCTGACAAATTTACAGCATGGACCAGACATGCACGTTTGGGGTATTAAACCCTCGTCAGTGATCTTCAGTCTAAACAGTGTAATACGGCTAAAAAGTATAAAAATTATTATGTCCAAATATGTACCAAAAGACGTAGCAGAATGGGTGGGATATGATGCTACAGGACCCACGTTTTAGAAATTTCAAGAAATTTTGTAACAGAAAATTTCAAATGAACTGAAGAGACACACGATCAACCGAAGTTGATCGAACTTGGCTACATGTGCCTTCGGGGACTCTTGGTCCACCAGCAGTGACACTCATCAAGTAGTTCAAAAATACATGCACTGTCAAAGGCCACGTCTATATAGAAAGTACTATGGCGACTAGTCAGGGGAAAATATTCAAAACACTTACTGTCAAACCCCTCGCGGGGAACTTTTTTTAGCAAGCTAGAGGTGGAACCAGGTGCCCGGGAGGAGTAAGCATCCACTGTTGGCTAGCCGCACCCGCCGTCGATGTTTAAGCACGAGAATGAAAACAATATCTAAAATTCATGCTCTCTCTGACGTTATGTCTATATAGAAAGTGCTATGGCGACAATGTCGGGGAAATATATTCAAAACACTTACTGTCAAACCCTCGCGGGGAACTTTTTTACGAACTCCACACGGCAAAGGGCATAAGTGTGACACAAATGAGTTAAAGGAGATCCTGACGATAATCTCAACAGCACTCACAACAGAGCACCAAAATTGGGCATCGACGGACCCCTAGCAAGCTAGTGATGGGACCAGGTTCCCGGGAGGAGTAAGCATCCCCTGTTGGCTAGCCGCACCCGCCGTCGATAATGCATATCGATAATGCTTATCGATTATCGATAATGCTTACCTTAATAATACCTCTACAATGTATTGAGTTTTTACAATAGAGGTATATGGAAATTTAATTATTAAAAAATCGACAATATTAGGGTCGTTACTGCATATTTTCGAACAAAACTTTTTATGAATCCTTTTTTCCTCTATCTAAACCCTTTGGAATAAATTCCACGTTTTCAATTAAAAATTATTTTCAGGGACACTGTATCTTTAATACATTTTAGCGTGCAGATTTAATAAGAAGTATAAAGTTGTACTGGTTCAACATTACGGTAAAAAAATGTAAGAAGATCCTGACGATAATCTAAGCAGCATTCACCATAGAGCACGAAGTCGAGCATCCCCTGTTGGCTAGCCGCACCCGCCATCCACGTCCATGCACGAAAATCAAAACAATATATAAAATACATATACTGTCTGATGTTATGTCTATATCGAAAAACACTTCAGAATCTCATGATTTATTTTGTTTATTATCCCCAACATAGTTTTGTTCAATTCGAGGTTCGCAACCGTTCCTGTGGAAAATCTAATGATTTGGTTTGCCTTCTCGACATGAGACTGATTAACTTATGGGTACTTCCAAAATGTTTATAGCAAGGGGATATAGTAAGGCCGTCGTACGTGTGTTAGTGTGTACAAAATTATTTTGCATAAATATTGCACAATATCAGATAAAAATCTGAAAACTTATACAAGTAACTCAAGATATAGAAGAATACGGGGCAGTTTTCAAAACGGAAGAATCGGGAAGAGAAGAAAGGATGGAAGAATAAACTGTACCGGCACGAAGACATACCTCTTTCGAATTCTTCAAAACAGTGAACATTTCTATAACCTGAGATGTTTTAATTCATACTAACTATCACTATATATTTTTCTAATCAATTAGGAATCACCAGATGAATACGAATAAATGGAGACAGAAAAGGTAAATAAAAACAAAAATTGTTTACATTGATTTGAGAAAAAAATATTGCATTAACACCTTTTTTTAAATTCCAGAGAATATTTCCAAAAATAATATATTTTTAGTTTTAAAGGATGAAGAAGCGGAATGAAAAATGATTGTGGAAGAGTGCGTCTGTACGTCCCAAGATCCATCGAACTGATAGAAAATGTTCTTTTCATTTTAATACTTGTATCTTTCAAAAATCAACGTGGTCTGATCACGAAAAGTATGCAAAGACAAGAAGGTACCATATCCAACGAAGTAGAAAAGTTGGATGTACTGCGCAAAGTGTGATTCGATTTGTAACAGTTTTCACGGACGAGGAGTTCAGTTCCAATGGTCTGAACCAGCGGAGCTGAAAACGTCAGCAAATTTTGGACCAGCTGAAATATAGCATGAAGAGCAGTAACGACTGTAAAGCTGAAGAGAGGATTTATATTTCATTGCCTCTTTCAAAAGCTCAGCTCATACAAATCATACCATAACTCCATTATCATCTCTTTCGAACAGAAGCAACAAAAAGGTACAGAGAAGATATATGAGCGTGTCTAACAAGGTATTACTAATGTACCTGTTGTCAAAAAGTTACGGGGGGTGTTTGTCCAATAAGAGTTTTTGAAGCCAACATGATCCAAACAGAAGTATCTTCGTTCGTCCTGTATCTGTAACACCTTAAGATGGTGCTGACACAGACCTGGACAGTTTTTTCCTTGTTTACCATGAGGAATGGCAAATGAGGCGACTTGGGATGTATGACAACACAATCCTGGGACTACATAAATATAAACCATTTTTTAAAATTCAAACATATAAAAATTAGGCATGAAATATACTGCTAAAAAAAAAATAAGGGAGCGAGGTTTGTACTTTCATATCACACGTCTTCAGCTGCTTATTCGAAATGATGAACATAAAGTAGTAGGGCTTTTCATAGTCATTTTTACCAATGTCTGTATTGAACAGATTTACCATATACACATGATACAACTTGACGATGTAGCCTTGTTTATCCAAAAAGATTACAAGCTGTGTACCATTATATTACAATGGGAAAATCGCTCCTTTAATTATTTGTTGAGCGGTGTATATATCACAGCAACAAGAGACTTAAAATATGTCAATAACACAGTGAAAGAGTGTACACAACGGAAAAAAATTGGTCAAAAATTACATTGTAGGTATTCAGATGATTTAAAAGTGCATTTCAAGGTGACAAAATTGAAACAAAATGGAAAAGGAAGAAAAAAAATTGGGTCCATGTGTACAGTAAACGTATTTATTCATATTAAACAAATTATAAAAATTCCAAAAAAAGAAGATTAAAGCATGTAATGTATATGTTAAGCGTCTTCAAATTCAATAGCATCATTTAAGACCTGATAAATTTACAGCATGGACCAGACATGCAAGTTTCGGGTACTAAACTCTCGTCAGTGATCCTCAGACTAAACAATGTAAAATCAAATTAGATAGTAACTTCAATTTGACAAACATGCACTAAATGAGGGCACAAAACCACACATTTAAAAAGTTATTCAAAGAAACAGTTAAAAAATGAGCATTTCTGACAAAGTCTTAGAGGACGTCAAAAACGAGTCAAAATTTGACTTCGGACTGGAACCAAGAACAACAACACCTTTTAAGACATCCTTTTAGGGCTAAAAGGTGTAAATGAAAAAGTTGTCATCGCTTGCAGAAATTCATTATGGCTGACAAATTAATGACAAATGTTCGATGGATTCAATTTTGTCATTGTTACATAATGATGGTATTGTGTCTCTTAATAAAAAGCCATATCCACGGCATAAAGGGCGTTTGATGATTTTTACTTAAATCTGATGCTAACTATGTCTACCTTTCATCCTTCTTATTCAATTAATTATGACACCATTAAAATAATACTGAATTATTCCTATTTACATCAAGGAATGAAATTTAACACTTACACAGTAACATGCATTTAATCTCATATTTAAATCTTAACAATGAGTTAAATCCTAATTATAATTAAATCCTAACAAATCACAATCACCACACCATTACATTATGGTATATCATACTTTTTGGCCATATTACATTGTTTAGACAGAGGATCGCTGACGAGGGTTTAGTACCCGAAACGTGCATGTCTGGTCCATGCATGTAAATTTTATCAGGTTTCAAATGATGCTATTGAATTTAAAGGCGTTAAACATTTGAACTACTTGTTGAGTCACTGCTGGTGGACCAAGAGTCCCGGAGGGCACATATAGCCAAGTTCGATCAACTTCTGTTGATCGTCTGTCTCTTCAACGCATTTGAAATTTTCTGTGACAAAATTTCTTGAAATTTCTAAAACGTGGATTCTGTATCATCATATCCCACTCATTCTGCTACATCTTTTTATACGCCCGTCATTTGACGGGTCGTATTATGGTATGGCGAAGTTCGTCCGTCTGTCCGTCCGTCTGACCGTCCGTCTGTCTGTCCGCCTATGGAACAGAAAAACTTGAATATGCGTCAACGGATTTTCATGAAATTCATACATTATGATTGGACTGTGGAGAAGAAGCCGCCTTTCAATTTTCTGGTTCATCCAATTTGTCGTTACAGACTTATGGGACTTAGATTTTTAAAATACAGTGAAAATATACTAAAATAGTTAAACATTATTTAAAAATCTATTTCTGGTTGAAATGTTTTGAAATTTTGTATACTTCAAGTAGAAAGGATGTTCTTTGACATATGTAATGGGTTTTTAATTATTTTGTCGCATAACCGAGATATTGTGTGTATTGGAAGAGGGGTGGGTAATATGCACATACATGTTAAGCTAAGGGCAAAATATAGGCGCATGGAACGCAATAACTTGAATATGCGTCAACAGATTTTCATGATATTCATACATAATGATTGGACTGTGGAGAGGAAGCTGCCTTTCGATTTTCAGGTTCATTCAATATGTCGTTACAGAGTTATGGGACTTAGATATTTTAAAATACAGTGAAATGAGTTAAAGAAGATCCTGACGATAATCTCAACAGCACTCACAATAGAGCACTATGTTGAGCATCGACGGACCCCTAGCAAGCTAGAGGTGGGATCAGGTGCCCGGGAGGAGTAAGCATCCCCTGTTGGCTAGCCGCACCCGCCGTCGATGTTAATGCACGATAAAGGAACACAGTATGTAAAATGCATGCACTGTCTGACGTTATGTCCCTACAGAAAGTGCTATGGCGACCATGTCAGGGAAATATATTCAAAACACTTACTGTCAAACCCCTCGCGGGGAACTTTTTTACGAGCTCCACACGGCAAAGGGCATAAGTGTGACACAAATGAGTTAAAGAAGATCCTGACGATAATCTCAACAGCACTCACAATAGAGCACTATGTTGAGCATCGACGGACCCCTAGCAAGCTAGAGGTGGGATCAGGTGCCCGGGAGGAGTAAGCATCCCCTGTTGGCTAGCCGCACCCGCCGTCGATGTTAATGCACGATAAAGGAACACAGTATGTAAAATGCATGCACTGTCTGACGTTATGTCCCTACAGAAAGTGCTATGGCGACCATGTCAGGGAAATATATTCAAAACACTTACTGTCAAACCCCTCGCGGGGAACTTTTTTACGAGCTCCACACGGCAAAGGGCATAAGTGTGACACAAATGAGTTAAAGAAGATCCTGACGATAATCTCAACAGCACTCACAATAGAGCACTATGTTGAGCATCGACGGACCCCTAGCAAGCTAGAGGTGGGATCAGGTGCCCGGGAGGAGTAAGCATCCCCTGTAGTTTACCAAAATACATGTAGTTAAAAATTATTTAAAAATCTATTTCTGGTCGAAATGTTTTGAAATTTTGTATACTTAAGGTAGAAAGGATGCTCTTTGACATATATAACGGGTTTTTAATTTTTTGGTCGCATAATCGAGATATTATGTGTAATGGGAAGGGGGGGTTATGCACATACATGTTAAGCTAAGGGCAAAATATAGGTGCATGGAACGCAATAACTTAAATATGCGTCAACGTTTTTACAGGATATTTCTACATTGTGATCAGACTTTGAAGAAGAAGCTGCCTTTCGATTTTTAGATTCATCTGATTTGTCGTTACGGAGTTATGGGACTTAGAAATTTTAAATACTTTAACAACGAAAATATACTAAAATAGTTAAAAATTCTTTAAAAATCTATTTCTGGTCAAAATGTTTTGAAAGATTGTATACTTCAAGTAGAAAGGATGCTCTTTCACATATGTAATGGGTCCTCAAATTTTTTGTCACATAATCCAGAAATCATGTGTAATGGGGGGGGGGGGGGGGGGGTAATATGCAAATACATGTTAAGCTAAGGGCAAAATATAGGTGCATGGAACGCAATATCTTGAATATGCGTCAACAGATTTTCATGGTATTTGTACATTGTGATCAGACTTTGAAGAGGAAACCGCCTTTCGATTTTCAGATTCATCCAATTTGTCCTTATGGAGTTATGGGACTTAGATATTTTGGTGTTGTGAAAAAAATCCCAACGGGCGTATCTTGCTGCGTGAGCATAGGCTTTATTGGTACATTTTTGGAAATTATGTTCATTCTTTTTGGCCATATCACATTGTTTAGACTGAGGATCACTGACGAGGGTTTAGTACCCGAAACGTGCATGTCATTTAAATGATGCTTTTGAATTAAAAGACGTTAAACATATTACATATATGTTCAAAAGATTTGTATTGGATAACAAAATAACTTCATCTTTGCCTCTAACAACTTTTGTTTTCATGAAGTAGAAACCACAACAATTACTTCCTTTGGTTTGAAACTTATACTATAACATTAAAACCCTAGGATAGGCCACAAACAGATTTCAATACGACTTGCCTTTCGGCATGACAGTCAGCTGCCAGTTGATGAGAATGGAGGAATATGATCAGGAAGTTCAGAGAGTCTCACCAATTCCATTTCCCAGATGCTGATATTCTGTATGACAACATAAGTACTGCGACAAACAGCCCCTTTATATGTCCGCATATGGACGTTGTTTGTGTGCTACTAGTGGCCACACCATTAACATCTGGGTTACGCCAATACTGGACCCTTCCATTGTGTCATACTGTGCCCATGCAACAAGGAGGGGGGGGGGGGCTTACCAAAAATAAAGCTATATTGACTCCACAGAATGAAAAGGCATTATGTTCATTTCGCTCCGCATTCATCAGCATTACGACAACCAAGAGATTCACCTGGATGTAGAAAAGAACATGGGAATAATACGGAAGTGTTCCAACTCTATACATTAATGAAGAAAATTCCAAAGCAATTTTTCTCCACCAGACACGTGTTTCGAATATGTAATTCTCATCAGTGTTGCTTCCATCGGAGCCACCAAAATTTATTTCAGCAGCGCCCTCTTTTTTTTTATATATATATTTTGAACAACGCTTCTTTTAGGCGACAGTGCTGGAAAGAAATTATCAATACACTTCTAAACATCTGGTCACTTGAAACGATTTTAAGTGCATGACGGGAATCTACATGAAACGAAATCCCGGGGAGCTCTCCTTTACAGCTAATGGGACTATTGTAACACTGGGAAATATATTCGGTCACGTGAAGCCTTCATTTTAAGCGCATACAACTGATTGACTGATTGATGTTTGGTTATATATATCCTGCGGTTTATCAGGTATAACAGAGTTCATTACAGTACACTTATACTGCTTCTGTATCATAATGTAGTAATATTTATCTTTGCTCTCCTATATAAAATTTACACTTCTCTACTTCTGGCTCTATCATCAAATGGTTGTAAATATATGTTATGTATGTGGTTGTACTCAATTTCAGTATTATTTCAATTAAATTGTCTGTAATTTAAATCATATAACTCCAATCATTAAAATCCATCTTATGTACACCACCAATATCTACCGTACTACAGGGTGAACGCGAGTTTACTTTCATTTCATTTTCGGTATGTTGTAAGTTTCAACTCAAAATTACTATTTTTTCATATTTTGGTTGAATGTTTCAATAATCCGAGACAACATTTCATTAAACTTGTGAAATGAAAATGGGAGGATATTTTCTTAGAATTATTGTATATGCTTGTGAAACGTCTTCAAATTCAAAAACATCATTACATATTTGCAGCATGGACAAATGAGTTAAAGAAGATCCTGACGATAATCACCACTCACTATAGAGCACCAAATTGTCCATCGACGGACCCCCTAGCAAGATAGAGGTAGGAACAGGTGCCCGGTTGGAGTAAGCATCCCCTGTTGGCTAGCAGCACCCGCCGTCGATGTTCACGTACGAAAATGAAAAGTATATATAATGTTAAACGTCTTTAAATTTAATAGCATCATTTAAAACCTGACAAATTTACAGCATGGACCAGACATGCACGTTTCGGGTACTAAACCCTCGTCAGTGATCTTCAGTCTAAACAGTGTAATACGGCTAAAAAGTATAAAAATTATTATGTCCAAATATGTACCAAAAGACGTAGCAGAATGGGTGGGATATGATGCTACAGGACCCACGTTTTAGAAATTTCAAGAAATTTTGTAACAGAAAATTTCAAATGAACTGAAGAGACACACGATCAACCGAAATTGATCGAACTTGGCTACATGTGCCTTCGGGGACTCTTGGTCCACCAGCAGTGACACTCATCAAGTAGTTCAAAAATACATGCACTGTCAAAGGCCACGTCTATATAGAAAGTACTATGGCGACTAGTCAGGGGAAAATATTCAAAACACTTACTGTCAAACCCCTCGCGGGGAACTTTTTTTTACGAGCTCCATGTCCTTTTCGGGTACTTGACCCTCATTAGTGATTCTGAATCTGAACAATGTTATATCATGTCTAGGCTGAAATTGTAACCAATAACTTTTTATGTTTGTTGTTGCTCATGATTCATAAGTTTCAGATCACCTCTATCCAAGGTCATATTCCTCTTTGACGAATGTTAAACGTCTTCAATTTCATTAGCATCATTTAAGAACAGATTTATTTGCAGCATTGACCAAACATGCACGTTTTGGGATTTGACAGTGTTTTGAATATTTTCGCCCTGACATTGTGGCCACAGCACTCACTTTTTATATAGACATAAACACAAACAGTGCATGTAATTTATACATTGTTTTCATTTTCGTGCGTAAACATCGACGGCGGGTGTTGCTAGTCAAACAGTGGATGCTTACTCCTCCTGGGCACCTGGTCCCACCTCTGGCTTGGTAGGGATGCGTCGATGCTCAATTTTGTGCTATTTTTAAGTGCTGTTGAGATAATCGCCAGTATCTTCTTTAAAGTGCTATAAGAACATATGTTAAAATAGTACATCCCGACGCATGATATTCCACTAATCCTGCTACATTTTTTGGACATAATTTTCATACTCTAGCCATACTACATGACTTAAGCCCCTGTCACATTAGCACAAATTTGAGCTACGAGTTTTGTACGAGTACCGGCTTTCAGGACTTGAAACAATAAGAAATTAATGTTTTATGAACAGAGACGCCAGACACTAGATATAGGGTGATTGCATAATCGTCACTAGTTTTGACCAGTAAAGCTTATAATCTTGTTTATTGTGCTTTGCCTGAATAAATATTATTCTTATTATACTGTTTTTGACTCCATTGAGGCCAGCTAACCAGTTTCTTTTAGTGCACAGATATATCGAACGATAATACATAATTTGACATCTTTTACTTCGGAGGAGTAATGCTGTTGACAAGGATATACTAATGGTGTATATCGTGACCTTGACATTTGGCCTTGGTTTAAGGTCATGACATACCATTATGACCTAAGCAGCATTTCTGTAAAATATTATTGAAATAATCCACAGCAGAGAGGTTATGCTCTGAAAAAAGTGTGATGACAGACAGGGTGATTCCTATTTATTCCCCTATAAATTCTGTTTGGCCCTCAATTGTCCTGCCAAATTCACCATTGTGTCTTAAATAAGCTTATACATCATTATTTCCTTCCTTTTTTTTGTAGACAACCAGAATGATACAATTGTTGTTCCATTTATTGTTCAGATGGAACTTTTTTACATAGCACAAGTAAGTATTCTATAAATTTTTCACATATAAAATGTAACTTTTAACATTGTTTAACTAAAAAGACAAAAAAGAAGGTACTCCAACATTGAAAAACGAGTTTTTATCAGTAAAATAGGTCCACCGTGATATTCCTATATGTTCATGATGTTAGTCAAATTTATATTAGGGATAAGTGTGCCTTATTCTTATTGTATGTATTATCAAAAGTAACTAGAACAAAGATACTAGATTCATAGAGAATAAAGTATCAAGTGTAAGCTCGTATCATAAACAATATAAATCTGAAATATTGGACCCCTATCACAAAATAAATTATTTGGTCAAAAATGAAATTCAAGTTATTTAGATGATTTAAGGAGGTATTGAACACTTGGAAACGAACTCCAATTTTTCTCAAATTTTATGATATTATATATTACTTGTCTGTCCTTAATTATTAAAACTATATTTGATTCTATCCACAGGAACATTTTCTATGAGACTTTGAAATATGAATTTTTAAAGGTATCTGCAAATGATATTAAAGGTGTTATTCCGGTTCTCCTTATGCTATTGGAAATTAATTTTTATTTCACTTCTAAAATCTTTATAAATGTATAATTGCACTTAAATATGGAAAAGATAAGATTAATTGTGTTTTAAACAAAGGCAGGTAGGATACTTGAATACAATATATGACCCTGTCACTCAAAAAAATGCAATTTTAAGAAAATTGAAAGTAGTTGATAGTTAATTATAAGAAATTCTATGGATGAATCTTTGTCAAAAACTAACAAAATGATCAACACTACCCAGAGATGATTTAACGATTAAATGAGAAAAAATGAATTTAGGATTAAAATCAACAATGCTGTATATTTGTAAAATTTTCATCCAAAATAGTCCCTTTTTAATAAAGTGATATTAGCTTTCCTGTAATGTAAATTTGTGAACAAATAAATCGTAATAAATTTTGAATTTTCTATTTTATCCATGCTAAATTTCAATTTTATTTAAAATATTTAAGTCCCATAGCTCAGTAATGACAAATCGAATGAACCTGAAAATAAAAAGACGGTTTTCTCTTTACAGTCTCATTGAAATTTACAAATATCATGAAAATCATTTGAGGTATATTATGTGTTCCATAAATGGACGATTAGACACCGTCATACCAGAGTAAGTCCTGTAAAATGATGGGCGTATAAAAACCTCTTATAAATGTCAAAGAATATCATTTCTTCATAAAGTATACAAATTTTCAAAACATTGCACCTAAAAAAAGATTCTTAAAGAATTTTTTAAGTATTTTAGAATATCTTCACATTATTTAAAAATTCTAAGTCCCATCACTTTGTAATGACAACATGTAAATGTAATAATCTGAAAATCGAAAGGAAGATTCCTCTCCACTGTCTGATTATAATGGACAAATTTCATGAAAATCTGTTGATGCATATTCAAGTTATTGTGTTTTATAACTGGACAGACAGATGGACTGACATCGCCACACCAAAATACATCCCGTCAAATGACAGGCATATAAAAATGGGTGAATCAGATGGAGCCAAACATTAACTTGATCCGTATCGAATTGAGATATAATCGCATACCAAATATGAGTTCAATGTATGTAATAATAGCGAAAAAAGTCTGGAAAACCAGATGGATAGAAAGATGGACGGCAGACAAACAGGATGGAAACTATTAAGTCCCCTCCTTTGAACCAGTGGGGGACTAATAATGTAAAAAATTTAAGCATGACGGCACGTACGCTATGACAATACCTTACTTGACTTTCAATCAAGTGACCTAAAAATATCTTTATGGAATATTATTTATTGTATGTTTTAGGATACAAGTCAAAAGAGATCTTTATTGGCAACAAAAGCAATTATCTATATAATAAACCTCCTAAATGAAGAAGGAAGAAGGATTTGCCTCAAGAAGAAGGTATATATAACAAAAAAATGTAATTAATTATGTATTTCATTTATCGTGAAAATGGGAAAACATAAGACAAAGTATGTTTGCAAAATATGTCCTAACTGTAAAAATAATCAGAATAGAAAACAGCTAGAAATGAAATAGCAAGACTCCAAAGAAGGCATGAAAAAAAAAACTAATGTTAGAAGGTATCCATATCTTATCAATAACAAACCCATATCTCTTGCTGAAAGCATAGTATAAATAGCAAGAAAGTATGGTAAAAACAAAATTATGATTTCTTAGAAGAAGGTCAAGGCCTATAGCATGTATACTTAAAGACCCAATCAAAAACTATGGTATCAAATGAAAACATTATCCTAAAGACATCAGCTAAAATATCAAAGCCTCACCCCCTTTCAGCACAAGAGAAAGCCCGAATAAATATAATATAAAGGAAAGTGAAAGTCCAAAGTCAAATACAAGAAGTAAAATGTACGGCAGAAATTGAAAAATTAAGATCAAAAGGTCAAAAGTCATAATACCAAACTGTTGTACTCTTTGTGGTGAATCTTAACTACTTGGTGAGTGTCACTGCTGGTGGACCAAGAGTCCCCGAGGGCACATGTAGCCAAGTTCGATCAACTTCGGTTGATCGTCTGTCTCTTTAACGCATTTGAAATTTTCTGTTACAAAATTTCTTGAAATTTCTAAAACGTGGGTCATGTAGCATCATATCCCACCCATTCTGCTACGTCTTTTGGTACATTTTTCGGACATAATAATTTTTATACATTTTGGTCATTTTACATTGTTTAGACTGAGGATCACTGACAAGGGTTTAGTAACCGAAACGTGCATGTCTGGTCCATGCTGTAAATTCATCAGGTCTTCAATGATGCTATTGAATTTGAAGACGTTTAACATTTTAACTACTTGGTGAGTGTCACTGCAGGTGGACCAAGAGTCCCCAAGGGCACATGTAGCCTAGTTCTATCAAATTCGGTTGATCGGCTGTCTCTTTAACGTATTTGAAATTTTCTGTTACAAAACTTCTTGAAATTTCTAAAACGTTGGTCCTGTAGCATTATATCCCACCAATTCTGCTACGTCTTTAGGTACATTTTTGGATATAATAATTTTCATACGTTTTGGCCATTTTACATTGTTTAGACTGAGGATCACTGACGAGGGTTTAGTAACCGAAACGTGCATGTCTGGTCCAAGCTGTAAATTCATCAGGTCTTAAATGATGCTATTGAATTTGAAGACGTTTAACATTTGAACTACTAGGTGAGTGTCACTGCTGATGGACCAAGAGTCGGTTGAGATTTCTCTGTCCCTGTACAGAGGGGTGATCGATTCTATTGTCTCGTATGGTACGGATAGTTTAAATTTATTGCAGTCAGAAAGAGATTGACCAAGTGTAAGCGTTAATTATTTTAATGTTCCACATAGGGAAAGTATGGTGTCAGAACGTGACGAAATACGACTTAACCAAGGGAATGCATTTTCTGAGCTTCTCAGTCTTGTTAGGTGTTCTGATATGAAACTGGATAACTAAATGAAGAGGGTCTTCCACATGGGAAGGATGACACTGCAGAGGGAACAGACTTTTAATAACAAAAGTCACCTCGTTTTCAAGATTTTGAGTATGGGTCCTGTCCTGAATTAGTTCAAGAAGAGCCTGATGATAATCTCAACAGCGCTTATTAAGTGTTTTGAATATTTCCCCTGACATGGTCGCCATAGCACTTTCTGTATATATTTAACCACAGACAGTGCAATGCATGTATTATAAATATAGTTTTTATTTTCGTGAGACATCGACGGCGGGTGTGGCTATCCAACAGGGGATGTTTACTCCTCCCGGGCACCTGGTCCCACCTCTAGCTTGCTGGGGGTCCGTCGATGGTCAATTTCGTGCTCTATTGTGAGTGCTGTTGAGATTATCGTCAGGATCTTCTTCAACTCATTACAATAGAGTACCAAATTAAGCATCGAAGGATCCAAAGTAAGCAAATCTCATTAAAACTCGTTTAATCACACTTCTATTTTTAGTTTTGTCGTGGTTGTTCTCAACGCTCTGTGTAAGAGGTCGTCTCTGATTAACCTTTGGTAGAAAATAACTACTAATGAAATGGCTAGGTTCACAAGGTACCCCCCCGCGGCTCGTCCAATGAGATTTGACCTTACAAACACGAGTTCGGTAAACTGCGATAGAAAAAATGGCTGCGCCCGTCGACGAAATGTTAAAGTTATTTTCAATGGACACATTAAAGGAAGAACAGGAAGAAATATTCGACTGCTTAAGCATCGGAAGGGACTTTTTTGCAGTTTTGCCAACTGGCTTTGGAAAATCGCTTCCCTACAAATTATTTGCATTGGCAATAAAGCTGAAATCGGAGGCCGAGAATCCGAATATCGACCCTACCAAGAAGCCGAAAGTGTTGGTATGATCGCCCCTGATAAGTCTCATGAAAGACCAAGTGAAGAAATTAGCATCGATCACAAATGTTAAAGCAGACTATAAGGGTAAGAACAAATAGTTATCCAATTACTGAAATAGAGAATGAAAAGTGGCAGTGGACTTATATAATCTATCCCCAGATGTGATAAGGGACAAGGAAATCCAAGCCGATCATCCATGACTTGCTTGTACCACGACCAGCAAATCCTGGACACAAGGGTTGGATTTCCGTGACCATGATCACGTGATTCATTGAAATAAAGGTAAACAAATCATTATGTACAAACAACGTATAAAAGAGATCGACCACTGTAACTGCATGTCAACAAACGTGTTTAAAATAGTAACACCAAGGCTGCAAGATACGTCTGTCGGATAATTTATTTCTATTAAATAATTTTGTGATTGCAATAATGCCAGTTTTAGTCCCAAATAAATTGACTTTTCAGGGCTTTTGATCAGCCTAATTTTGGGGCCCTATTGAGCCCAAATGCAAAGTAGTCTTTTTATCCAAATTTATTGATAACTTTTACCAACTTGACACTTCATGGAAAATTCATTAAAATTAGGTAAACATTATCTATTCAAAAAACATTAAAACTGATTTTAAATTTTCCCACTTGTTTTAGAAAATTCTGCTATTTTTTTAATTTCTAAAACGTGGATCCTGTAGCATCATATCCCACCCATTCTGCTTCGTCTTTCGGTACATATTTTGGACATAATAATTTTCACTTTTTTGGCCATAGTACATTGTTTAGACTGAGGATCACTGACGAGGGTTAAGTACTCGAAACTTGCATGTCTGGTCCATGACAAATATGGATAATGACCATATCCCTGTTTACAGCACAAAATCGACAATTCAGAAAATCAGAAACCGAAGGCATACACAATCAGGACAAAACAGGAACCAAAGGAAACAATCAAAAACCTCCACCATATGAAAAGAAGCGAACTCCCCCCGATATGAGAGTGAGACCAGGTGCCCAGTAAGAGTCAGCGTCTCCTGTTTGCATGCAACACCCGCTGCCAAAAGGTCTAGATGGACTAATCGATAGAAACACGTCCAAAACTTCTATAGGTTCAAAATAAAAAAAACTGAAAGGATGATCCCCGATTGATTAAATAACATATTATCAAGTGAGTTAAATCAAACAAATTACCTCTCCCCACTTTAGATAATCGTCCATTTTGAGGAAAGGGACTCGATTGACTAAATAAAATGAAACGCTGCAAATTTATCTGATCTTAAATTATGCTGTTGAATTTGAATGCTGCAAAGAAGTATATATGGTTTATACAGTAAAGTGGCTCCCTAAAATCGACTTCATCAAAATTAAATTGTGTTGTAAGTTTTAGAGAGTTCAATATCTATATTTTGCGAAATCTAGTTATAAAAACTACTTGTCGCTTTCTAAGACATTGCAAATTTTTCCTAAATATCATGAAAACCGGCGGTTTTGTCATTTTTTCACGAAAAATAGCATAATTCATGAATATTTTCATTGAGATAACATCGAGCGTGATCGTTAACAACTTTTTTCTTTGGTATGCACTTAGAGACGTGAAAAGGAAACAACATATCAAAAGATAAAAGTTCTCATAGGAAGTTTGTTGAAAATAGACCATTTTCGAAGCCAAAATTCTAAGAAATTGAGAAAGGAAATTATTAGATATGTATCATTTCATAAGTAGCCTACATTGTAGAATAAATATTGGAACAATTTCATTACTTCATGAAAATTAAAGATTTTGCCCTGAAAGGGGGCCACTTTACTGTCTAAACCATATATAGTCCTTTATCTGATCTTAAATTATGCTATTGAATTTGAAGACGTTTAACATCTCATTTCCAATGTCATGGGCCCCAGTTCCCAAAATGGATGCGAGAGCCCTGCCTTTACACATAATTTTTTACAATTGCAAAAATCAAATATGAAAGCGTTTAAGAAGATCCTGACGATCATCTCAACAGCATTCATAATAGAGCAGCAAATTGAGCATCGACGGACCCCTAGCAATGACAAACTTGAGGTGGGATAAGGTGCCCGGAAGTAGTAAGCATCCCCTGTTGGCTAGCCGCACCAATCGTCGATGTCCATGCAAGAAAATGATAAAAACAATATATAGGATACATGCACTGTCTGAGGTTATATCTATATAGAAACAAGAGCCCCAGGGGGCACAACGCTCACCTGATACCCATGCACGCTCTAATTGACATACTGACATTGAATACTGATACTGCCAGTACCAGGATTTTAGCCCACAACCTTTCTAAAAAGATTTTTGCCGGATGCAGAGAAGTTTTTTTTTTTCAGACAACCTTTAAAAGTACAAAAAAGAAAAAATAGTCACATTTCAAAACAATAACTTTTTTACTGATTTGAAAAGACGGATAAAGTGGTCCAACGTCATATGCCCAGCTAGTATAGTTCAATTATGCAACATCAAAAATAAAATCATATTGATCATTAATGTGCAGCAGGAAAAGAATAAAACAATGAAATGATTTCATAAATTAAGTTTATTTAAAATTGAACACAAACCCTTTCATTATTGATAGCTAGCATGCAAGAAATTATAAAGCCTGTGTTTGTGAAACGAGAATGCCCCCGGCGGCATCTTTGTTAGTATAAAGGCCATTTTCTGTTAAGTATGTGAGAGGTCAGGGTCAGCGTAATATTGGTATCAATTGAACGATCTTGTCACAAGGAATACACATGTAAAAATTGAAACCTCTATCACTAACCATTCAAAAGTTATGCCCAATGTTAAAGTTTTTCAGAAGTACGTCAAAGGTCAAGGTTATGGTCACGAGGTCAAACAATTTGGTATCAATGGAAAGGTATTGTCACAAGGAATACACATGTGAAATATGAAACCTCTATCACCAGCTTCCATATAAAAGTTATGCCCAATGTTAAAGTTTTTCGGAAAACAGACAGACAAACAGACAGACGGACAGGCCAAAAACTATATGCTCCCGAATCTTTTATTCCAGGGGCATAAAAAACAAAGAGTTTACGGTTTTGCCTTTATTCATATTAAAGTATACTGAAATCTATGAATACTTTTGAATAGTATTGATTTCATCTCAAATACATGAAACGTACAGTTAAAATCGTTTTAATCCAATATTTATCAGTTCAAGTGAGTTGTGCAGAAATTGGGCCAGTTTGTTTTCCAAAAAGCAGTGTATGGTGTATCAAATCTCATGACCAAGTGAAGCCACTTGAACAAACAATTTTCAGTGAATATGCTGAAAAGCGGCGCTTCTTGCCTATGCATATTTCAACAGGCGAGAGGGAGCGTCGCATTTCAGCATACGCTGTTCAACAACTCAAGTGGTTTCTCTAGGTTTCGTAGTTTGAAACAAATTAAAAGGCCCATGAAATTGTTAAGCTTGTCCAACTAGCAGACCTACGACATCGTTATTTACTGTTAACAAATTGTTTTACTTCATCAAAGGTCTGTTTCACGGAAAAGTTGTTAGCGGAGAGAGTTCATGAAATGTATCGGTTGCATAGGATTTGCCGACAAAAAGTTATTTGGTCCAATAAAAACTCATCATGTATCTATTATTTGAACAGATAAAAATTCCCAAATGTCTTATCACAGGAACCTGTCATTTTATGAGAGATAAAACACCACTAAAGACGGTATGGCCGGATTGCAAAGTAAATTTTTGTCACCAACTGGGTCAAGGTCAATAAGTCAAATATTACAGCATGCATTGAGAGGTCTTGCAAGAGGCAACCTACATGTATAATATAAAGTTTCTACTGTATACAGTTCCTTAGATTTTGCTTAAACCAGGAACTTTAACCAAAGTTTTTAACTAGGTCAAAGTCCAAGGTCAAGGTCACTAGGTCCAATGTTACGGCATAAATTGAAAGGTCTCGTCATGGGCAACCTAATGCCTTGTTTAAACGGAGAGTTTATTGCGCAATAAACGTAAATTTGTTGCGCAATAAATTTGTTTTGCGTTCACATGACAAAATTTATTGCGCAATAAATTTTCAATTTGTTTCGCAATAACTTTATTGCGCAATAAATTCTGCCGTGTAAACGATAAGCGAAACTGTTGCGCAATAAATCTGACGTATGCGCATCATCATGACAAGAGAAAGGGATTGCTATACTGACGCATATAACTACTCGACGTCTTTTTTTAAAGATTATATTGAGAGATTCCGATTTTTCGTATAAACATGTATAAGAAAGCTTTTTTTATAAGTCTGGATCCCTTGTAGAGTATGACGTCACAATTGAATGACGTCATGTTCTGATAAATGAAGGTTATATAGGCTACCTCAGTCTCAAATAATCTTAAATTTAGGCTTCACGAAAATTATTCGAACAAAATATCCGTTGTTACAGTCCATTTTTATTCATGATTCTTGTGCATGTGCATTGGAATTTTATTACGCAATAGTGTCGGTCTCTTGTGAACGCAAAAAAGCTTATTGCGAAACAAATTTGTTGCGCAATAAAGTTATTGCGAAATAAATTTATTGCGCAACCGTATGAACGAGGCATAAATGTATAATATAAGGTTTCTACTGCATACAGTTCCTTAGATTTTGCTTGAACCAAGAACTTTAACCAAAATCTTTAACTAGGTCAAAGTTCAAGGTCAAGGTCATTGGGTCAAATGTGACTGCATAAATTGAAAGGCCTCATCATGGGCAACCTACATGTAAAATATAACCAAAATCATTAACTAGGTCAAAGTTCAAGGTCAAGGTCATTGGGTCAAATGTTACTGCATAAATTGAAAGGCCTCATCATGGGCAACCTACATGTAAAATATAAAGTTTCTACTGCATACAGTTCCTTAGATTTTGCTTAAACCAGAAACTTTAACCAAAATCTTTAACTAGGTCAAAGTCCAAGGTCAAAGTCACTAGGTCCAATGTTACGGCATAAATTGAAAGGTCTCATCATAGGCAACCTAAATGTAGAATATAAGGTTTCTACTGCATACAGTTCCTTAGATTTTCCTTAAACAAGAAACTTTAACCAAAATCTTTAACTAGGTCAAAGTCCAAGGTCAAAGTCACTAGGTCCAATGTTACGGCATAAATTGAAAGGTCTCATCATGGGCAACCTAAATGTACAATTTAAGGTTTCTACTGCATACAGTTCCTTAGATTTTCCTTAAACCAGAAACTTTAACCAAAATCTTTAACTAGGTCAAAAACCAAGGTCAAGGTCACTAGGTCCAATGTTACGGCATAAATTGAAAGGTCTCATCATGGGCAACCTAAGTGTATAATATGACCAGCATATAAAGCATATGAGGTGAAAATTATGCATAGATAATTTGCAGAGTCTTAATGTTCATAATTCATTATAAATTCTTATCATTGATTATATATTATTAAGAAAGTTTTCATTTAGTATTTCAAAGTCTTAAATTCTTGTAATCACATTTTAGGTTTTGAGGAATTCCAATTATCTGATCATTTCTTTACAATTTACACCTCTCATTAGACAAAATATCTTTAGGCCAAAATAACTCTATAATCTTAAAAATTGTTTATACAAAAGATTAGGCTTGTGTTTGATTGCTCTGTCTGCCAGGTGACATGACAATCAACTCACACTATTTAATGTAATTATCTGTTAAGCAAATTATGTTTGATCTTAACTTGAGCTAATTGGCATTTTAGATTAAATAGGATTAACATTCTTAATCAAAATGAGACTTCTATCTAGACTTTCAAATAGTCAACATCAAAAAGAAAAAGTATTATGCTCACTGGTGGAGATACAACCTCATGAACATGACTTAGATACAATTTGGATTTATATATTTGTACATAGTTCTGTATATATGTTATAATAAACTTTAGAAATGCAGTAGAAAACTTAGTAATCTTTCTACCTAGCTAAGTTACAGCTAGGTAGAGTAATGAGAAGGACAAGTGGCCCGAATGTTACATTACATGGAGTGGGGGCTACAGAGGAACCTGAAAGGAGCAGTGATGCAGTCAGCATCCCACAGACCCCCACCTCCAATCACACGCGGTCACAGGATGGTGGAGAAAGTGGACGATCCCTGCACCTTAGCAGCCAAGAGAGGACTATTCCCCAAGCTGAACAAAATCAAGGACATAGCCACAAGGACAGGATTTGGGAAACAGTCTACCTCAAAATGGAGCCTTTCCTACTTACAGACTTTGGTGAGTGCTACACTCTTCTTGTTTCAAAACAATTTCTGTATGCAGTGACACCATTGAATTTATTTCTGGTTTTCTGTGGAAATGTTTGAAATTGGGTGTTAAGGTCTGTAAATAATACACAGACATCTCATATCTGTAAGTTTTGGTAGATCATTAATTTTTCCAGGAAATCTTGCAAAAAAGGCTGTTAAATTTTTTTGTTACTTTAGTCAAAAAGGGTACAGAGTCATGCAGATTGCAGAAATTTGTATATATATATGTTTGTTTCACAGTAAACATTTTTGTGAGTTTTTGCATCTTGTATATAAAAAGATCATAATTTTGTTAAGATTTCGTGAGAAGCTGAAAATATATATAATCACATCAAGTTTCCTATGATCAATTTATGAATTTAAATTTTTGCTAGGATTTTTCACCATTTTATATGCGTAAATTAATATTGTTTTGATGAATCATGATTAATTAAATGACAAATACTGGGTCAAGTAACTTAAGATCAGGTATAAATGTTTCTGGGTTTGAGTTTCTTATCTTTTCCCGAATGGAACAGTCTGAGACATACCAGATAACCTGAGATGAATTTTAAATAAATTCGACACAAGTTCATTATTGTCCCTATCAATTTTTCTGTCTATTATGATATCAATGCCTATATTTTTGTATGACTTAGAATCTTGAATTTTAATGGAAAATCATTTCACAAATCATTGATTATTGTGATTAAGGGTCTAAACACCAAGCAAAATTCTCATCTTTTAATGCAAGGCCAAATATGCTTTAATCTAAATGCATCTTACTATCATCCAATTTAGTATCGTTCTATGGAAGTAGATAACAGGGAATCTCTCTCTCTCTCTCTCTCAGCATTTTTCTTTTAAAATTATTTTCATAAATTGTTGTTAAGTTGTATACACTCATGATTAGTCACTTATGGCGATTTTCTTGTGAACTTGTTTTGTATGGAGAGGGCACTAATAATGTTGGTATAACTTATAGCCCAATCCAACATTTCTTATTATAGAAATAAAATATGTTTTAAACTAAGGGAATCTTCATCAAGATTAAAGTATTTTTTATCAAAACATTTTTGTTAACATTTAGGCAATTTTGAGCATTTCAAATTTGTTCAAGTTATCATTTGTTTCATGTTCTTGTATTTGGATCATTTTTGAAAGTTATAATTGCTGAATGTTAGTGCAGTTTTCTGGATGATGTGGATCCTCATCTTGAAACTTGTTTATTAGTGCAGTTTTGTGGTTGATTGCCGACTCTCCACAAACAAATATAAGTAATCTATTGTTTCTTTTAACAAACTAAATTGGTCCTTTGAAATATTTTTGACAGACAGATTTGACATTTGGTTTCATCAACATTACTACTATGCACTAGAGTGTTTGTGAATCATGTGCTAGCTGAACACACAATACGTTCTTAAACTGCTGGCGAACAGCACAGTGCCTCTGGTATTTTCTATTATATGTTAATCTAGTCTTTTTGTTTCCCATTTATTGTAGTTTTTAACATGCACATTTTAAAGCGGATACCCCAAAGTATATTAATTTTTAACTGATAATTAATTTAAAAGGTTTTAAGTGTGAAGTTCTACTAATTGAAAATAGTATAAAGATGCTAGTTGATTGGTAATTGATGGTGTTAAAAGGTGTCATTGCATATAGAGTTGTCTTGTTAGGAGAATGGTGTAAGTACTCAAATGAGGGAGAAAGCCCGAGAAAATCGCAAAGAGTAATCAAGAAGTGAATAAAAGAAGATTTGTGAATTACATTTGTGATGAAGAATAATATACGTATTCCAAAATGGAGACCTAAAGCGGTTACAAGTGAAATTTTTGAATGAGAATATGATTATGTGAAAAATGATGTGCAGAATATAGTGATGATGAAAATGTGAAATAATAAATGTGATGTATGAAAATATATAAGGATCTTCTGCTCAAAGTGAATTTGCATGAGATTCGCACCCTGAGTTTTAAATCCCATATCATTTAAAACACATCAGCTTTGAATACATTGACGAACAGACATCTTCTTGTGCTGCACATCCTCATATATTTTCAAATAAGGATATTGATAGGAAAATTCTCACATGAAAGGGAGATATGAACAAAGAAGAAGATAGACTGAAGCAGACTTTTTTGCAAGATGAAAAACTCTAACTGAAACAGAAAATTGGACACTAATGATGAACATAAGATTATGAATAATGAACTTTTTCAATCTTTTAATTCCTTTAATTGTTTATTAATATAATACATATTCATGAGATTTTACATTATTGAGCCAACTACATTCTTCAAAAATTTTACAGGAGTAAAATTAGGTGGCCAAGGGGGATGTATGACCAGCATATAAAGCATATGAGGTGCAAATTATGCATAGATAATTTGCAGAGTCTTAATGTTAATAATTCATTATAAATTCTTATCATTCATTATATATTATTAAGAAAGTTTTCATTTAGTATTTCAAAGTCTTAAATTCTTGTAATCACATTTTAGGTTTTGAGGAATTCCAATTATCTGATCATTTCTTTACAATTTACACCTCTCATAAGACAAAATATCTTTAGGCCAAAATAACTCTATAATCTTAAAAATTGTTTATACAAAAGATTAGGCTTGTGTTTGATTGCTCTGTCTACCAGGTGACATGACAATCAACTCACACCATTTAGTGTAATTATCTGTTAAGCAAATTATGTTTGATCTTAACTTGAGCTAATTGGCATTTTAGATTAAATAGGAAATCATTCTTAATTAAAATGAGACTTCTATCTAGACTTTCTAACAGTCAACATCAAAAAGAAAAAGTATTATGCTCACTGGTGGAGATACAACCTCATGAACATGACTTAGATACAATTTGGATTTATATATTTGTACATAGTTCTGTTTATATGTTATAATAAACTTTAGAAATGCAGTAGAAAACTTAGTAATCTTTCTACCTAGCTAAGTTACAGCTAGGTAGAGTAATGAGAAGGACAAGTGGCCCGAATGTTACATTACATGGAGTGGGGGCTACAGAGGAACCTGAAAGGAGCAGTGATGCAGTCAGCATCCCACAGACCCCCACCTCCAATCACACGCGGTCACAATAATATAAGGTTTCTGCTGCATACAGTTCCTTAATTTTTGCTTAAACCAGAAACTTTAACCAAAATCTTTAACTAGGTCAAAGTCCAAGGTCAAGGTCACTAGGTCCAATGTTACGGCATAAATTGAAAGGTCTTGTCATGGGCAACCTTCATGTATAATATAAAGTTTCGACTGCATATAGTTCCTTAGATTTTGCCTCAACCAGAAACTTTAACCAAAATCTTTAACTAGGTGAAAGTCCAAGGTCAAGGTCACTAGGTCAAATGTTACGGCATAAATTGAAAAGTCTTGTCATGGGCAACCTTCATGTATAATATAAAGTTTCTACTGCATATAGTTCCTTAGATTTTGCCTCAACCAGAAACTTTAACCAAAATGTTGACGGCAGACGGACGGACGGACGGACAGACGGACATCGTCAATCTATAGACCGGAATTGCTTTGCAATCCGGCCAAAAATGTTTTATTATTCACAACCTCAGGCCTCTGTAATCCTCTTAGAAATATCATACATACAAGATGTCAAACACAGTGGCTTATGGTTATAAATAATAATTTTTGTGTTTTACAGTGGGTGTTTTGGGAGGTTGCTGTTGATGCTGCAACTAGGTGTTGTTGGAGATCCCCTCCTTTCTTTTATTTTCTCTATTTAAACAACAGCTTTCTGTGGTCCAACATTTCATAGGAAGATTTCAGGAACTCTGAACTGAATTATTTATTTCAAGAATTTCATATATTAAATGTCCTATGCATTCTCAAAATCCAGAGGAAGAGATTACTCATTAGACGTTTCTTCAAGAAATCAGTCCGTTAATTACTTCATCTAAGAGAGTCTAAGACAGAAGAAATTCGAGCAAACTTTATACATGATAACAAGTATATGCAAGTGTTCCAAGTACATGAATGATAACCATTATGAAAGTGTTCCAAGTATAATGCACATTAAATAAAAATCTATTCCGTTTGCACTGTATCTCCTGAAATGTATCGCAGTACTAAAGGTATCACATTTCTACAGGTGTAAGGCACGGTCCATTTGTTATTCTGGGGGGGGGGGGGGGGGGCTTGGGTTTTTTTGTCTGAGGAAGATTATTTTTTTCGCCTCGGACCGGAGCAAAATTATTTTTTTCTTGCAAAGTTGGAGCAAGAAAATTTTTTTCTAACATTAAGTGATGTGCGATATATTAAGAATGTTTATATTTCATCAATAGAAATTCTTTACTTTGACTAAAAACTCTAAAATATGACTTCATTTTTATGCACAAATTTAATTCACATCTAAAGAGAGAGAAAAAAGATTTTTACAATATAATCCTCAGTAAACAAAATTTATATAAGCTAGGTTAAGTAAGCCTAGGTTTGAGTAAGAGGTTCTTCCAGACAAATTTTCAAATTTAGAATTGTGAATTGGTGAAAAACTAAAGTTCTCTTTCTAAAATTGCATATAAAATTAGACTATTAGGCCACACCAAATTGATCTTTCGTTCTTCGGATTTCCCGCTTCCGTTTTTCTCAAGTCAAAATTTTTTTATAAAAAAAATTCCGCCCGCTCTATTTTCGAGATCGGACTTTAAAAAATTCATTAGTGTACAAATTCTCGGACATCAAATCGAAAGTTGGCCGAATGTGAGGGGAAACCTTCCAAAAATAAGCAAAAAGGAGGTTATGTCAACAAACTAAGGCAATGTTTTTCATAGTTTCTGTTAAAAAACGAGGGAAATTTGTACTAAAGCCCACTGCTGTGTGATTTCACGACGAGGAGGCCTCTTTTAACGACCTATATAATCGAAGAAAAAGTAAATGGTCGGGAGAGACTTTATATGGACTTGATCTCCTGGGCTTCTGAGTTTGACAAAGGTCGGACTGCCAATTGATGGAATCTGGTAAAAACATACATGCATTTTCTGCTTTAAGTAAAGCATTATGGTATATTGATCGCAACCACAATAAATTTGAACAAAATTACCTAAAGTATTTCAGCAATTTGCAAACTACAACAATTATGAGAACTGAAGTTTCATTTATGTCTGATCTTATGCCTGCTGAATTGATGAATTATATTCAAATTTTCCTTTTGCCATTTTTTTTTATCTGTACTAAGCCTCAATTTTCATGATTTTACTCAAAATAAAAATCGCTCGCTCCAGTACAAACACTATCGCCTGAAAAAAGTCGATTTCATCTTTTTTTCAAAAAATAAAAAAAAAATCCGAAGAACTAAAAATTAATTTGGTGTGGCCTCATGATACATGCATCTATGAACAGAGTGAATACATTATATTGATAACATATAAAGCCTTTAAGGAAGCCCCTCTATTATTTAACATACATTCTTTTGATATTTTCAACTTGGAACATCATGTTCTGATAGAAAACTATGGCGAGCAAAAATTTTTGTAATATGAATTGAAAACTGTGGCGACCGAAAAGAGCCGGAAAATTTTCAGGATTTATTAGCAAAATTTTATGGTAATTCTACAAATTCAGATTAGTTGTAAGAGTAAGATTTTTTTTTCTGTCACACCATAAGCAAATTTATTTTATTCATCAAAATTCAGAGCAAAATTATTTTTTTCGAAAAAAAACCCAAGCCCCCCCCCCCCCGAATATCAAATGGACCGTGCCTAACTACAGGAAATTATTTTAGCAGGGAATCCCTTCCCTTTTGACTGCATGGTGAACCGGGCTGAATAAAAGGTGTCACCTCATTGGTCAAAACTATTGAAAATTTAAAAATAGCACATGAAATCGATGTATGATTCCCTGCTGTCTGGAGAAATTGAGTTTTGAACATGATTTTGCCTTTTATGTAATCAATAGATCGATTTGAAAATGTATAAAGATAAACAAATTTTCAATTCGGAAGGAGGGGTCATGTAAAAAAGTGAATTTTGCAGAAAAACGGTATGCATGACCCCCCTTTTTTATTTCGTATTTATGCGTGCCAAAGATGTCCTAAGCCAAAAAGACCAAATTTATAAGCTTTGAAGCATTTGAAGTCACCGAAATCGAGCTTAATGATTAAGCATACAAAGAATGTTTTTTTCCTGTTGTTACACCTATAGGGGAAAATGGGACAAAACCAGTAATTCGGTGTTTGCTGCAGTTTATTGCACGAATTGGAATGTAAAGTTGATATATGTTACTCAAACTAATAATGTATCACCTTGGTGACATTTTCGAAATGTTATCGATAAATGATCAAAATAAACAGTCATACTAATTAAAGAACAACAATGTTCTAGCATGTACATTCAATACATGCTAAATATCGAACATAAAAATGAGACAATTTCTCAAAAACGCGTCAAAAATTTGACTTCGAAGTGGAACCAAAAATAACAACACTTCTTAAGACATCTCTCTAGATCATCCTGATGCTTTCGGTTTGTCGATACAGTACCTATCACGAGTTTTACAACGAGATCGCCATCGATGGAGTAAAAATTTAACGAGTAAAGGCCAATTCCTCCATCAGGTGGAGGGCTTTTAGGAGGGCTGGTGAGGGGCAAAGCGGGCTCAACGCGAACAAACTTTACCCCGAAAAACTCGGAGTGTTTGTGGGCGGGGCTAATGAACGGAGGCGGCGCTTATGCATATTTAACAGCAATTCTCTGTAAGAACCAAAGAATTTCAAAACATTTTGGCACGGCATGTCATGGATTTTTGAGATTTTTGGTATGGAAGTTCAATATGAAGTACTTGTATGTAAATCAACCCCAGTTATTTCAAAAAGGTTGTCGTTGCCATGGTAACCGTGTCTGAAGTTTCAAAAATCGGGAAAATCTATAGGACAAGGCATATCTGTAGGCTTCGTTACCATGGAAACAGGTACATTTAAAATCTTAAATTGCTTTGAATATTTTCTTTTAATCCTTATTATTACGCATATTTGTAAAGTTTTTTACATTCATCTCGGATGCCTTATGTATACAAGATGAAAAATTGGGCCGAAACAGGGTATCAAAAGGCTTTATTTTGGGCACTCAAAGACCCTTTTTTGCATGTTTTTACTGTTTTACAAGGTTGAAAATTTCATAAAAGCACCAATTTTTGAAGTCCAAATTGTAGTTATCCAATTAGTATCATCTTTGAACTCTACATGAATATAAAAGATTAATTGGGCTAATTTGTCCTTTTATATGCAAAGCAGCATCAAATTTAGTTGCTATGGCAACTATTGGCTGAAAGGTTTCAATACGATGAATTTAAACACAACCTCTATCAAACTATCTACGCATGATATTGGAACAGAAGTTCATGTATACATCTATCAAAGGCGTTTTGATATAAAAATGACCTTGAAAATATTTCAAGGTCACCCGCTGAATTTTCAAGGTCATTAAACTTTAAGTGACCAGATTTGACGAAAAATCCTGATTTTTCATAAAATGAAGGTGTCAATATTTTAGAAACCTTGAAATATTGAACTTAACAGTTATTTGCCATAAAATGATAAATGTATCACTTATTTCTTAGAACTATTGATTACGTTTCTTCACATCTTCGAATATCTAAATTCTTGGTGAGTATGTTGATAAAAAAGGGACGAAATCTGTATTTTTCTTGTTTTTTTGACGGAAAAATATTTTCCTATTGAATAGCTATAATTCAATAAATTCTAAGATTTTCTTTCTTATATTCATGTGCTTTCATAATATATATGACCTATGAAAATATTTAAATAAAAAAATCACTAAAATCGGTAACAAAAAAATTAAAAAAAAATCAATATTTTATGCAAAATTTGAGTCTCAAAGTATAAATGACCTTGAACATCAAGCCAATGACCTTGAACATTTTAATTGTTCTTATGTAAAAGATACAAGTCATATGTATACATGCAGACATTTTGACAATCTTATGTAACTCTAAAGAGGAATAAAATCAATTTTAAAGATAATATGAAACAAGCAAAAAGGTCTAATGTTGCCATGGCAACGGTCTTTGACGACAGAATTTAGGTAAAACTCTTAAATACCCACTCCAATTTTTCGTTCACTTTATTTGTCAATAAACATACATTTCCATTGATGAAAATCACTAGTCTCCTATCGGTGCCTTTTGTGATATTTAAGATTGAAAATGGTCAAAAACTCACTAAATTGGCCCTTATTTTCACCTCTATTTTTCGCTTCATTTTGACTTAGTTTGGCTTAATACAATAAGCTTCCTGTAATAAATATCACATAACTAAGTGTACTAAGTAAGAATGGAAGTAAGGAAGAATAGATTATATAAAGATGAACAAGCTGTTACAGTGGTATCCATGGCAACGAAGTCTCCAGAGCTGGCTTATTTCATGGTCCCAAAAGTGCTATAAATAGAATGACCTCGTTACCATGGCAACCAGAGGTCACATTGCATGAAAAGTGTTATTTTCATGGTCAGCACTCAATATATACCCATTATACCGAAAATCATCAAAATCCATGACATGCCGTGCCGAACTATTTTGGTCCTTACAGAGAATGGCTATTAATTATTAGCCGGGGTAAACACCGAGTGCTTGTAGGCGGGGCTTACATTCGCTTGACGGAGCATCTCGAGTCGCGTAAAATCTCTTTGTAGAGAGTAGAATCGCGATAGGCTAGTCAAACAACTGTTTTAACAATACGCTAGATCTGTACGTACATGTACAGTAAATGTTTTCCTAAGAACGATTCTATAAATGTTGTAACAATTTAAAGAATCATTATCCTACATATCCGCATAGATATACTACATTTATAACAATGCAATATTCAGGATTATGTACGTAGAGATAGAGAAACCCTAGATGTTAAATAGGCAGTCTACACATGTCTGTAGTTTGAATTTCCTGTAATGTACGAAAAATGAATATGAATTAATAAACCAGCAAATAATATAGGATGCAAAACTGTAATAAAGAAAACAAGGGAAAAAAAGAAATACATAATTGTTTATCCTACTCCTGTATTTTATAAACACCTGAATATTGGATGTGTAAAATACATTATATCATTCGATGTGTCTGATGGAAGGAAAAATAAGATTTGTTTCCTGTTAGACAATGAAACGAATTTTTGCATGCATTTATAGATTCAAGTACTGTAACGCACGACTTTGCAGTAAGATGAATATTAAAAGTATTATGAGTTATGCAAATCATTTTCCCGTTCATACGGAATAGCTTCTAAATCCGTACTCTGGATACTTCACATTGATGTAATCTATTTTACATATACATGTAAACGATTGCACACTTACGTATAAAATTTAATTTAATGCTGTACGATACCAAGTAAATTAAATGTTTAATTCATTGATAGTCATTTTTTTATTCTATCGTGTTTGAACGGTATTTTTTTTTTATCACGGAAGCATATTTTAGAAGGCATCGAAAGTATAGACCTTTGTTAATTTTTCAGCAGTTGTTATGATCCGTTATCAGTAATAGCTGAAAATCTCGAGCAGGAAGCAGCGTTCACCCCTGCTCCCTCATTTTTTAGATAAAATATGAAAAAATATAGACAATACAGTCAAGACAATGTCTATCTACTAACTCAGGCACGTACGTCATCATGTATGCACATGCATTATGTTTCTGGGGTCGCAGGTCATTTATAATATACATGTACCAGTGGTGGATCCAGGATTTCAGAAAGGAGGGGAGAGCCCAGCTTCAAAGAAAATTGTTCAGCTGACAAGCGAAAGATAAATTAAATAAAGCCTGTGTTTGTGAAACACGAATGCCCCCGGTGGCATCTTTGTTAGTATGAACACTATTTTCTGTAAAGTACATGTATGTGAGGTCACTGGGTTAAAAGGTCAAAGGTAAGGTCACGAGGTCAAAAATTTTGGTATCAATGGAAAGGTCTTGTCACAAGGAAAACAAATATGAAATATGAAAGCCCTATCACTTACCATTCAAAAGTTATGCCAAATGTTAAAGTTTTTGAAAAGTAGGTCAAAGGTCAAGGTCATGAGGTCAAAAATTTTGGTATCAATGGGAAGGTCTTGTCACAAGGAATACACATGTGAAATATGAAAGCCCTATCACTTCCCATTCAAAAGTTATGCCCAATGTTAAAGTTTTTGAAAAGTAGGTCAAAGGTCAAGGTCAAAAGGTCAAAAATTTTGGTATCAATGGAAAGGTCTTGTCACAAGGAATACACATGTGAAATATGAAAGCCCTATAACTTCCCATTCAAAAGTTATGCCCAATGTTAAAGTTTTTGAAAAGTAGGTCAAAGGTCAAGGTCAAGATCACGAGGTCAAAAATTTTGGTATCAATGGAAAGGTCTTGTCACAAGGAATACACATGAGAAATATGAAAGCCCTATCACTTCCCATTCAAAAGTTATGCCCAATGTTAAAGTTTTTGAAAAGTAGGTCAAAGGTCAACATTCAAGGTCACGAGGTCAAAAATTTTGGCATCAATGGAAAGGTCTTGTCACAAGGAATACACATGTGAAATATGAAAGCCCTATCACTTCCCATTCAAAAGTTATGTCCAATGTTAAAGTTTTTCGGATAAACAGACAGACAAACAGACAAACAGATAAACAGACAAACAGACGGACAGGCCAAAAACTATATGCCCCCGAACCTTTGATTCCGGGGGCATAAAAAACCAAACAGACGATGATACAAATATTAAGACTTAGGACTTTATATTATTCAGGGGTCCTTAATCCTCCCCCCCCCCATCCCCATTTGGTCTTTTCCTTATAAGGTATTTGATCGTTTACCTGAAGATGTGCCAATTGTGTGATTCTATAGATCCTACAGATTTGTAGTACCTTAAATTGACACTACACTACGAGCAAGACAGTCCCAACGCGTAATTACTCTTTCAAAGCGGAATTTCTCTTTTTAGTGGCGCATCATTATTAATCAAAGATGCATATGAATGAACATGCGATTCCCAAGGAATTGTCTCCTGATAAAGGACGCAATTTTTGTAATATGAATTGAAATCTGCAGCGAGCGAAGCCGGAAAATTTTCCTGGATTTGAAGCGAAATCTTATATTAATTCTTCAAATTCGGATTTCTTGTAAAAGCAAGATTATTTCTTCTGTCAAACCATAAGCAAATTCATTTTATTTATTAAAATTCAGAGCAAAAATTTTTTTTTTCGAGCAACCCCCACCCCCGAATATCAAATGGACCGTGCCTTACCTGTACCTGTTTCATTATCAGTAGATTAGGGTTAGATTACAGTTTCGAGTTACTCCGTTCTTGATCCGCACATACATTTTTTGCAAAATTAAAAAGAAAAAAAATCAGTTTTCGGAAGCGATTCAAGAAACTAACACCAAAAAGTGAGGGAGCTCCAGCCTCATTTGTAATCGAACAGGCTTACGTTATAATGTTTTTGTTCCGTTTCTATATGTCAGATTAATAATGAAAGTGATAAACGATTTTCGATTCGAAGCAGAGGAGAGGGAAGGGGGGGGGGGGTTCGGTCATTCTTTATTCCTTCCCAAATCTTACATTTCCGGGTAATATGACAAATTTCAGGGGGTCCTTAAACCACCCCTCCCGATCCGCACTTGTCATAGGGGAGGGTGGGTGGTATTCGGTCCTTTATTCCTTCCCAAACCTTTTTTTTTTCATTTTTCTATGTATAAGGACAAATATCAAGGGGTCCTTAACTTCTCCCTCCCCTTTCCTCCATCCCCTTTTTCCCTCCTCTCCTACCTTCCTCCCACCTCCTTTTCACCCTATCCAACCCCTAAAGTATAAAATGCGAAGTCTTTATTCAGGTTAATGAGAAGTGTTTAATCTAGACGAATCAATGAGAATCGTACAGTATGTTTTTTTTTTTCAGTTTAATAATAATGCAACGCTTAAAAGAGAAATTCCGCTTTCAAAGAGTAATTACGCGTTTGGGCTGTCTTCCTCTTGATAGTGTCAAAGTAAAAACAAAATCTGTAGTAAACTTTATAAAATCAGAGAAATTCCTATATTTAAGACTTATTGGTGTGGTTCCCTCATTCTATATTCTTACATTTGTCCTGGTATTATGACAAATTTAAGGGGACCTTACCCCCTTACCCTCTACCTCGTCTCACCCCTTCCTCCAACCTCCCTTTCACCATGTCCACCCCCTTTAGTATTCACTAAAATGCGAAGTCTTTATTCAGGTTTATGATAGATGCGTTTACTGTACACTGATAACGAATGTTCATTCACCAATCTGATTAAAACCAGATCTCTACATGATCTCGATTTTATTTATCATGTTTATGTCGCGTGGAATTTGTCGCTACGCGACATAAAACAATCAGGAGCATGTAGAGATCTGGTTTAATCGCATGAATAATGCACCAATAAAAAGAAATTCCGCTTTAAAAGAGTAATTACGCGTTTAGTACCATTCACAGTACATTTTTGTAAACCGGTACAAATTATGGGATTTTTTTTTAATTCGAATCTCCAATGAATGACAAATAAATATACAGTATAGTACAAATAATGCAGTTTTAATTTTTGAATACACAATAAAAGAACATGTATTAAATTAACCCGAACTGTAGTGAAGGTTGAATTTGGACTGAGGCCTTTCATAAATATTTTACATGTACGGGAGCGCCGCACCTCTATGTAATTTCTTTTGAGAAGAAAAATATGACTCTTTCATTCTTATACATGTACTTCCCAAACTGTCAGCTTGCAAATCCTTTTTTGTTTAGAATTTGCTAGTGTTATGATCTTTGAGGCTCTTTATACAGCTAGGTAAATCGCACAGAAGTAAAATTTTCATGACATCTAATTTTGCTGAAAGCCATTTCAACGGGATACATAACTGGAGGGTGTATTAACATATTCTACACCAAAATTTTCTAAAATAAAACTGGAAAGGGCTCGACCCCCTTGGTGTCGATGAACAGGTGCGTTGTTGGCTACTAATATATCGCCCGAATTCAAAGCATTTTCTCCCATTTCAGTATATTAAGCATCTAGTGCTTCTTAAAAATCTAAGATATTGAGGAATGTCAGTGGCTCCCTCTATGACATTACAATACATGCATTTGGAGATTTTGATGATCTAAAAACTTAAATTGCGCTCACCTTTTTCAGCATGACCATAAATAAGTATTTGTGCAGTCACGAGAATTGAAACCGGCCTCATCAAAGAATTTCAGTATAAGTACGTCTTTATCATATAAATATTCCATGAATACCCCCGTATAAAGGAGATTTGCATCTGTGAATCTTTCAGCACTGATTTGTAACAATTCTTTTTAACGAGATCTTTTTCCGCAATTCTTTTTCCACGAGAGATATATCGTTGAGAGACGTTTTGTTAGTCGTTATCATCAAGTCTTTTTGTTCTTCCTTTATTTGAACTTTTTTCCCACAAAAAAGTTTTGTTTCTCACCCCATAGTCCCATGTACGTTTAACACATGCAATTTCTATCAATTTGAAGTCGTCAGCAACCTTTTGCTCTAGAAATATAGCCATTTTCCTCATTTGCTCCCAGAGAATTTGATTTTGTGATGATTTTAAATCCTCATTATAAGCTTATAAGCGGCGTTCCTTCTTTATACATTCTTCCTTCTTTTTTTACTTTTTAATAACGACATTTCATTGATTTTAGATTTCCGACCTCTGTTTGGAGGAGACACTTTTATAAATATATTTGTTTTAAATTTAAATGACCACATGCTCATTTTACGAGAGAACATTAATGGGGATTAAGATTTTATCTATAAAATTGATTTCTCCGTGGTCCTTTATAGAGGTACGAGTTTTATCAGTAACACCCGCTGTGTAATGGCTTGAGGTTAAGTGAACTTTAACATGTTTAATAACACCTGGCTTGTAAGTAGTGATGAGGTAAGCTTCATGTACATGATCTCTGAATATAATGTCTAGAGGGATATCGAATGTGTTTTGGACCCAGCCAAAGAACAAGTCCGAGAGTGCTTGCAGAGGGGGGGGGGGATTTCGGGTGAAATACAGACGCTTGCTTGACGTTAGATTTCATTTCAAAATTTATTCTTCACTTTGTACATGTCTTGTAGGAATGGCATTTACCTCGCCTGATAGAGAAACGGGCACCTGATCTCACCTTGTCTTTTCTGATGTTCGTTCATGTTTATTTCGTGTACGTCGAATGGTGTTTTGTATGATACATGCATTTTTTCCTTGCGATCTTTGAAATGAAAATCACGAACAAGCTAGATAATCTTGTAAAAGTTCTATTAAATGAACTGAATTATTATATGCAAACAATGCAGAATGAATTTAATTTTCCAGGTGATCATTTTTATAAAATTGCAGTAAAAAGTATAATATCGCATTGCAGTCAATACAACTAAGAATCCAACCGCACAAACATGTCGGCTTTCGCCTGTTAAACCCTAAGCCAATAAATGATAATTATTTTGACCTGTAAAGCGACCTTGGCCATGTTATAAATTAAAAAGACTATTTCGTAAACAATGTGTGCATGTTCATTTTGTATCTATTCATAAAACAAGTCATGCTTGCCCCCTCCTTAAAGCCATCAAAGTAACATCTCTCTCCCCCCCCCCCCCTCTCTCTCTCTGATCACATTTTTATTTCATTCCCTCGCATGAATATTGTATATTTGTATCACTATATCTTAAAAATTGTTTCTAAAATTGATTGATTGATTGATTTATGAGTTGCAGCTATATCTTACTACAAGACTGACGGACAGACAACCGGGAGGTGGACAAAGTGGTCTTTATATTTACATGTAGCTCTTGCATTGCCGGCGACATGGCCAGCAAAGGTGCGAAAAAAGCTTTACCAGGGTCAGATTATTTACTTTATAATAGAGACGTTTCTGTATAAGAATAAGGCAAAATTTGCATTTGATTAGAAAATTTACGTCTTTTCTTTATTTAGGAAGGTGAGAAGAAAAAACTGAATCATTAAATAAAACAATTTACATGTATAACTGAAAGCAATAAAGACATAAAAAAAGAAGAAGCTTCTCCTATACTATTATAGAAAGGACAGCTAGAGAAGATTACGTTATTTAATAAGAATTTTCAAGTACATAGAATATGAAGTGAAAAAATCAGCATTAACAAATCTGAGGTCTCTTGACTATCTCAGCACCAGGGGCGGGTCCAGAGGGGGAAAGTGGGATTGTATCGATCGAGGCACTAAGTGCCGAGTCGGGGAGAATACGGTTTGAAAAAATTGAATACAATGGTGCAATCTGGAGCATATTTTCTCTGTTTTTCTCGTATATATCATGGCCGTTTTCACTCATTGAAAGGACAAGAAAGTATACGCAAGTGGAACGCCCTACCCGACCATTTGATAGGGCGAGACTTTGCTTTTCTCGAATTAATTGCTAGTAAGATTAAATTACTGTGTTCATTTGCTTTTTTTCTGTTTGTAAATGTATCCGCGAAACTTGGAATATAAATAAATTGTTTTTTCTATTTCTTTCTTTCTGTATTTCAATATCTTTTTACATAATAGGTTTATATAGGGAATCTTTGAAGGAATCGGGGAAAAAAAAGGAAATGAGCGACAAGAACATCTGTAAGAGAGTTTTTTTTTTCTTTAATTTCGGTGAAACACATGCAGGCAGATTTTGAGATTTTCACTTTATACTAGGGTTCATCCATAAACTAAAGTATCAGGCGAGCAAGGGAAGGACTGCAAGGAATTTGTACTATCCCCTAAAACAGATGAGGGCTCGGGGACTACCCGCAGAAAATTTCTCAACTGCGGAAAATCAAAGGCGCGGTCATATTATGTGATGTATGATTGACACCACCGGATGTTTATTCGGTTATGGATAATACAATGTAAAGAAAATAGAGTCACGAAGAAAAATGGTACATTTTGTAACATTTTGAAAACAATGTAAATTATAAAATCCATTATTATTCGCAAGTTTTTTATTTATTTATTTATTTATATATTTTTTTATTCATTCATTTTTTTTTTTTTTTGAAAATTTATTAAGGATTCCGACTTCCGTCGGAATCCTTTCTGTTATTAAGGATTCCGACTTCTGTCGGAATCCTTTCTGTTATTGTATTGTCTTTTCTTTATTCTTATTATTCTTATTATTATTATTATTCTTACCCACAAACCGTTCCGGTCACTTTACAAAAAAGTACAGCATCATATGAAAAAACGGAAAGTACCATGTGAAAGAGCATATGAAGATCTAAATTTAAAATTTTTTTCTTGTCGAAAAGTTCACATATGCCCCTGCTAGAGGTCATCAAAGGTAAAATCTTTAAAACCTTATAACTCCTTAACTAACCGTGCGATTTTAACGAAATTTGTTTTATATTGTTCTTTGGGAAATTTGCAAACTTTTATACGCTTACATGCTCGATAAAATATTTACGGTTTTCGCGCTATTTTGAGTTGAAAATGGAACTTTAAATTGGCACAGTGCCAATTTCTACAGTTTTTGAGATTTTGAGTTGAAACTTGGATGGTAGGTTACTTATAGGTAGTCATTGATGATGACCTAGTTTCAAGGTCAAATTATGATTCTCAAGGTCACAACAAACTTTTGCCTATAGAACAAAGACTATTTGACCTTGACAGTTCAAACTTCACAAAAATAATCATTGATCCAAGCCCTTTCACCTTGACCTTGACCCAAGGTCAAATTCTCATTCTCAAGGTCACAACAATTTTTTTCCTATAGAACAAAGACCATTTGACATTGAGAGTTAAAACTTGACGCAAATATTCCTTGCATCAAGTCCTTTCACCTTGACCTTGACCCAAGGTCATTTGTTCGATTTCAAGGTTACAACAGACTTTTGTTGATAAAATATTGAGCTTTGAATAGATAAAAAGAAATCTTGATGAGAATTAACTAAAATGCTTATCTTTCATCCATGACCTTGGTTCAAGGTCAAATAAACTTTTTCAAGGTCATAACAAACATTTACTCTTGTAGGATTGATAGGATTTTGTTCTTAAATATTTATTCTTCACAGAAGTAGTACTTCTTATTTGAACTTTACATAGTAAGATAGATAACTCTTTTATCTGTTTCCTTTTTTATCTTAGTAGCATTACTTGTCTGTACTTTCATGCTGTTGTCATTCTCTATTTATAGAAATTTTCTCATTGCTAATTCATTGTGCAATTCTTTTTGGGATAGTAATTTAAAAGGATTCAAAATGGATAGAATAGATATAGGAGTTAAAGCCTTCCTAAACTTGAAAGGTATTTATCGTCTTTTTCTTCTTTTTTGTCGATAAATAGATAAGAGTCCCAAGTTAGACTTATGCTCTTTTGACTCATTCGCTGAAGTGAATAAGGTACTAAAGCAACTTTTTTTTTCATCATCTTTATTCGGATTTTAACACTTCAGTTCCGAGGAAGGTCTAATAAAGGAGGAATCCGTCTGTTGCTTGCAACAGTAGCCATCTAGTTCTATTGTCTTTTCTTTATTCTTATTATTCTTATTATTATTCTTACCCCCAACCGTTCCAGACACTTTACAAAAAAGTACCGCAATATATGATAAAGTGGAAAATACCATGTGAAAGAGCATATGAAGATCTCAATTCAAAATTTTTTTCTTGTCGAAAAGTTTACATATGCCCTTGCTAGAGGTCATCAAAGGTCAAATCTTTAAACTCATATAACTCCTAAAGTAACAGTACGATTTGAACGAAATTTGTTTCATATTGTTCTTTGAGAAATTTGCAAACTTTTATACGCTTACATGCACCGTGAAATATTTACGATTTTCGCGCTATTACGAGTTGAAATGGAATTTTAAATTGGCACAGTGCCAATTTCTACAGTTTTTGAGATTTTGAGTTGAAACTTGGATGGTAGCTCACTTATAGGTAGTCATTTAATGTTGACCTAAGTTCAAGGTCAAATTTTGATTCTCAAGGTCACAACCAATTCTTGCCTATAGAACAAAGACGGTTTGACCTAGAAAGTTCAAACTTCATACATATAATCGTTGAGACAAGCCCTTTCACCTTGACCTTGAGCCAAGGTCAAATTCTCCTTCTCAAGGTCACAACAAATTTTTGCCTGTAAAACAAAGACTGTTTGACGTTGAGAGTTCAAACGTTACACAAAAAATCCTTGCATCAAGCCCTCTCACCTTGACCTTGACCCGAGGTCATTTGTTCGATTTCAAGGTCACAACATACTTTGGTTGATAAAATATTGAATTTTGATCAGTTTATGATCAATTTTGATGAGGATAATCTCAAATACTTATCTTTTATATGTGACCTTGGTTCAAGGTCAAATAATCATTCTCAATGTCATAACAAACATTTACTCCTGTAGAATTTACAGTTCTGGTCCTATACTATTTATTCTTTACAAAAGTAGTCCTAACATAGTCCAAGAAAGATAACTCTTTTATTCTTGTTTTCTGTTTCTCTTTTTTCATTAGTAGCATTACATATCTGTACTTTCATGTTGTTGTCATTTTCTATTAATAGAAATTATCTCATTGCAAAATCATTGTGCAATTCTGTTTTGAGAAAGTTATTGTAAAGGATTTGATAGTAATAGAGCATGGAAATTAAAGCTTTCGTAAACATGAAAGGTATTTATTATTTTTTTCTTCTATTTTGTTGTTAAATAAATAAGAGTCCCAAATTAGACATAAGCTCTTTTGATTCATTTGCTGATGTGAATAAGGGACTAAAGCAACTATTTCTTCCCCATCTTCTTTATTCGGATTTTAACACTTCAGTTCCGAGGAAGATCTAATAAAGGAGGAATCCGTCTGTTGCTTGCAACAGTAGCCATCTAGTTCTCATATATTTTTTTTTCAGTTTTGAGATAATAAATATCTTTATCTAACCATTATGTATACTTTAAAGTTTTATAAGTACAATACCTACAACGACATTTTGCGTTGCGGAGTTTGAATAACCAGCCGTCCTACAGATAGGCTATTAATGTACATATAACTGACACGTGTACTTCACATGCGCATGTCTCAGGAAGTCTTTTGTATAGTTTGCAACGGTTCGAAGCCAATTGTTGTTCACCTAGTAGACATATTACTGGCACATCATGTATGTATTGAGTAAAATTTCCCACTTTGCGCACTGAAAAAAAAATCCTTCCCGTTGATATTGCAAGTAATTGAGTATGTATATGTACATTGCTCCGTTCAGATCACATTAATTCAAGCATGACGCCAATATTTCTACATTGTATATTATGAATAATTAAAGATTAAAAAAAACTGCAAAATATTACTTAAAACCTCGAGGTCGGAAAGGAGGAGGATTGTTCGATTGCACGTGCAACTTTTTTCCGTTGTAATGCCTTTTTATTTATTTTTTTTTCTTATTTATTATTTCATTTATCTATTTATTAATTTTTTTGGCTGGTTGAAAGAAGAATCCGATATTTTTATTGTTTGGCATTCTTTTGATTTAAGGTACTTTTACAAATCATTTTACTGGTATCTAACCATTCAATCGTGAATTTTCACGTTACATTTTAAACTATCGTGAAAAAACGAGTTCACGGGTTTACAAGTCAACTCGCACGGGCGGATCTAAAACATTCTTCATTTATTGATTTTCAACTGAATGTACATGCACATGTAGTTTACTGACAATGTACGTGTATGCAAAGTAAGGCCATAGTGCGGTAACTATAACTCTTTTGTTTTACGTCCGCGGGCGCTCAGAAAAAAAAAAAAAAAACACGCGCACACAAACATGCATGGGGGGGAGGGTTAAAAAATCAGTATATGATCTTAAATTCCGTAAAATTGCATGTACTATCGTTAATTTTAGGTGACAATAGTGGTTTTTATAAAAAAAAATAAAGTCAGCATTATACATCTCTATTTTTTTATCTTTTATGTTTTCAGTCATCCTCTCCAAATATCTTCATATTGATCATGTGTTTATGTGTTTTCATGTCTGGCGGGAGGATACCTTTTAGGAAAAGTTTAGGACGTAAAGCAAAATATTTAATAACTATAGATGAAGATTAAAATTCTCTATCAGTTTATATTCAGAGTCTAATCAATTCGCCCGTATAATTGATATGAGAAAAATCGGAACAGTCAGTGAAGCATCGAAAAGTCGACACTCGTCAAAATCAAAATTCAGGTGGTTCAACAAAGTGCAACAGTCACCGTTCACTTCAAGAGTAAAGGTACTGATTTTTATTTAAATACTCACAGCAACGGCGAGAACGGCTGAGATATTGCTAGCAGTGTTGATATTTTTAGAGTATCACATATTAAAATATGATTTTGTTCAACGTATACACGAAGATAAATGAACTTTCCTGTGAAACCGATCTTTCTAAATTTTCAAATGATTGCTGCAGGGTCCTGTTTCATAACAGCTGATATTAACATGTACATGAAAGTGGCCTTATTACAATGTCAAACGACAAAACCATAGAATTGAATTCTCTGTGAAATATTTACACAGGCATTCCTGATTTTACCTAAAAATTTTACAGTTTACATCTGTTGCTCTAGGTTACTTTATAGCTGGTGTCTTCTCTTGTTAATCGGGAAGCTTCATTGATTTATTTATTTGGCGCATTAAGTACGAAAGTGTCCCATTATTTTTAAACGTAAGGGACGTTTGTCCCATGAACTCTTTAATATTCTTCCTAATCACTGATCATGTACGTGTGTCCCGGCGGGAAATAAATACATGTATATATATCTTTGAGAAAAGGGGATGGGCAGAAGAAATACATTCGATGTCTGAGAATTTATCTAAAAAAAAATTCTACGAAACGTGTTAAGTCCTTTGTTTTACATATACGTAAACACAATGAAAATAGACCTACATGTAATGATGCTCCACTGAATCGGAGTAAAATAATTGATAATAATATGTTTATCTGGGTGAACCTTTACGGTACATTTGTACTTTGACCCTTTTCTCACAAGTGTCGAATATATCTGTGACTGCTTGAATATAAAAGAAAGAATGAAGATGTTGTAGATATTGTAAGCATTGTCTAATATTAAGAAACTCTTGATAGTGGCTTATGATAATGTACGTTATTTAATATTTGTATGGGTTTAAAGAGTTCATGTGCACTAACTGACCGGGCGGGGATAGTTCAATTAATGAGACGAGTTAAAATAATTTACGGTAGGAGAGATTGTGCGTGCATTAGTAATTAGAGTATATACTCAATACATGTCATTTTTATACCGGGAAGCTGATATCAGCTGGTGAAAAGTAAACGCTACTGATGACCAGGTGAAACTGAGCCACGCCCTGCCCGATCAGTTTTCCACGGCAATTCATGTACATGTAAATTACATCCATTAGGTTTTTATTTAAAATTATATCTAAAGACGTTATCAATATCCATAGAATGAGAGAATGAAAGTCAAACAGAAAAGCAGAAACCAGATTACAAAAATCACAATAGAAAGAATCAGAATACTGTACATACAGTGTCACAGTCAATCTCTAATATCTTTTTGTCCCCTCATTCAACAAGAAGCGTGTCATTAAAAGATCGCGAATTTAGCCGATGATGAGGGAATTACGCATTCATATTAGCTCCGCCTTCGATCCACTAAGCTCCGCCCATAAAGCCCCGCGCTGTATTTTGGAGGAAATCCTCGGCGGGCATGGCGTTTTCAATGGAGTAAACAAAGGGGACAAGGAGGAAGAAAGAGAAATTACTCTGGGGAATTATGGAGTAAGCTTACTCCATCAACGCGATCTCGTTGTGAATCTCCTGGTACGTACTGTACATGCTTCGGTTCTGAAGAAGAGGTTTGTCAAAGGAGGGTACCCCCCGTGACCTACTTTTGGCTGTGGTGGCGCCACCTGTTGACAGATCCGGACGAAAAACAACAGCACTTGTAGGGGACCATGAGTACTTCATACCTACCAAGTTTCATCAAAATCCCTTCATCCGTTCTGGAGAAGTTGAAAATGTGAAAAGTTTACGACGACGACGGACGACAGACGCAACACTATGACAATAGCTCACTTGAGCCTATGGCTCAGGTGAGCTAAAAAAGAACATGTGTTCTTCTCCAAGTGTAAAAGGTTTGCAAAATTATATATCAACATGAGTGTTTAAATCAATTTTCAAAATGAAAATTTATCCAAAATAAACCCAGCTATTTTAGCCAAAAATGATATAGACTTTTTTTTAAGCTCTAAGATAAACAAGTTAAGTATAAAACAATAAGTACCCATCAGTTATTCAGTCTTATATAGCAAAATAATTAGATTTTCAAACCACATGATAATGTCGAAGGTCCTAAGGCTGAGAGCCATTCCAATGAGTTAAAGAGGATCCTGACGATAATCTCAACAGCACTCACTAGCACTTTCTATAAAGACATAACGTCAGACAGTGCATGAAGTTTTTATATTTTCATGCTTTATGGACATCGACGGCGGGTGCGGCTAGCCAACAGGGGATGTTTACTCCTCCCGGGCACCTAGTCCCACCTCTAGCTTGCTGGGGTCCGTCGATGGTCAATTTCGTGCTCTATTGTGAGTGCTGTTGAGATTATCGTCAGGATCTTCTTTAACTCACAGTAGAGCGTAAAATTAAACGAGGGACCCCTAGCAAGCTAGACCAGGTGCCCGGGAGGAGTAAGCATCCCCTGTTGGCTAGCTGCACCCGCCGTCGATGTCTATAAAGCATGAAAATGAAAATAATAAAACTTCATGCACTGTCTGACGTTATGTCTATATAGAAAGTGCAATGGCGACAATGTCAGGGAAGTATATTCAAAACACTTACTGTCATTCCAAACAAAGGAGGGGATCTCCAACAACGCCAGGTTGTAGCACCCACAGCAAAACCCCAAAACATCCAATGCAAAAACACAAAGCAGACAAGTACCCAGCCATCCTTAGAGTTGGATTAGAATATAATATAAAAAGAGTAGGCCTTTAGAAAATCAAAATTGTGTTCCGATATATATAGTACCGTATATATGTTCTTCGAGACCTCTTGGTAATCGGAAAACTGGGAGGGTTGTGCGCAGTCGATGCAAATGTTTAATTGAAACTTGGTATACACCTTCATCATTATAAATAAATTACATATCCGGTTTTAGTTTGGGATTGACTTTATGCAGTTATATATCTTGAACTTGGACAAGGCTTTCACAAAATAGTAAAGACTTTCTGGAAATTTTACAAAAATTATTGTCAACTTCTGATGAAATTTGGACCACAATATCCGACAGTGAGGAGGTTGTTTTACACCACAATTGTACGTTTCCAAAATTGTCTGACAACGTCCCCCTTCCTCAATAATTCCTTTATGCTAAATTAGTGAAAAATTATTTCACACGATTATTCATGTTCTTCTTAAAGGGACGGTGTCCCTGAAAATTAATTAATTTTACAAAATTTTGTTATGCAAAATCTTTCTTTTCATATGAAATGTTAAACGTCTTTAAATTCAATAGCATCATTTAAAACCTGATAAACCAGACATGTACGTTTCGGGTACTAAACCCTCGTCAGTGATCCTCAGTCTAAACAATGTAATATGGCCAAAAGGTATGAAAATTATTATGATTGTCCAAAAATGTACCAAAAGACGTAGCAGAATGGGTGGGATATGATGCTACAGGACCCACGTTTTAGAAATTTCAAGAAATTTTGTAACAGAAAATTTCAAATGCGTTGAAGAGACATTCTCATTTGTACAAATTCAAATTTTCAGGCCAATCTAACGCACACTTTCGCAGTTGTAGACCTTTAAAAACGTTATTTTGAATTTGGGGTGCGCAGCTCTAAATTCATTCCACTGGCGCCACCTACAATGTATTGAGTTTTTACTTATAGAGGTTTACGGCGATTTCATTATAACAAAATCGACAATATTAGGGTGGTTACTGCATATTTTCAAATGATTTTTTTCTGGCTCATTTTTTCCTCTATCTAGACCGTTTGGAGTAAAATTTACATTTTCAATAAAAAATTATTTTCAGGGACACTGCATCTTTAAATTATAGAGAATACAGCTATATCGCGTACATTGAGATAAAATTGCGTTTGAACTTTTATTTCACATATGGTAAAACATATAAATCCGATTTACGATACGATTTTTGGATTTAAATATAATAATACACCGCTAAAGACGGTATGGCCGGATTGCAAAGTAAGTTTTTGTCACTAACTGGGTCAAGGTCACTAGGTCAAATATTACATCATACATTGAGATGTCTTGTCAGAGTCAACCTACATGTATAACAAAGTTTCTACTGCATACATTTCCTTAGGTTTTGATTAAACCGGGAACTTTAACCAAAGTCTTTAACTAGCTCAAAGTCCAAGGTCACTAGGTCCAATGTTACGGCATAAATTGAAAGGTCTCATCATGGGCAACCTAAATGTATAATATAAAGTTTCTACTGCATACAGTTCCTTAGATTTTGCTTAAACCAGAAAATTTAACCAAACTCTTTAACTAGCTCAAGGTTCAAGGTCAAGGTCACTAGGTCCAATGTTACGGCATAAATTGAAAGGTCTGGTCATAGGCAACCTACATGTATAATATAAAGTTTCTACTGCATACAGTTCCATAGATTTTGCTTAAACCAGGAAATTTAACCAAAATCTTTAAAGGGACGGTGTCCCTGAAAATAAATTAATTTTACTAAATTTTATAGTGCAAAATCTTTCTTTTCATATGAAAGTATACATTTTCATTTGTACAAATTCAAATTTTCAGGCCAATCTAACGCACACTTTCGCAGTTATAGACCTTTAAATACGTCATTTTGAATTTGGGGTGCGCAGTTCTAATTCATTCCACTAGCGCCACCTACAATGTATTGAGTTTTTACAATAGAGGTATACGGAGATTTATTTATTACAAAATCGACAATTTTAGAGTGGTTACTGCATATTTTCAAATAAATTTTTTTCTGGCTCATTTATTCCTCTATCTAGACCGTTTGGAGTATAATTTACATTTTCAAAAAAAATATATTTTCAGGGACACTGTATCTTTAACTAGGTCAAATTCCAAGGTCAAGGTCACTAGGTAAAATGTTACGGCATAAATGGAAAGGTCTTGTCATGGGCAACCTTCATGTATAATATAACGTTTTTACTGCATATAGTTCTTTTAGATTTTGCCTCAACCAGAAACTTTAACCAAAATGCAGACGGACAGACGGACGGACATCGTCAACCCATAGACCGGAATTGCTTTGCAATCCGGCCAAAAATTGTTAAGCAGAGATTCAAACAACTGTGTATGATAAAAGGTATTATTTTGGATTCAATAATTCCTTAGTTTGATGGTCATGTTCCTAGATGACCGTCATACGGTATCTACATTTCACTAAAGCAAATTTAATTAATTAAAGGCAATAATTAAGCTCTGGAAGCATGCTGCCAGATTTTGTGAGCTAACTACATTCACCGAGAAGTGAGAGGGTTGTGCGCACGTAATCCAGGATAATCACACCATTTGCTACTTGCGTGGCAGATGGCCGTCCAAAGTCGGCACCGGTTACCCATTGGTCTCGTCGGTTTATGTGTAGTCTTTTGTGTTTGATGTTTACATGTCGTGTGTCTCTTTTCCGTCTCGTGCTGTACTCGTCTTTTGTGTTTTTGCATCGGGTGTTTTGGTGTTTTACTGTTGATGCTGCAACGGGGTCTTGTTGGAGATCTCCTCCCTTCCTTCTATGTAAACAAGTGACAAATATGGTTAATGACCATATCCCTGTATACAGCACAAAAATTTGATAACTGTTGTTCTGATATAAGGAAACTCTGTTTAAATTACAGCATATAATAATCAATCCTCCTATAGTTTTTACTGCAGAATATCTATTACTTAGCTGATTGGGAATAACATAACTGATTGGGAATGAGATCAGCTTCATTGAGCTACCTGCAAGCCCATGCTTGTTTGAGTCCTAGTCAGTTTATCTTACGCCAGAGTTTGTGATATACAAACGCTTGTAATTCTGAATTCAAAGGAGTAGGTTCGGTAACCATGGAATTCGGCCCTGTCGTACTTTTGAATGAAATTTTGTATGTTAAATAACTGATGTCTGCAGTTTCTAAAACTGTTCTCTTTTTTCAAATATCTTAAAAAGTGACGAAAATATGTGAAATCGTTCGAGGCATGGTATAGCGTATTGAGCGACGTCAATGACGTCGTCACATGACGCCGTCACGACGTTGTGTTGCCATAAGAAATTTATTAACACTAGTTGTAACGAAAACAAATTAAAAAAAAAACAAGAAGAAAAGAAAGTATTTACATTAACGGGTTAAATTAGACGATTTGAAAAGATATGAGCTGGTATAGCCTCAAGGTAGAGAAGATGCGTGACGTATTTTCATCGGAAACTCGAGATCCATGTCCTGAAAACTGTCCATGAACACGCAGTCGGGAGCGTGTTTTTAACATATTGGATTTTTTCTGCAGAAGTTAATTTCGTAATATAACAGTTATTAGGCCAAAAGATCCAACCTTTAAAAAAAAAAGTCGCATAAAATTGTTTTACTAGTATACATGCAAAACCATGAACAGTTTTCTAATTGGTATATCCCATTCGATTTTGGTCCTGTTGTTTTTCTTCTTCTTTTTTTACTTCTCATATATGTTTTTATATACGCTTGTGCATTCAAGGTATCCATAAAAGTATATTTTATTTATTGAATGACCATCGAATTGTGTTCAAACTTACCTTACATGTAGATAATGCATGTGTTATGCGGGATCAAGGAAGGTTGGGGGTGTTATTGTTGTGGGTGTCGACCGGTACGATTAAAAGTGACATGCGAAATAAATGTTCTTGTCATCTGTCAGTCTTCTTAAATTACAACTTACTTAGATGAATCTTTTTACCAGTATAAATGTAACTGTTGCATCATACATGTAGCTTCAATGTTCCAAACATCATTCATGTCGTTATATCCCAGACACAGACAGACGACATACGGAAGCTATTTCACAATGCGCACGCAGGGGCCGTATTCAGATTTATTTTCTTATTCCCATGAAATAGCTGTACGTACATGTAGCTGATTAAATGGAAATGCTTCCTGGACAGTATCTTAATTTCAACGGGGCCCGTTGTCTTTAGCTCATAATAATTCATTTCAGTGCCTGGTAAATGTATCTTTTACGTTCTACAGAACTTAGATTGTGTTTCATTTCCAGTTATTGTGTATTTTTACTAGATTTGAAAATTAACAAATCATAACCTTCAGATTATCGTATCGTCCATTTATGAAATCGTTTGCAAAGTATAGTTGAAAAGTGCATATCCGATGCGGTGATATTTCATCTTTTATTAATGTTTAACGTCTTCAAATTCAAAATCAGCATTTAGAATATACTAGAATAAATGTAGATCTGTGCGCAAATTAAAAAAAAAGATCGATCTTCAAGTCGGAAACTGCATATTACAATTGATTGACAAAAATGAAATAGATAAAAAAAAAAACACAAAAACAAAGAATTGTGTGTTATACCTAGGCTACAATTGGATCATGATACATGAACATAAGCAAATTTTTAAAAAGTTCGTCTCATTATGTTAACATCCTGTCAAAATTTCGGGGCTATTGAGCGATGAACATGTCCGTCCATCAAACTTCCTTGTCGAGCTTCCTAATAGGTCATTTATGCCGGTAATAAATTTCTGGATTAAATCGGTCTACTCGCGTGTGTGTCCGTCCGTCCGCCGCCCTAAACATGGTTCTGAACATTTTAAAGAAACCATTACAATGAATCGATTTACTTCCTTTATATAGCCTTTACATAAAAGGTCATGTTCGAGTATGACCAATGTCGCTCATTTACTCCTTGCAGAAAAAAATGCAACCTTTTCGGTAAATGTCATGCTGCATTTTTCTTGAAATGTTTTTTTTCTGAATTTAATCCATTTTACTTCTGATTATCTACGAAAAAAAAAAAAAACGATTATCGATTCCTAAATGTCTTCAACACTATTGCTGACCCGGCCCATGATCTCTCTTTAGACCAGTGCTTTCAGTTTGATGTTGGATTCATGAAAATACAAAACAGACCATTTTATTTCCTTCCTCTTGATACATTACGAACTCGGATCCCGGGTACATTTTGTATCAAACATGAACACAAGCTGAACTAATAAGCTAGAGTATCGTACATCATATTTGCATAATCTAAATTGGAGTTTATAAGTCATACCAATAATAATAACATTTTCCGATACTATCTCTCTCTCTCTCTCTCTCTCTCTCATTTTCTGAATAGAAATTTCGTTTTTCTGTTTGTCGTTTTGAATTCGAGAAGGTATGAACTGTAGTCACAGTTATTACTATTTCTGTTTAGCGTTTGATAATAATAATGTTGGATAATGAGCGAATATTTCTTCATTTTATTCAATATATATTAACGTTCAATTACACTTGCAGAATGCTCATGTATGGATGCTTAAGTACATTCTTCATTCAGCTTTTTTTTTGTAATTTGCGTTTACCTATATCGTCCATCTTTTTTTGTTGCTACCGTCCGCGCAGCACACTTCAGAAATCGGAAAGTCAAGATTTTGTCATCTTTATCTGTTGAAACTTTTGATAAGATGTAGACCATTTGATAGTTTTAGTTTTAATATAAATTCAATACTGATATGTACATCGTATTTTTATACCAAGAAACTCGTTTAATTTAACGTACACGATGTACTGAGCCTAAAATAATCTTATAAATTCGCCCTATCAAACTTAATTTCTGGTCCTGGTAAATATGTTATAGTAGCACTTATTATGTTAGTAGTTACGAGAAATCAAGAACAATCAAACTGTATAAAAATTATTATCAAAATCTGTAGACACTGAAAAGAATATCTCGATTTTCTGATTTCTAAAGAGAGCTGTACACGCTAAATCTCTCTCAGGTTGGTGGAGGTATGACATAGAAAACTTTAAAATAGATGCACAGCACAGTGCGTCACAGAAACGAAATTCTCCATATAGCAAGATTTGAGTATGATCTTCGATTTAATACCAATTCAATTTCTGTGACAACGTGTGCTATGGGTAAAGTATCAGGATAAAGACGCTAAAACATGTTAAAAACACGGAATTTGGCATACCGTCATGGATTAACGACGTCATAGATGACGTCACAGCACGTGCAGATTCCCGAACGTCGTATTTTTCTTAACTATCAAAGTTTGTCTTTGCTTTCATAAAGAAATAACATGAAATAAAACAATTTTAGAATCTAGGTTTGAACAGGGCCAATATCGGTAGTTTCTGAACCTACTCCTTTTATAATAATTCTCATAAGGCCATATTAACTTAATTTAATGTTCTTTGGATTTCCCGCACCATATTTTTCAAAATTCAAAAAATATAAAAATAATATGCTCGCCCGAACCATTAAATTTTTGGTTCAAGATTTTTTTTAGGGTCGAGTCTGATTTCTGCAAATCTTAAAGCTTCTAGAAGTCTCAGATTGTGCAAAATCCAAAGACTTTCTAGTCACCAGATTCCTATGGGGATTCCTTTTTGAGTACGTAAAACATGTATTTATGGGGTAACCTATATCAAAAATAAAATTATTTCATTTGCTCGCACCTTAAAAACTGCAAAAACCTAAAAAAAATAAAATAATTCGTCCGCTCGCACCCTTTTTTCACAAAAAAAAATTAGGACCATCAGAGATGACAGCGCTCACCTCGACCTGGTCAACCAAGCGTTAAAAATAGGTCAGATGCAGCCTGTGTACCGTGTTTTACCCAACCTGCTCACTCAAGTGTAAAATGTGGGTAAGATGCAGCTTTCGTACCATGCATTGTTGTAAGCATCCTCAGATGCATCATCCATGCAAGTTTGGTTGGTGTAGGACTTATAGTAAGGCCGGAATGGACCTGTCCCATTTTACTTAACCTGCTCATTAAAGCATAAAATGTAGGTCAGATGCAGCCTCCGTACCATGCATTGTAGTAAGCATCTTCAGATGCATCATCCATGCAAGTTCAGTTGATGTAAGACTTATAGTAAGGCTGGAATGGACCTGTCCCATTTTACCTAACCTGCTCAATCAAGCGTGAAATGTAGGTCATATGCAGCCTCCGTGCCATGCATTGTTGTTAGAATCCTCAGATGCATCATCCATGCAGGTTTGGTTGATGTAGGACTTATAGTAAGGCGGGAATGGACCTGTCCCATTTAACTTAACCTGCTAACTCAAGCATAAACTGTAGGTCAAATGCAGCCTCCGTACCATGCATTGTTGTAAGCATCCTCAGATGCGCTATCCATCCAAGTTTGGTTGATGTAGGACTTATAGTTTGGCAGGAATGGACCTGTCCCGTTTTGCTTAACTTATAGTGCCGACGCCGAGGCGATAGCATAAGCCCCCCTCTACTTCGTCGAGGTGAGCTAAAAATCCTACGAACATTAAAATTAATTTGGTAGTGCCTAAAATATTTTATAGTAGAAATATCAATTACATGATGCATATATGAATCTAAAGTCCGGTCGAATACATTATCCAAGACATGCTCAACGAATTAAATTTATTTTTTGACATATAGATTTGGATGAAGTAGCTGATTTAGTTGAGGAACACACTGATCATTATTCAATGTCAGGGAGCCTAAATACTAAACGCGATATTATTATGGTGGGAGAAATAAGTTATAAACATCCGCTTCGATGAGAGGGTACGTACGTTTTTCTTTCTCTTATATGTACGTCGCTTAATATTTCAAGCTGAACATAGTTATCATTCGCTTAGTTATATGCCACAAGTATTTCCACAACATTTGATATTGGACATAGATCATACCAGTTTTGATAAAACGTTACCGAAAGTTGGGGAATGTGCATCTGAATACTGCTTTGACGGTGTATTTGTTGATTTTTGGCCAATTTCAATGATTTCAAAAACGCTGGACGTCTTAATATGACAAAAAGTGATAAACTTTGTCATGGAATTAGTCTCTTTAGAATCGAAATACACTTCTGATCGCAAAAAATGGTAATGTATACAAAATGGTAATCTTAATCTTAATAATCTTAATAAAGCCGAATTGTTAAGGGTGTCACCAGAGCGACATTTGGCTTGGTACTTGACCATTCTAAAGCCTTGTACAAGCGCTATCTTAAAAATTGCTCTCTACTGATTGTGTCGGTCGGACTCCTCGGATGATAATTTAATATAGATTCTATGTAAAAACCTAAAAAATCAGACATGTTTGGCCACGACATGTCTCAGATTTTGGATATCTTTTGTGTATAAGGTAAATATGATGTCTCCAGAACGAATTGACCATCCATTTTTTTCTCCGACGTTCCGTTGCCATGGTAACCAAGGTTTTGTATAAAAACACCTTTAAACAAGGCATTTTTATGCATCGCGTTACCATGGAAACAAATGTTGAATGTATATGTAATTTTCCGAAAAGATTATTTAAATCCTCTTAAGTTGATACAATTTGATTTTTCGATGCTCCTTCTTTCTGTGTGTCATGTAAATTCACTTCAATTTCAAGAAAAATTGCTTATTAAAAATGAGCCATTTTCGGCCAATTTAGGCCTTATTTAACCTATATTTTACTTACTTTTGACAAGAGTAATAATGCAATTGCACAAGATTTGAAATACAGTTGACTATGTCCTGAAGAGTATTATCCTAGGACTTCATGGGAATCGAAGGAAATTTATCTAGAAGTGAAATTTTTCTGTTTACATGCCTTTGAAATAGGTTACCATGGCAACATTTGGTACGAAGGTGTAAATACCTGTCATAAGTAAAAAGCTAATTTCTACAGATGTATGCCTGCTATTGTTACAAAACTTGGTATGTAGATGTATTAAAGACCATTTGATGCTATCATGACCTTGAGAAAATGTCAAGGTCATTTGCTCAATTTTCAAGGTCATTTAAAAATATATGCTATTTTCAGGCCGAACTTTGTGGTTTTTCACTTAAAAGAGACATGATTAACAGTAAACAGTATGGAACCTTGGCAAAACAATCAATTATCGGTAAAAGTATGATAAATGTATTATTTGTTGGGATGAGTATCACATTTATCAGAGTCCAATGAAGACCCCAAAAAATGTCACATATTTTACGAGAAAATTTTAGAAAATCGCAATTTTATGCTCTTTTGAAAGTATGTCATACATAGAAGTGAAATACAATTTAAGAAAATTGTGATGAATTCTACTTCTTTTGATCAGTTGTTCAACTGTAAATATTTTAAATCAAAATATCTAATGAAATAAGTAAGAGAAATCAATTTAAATTAATTGGAAATCCTAATTTTTGTCTTCATCTTAGTCTAAATTTAGAAATGACCTTGAGATTTGGACAGATGACCTTGAAATGATTTGAAGGTCAATTGATAATGATAAATATAATTTGTATACTGGTATGCTATTTCATAATCATAGGACTCAAACATGAGGAAAAACAATGTTTTTAAATATGCGGTATATGGTAATATGGATTCCAAGTTGCTATAGCAACGGATTTTGATTGGCATTCATGACAAAATGGTGAGTTTCACCATAGATTTTATTTCTTGATTTTTCCCAGCTATAGACATTTATTTTGGCAAGGTGATGTTAAATACCCATAACATTCACCGAATAATGGTTTTCAACCTTCAAAATAATCAAAAACAGGCCAAAAATGACCCTAAAATTAGACCTTATTTTTGCTAAATTTTCACATAATTTGACTGAATATCAACAACTACCTGATAACCACCTGCCCCGAAAAAGTTATTCTTGTCAGAGTTAAACTTACAAAGAAAAGTTTTTGTGTTCATAAAGTAAATTTTGACCATGGTTTCCATGGCAACAGAATGCCACAATATGTCTTATCTCTCATATTTATGGGGGTGTCAAAAAGATTGACCCCGTTACCATGGCAACCGTTGTTCAAATACAACAATATGGTTTGTTTTCATTGTTTTTACATTAAGTATGATAATAACAGAAAGTTTCATCAAAATCCATGACATGCCGTGGCCAGCTGTTTTAGGTTTTTACAGAGAATCCATATTAATATACATGAACTTGCTACAGCCGACAGAGCACGGAATGAATTCCACAAGCCCTCTGTTTCTATATACAGTACAGTACATTTACATATCCATCAGTGTGTTGCTTTTGGTCTTTACATATTGCTTCTGTTTGCATGATCATCTTACATTGAGAAGGTTATTTTACGCTACAATTGTCCTTTGTCCTTGAAAATCAATAGGGTTCCTCCTCCTGTCATAAGCAAGCCTTGTATGATCAAGATCAGGAAAAAACTGCACTCTTCAGGATCTGTGCAAGGATTTAAAGGATTTTGATCTTGACAATCAATAGGGTTCGTCCTCTTGCCAAAAGGAATAAGTGTAGACCCAATCAAAACTGTGTACTCTAGGACGGATTTAAGCGATTTCTAATCTGTGACCTTGACCTTTGACCTTGAAAATAAATAGGGTTCTTACTTTTGTCATATTGAATCAGTGTATGAAGTTTGGTAAAGATCCAAATTCAAAACCGTACCAATTATGCTGCATACAAGGATTTAAGCCATTTCCTATCTGTGTCCTTGACTTTGACCTATGACCTTGGAAACAAATAGGGTTTCTTCCTCTTGCTATAAGAAATAAGTGTATGAAGTTTTGTAAAGATCCGAACTGAACTGAGTCGTTTAGGCTTTATACAAGGATTTTAGTCATTTCCAATAATTCATTAAAGTGTATGAAGTTAAGTAAAGATCCAATCAAAACTGTGTCATCTAGGATGTATACAAATTGTGCGGTGCTGTATACAAGGGTTTTAGCCATTTCAAATGTGTGTCCTTGACATCTGACCTTGAAAATCAATAGGGTTCTTTTTCGTGTCACCAGGAATAATAGGTGTATGAAAATTGATCAAGATCCGATCCAAACTCTGGCCTCTAGGCTGTATACAAGGGTTTAAGCCATTTCCAATCTATGACCTTGACTTTGACCTTTGACCTTGAAATTCGGGTTCTTTCTCTTGCAATAAGAAATAAGTTGATGAAGTTTAGTCAAGATCTGATCAAAACTGTGTCCTTTACGCTGCATACAAAGTTTGACGTACACACTCATCCTCATACGAACGACGGCGTTACTATACCCCCCTGCAGCTATATTGCGAGGGGATATTAATAATTCATGTATATGTTGCTGTCCTTTATGTTTCCATGTGTGATGTTATTGTTCGCTTAGCCTCCAGGAGTTAAAAGTGTCGGAGGATCAGGATTATCCCAAAGATGCAGTGATGACACACATTCCATCTGGTTAATATTCCTATTTCTCATGTATGTCATCACTGCATCTTTCGTTTAGGTTCCATTTTCATTTTTGTGATCTTCCTATTTCTCATGTAGGTCATCACTGCATCTTTCATTTTGGTTCCACTTTCATTTTGGTGATCTCCTTATCTTAACACTTCTCATTATTATCCTCCTGTCTTAACTTTTCTTAAATAGTATCAAATATTTGAATATAAAGAAAGGAATACACAAAAGGAGAAATAGATTCGATCTCTTGATTACAAATGAAAAAGATTATATGAGTAACGTGAATGAAATATGTATTAATATTGAGAAATGTTTCGATTATCATTCTGTCGTGAGCTGTCTTTAGTTTAAACTCGGTACTTCTGCAGCTTTCTATGTTGAAGTGCACCAATACAGGACATCACAGTATGCTAGCGAGAGTTCGATTAGAACGTATTAGCGAATGGCATATAAAATTTAGAAATATGACGAAAATTAAGAGAGATATTTAAGAAAATGTAATATTTTTGTATCCATTTTTAACAATTCGGAAGTATTAAAACCCTCGTTCACGATTTCTTCAATAGTATTTAGGCCCCCTGAATGCAACAACCACTTCGTAATCTTGTACAAAAATTTACTGACTTCCATGCTGTTAAGGAGGTACGAGTGTGAACCGCATTTTCAGGGAATAATAGAAATTGAAAATAATTGTCTACATATAAAAGAATATCCCTTCCTTCATCGATTGCAATATTTCATGAAAAAAAGAGTGTAGCCGTTTTTCCCCTATATACCGACAAAAAAGGGAGGTAACTCTGCACATTTTTTTCTAAAACAATGTCCCAACTTTTGACTTTATTTTAAAAATCAACATAACACAGTACGAAGTAAATTTTTATCCATTGACGTAGCAAATGAAGTAAATTTATCATTTTCGGAAGAAAAAAAAATTTGTTGCCATGGTAACCATGCTGGAGAAGGACATTTATTTCATCCCATTTTTGACAGTAAAAATTGTATGAAAAGTTTAAAAACATTAATTTTCGAAGTTGTTGGCATAATAGAATCTTGATAAAATGTTTATTTTATCATCTAGTGATACATGCTAAAGATAAAAAAAAATAATTTATAGAAAAAAAAGTGTAGCCGTTTTAAAGTTATTTAGCTTAGAATTCCTCTGACCAAGCCTCTGGATATGATAAATCCGTTGTTTATGATTGAAAATGGAATTTTGTTATATTTCAATAAATTTTATCTGAGATTTCTTATAATCTGGACTTCAGACTCAAAATTTGAGAAATATTCTGATCAGTTTCTTATTCATTTTCCCAACACTTAGCGCTTGTAAGCACCGACAACGTAACGTGACGTAGCGCTCATCGTGACGCTCACTTTAGGTAATGCTCGGCGATATTGTATACTGTTAATCTCAGTGAATGAGAAAAAATGGATGTTCTAGATTCCTATCTGTATGCTTCTTCTGTATATCTTTCTCTCAAAATTGATTTTGCGGCATCTACACGTATCTATTTATACATGTACATGTAGTTTTGACATTCGTACATATTGTACCAGATTTGAAAAAAAGAAATGAAGCAACTTTTAGAAAAACGGTACGAAGGATATCTTAATCTCTTGATAAGTTTGCTTTGATACAATTTATCTAATGTTAGCTGAGGCACATTTCTAGTTTCTTTTTACTAAGTGCTTGGATTAGAAGGGGGGGGGGGGTGTCGGTATGATAGGAAAGGTAGTAAAGGCACACCCTGTCTTCCGCATTGATTTCCTGCACATGGTCTCTTCAATGAATGTCTGTATACAATGTATCACAGATTAGTAAAATTGAAACAGAGTAATGCCCTTTTCAACAGGGCGTACAGTGGGAAGTGTGTTTACGGAGTCCTTCGGATCCATTTATTTTACAACCTACATGTACATGATGTACGTGATCTTTGGTCCTTTTGATGATTTGACAGTCGGTCGTCATGCTCACTTATTACAGCTACTAATCAATAGGCCGCGTGATATAAATTCTGACTAAATCATTATAACACATACGTTTGTAAATGAAAGAAAAGTACTTTCAAGATATATTAGTTTTACACGTTTTCAATATTTGAGGTAAATTGCGTGGTCAGTAACGCCGCATCGTCAACTTGAACTATAAAATGTAATCATTCTTTTGAATCTATTTGTGTCAGTGTCTTTTTTATGCAAGAATAAATTTGAAGTATTAAACTGTTACTCAATTCAATCGGAATCAAATTATTCCGCTCCGTAAAGTTATGATGGCGTGAAATAATATAAGACAAACTGAATTTACGGGACTTCTAAAGAACAAACACAAAGCGCTTTCATGATAATTCACGGAAAAATATAACAACGTCATAATTCAGTATTACGTCAGATTAACTCCCGTTGATGACGTAAACTATATGCCAAGGGTAAAACGATGTCGTGATAGAAGCGTATTTTAGATGTTAACAAGGATATATATTGCTTGTCATTCGAAATGCATTGCTCTTTAATCTAGGGGTATATTCAACCATTAGTTCAATAAGTTTTCAGATTTTGTTTTCTTTGCGACATCGATACGGTTTACGTTTGATTTGTTCACGCTCATACCCTCTTAAATTAATTCCGGCTGGCAAAAAAGCAGAAGATAGATAGGATAAAAAGTTCTTCAGTCAATTTTGAAATAGACTATATTTGAGGTTCATATTTGTTTGATATCATTTACAGCCTTTTTTTACATTTTAAACGAACTGAAATAGGAGTTAAATTGAAAGAAAATACTCTTAAATTTGAATACAATAAATCCTTACAGTAAGCACGATGAATGGCAACTACTCATAAAGTATATTTATCTATTTATATGACAATAAAGTTATAAATTAGTGAATACCTTTACAACAAAATTTTATCGTAATTAAATTGAATGAAATACTGCAGCTTGCAGAGCCCCGTCCTCTTCAGCTTTGGTTTCTGGAAACATCACTGATGAGAATTTAATATTCGAAACACGTGTTTGGTGCAGAAAAAATTGGTTTGGAATTTTCTTCATTCATAAATATAGGAAGTATCGTATTTACCGATTGAAACCCGGGACTGGTTAGATTTCCTACCTAAAATATTATCATTGCAACCATAGGGTCCTGCAGTGCAGAGATAATTGATCCAGTCTTCCTCTCTGTTGCGACGGAAAGGAGTAGTGGTGTAACCTTATCCGGATTTGTTGTGTCCGGTATAGGTTCATCAGTATATTACGTTTTGATGTTGCCAGACATGTTTGTTAGAGCTCCGGCTCACCTTTCTACAGGTTTTATGGCTTTGCACAATACACATCTTATCACGCCTCATCTTATCATTCGATGTCATCGTTTATGGACTCTTGATAAATTGGTTAAACTAGCCGTTATATTGTCTTCATTATTACCAAGACTGAAACAGTACAGGAGTGCGAAAATTGGGATTGTTTGTGGGGTGATAAATTTTCTCCAGTATCCCGACTTTCAAAGATACAACAGAATGATCTGGCTGGTAAAAATGTTGATAAAGGAGTTGACTTCCTTTATTATTGATTATAATTTCCAAAATATATAAGAATAACGTTGTATTGCCTTAATTAATTGAAGATGACAAATATTCAAACATGTTTGAATAATAAATCCTTTAACTTTTAGAACTTTTTGGTTTGTCATACAGGTTTTTTACGCATTTTGGCTGAAAATATAGCATTTTTTGTATTTAAATTTACAATATCTTTAAAAGTTATGGTCGAAACTCTAAGAATTTGATATACTTATAAATTGTTGCACCCTTAAAACATCTAAATGACGGAAAAGGTACATAACAAGGGGTTTCCTTTAATTAAATGGCATATGAATATAGTCTCTGGCATATTTTGACATCAAATATAAGCCCGCAAATTGTGACATTTTTTTACCATTTCATTGCTATTCCTAAAAACTTTACAATTGTCTTGTCCTCAATTGCGAATAAATAGTACCTGCAGTTCTTAAACAAGTCTTTTCCATTAGAAAATTTGACTTCAGGTACCTTATATTCAGAGTTCCTTGGATATACTCAAAATTTGGGCTAAATATGATTTTCCACTAAGAATGCCCGACTTTGTTCAAGTATTAGACCCTAAAGATGCCCTGCACGATGCATATATTTTATACATTGTAGAATATCTGACAATAGATTTTTAGTTTAGAGAAAAAATAAAGTTAGTTTGAACATCCAAACAGTGTAAAAATAACGTTACTCGAACCCCCTTAAAGTGCATTCAAGAAATAATCACCAATACGTAGATTTCTAAGTAATATTCATTTGCTTTTGCATCTACCTTAGAATTATCCGCCATCTTGATCAAAAATCTACCGGCGCTCATCCGTTGGTTGACAACTTGACAGGTGGTAAAACTAAAGTTAGAAAAACTACGTTTATCCTGCTAACTAGAGTGCATTCGATCTTACTTATAGTCGAACTACGGAAGCTATTGTTCTTGATCGAAGTCGCTAAATTAATGAACATTAATTTATATGATAAGGCCATTACCTTCAGAATAGACCGAAAATTATACAGAAACGATAAACCATGGTGCGATATGTAGATTTTTCGGTTAGTAGACTTCTTATATCGAATTAATAAATTTCTAGGAAGGGCAAAATTTGTCATCACTGACGGACTGTTGCGATAGTTTTAGGTCGGTACATTCGATACATTTTCGCTGCAGCTCGCTCAGCGAGCGGCTTTTCTTCGGATGTTCTGTCGTTCGAGTTGTTAACCTTGTTGAAAGGACAAATGTTTATGTACACCGCGTCACATCAAGCGTCTCCCAATTGTGGCCTCTTGTAGTTTATGAGGCACAGTTGGGATACGGGAGGCCGATAAATATTATTGTTAAATCTGTAAATTATCCGACTAAACAGGTACATGTACATGAAGATGAGAAATAAAATTCAAAAATTTGACGAGACTTACCTTGTTAAAGTTGAAGTCAAATTGTAATTCTGTGAGTCATAAGACTCACTGCAGGGATTATGTGAGATAGAAGTACGCATGTGCAACCTCAGCATTTAAAGTAAACATTTGGTCATAATAAATATACCTTGTGAGAATGACCTTGTAACCTACAAAAGAGGTATATTTTATAACACTTAACTGTCTTAAATTTGATATGTATGCATATTTGTAAAGCTATAGCAGGATGTGACACATAATCCATGCAGTGAGTCTTATGACTCACAGAATTACAATTTGACTCACTAATCTTAGATTCATGCAATTACAGAGTACATTTTGTATATAGATGGAGAGAGTGAGAGATATTTACCTGGTGTTTTTGTGGGAGGTCCCGTCGGCGTTGAACTGTAAAGAAAATTATTATTATATGGTGATACAGTCCCGATTACGTTAACTGTCTACCCCTCAAGGGGGAATTTTTGTTAGACGAAGGAGAAATTTTGTGAGGTAAAATGAAGACGAAAAAATAGAAGAGGAATTTTTAAGCCGAAATGTACAAGGAAAAATAGAGGAGAAATTTGCGAGGTGAAAGGAGAAAGAGAAGAGGAATTTGTAAGGTGAAATAAACGAGAACCCTGAAAGCGAACTCGAAAGAGAAATATTTCTCCTTTAATTCCCGCTTCGATTCTCTTCATGTTCTGTTACGTTTCTCTTACGATTCCGCTTACGTTTCTCTTTCAAATTCCGCCTTCAGTTCGCTTTCAATGTTCGCCTCCAGCCTCGTTTTGGAAATATATATGGGCGTGGCTTAATGCGGTCAATGTAGGCTTAATATCTAAATATTACAATATTTTAAAACGTTTATTTACACTCGTTTGCTTTAATCACACTAATTATCGAATTATATGCTATAATAATTGTTTTAATATGTCTAGATATATTGAGTCTCTGGATAAAATTTAATCACTTTAAAACAGCTTAATTTATCGTGTAAAATAGGTCCGTTTCAACGTGTTATAGAACTGATTTAACAATTATTTTAAAATACGAGTCAAGAAGCAAGTCATTTTGTTCATCTAGATGTCAGTTCTCATTATTGACCCCCTTGTACTTTACATGCATATACCCCGTAATCGATCGATTATGACAGGTGTCGTTCAGGTAGGCATAGTAGTCTACCTGTGTGGAGTCAGTCATGCGTTTTAGTATTTACGTCCAAAATTGACAGTGTCTGGAATGGTCAGATATAAAATGTATAAAAAATATTTTAGAGTGATAGTGCGTTTTATTTCTATTCTTTCAACAATAACTAAAGGAAACACGTAAGTGAATTCCCCCTTACGAATATATTTGGTTTTTTTTTTATTTATTTATTTTTTTTTTTATTTTCGGTCATTTGTGTATACGGGGCAAATTTTTATACTCAATGCTCCCTTCCTTCTTCGCCATTACAAATTAATTTTCATACCCATTTTGTTTTTATTTGCGGGAGGTCCAATTCCATGCTCTTAAAAAGAAGTTCTTACTTCACTGGTTTTTTTTTTTTTTTTTTTTTTTTTTATAAAGATTCTTCATCTTTATTTCTATTTTATCTCGTTTTTTCCTTGTTCTTTCATCCATTTACAAAAATCCTTCTTTGGTCCATGATGTGATTAAAATTTCTCGCGGATTCCAACATAACGATCGCTAGGTACCATATCGGGAAGGAATTACGGCCGTCTTATCAAACAACTGAAAACTTTTCTCGACGGACAAAAACTATATTCTTTCAGTTTTTATTGGGGGCGCATTCCCGATACAACATGCTGTGCTTGATTGTCGATCCTGGTATGTGACAGTGGCGGATCCAGCGCCCCCTTTGCCGGGGGTTCAAGGGGCGAATTTTGCCGATTTTTATTGAAAATGGGCCAAAATATACCTGTTTTTGGAGAAAAAACCCCCTGAATCCGCCACTGAGTGAAGCCCTGGTCATGAGATGAATTAGGCACATTGTTGACTTTTTTTTCATAAAAATATTAACGTGTTATAGATCTAGAGACATTGTTTGAATGAAAGCGCGGATCTAGAGCGAGAATAGGAGGACTCCCCATCCATTCAGAATTTGCCAAAAAATCTAATATATACATTGTACATGACAATTGTATGATTATTTTTGCTTTGTACGTATAACTTTTTCTTTATAAAATAATAAACAGGATGCTCGCCATGATTTGCCCCCCACCCCATGAAAAAAAAATCTAATCACTTTCCTCTCCCCTAAAGAATTGTTGAAGATTTCGGCATGCCATGCAAAAGAAGAGATAGCGTCAGAAAATGTCAACATTAATAGGGTTTCCTTTTTTTAAAGATATAGACGTACGCGTCTGAATCATGCGCTCGGTCCAATCTTGAGTTCAAGTACAAGCCAGAAGCCACCTTTTTTTCAAAAATTTATCGGGTAAGGGCCCCCTTTCGAACCCCCGCAAATGGGAGGTATACCCACCCACCCCTACTTGGCTATATGGCCTCGCAATTCATCCAAATAAAAAGCGTAAGTCCTTCCCGGCATATGAGGTTCTGGATCCGCCCCTGCTTTTTGAGCATGACAATTCTTTTTCTTTCTTTTTTTAAACTACGAGCTTTCAATTGAAATGTATTACTATGATAAAATAGCCTTCAATATGTCATTATGAAGAAGGAATAAAAAAAAAATACGATAAAATTAATAAAAGGTGAAGAAAAAAATAAATCTCGTTAAAAATCCATCCTTGAAAACAGTGTAAAATGAGAACGTACACTACATGTGCACATGCAAGCTGAGTACGTGAAAGGTACATTTATAGCAGGCAGTTTACATATTTTTAATTACATCATTAAAGGAACGGTGTCCCTGAAAACAAATTATTTTTACAAAGTTTTATACGGCAAAGTCTTTCTTCCCATATGAAAGTTTACATTCTCATTTGTATAAATTAAAATTTTCAGGCGAATCCAACGCATTCATTCGTTACGTAGTTATAGCCGTTTAAAAACGTAATTTTTAATTTGGGGTGCGCAGCTCTAATTAATTTCTCTAGCGCCACCTACAAAGTATTGCGTTTTTACAATAGAGGTATATGGAAATTCGGTAATATTATGGCCGATACTGCATATTTTCAAATAAAACTTTTTATAGCTCCTTTTTTCCTATATCTAGACCCTTCGGAATAGATTTTACGTTTTCAATAAAATTTATTTTCAGAGACACTGTATCTTTAAATCAGGGATGTATATATTTTTATATACGTCTCTGATTATATCAAGTCATAACATTAAATTTAATTTTTTTTTAACTTAAATTCATTGTGAAATATTCTCTCCCTATCTAAAGTTGAAATGACCGCATGGTGATATCACGCTCCGATGATTTTCACACCTGGCAGGTAATGGATAAATGACACCTACGTACATGTACCCTGCGCGGTTGATTTACGTGTGTGTATTTGTCAAAACAACGATTTGTTAATTGGTATGTTACTTTAAAAAATGGATTTGTGCTATAGATGTGCAAATGCGAAGAAAACAAACCACGATTTGTAACTCATACATACAAAAAGCTACTTTTCGATTTACTGATAAATGTTAGATATGCAGAAAAAGTTCGTTTACAATGTATCTAAATAAAACTAATTAGTCGTGTGTTTTAATGCAACACAAAGAAACGTTTGTACCCTCTATTTAGGGAAATTCCCTAATATGCTAATGAGGAAGTCTCGCTTTGATTGACAAGAAGACTGAAAGCGGAATGAAAGCGAAATATTTCGCTTTCGTTTCTCTTCTGTTTACGCTTTGCGTTTCTCTTTCCTTTTACGCTTTGCTTCTGTTTCTCAAAACTTCGTGTTCATTTTTCTCTTCCAACACTGAAGGCGAAATTTTAAGGCGAAATAAAGGAGGAAAATTAGAAGAGAAATTTTGTGAGGGAAAATGAAGACTGAAAAATAGAAGCGAAATTTGGAGAGATGAAGGGAGAGAAAACGTTAAAGGGGGGACAGTTAACGTAATCGGGACTGTAGATGACACATGGGATACAATGTTTCATATACAGATGTACATAGGATACAATGTTGTAATACAGTCTTCAAAATTCACGTTAAAGCAGTTGGCTCCTGACGATTGTGAATTCACTGCGCAACGCGAACTATCGTATACCGGTCGGAATGACGTAAAATGTAAGAAACATGAACAGAAGGCTTAAAAAATAAAAAATCATGTATGTTTAATCAAATAACAAAAAGAAAAAGATAATGATACATAATGAATCAATTTTTGTTGCTGTAAACCCGCTGGCTGCGACAACCTTGTTCAAATAACGTTACGTCACAGTGAGAATTTTTGACGTCACGCGGCAAAAATAATGTTTGTCCTTCCCAGCAAGTGTAAATGAACTATTACGCTGCAGAACTTGGATTGCTACATGATCTATTTGATTTTTCTGTAAGTCATGTCAATTCAGAAGGTAATTTAAAATTGGATACATATGCTTCTAAAGAGTATATTTGGATTTTAAGTGTTCAATAAAAACTGGAAAAGATACCCCGAGAGACGCTATATCATCTAAAACGCAACGAATCTGCACTAGAAAAGAACCCGCGCTAACGCGGAAAAGATTAACATAAATGCACCATGTATGACTATCGTATGCAGACTGGTACTTGTAAAGAGGAATTCTGTTCAGATTTATTTGAAATGGATTTGAAATAATATTTTTTTCCATCCAATTACGGACCGTCATCTCAATATGTCAGAATCAAAAACAAACGAATTTACGACTACGCAAGACTGATCTATTTCATATATTTTTGCATGATAAAGTGATTAAAATCGGTATTCAGTTTCTGAAGAGATTTGAGCGGAAAGTAGCCAATATTTGACAAACCTTTTCCCAGTGACGGATTATACATGTACGCCCCCACCCAAACCCTAAGATTTGCAAATCATAGGTATAAAAGAATAAATATCTATCCAAAATAGATACATACATGTATATGTAAATATTTACTACCTCTTAGTTCATATAATTGTCAAATGCATCAATTTCCATTCAAATTACAGTCACGAAAATTGGTTCTAAATGGCTGAAATGCAAGAGTTTCGGGGGGGGGGGGTAGTTCCCCTAACAGGGCTCCGCCCTGGACATCGGCGGTCCCCAAAACCCTCGCAAATTTTACACCCCTCCCCCTTCCCCAACTCAAGAGATGGATCCACCAATGTTTCCTTAGTAACATTTTTGGATGAATTAAAGTAAGGCTCATGAACTTTTTTCAAACACAATGTGAAAAGTGTCAAAAATGAAATATGAGAAAGTGTCCATATCTAATTTTGACATTGAGCCGATGGAACACGTCATGGAAAATATATAACATTAGAAAATGCATTGAGTATAAAAGAAAATGCATATTTCATACTATTTATGCTATTAGGGCGTCTACTCAGACCGAGCCAAAAAAGAAAAAAATGGTTGCCCAGAGCAAGAAGATGATTCCCCTCTAAGAAAAACCGCCTTATACGAGATCGAACGTAGACTATTCAGAATGAATGTCTGGATGCATGTCCGGCGCTTTATCGTCTAAGCTATAATACATTGTTCTCGAACGTTCTCTTGTAAGATTGTACGCCGTATTTCAGAAAACGAATATGGAGTCAATAGTATAAAATGACACAAAATTGAAAAAATTGATACAGATAAAATCAAACTTCGAAGAAATGAAAAAAGAAAGCACAACAAACTTCGAAGAAATCTTCATTACATATTCGCGTAACCAATATTTTGAAAAATGAGAGGGAGCTGGGAAACTATCGAAACTGCAAGTGATTATGATCGTTATTATTATTATTTTTTATTTATTTATTTATTTTTTTTTTTTTGGTTTGTTTGTTTGGGGTTTTTTTTTTGTTCCTTTGTTTTTGTTTTTTGTTATGAGAGGGGCTCCGCAGGAAGTTGAGAGAGAGGGAAAGATCACATAAAAATATTTATTTTTTTTCGTTAATTCGCTCAAATTTTGAATATGATGTGGTAGAAAAAAATATCTTTTGTTGACGCGGATTTTGTATCAAGTTCACCTCATTTACACTCTTATCGTGTCTTCTTATCATCTGTACAAGACATCAACAAATCCTCCATCTTCATATAAATTTGCAAATGACAGATGATATGTTTTATTTTTTTGATACTCTTTTTATCTGTAACATCAAATGTGAATGAAACAATAGTGTCGGAATGAAAAAAATTATACTTGTAACAAGTATATATCATCCATTTTCGATCGACTCTTGGTATTCGGTTACCGAAGAAAGTAACTCAGCTCTGTGATCAGAGAGCTCCTTTATATAATTCTGTTTGTATATATACATGTATCCATGGTCCGTCCTCATTTCTCATTTATTCCGAACTTCATGTTTATACATGTATACTTTTACTAAGAATACAAACGGATGCGTAAAAAAGAAAGAAAACCGAGACTGTAAGTCGAATTTTTTTTTATCTTCTTTCCGCCTAGCATGCGGTACAAGGAGGAATGCGCTCGTGATTCTGTAATCACTTATTACTCTTGATTTTTTCCCCGTCATTAACGACGAAATGAAATGAAAATATACATGTACACGTTTACAAAATAATGTGTTTTAAAAAAGTAAATGATCAATGTAAATGTCCATGGTCAATCATTATTATAGATCCACCTGTCATGTTTTGTTGTGTCAGTATTTGTCAAGAAAAAAAAATCTTTTGTGCAAATGTTCATATCTCGTTCCTTGAATCTATTTAGATGTACGCAAATATTATTAATTTAATTATTTCCACATAGTGTCTGTATTACGCCTATACAAACGTTATGACGTCATTAACGTGGAGCCCTGTTCAAATATTACGTCGCCAGTTATGAAATTGAACATCAACAATGCTTTAATTTCGTCAATTGCAAAGTAAACCAGATACCTAAATAGTTATTTAATTAAATCATAAGCAATGACTATAATAATAATCTGTTTGATACACAAACAAAATATAATCCGCTTCGATGATCGGATGCCGATCCGCTGGAGGAGATGGAAGGGGGGGGGGTATTTGAAAATCCTGTACAGAGTACCTTGTAACGTAAATAGCGTGAAAAAGAGCAGGTTTTGCTAAAGTTTTATTGAGTTTCGTATATAGCTTGAATCAATGACAAAATCGGTATATAACATGCATGACCAGCATTGTTGGTACAGATGCTACGCACCACTTTGTCAACTTTTAAAGTTGGCACTGATCAATAAAAAAAGGTATACGGATGCATTATGTCAAATATACTTTCCTGTCAATTGTTAATTATCAGTATACCTATAATTAATCTTATGATAAGGATTAAAAGATAGAAAAATATGTTGCAAACATGTCAAAATCGAAAAGATTTACTGAAATCTAGGTAGATAAAGGGGCAGTCAGAGGAACTTCTATCTGTATTTCATGTTTTGGGTGGTAAGCCTACACTATTTTCATTGCAGTCAATATGCCTTATAAGAAGGAACATGAATAATGAATGTCAGAGCAAATTTAATTCTTATTCCTCTTTTTATTATTGGAAAAGGCCAAAGCTTTGGTAGAAAAACCTTGAAGTCAGAGGAAACTCTGACCATATCTTCTCTTTTTGCGAGGCAACCATATAATTTTAAAAAAAAATATATAATGTACTAAAGACATCAATCATGGGTTAGTTATTACTTTGAAAGTGACATCACTCCTTGTCGCACATATTTTGACAATTATTCACCCTACACAGTATGCTAAAAGCCATATTTTAAATTTATGAGATGCTATTTTAAGGGTCCTTAAGTATGACAAAAATTAAGATTTTCTCCCCTTTTATATTATTTTGTTTTCTTACCACCCCATGCTTTAAAAAAAGTAAAAAAATAAATTAATAAACAAATTGAGTAATTTTCTGTACAGTTTTAAAATAAAGCACCATTCATAGTTATCTGAGTACTGTATTTGACAGTGGATTAAGGTGCCTACTTTGTAAGCTTTTTTACCTTAAAATACTTCTGACAATCAAAACTTAATTTTACATGAGAGCAATGTTCCATTATTACAGTTAAGAAAAATAACAATTTTAAGTTTATGACATCACTCGTAATATGAGAACCCAACGTCCTTAATTAGAAAATGGTACTTACGCCACCCTCCTCCTATTACCAGACCTGGGTGTACCTCCACTGTTATAACAAATAAGATCAATTAGTGAATTTGAATCAGCAAAATAAAGGGAAAGATATGAATAATTACTATTAAAAAGTTAATAAATGGAAATATTCAATCTTCTAAAACCAATAAACAGTAAATGATATATATTTCCCTTCTATATGTCATACATATTTTCCAATGCATTATCAGTTAAAGAAAATAGTTACAAGAGAAATACGCTTTTAATAATTACCTTTCTTGAGACAATTGTCTCAGTATGGGGGAAATTCCGTCATGTCTAAGAGAGAAAAAATTTAAAAAAAAAAAAAACTACATATGAAAAACACTAAATAATTTAAGAAATAAATTTGAAGATAATATATTTAATCATTACATGTTAAATACAACAAAAGGACTTGCGGACAGGGAATCTCCCCCAACCTTGTAATGATGGCGTCCATCGCCGACGAAATTTCTCCAAGTCTCTCAAAAAGAAAGACTTGGTCATCGCAAATACATCTATAAATAGAATACGTATAAAATAAATCTTTTGAAATAAAAAAAAATGACATTCGTATAAAACAGAATGTTTCAATTTGAAGACGTTTACATTTATACCACTTGGTGAGTGTCACTGCTGGTGGACCAGGAGTCCCCGAGGGCACATGTAGCCAAGTTCGATCAATTTCGGTTGATCGTTTCTTCAACGCAATCTTAATTTCTGTTATCAAAATTTCTTGAAATTTCTAAAAAGTGGGTCCTGTAGCATCATATCCCACCCATCCTGCTACGTCTTTCGGTACCCTTTTTCGACATAGTAACTTTCATACTTTTTGGCATATTACATTGTTTAGATTTAGGATTAAGGATCACTGATGAGGGTTAAGTACCCGAAACGTGCATGTCTGGTCCACGTTGCCAATTTATTTGTTCTTAAATGATGCTATTCAATTTGAAGACGTTTACATCTTACAGAAAATGAATGTACATAGAGATCGAATAAAATTCGTTAGATTCTGTTTTGATGAAAATATAAATATGTGTTTCCTTTTTACCTTTTTTAGCAACAGAGTGGAACGAAACCTAGAAAGGAACGAAAACTAGATTGGAACGAAACCTATTCACACACACTAAAAAAAAAAACAAAACAAACAAACCAAAACGATTCTGTTTTGATTAAATTAAATATATGTATTTCATCTTACTTTTTGCCAAGAAAGTTGAACGAAATCTTTTCGCAAAAAAAAAAGTAAAGAAAAAAACAAAAACAAAAGAAAAAACAACAGCAAAATAAAATAAATAATAAAATTAAAGTGTAGCACCAATATGTCCGCATCTCTCCACTAGACCCACTGTACTCGTGCAAAATCCACCATATTGGACGCCACTTTGTAATGACACAATTACGGGAAGGATAAACACAATTCAGATGCATCGTCATTATACTTCATAAAGTGCACAAAAGGCTTAAGCTGAAATTATAAGTAATGCGTTTACAAGTAAGAACGGTAATCGCAAATACAAATTTATTGTTGTAAACTATGACAAAACCTGCTTTGTAAAAGAAAAGTCCGATTCTGAAAATAAGTACACTGAAACAGATATTATTCAGATGTTAAAATTTCTGATAGACAACATTTTTGTGGTGTTTGGAAGAAAGGTCTTCCAGCAAATTGTCGGAATTCCAATGGGGACCAATTGTGCCCCACTCCTTGCCGACATTTTTCTTTACTCGTACGAAGCTGAATTCATTCAATCTTTGGTCTCTGAAGGGAAAAGATACTTAGCTTCTGACTTTCACTTCACTTACAGATACATAGACGATGTGTTGTCCATCAATAATCCAAAATTCGCGGAAAACCTGAGCAGTATCTATCCTTCGGAGCTTGAAGTCAAAGAAACTACAGAGACAAATATTCAGCATCCTATTTGCACATAATGTTGTCCTACGACACTGATGGTCACATGAACACCTCACTCTATGACAAACGTGACGACTTCAATTTCAGCGTTACAAACTTTCCTTTTCTGAGTAGAAACATCCCTTCATCGCCAGCTTATGGTGTGTTCATATCTCAGTTGATACGCTATGCCAGAGCAAGTACCAAATATGCGGATTTTGTTCTGAGAGCTAGGCGTCTTTCAGATAAGCTTCTCAGTCAGGGATATGTTTGTGACCGACTAACATAGTCACTGAGGAAGTTCTACGGTCGATATGGGGAACTCGTCATACACTATTATGTCCCACTGTACAGAATGGTGGATGATATTCTGTCATAGACCATTTGAGCCATCCAACCAAAGATTGTACTCTATGTCTTCCGAAATGGAAGTAACCGGATGTGACAGTTCTACCGAACTGAAGCTGCGGGTGTTGCATGAAAGCAGGAGATGCTTACTCTTCATGGGCACCCGGTCTCACTCCCATATCGGGAGTTCGCTTCTTTTCATGTGGTAGAGGTTTTTACTTGTATGCTTTGGTTTCCGTTTTATCCTGATTTTGTATGCCTTCGGTTTCTGATTTTCTGAATTATCGATTTTATGCTGTATACAGGGATATGGTCATTATCCATATTTGACATTTTGTGGAAGGGAGGCGATCTCCATCAAGACCCTGTTGCAGCACCAACAGCAAAACACGAAAACACCCGATGCGAAATCTCTTTCAGACGAGCATATCAAGAGACGGAAAAGAGACACACAACATATAAACATGACACACAAATGACTACACATAAACCAACGAGACCAATGGGTAACCGGCGCCTACTTTTGACGACCATTTGCCATGCAAGTAGTAAATGGTTCTTGCAATTTTGGTATCTAGCTTAATATTAGATGTTTTTCCGGAAAGGTCTGCAAATAAACACATGCAAGTGAGAAGTTTTTTGATACTAAGTAATATACAGTACTTGTAATATGTAGACACAGAGTGACTAATATAAAACAAGGGAAAAGTAACAGCAAAGCGGGACCCTTAACTCCATTGACGACAAAAGTCTCGAACATGCGGTCTTTTCGCGATATCCAAGTGGTGCTTTGGCATCCCATACAACGCTTTCCTGTGTTCGTTGGGATCTTCAACTTTAAAAGGAAAAATACAGTGGAAAAGTAGAACCGCGCCTAACCCCACAGACATTTCAAGCACCTAAATGTTCCATTGTACTTGATCGAATTACATAGGAAGGATCTTGCTTGTAAATCAGCTGGTGTAAACAGTAAGAAAAAAACCTTGCATAATACGTATGCCTCGTTGGAATTCTCACTGTTATCCTAACTTCAAGTTGTTTGAAGCAGTTTAAAAATGGCTTCAAAAATGTTCCCATGCACTGCTTTATGCTTTCGAACCAAGGCCCAGCTGAAGCATATTTTCGGTTTCTATCCGTAGAACATATGGTAGTTTATTATCAAATATATCGGCCAAATGGACACTACTGGATTTAAAACGCTCCATCTTGTTCAAAACAAAATATACATTATTTTCGTCGCTAAAAACGACACCGATGGCGAACATATGTTTATATAATTCACCATCATATATATCCTCGTACAAATTATGTGTTTTCTTTTAAATCTACATTATACATTTTCTAAAAATTCTTTTGAGAAAACAACGATCGAAGCTGACCAACTATAGACATTTCCAGGACATTTTCTTTACAGTCATTTCTGAGATTACGCCTGCATTGTGGATTGGGATATTTGCAACTGTAATGCTTAATCAATGGGATTCTCAGACCGTTAAAGTATTCCTTGAAGAAATACAAACTCTTACATAGCCTGTGTACTGTCGGTAAAAGAAGACCAATTTTGTTCAATAGTTGTTGTATTCCGTCTCCAATTATATTGGGTTTTTTTTTAATTTTGTTATCTCCGTCAATGAAGATCGACGGCAGGTGCGGCTAGCCAACAGGGGATGCTTACTCCTCCAGGGCACCTGGTCCTACCTCTATCATTCTAGGGGCCCGTCGATGCTCAATTTGGTGCTCTATTGAGATTCCTGAGATTTTCGTCAGGATCTTCTGCAACTCATTTTGTGTCACACTGATGACCTTTGCGGTGTGGAGCTCGTAAATAAGTTCCCAGCGAGGGGTTTGATAATAAGTGTTTTATATATTTTCTCTGACATGGTCGCCATAGCACTTTCTACATAGACACAACCTCAGCAACCTACGCGAAATGCAAAGAGGTGACATTATAATTTCTTTGTTTTTTATTACTATTAAAATAGTATGTGTTAAAGTTAGAAGTCAAGTAAATTAATTCTTTATGAACTGTACCAGTGCCGTTTACACAAATAATATAATTAAAACACTTATTACCTATATCGATAGTCTTGACTATCTTTACTAAATACAGCTGAACAGATGATTTCTTATCAAGGCTAGTCTGACACCGTTTAGAGCTCATCTTTTTCTTCCAAGTTTACCTGACATTCTACACTGAATGAGTTATCAATCGAAAGTACATAATCCTGAATAAGAAAACATAACGTTCGAAACTTTGAATTTGTTAATTTTTTTTTTCATATTTTTATTATTAAAATCGTAATCCTTTAATTTCCTTATTAGAAAACAATTATTTAATAAGGAATTTGTTGTTTTTATGTTCTTCCTAGTAAATAGAATTATGTGATATAATTTATGTTCCATTATAGTGGAATTGGTTTTCTTTTTTTCCAACAAATCTATTTGTACCTCTTCTGAGTCATACAAGTCAGAACTATCAGAAATATCTGTTTCATTCTGTAGCGAAGTCACTAATTCATAGATTATCTAAAATAATAATAATTAAAAAAAAGATTTTATGATATGATTAAGTTCAACAAATCCAGAAAGTAAGCTTACAGTTGACGAAAATAATATATTGACTTGTAACATTCCTCAATATACTATCCCAGAACTTATCTCAAATTTGTCATAGGACAATACACTTTTGTATGGGCCGATCTAGAAATTTTTTAAGGGGAAAAAATGAATGCAAAACCTAGAAATAACAGCATTTCTTTACAAGTACCACCCCACCCAAAACCCCCGGCTAATACTTGAAATTCAAACGAATTGATAGTTACACAATGAAAAAATAACTCATCACCCCTTAAAAGGCCCCTTTTATGTTATATACCATTTGTTGTTGAAATAAATTGTACCCCCATTCCTAATTAAAGCACATCAGCTCACAGGGCCTTACAGATATAGAGAGAGTATGTTGCAAAGAAAAGAGAGAAAGAAAAGGGAGGTCACCAAACCTAGGGAAAACTCGCGTTTACCAAGTTTTCCGTATTCTTCAATGAAGTTAATACTGTCAGCTATTGTCTTGTAGATGTTTATGTCAGAGTTTCCCAAAACAGCTTTATAAATAAAAAATTGCTCTATTATATCGTTAAGGCGGTGCAAAATTCAAATTCAAATTATTTATTGGCATATAACACAATTATACAAATGGCTATGGCCCAAGTAAAACAAAAAACAGCCAAAGGAAAAAAAATACAATTGTACAATAAAAAAAAAGCATAACAAACAGTAATTAGACAAACATTTTAGGTATTATAGTTTTGAAGTGATATGATGTAAACATGACTAAATTACAAATATTTGGAATAGACAAACAAAAGTGGTATAACCTCAAGATCATGATTCAAAGGTTTCAGAAGTTTGTATACAAAGTAATGGAGGAATGGTCATTAAGTGGACTTTATTTCAATATGAGAGGATCTGAGTTTAATGCATTCAGTCAGAAATGAAGATGTGTTTTTCAACAAGGATGATTCATTATTGTTTAAAATCAATTGAAGTTTTAGTTCATCATGAAACTGTCTATAGTATTTAAAATGCATTTCATATTTCTCAACCATCTTTTCTCGTATTTCACAGTATTTCGAACATTGTAATAAGAGGTGCACTTCATCTTCAATTAGTTGAATATCGCATAGTTTACAGAATCTCTCTTCTCTAGAAGTGCAGTTGTAAACACTCAAAGTCACTTCCGGTTTTTAAGAAAGATATTCTGTACTTTTTGCAAAATGTAAATATTATGTGATAACGCACATGTACATAAGTCATAGATGATGAAAAACAAAACCGTACATTCAAAATTAAAGGCAACGGGGACAAAGCACAGGGCCTTAAAGATATAGCGAGAGTATATTGCAATGAAAAGAGAGAAAGAAAGGGAGGTCACCAAACCTCGGGAAAACTCGCGTTTACCAAGATTTCCGTATTCCTCAACGAAGTTAATACTGTCCGCTATTGTCTTGTAGATGTTTATGTCTCTCTATATACTCAGAGTTTCCCAAAACAGCTTTATAAATAAAATATTGCTCTATTTTATCGTTTAGGTGGTGCAGTTGTAAACACTCATAGTCACTTCCTGTTTTTAAGAAAGATTTCTGTACTTTTTTTTGCAAAATGTAAATATTATGTGATTTCGCACATGTACATAAGTCATAGATGATGAAAAACTAAAAAGTTCATTCCAAATTAAAGGCAACGGGGGCAAAGCAGACGTATTTTATCAATCTCTTTGCAAAAAAGTTATTTTAAAGTAAATTTGTAAATTTGCGCCACCTTCAATCAATACATTCCAGTTCTATGACTTCCTTTCAAGGTCGGTCCTGATTGGTCGAAAATTTATGTATACTAATATTTGACTAATCAAAGGTCATCCTGTAATTTTCTTTTGAAAACAGGAAGTTAATCTGAGAGTTTACAACTGCTAGGAAGATTCATGGTGACCTCCCTTTTCTTTCTCTCTGTTAGTTTACTCTAGTGCATAATATCTATATAACTGATAGGCCCTGTGGGGCAAAGCAGACGTATTTTATCAATCTCTTTGCAAAAAAAATTTTTAAAGTAAAACCTAAATATCAAATTTGTTAATGAATAGATTCATACAAGTGTGTATGACAAAAGATATGATTTTTAACATAGTAAATTTTCCCTAGCTTGACGGTTAAGTTCCTTGATAACCTACTATGGTATCTACATTTCACAGCTCATACGGTATGCTAGAGCATGTGCTGATGTTTTGGATTTTCAAAGTAGTAATTTACAAATTATCAAGAAGATTGTAGGACAAGGTCTTCCCTTTCCAAAACTAGTAAAGACTTACAGAAAATATTGTATGAAAAAGGACATCAATCTGCCAGACTCATCCAAATATTCATTAGGACCCGACACCCTCAACCAACTCTTTTAAATTTATCCCATGACCCCCAGGGACTTAGGAAATGGGTGGTCATTTCGATTTTATCCTATTTAAATCTATTTAGATATTATGCTAGGAAGCTATAGATATTAGAAAATGGAGATTAAAATCTTTTTGCCATATGTCATGATGATGGGTCTGCACTGTAGATATGCACCTGATATTTTCAGTTTGTTTGAGTTCATGACCCCCAGTATGTGGTCATACTATATACATTGCATCGTAATATGAATTCACTTGACAATTAGTAAATTTAAAAACAACCAGGGGGCTACAGTCTCATCAGAGACTTCTGGTTTGAATGTTTCATTCAATTTGCAAGGACAATTTTCAAGAAATCACTGATTCAGCCACTGTAGATCTCACAGATGGAGGAGGTATTGTAGAAAATGAGACTGAAGATATAGTGAAAATTGTAAATGACTGTGTTTCTATTTGTGAAAAGGAAGATATAAAGGATATCAATCGAAATTGTGCGACTTTTGCAAAAGAATATCCTAGCTGGAAGACCTCTTGATCTTGAATCGGAAGCCATGACGTCGGTAGGTGAGACCACTTTTATAAGTGTAGACAGAAACAATATCGTAGGTACAGCAATAGAGGAAATTGAATCAATTCCTATAAGTGAGCTTAGGAGGACCTTGGAAGTACAGTTTTATGGAGAAGTATATAAATATTACATATTTTCTAAATGGTAGAAACCCTTTAGTCCTTTACAACTTAAGTTAAATTGGATATATCTCTTGAAACATAAGAGGTAGGGCTCTAATATTTCACATCAATATAACTTATGACAAGACCATTCATCTTAGACAATTACCTCTGACAATGTGACATTAACCTTGAAATCCATTCACTGTTCTTAAACATTGAACTTTGCTACATCTCCTGAACAAAATGTGGAAGGGTTTAAATATTCCACATGTAGATTACTTACGGCATGTTCATCAGCTTTGACTGTGACCCTTGACATTGACATTTGATCTACTTTTCTGTTTGAGTAACATGTTTTATATTCTTAATGCTGCGTTGGGTCATTTATGTTTCACAAACAGCTTGTTTTTCCTGAGATTGTTGAAAGTTTATGAATAAGTGGAAACATACATTTTCATTAGAAATGGCGATCAATTGCATTTTCTTCATCCATCATCAGTTTTAATTATTCTGTCAATAAATATCAAGTTTGGCCATATCTATTTTTCATAATTTTCATAAATTATTTTATTTTTTGGTTACCAAAATTTGACAGAGTAACCATGACCACTGGATCTTTTAAACAAATTGATGTTGGCAAGGAATAGATCTTTGATCATTCACACATGCATGTAAATGCATTCTGAATGCTCTGCAGGTGACTCAAGCATTAATCCAATTTTCTATCTATGTCTGTTCATGAATTTTTAGCTCTACTAGTCTAGTCTATGACCAGGCGAACTTATGTGATCGCCCTGCGTTCGACGTCTGTCCGTCCGTTAGGGTACAATGCAGCTAAAAATAGAAATGCAGTTATCATAAGTAGGATGGATTTTCCTTCCAATTCTACAGGAAGGTTTTTCCTTCCATTCTGTGTAAATTAATATTATAAAACAGGACAGAATTCCCACCCATATCTATATAATCATACAGAGAGTTTTGGTGAAATAATATACGGGTAACATGAATATACATGTAACAAGAAGCAAAAATATGGAGGTAAGGATCCTTTCCTGAGTGTGATTATTAATTTGATTTCTGTAAAGAGAGCGGAGAATTGAATTTAACATTCAGCTTTGATAAAAGGATGAAAAAATGTTAGCAAAAGCACTCCATCTTCATTACACGAAATGAAATAGTTTAACCTCCCTCCTCTTTCCAATAAACATGATACCAAGCGACCGCTATCGATTCCCTTTTCAATGTCCTTCTAATCATTTTATGTATAATATATTCTGTAGATTGATTCGATTCTAAGGTCATTGTAAAATGAAGCAGCGGTGTTAAGTATGTTGATTGAAAAAGGGTGGGGTTAAATTTAAAACAACATTTGCTCTGTGATTTACATGCATTATTGCCTACCAACTGTCTACTATAAAAGTGCATGTGCACAGTTTCAGAGATACATGAAGATTGGCAGCCCAATTCTGAATAATACCGTACATGCAAAACATCACCATGATCATAAAAGATTTGATATTGAATGCATTCTATGTGGATGGTCTAACCATCCTATGTTTTCATAAAGTAAAAGAGGATGGTTTCTCTATGTTATCATGTGAACACCAAATCTAAGATGGCCACTTGCACACGTAAGGCTCAGGTAAGCCAGGATCGAGAGGTGATCCTCGGATCAGGTAACCCTGGCTTAAGTCAGACTTAAGCTATGCTCAGGTGAGAACTAGTTGGATTGCAGACCTGTGGATCCACGCTTACTTACCTGAGTACAGCTTGAGCTTGGATCACAATGCAAAAATGGCTTATAATCATGATAAATCTTAAAATGTTCAGGATCTTCAAAAATAAATTTTATGAAATTTGATAAATACATTAGAGATAATAGGATAATAAGTATATTAACAAAATAATTAAATAATATATTGAAAATCTTATGTTTCTTATGATTCCATGAGAAATCTCTTCGGAACCATTCTCAGTCGGAAATACGCAACCCCTTTGAAAAGCACAGACAGTACGAATTATATATTTTTTGTTTAAACATTTTGACTGCATTTTACAAATATTAAAAGGAGAGGGGGTTATTTCGGGAAATCCTCGATCGATCTCTAGATACAGTACGTACCAGGAGATTCACAACGAGATCGCGTTGATGGAGTAAGCTTACTCCATAATTCCCCAGAGTAATTTCTCTTTCTTCCTCCTTGCCCCCTTTGTTTACTCCATAGAAAACGCCATGCCCGCCGAGGATTTCCTCCAAAATACAGCGCGGGGCTTTATGGGCGGAGCTTAGTAGATCGAAGGCGGAGCTAATATGAATGCGTAATTCCCTCATCATCGGCTAAATTCGCGATCTTTTAATGACACGCTTCTTGTTGAATGAGGGAACAAAAAGATATTAGAGATTGACTTTGACACTGTATGTACAGTATTCTAATTCTTTCTATTGTGATTTTTGGAATTTGGTTTCTGCTTTTGTGTTTGACTTTCATTCTCTCATTCTATGGATGTTGATGAGATATAATAACGTTAATCAATACACAAATTGATAATTTTAAATAAAAACCTAATGGATGTAATTAACATGTACATGAATTGTCGTGGAAAACTGATCGGGCAGGGCGGGGCTCAGTTTCACCTGGTCATCAGTAGCGTTTACTTTTCACCAGCTGATATCAGCTTCCCGGTATAAAAATGACATGTATTGAGTATATACTCTAATTACTAATGTACGCACAGTCTCTCCTACCGTAAATTATTTTAACTCGTCTCATTAATTGAATTATCCCCGCCCGGTCAGTTAGTGCACATGAAATCTTTAAACCCATACAAATATTAAATAACGTACATTATTATAAGTCACTATCAAGAGTTACTTAATATTAGACAATGCTTACAAGATCTACAACATCTTCATTCTTTTCTTATATTCAAACAGTCACAGATATATTCGACACTTGTGAGAAAAGGGTCAAAGTACAAATGTACCGTAAAGGTTCACCCAGATAAACATATTATTATTAATTATTTTACTCCGATTCAGTGGAGCATCATTACATGCAGGTCTATTTTCTTTAGCTTAGATGCATTGTGTTTACGTATATGTAAAACAAAGGACTTATATAAGTCCTTGGTAAAACGTTTCGTATATTTTTTTTTTTGGAGATAAATTCTCAGACATCGAATGTATTTCTTCTGCCCATCCCTTTTTCTCAAAGATATATATACATGTATTTATTTCCCGCCGAAACACACGTACATGATCAGTGATTAGGAAGAATATTAAAGAGTTCATGGGACAGATGTCTCTTACGTTTAAAAATTATGGGACATTTTCGTACTTAATGCGCCAAATAAATAAATCAATGAAGTTTCCCGATTAACATGATTAAAGAGAAGACACCAGCTGTAAAGTAACCTAGAGCAACAGATGTAAACTGTAAATCTTTTTGGTAAAGTCAGGAATGCATGTGTAAATATTTCGCAGAGAATTCAATTCTATGGTTTTGCCGTTGGACATTGTGATAAGGCCACTTTCATGTACATGTAAATATCAGCTGTTATGAAATACGACCCTGCAGCAATCATTTGAAAATTTAGAAAGATCGGTTTCACAGGAAAGTACATTTATTGTCGTGTATACATTGAACAAGATCATATTTTAATATGTGATACTCTAAAAATATCAACACTGCTAGCAATATCTCAGCAGTTCTCGCCGTTGCTGTAAGTATTTAAATAAAAATCAGTACCTTTACTCTTGAAGTGAACGGTGACTGTTGCACTTTGTTGAACCACCTGAATTTTGATTTTGACGAGTGTCGACTTTTCGATGCTTCACTGACTGTTCCGATTTTTCTCATATCAATTACACGGGAGAATTGATTAGACTCTGAATAGACTGATAGAGAATTTTAATCTTCATCTATAGTAATTAAATATTTTGCTTTTCGTCCTAAACTTTTCCTAAAAGGTATCCTCCCGCCAGGCATGAAAACACATAAACACATGATCAATATGAAGATATTTGGAGAGGATGACTGAAAACATAAAAGATGAAAAATAGAGATGTATAATGCTGACTTTATTTATTTTTTTATAAAAACCACTATTGTCACCTAAAATTAACGATAGTACAGGCAATTTTACGGAATTTAAGATCATATACTGATTTTTATCCCTCCCCCCATGCATGTTTGTGTGCGCGTGTTTTTTTTTTTCTGAGCGCCCGCGGACGTAAAACAAAAGAGTTAGTTACCGTACTATGGCCTTACTTTGCATGTACGTACATTGTCAGTAAACTACATGTGCATGTACATTCAGTTGAAAATCAATAAATGAAGAATTTTTTAGATCCGCCCGTGTTAGTTGACTTGTAAACCCGTGAACTCGGTTTTTTTTCACGATAGAATCAAATGTAACGTGAAAATTCACGATTGAATGGTTAGATACCAGTAAAATGATTTGTAAAAGTACCTTAAATCAAAAGAATGCCAAACAATAAAAATATCGGATTCTTCTTTCAACAAGCCAAAAAAATAAATAAATAAATAAATAGATAAATAAAATAAGAAATAAGAAAAAATAAATAAATAAAAAAAAGGCATTACAACGGAAAAAAGTTGCACGTGCAATCGAACAATCCTCTTCCTTTCCGACCTTGAGGTTTTAAGTAATATTTTGCAATTTTTTTAATCTTCAATTATTCATAATATACAATGTAGAAATATTGGCGTCATGCATGAATTAATGTGATCTGAACGGAGCAATGTACATATACATACTCAATTACTTGCAATATCAACAGGAAGGATTTTTTTTCAGTGCGCAAAGTGGGAAATTTTACTCAATACATACATGATGTGCCAGTAATATGTCTACTAGGTGAACAACAATTGGCTTCAAACCGTTGCAAACTATACAAAAGACTTCCTGAGACATGCGCGTGTGAAGTACACGTGTCAGTTATATGTACATTAATAGCCTATCTGTAGGACGGCTGGTTATTCAAACTCCGCACCGCAAAATGTCGTTGTAGGTATTGTACTTAATAAACTTTAAAGTATACATGTATAATGGTTAGATAAAGATATTTATTATCTCAAAACTGAAAAAAAAAATATGAGAATAAATTTAAAAAAAACATAAATAAATAAATGAATGAATGAATGAATGAATAAATAAATAAATAAATAAAAAACTTGCGAATAATAATGAATTTCATAATTTACATTGTTTTCAAAATGTTACAAAATGTACCATTTTTCTTCGTGACTCTATTTTCTTTACATTGTATTATCTATAACCGAATAAACATCCGGTGTAGTCAATCATACATCACATAATATGACTGCGCCTTTGATTTTCCGCAGTTGAGAAATTTTCTGCGGGTTGTCCCCGAGCCCTCATCTGTTTTAGGGGATAGTATAAATTCCTTGCAGTCCTTCCCTTGCTCGCCTGATACTTTAGTTTATGGATGAACCCTAGTATAAAGTGAAAATCTCAGAATCTGTCTGCATGTGTTTCACCGAAATTAAAAAAAAAAAACTCTCTTCCAGATGCTCTTGTCGCTAATTTCCTTATCTTTTTTCCCTATTCCTTCAAAGATTCCCTATATAAACCTATTATGTAAAAAGATAAAAATTGAAATATAGAAAGAAAGAAATAAAGAAACCATTTATTTATATTCCAAGTTTCGCGGATAAATTTACAAACAGAAAAAAAGCAAATGAACACAGTAATTCAATCTTACTAGCAATTAATTCGAGAAAAGCAAAGTCTCGCCCTATCAAATGGTCGGGTACGGCGTTCCACTTGCGTATACTTTCTTGCCCTTTCAATGAGTGAAAACGGCCATGATATATGCGAAAAAAACAGAGAAAATATGCTCCAGATTGCACCATTGTATTCAATTTTTTCAAACCGAATTCTCCCCGACTCGGCACTTAGTGCCTCTATCGATACAATCCCACTCCCCCCCCCCCCCCCCTGGACCCGCCCCTGGTGCTGAGATAGTCAAGAGACCTCAGATTTGTTAATGCTGATTTTCTCACTTCATATTCTATGTACTTGAAAATTCTTATTAAATAACGTTATCTTCTCAGTCCTTTCTATAATAGGATAGGAGAATCTTCTTCTTTTTTATGTCTTTATTCATAATTGCTTTCAGTTTTACATGTAAATTGTTTTATTTAATGAATCAGTTTTTTCTTCTCACCTTCCTAAATAAAGAAAAGACGTTAATTTTCTAATCAAATGCAAATTTTGCCTTATTCTTATAAAGAAACGTCTCTTTTATATAGTAAATAAACTGACCCTGGTAAAGCTATCTTCGCGCCTTTGCTGGCCATGTCGCCGGCAATGCAAGAGCTACCACAGGCGCCTGATTCCTAGAAAGAAAAATTAAAACCCTTTCTTGAACGCCCGTTTCTATTCTCTTTACCTTTCTCTAGAGAGAGTAAAGAGAAGCGAAACGGGTGTTGGAGATTGAGTTTTAATTTTCTTTGTAGGAATCTGGTGCCTGTGAGAGCTACATGTATATATAACGACCACTTTGTCCACCTCCCGGTTGTCTGTCCGTCAGTCTTGTAGTAAGATATAGCTGCAACTCATCAATCAATCAATCAATCAATTTTAGAAACAAATTTTAAGATATAGTGATACAAATATACAATATTCATGCGAGGGTATGAAATAAAAATGTGATCTGAGAGAGAGAGAGAGAGAGAGAGAGAGAGAGAGAGAGAGCACTGGCAAAACCCCACTTGTGGGGAACTCACACCTGTCAAACTACCTTTCTTGTGAGGAATGTTGGAAATTGTGGGGAAAATCGCCATTCCCCATAAACCTAACCGGTAATTCTAAATGGTTCAAGGTATCCACAGGCAATAAAAAAGATATTTTTTTATAGTTTTGTTGTATTATTTTTGTCAGTAAAGAGTTTAGGCGTCGCAGTAGCGTATACACCATGGTAGGAGGATTTTTCCTTTATGGGGAATTTCTCTCTCCTTCGTACGATCAAAATTATCTCTTCACCGTAAAATTGGTGTCTTGGCATGCTGGGTAATTTTTCTGTTCGGATCCTTCTTTTGTTATTGTGATGTAGAGCAAAGTTTGATGTATCGATATTTCATTCGTGATGGGTCGATAACTATCGATTAACGGGGTGTTGTAGTCATCCGATTTCGGTAATCGATTTGGAAGTAAAAAAATCGATCGCCTAGCGCGAAAAATGCAGAAAAGGAGGCTGCCGCTGATGTATCAGAGGAAATTCTGTCAGATGGTCAAAACCGCACCACGCATACAAGTTTACGTTATCAGATGAGCCCAGCATGAGCATAGAGGATCCTAAAGAACCTGCACTAGAAAACAACACTACAGTAAGTAATTTATTTATTTTTCAGGTAAACTTATCAACAGGTGCCTGCAGATATGATCGTTTCCACAGGCGCCAGATTCCTACTGTCCGCGTTAGACAAAAATTAGAAGGTCCTCAGTTTTCATTGAAGTTCTGTCCGCGCATCTCACTTTAGAAATTGGAAAATTTAAGTTTTCTCTACTTCGTTGGCATATTTCAGTGGCGGACCCAGCGCCCCCTTTGTCGGGGGGTCAAGGGGCGAATTTTGCCGATTTTTACTGAAAATGGGCCAAAATATACCTGTTTTTGGAAAATTTTGGGTCAGTGCCGGGGGGGGGGGGGCGGACGCCCCCTCTGCACCCCCTGAATCAGCCACTGTTTTTTCCGATTAAAATTTATATAGGGGATTATCTCGAACGCCCATAACTAACGGTGTATGATATATGTCTGTACGATCAATACTACGTTCACAATGAAAGGAAATAGTTTTAGATCATGTAGATAGGGAGTTTTCTATGTTAATTTTAGCGTGACGTCGTCGATGTTCTCCATAGACTCAGTGTTTTAAAACATCAGAGACGTCGCGCTAAAATTAACATAGAAAACTCCCTATCTAAAACTATTTTCTTTCACTGTGAGCGTAGTATTGGTTGTACAGACATATATCATAAACCATTAGTTATGAGAGTTCAAGATCTATCCCTCTAAATAAATTTTAATTGCAAAAATTGCAGGCAAAGTAGAGGAAACCTAAATTTTCCAATTTCTGAAGTGAGCTGCGCGGACAGTAGAAAAAAAAATAAAACCACATCTTAAACTCCCGTTTCTCTTCTCTTTACTCTTTCCTTAAGGCACGACAGTTTCCATGTTTAAACACCATCCCCCCTCTTTAACCCCTCAATATCGTAAGTTTCAACAGAATTTCAGCATAAAGCTATATATCATTATTTTCTACAGATATTTTTCTTCACGATCGCGATCGTACCCTACTTGTCACTGATTATACTTTCATTTAGCAGCAATTAATCCAAAAACATGAAATGGAGTCGAAACCTACACTTAACGTTATTCTTAGCTCGCGCAGTATATTAGTTCAGGTTATCATCCTTGCTGCTTAGGGTAAAGTGTAGTTTTGACTCGATTTCAAACATGGAAGCTGTCATGCCTTGTAAAAGGATAAAAAGAAGAGAAAGGACGTTTTATTTTCTCTCTAGGAATCTGATGCCTGTGATCGTTTCCACCCCTCCCCTCCCCTCTTTCTCATAATCATGGCCAATGTGGCCGTGGAGTAAAAGAATCTTTACTGGTCGGGTACATATTATCGCCACTTCATTTATATCTCTGCATATTGTTAATGTAGGAATATAACTTTTTCACCATAATTACATCTCTGAAATATGAAAAAGTATACAAAATTTCAAATAATTTCATAACCTGCAAATACTGAATTTTATGATAGAAAGTCGGTAAATTTGAATGTATTTCCCCCACCTCTCTGAGAATAGGGTAGGTCTCTTCATCTTCCTATATCTCTTTGGTTTTTGAATTTTTTTGTACGGATTTTTTTTCACAGGCGAAAAGAAGAAAGTTCAAAGTTTCAAATAATGTGAACTTTGTCGAAAAAGTTCAGGATTTTCAGTAAGAACAGATAGAGGTGGCAATAATACATACATGTATATGTACATGTACCCTCCCTTCTTTCAAATTTGGTGCTACAGGTACCCTTAAGTTCACTGAGCACCGGTAAACAAGAACCAATCGTCAAATTCTTATGAAAATTGGAACAAATGTGTATCTTGAGTTCCTCATCCTTCTGTGCAAATTTCATCAAATTTCATAAAGAAATAAATATTTTAGAGGACAAAATGTTGAAAAATGTGGCGATAATGTGCCCGACCAGTATCTGTGAAGTGATCCTGTCTAATGTTAATGTTTACATTTACAGATGTAAATTTACAGATTTGCAAATATATACCCTCCCCTCCCCCCCCCCCCCCCCCCCTTCCCTCCTTACACTCAATAATAAGCATTATTTCAAGATACTTTTCATGATTTTTCTAATTTAAAAAATGAAAGGGGATAAGGGCTTTTTTTCAAGCACCCTTGATTACATTGATTAAGTTTTATTATTGAACTAATTAACTAATGAAATCACATATAATACTTATTATGTCAAATTATGGAATAACTAGTTTCTGACGTTACATTTGCGGAGGGAAATCAAGGATTTTTTTTGCCCCTTTATGGGGCCGTTATTCGGCCCCATTCCCAATGAAAAATAGTATCTTTTTTTCCCAATTGTGGCTCTAAATTTTCCCAATTTCATTCAGATGGAATTATCAGCGAAAATAGTGAAATTTACAGGTTCAAAAGTAGCAAATTTACTAATTATTTGCCATATTGTTGTAAGCATAAGAAATTAAATCATATTTAAAAGAAAATTATATGACTAAACATTCAATTCTGAACTTTTGATTATATAAACTGTCATGTTACTTTCATATTCAGTATCAAATATTTCCCAAATATTCCCAAATGTCGTTAATTTTCCCAATTGCATGGGCCCCGACCACATTCCCAAATTACTGAAAAAAATCACTGGAAATTAAATGCTGATAAAATGTAAAAATGGATGTTTGCACCGTAAAATCAGCATTTACCGTCTGCAAACATAACGTCAGTATCTAGTTATTCCCACTCTAATGCAAACTATATTTTTGTGAATAAAAAGCAATTGTGACGTTAGCAACGTCAAAGCCTAGTATGTTTTAGTTTTACAGCCGTAACTAATGAGCAAACAACCAATGAAATTTGATGTTATGGCGACATTGCATTAGAATCAGTTTTAAATGTTTTATTTGGATAAAAAATGGTAAATTTGAGTAAAATGTAATAAGCAACAAGTGATTCTAACCAAGTATTGATTATTATTCTGAACGGATTTCCCATCACTATTTTTACAAAATGTATTCAGACTTCAGTTCATTTTATAGTTTCTTATTAATTTATTCCAGGGGTCTATTGTAATGTATTTCAAAGCTTGAATGCTTCAGACTGCTTTCTGACCTTGAAAATTTAACTAGGGCTGTCTCAATTCACTGTGGTTCTTGATTCACCGCGGTTTTTGACAACGGTTTGATACATGTACAACATACAAGAAGAGGCAGTATATCGTCAAAGATAACTTTGAAAATACAATAATTCTCAAAGCATTCAAGTTAGAAATGATATTAATTTGTTGTTTTTAAACTTGTTTTATAAAAATATATCTGACGAATTACAGAGGCGGATTCAAGGGGGAGTAGGGGGCGTATGCCCCCCTAAAATTTTCCAATCATGGGTAAAACGATCATTTTCAATCAAAAAATAGTAAATATTAGTGAATATCAACTACCTGTTAGTAAATATAATTGTTAAATGCATCAATTTTCATTCTTTAATCAATTACAGTCATGAAAATGGGTCCTAAAATAAAAAAATGCAGAAATTCAAGAGCCTCAGGGGACCTAGGCGATCCCAAGACCCCTTGCCAATTCTTTGCGCCCCTAACTAAAAAGCTGGATCTGCCACTGAATTACAGAAATGCTTTCATGAATATCTTCATTAAAAATGATGCATCGTGATAATGAATCGTATCATGAGTAAATATCATGATACATGTACGTATCTTATCATGAGCTTAGCATATCGTGACAGCTCTAAATTTAACCCCCTGGATGGGTGACTGTCTGTATGACTCATTTATGGCTTTGGAAATAGAAAAACCCTGACGATTTTTTTAGTACTAGAACACTTATATAGTGACTACTACATGTAGTATAACTTAACTCGTCATACACTTTGATGTCCCACTTTCAAGAATGGTGGATGATATTCTGTCATAGACCATTTGAACCATCCAACCAAAGATTGTACTCTATATCTTCCAAAAAGGAAGTAACCGGATGTGACAGTTCTACCGAATTGAAGCGACGGGTGTTGCATGCAAGCAGGAGATGCTTACTCTTCCTGGGCACCTGGTCTCACTCTCATATCGGGAGTTCGCTTCTTTTCATATGGTGGAGGATTTTGTTTGTTTGCTTTTGTTCCTGTTTTATCCTGATTTTGTATGCCTTCGGTCTCTGATTTTCTGGGTTATCGATTTTGTGCTGTAAACAGGGATATGGTCATTATCCATATTTGTCATTATACATACATGTAATAATTATACGTACACATGACAGAGTGAACTAAGGGGACCACACATATTAAGGAGGCACTAGCCTTGACCTAATGCATTCTGCACTGAGGAAGAAGAATGATGTAAAGTTGGCGATCACAGTCTTTCCCAAAAACTTTTAGCTCACATAGGTCATTCTGACCTTATTTCATTCTGACCTATGTAATAAAGAAACACATAAGGCCGAAAACAAAAACTGTCCGAAAAACAAGAGGCCCAAGGGGGCCACATAGCTCACCTGAGTTGCAAACAATAGAATGATAGTGGACAATTTGGCAGAGGACCTTGAGTACTTGCTTCCAGTAAGGTTTCGTTAAATTCTGTGTAGCAATTTCAGAGGAGATGTCGAAAATATGTCATCCAATCAGAGCTCTTGGCGGCAATATTCTTTGACCTGTTGGCATGAAAAAACACAAAATTGGTAGAGGACCTTGAGTACTTGCTTCCTGTAAGGTTTACTGAAATTCTGTGCAGCGATTGCAGGGAGATGTCAAAAATGTGTCAGACAATCAGAGCCCTTGACAGCCATATTTACTAAACGGTCGTCACGAAAAACACAAAATTGGTAGAGGACCTTGAGTACTTGCTTCCTGTAAGATTTCTGAAATTCTGTGCAGTGGTTGCAGAGGAGATTTTGAAAATGTATCAGCAGATCAGAGCCCTCTGCAGCCATATTTATTGACCGATTGGCACGAAAAACACAAACTTGGTAAAGGACCTTGAGTACTTGCTTCCTATTACGTTTCATGAAATTCAGTGCAGCGGTTGCAGAAGAGATGTCGAAAATGTATCGGCCAATCAGAGCCCTTGACGGCCTTATTTGTCGACCAATCAGCACGAAAAATAGAGGACCTTGAGTATTTGCTTCCTGTAAGGTTTAGTGAAATTCTGTGCAGCGTTTACAGAGGAGAAATCGAAAACGAGTCAGCCAATTAGTCCTTGACGGCCATATTTGTTGACTGATTTGCGCAAAAAACACAAACTTAGTAGAGGACCTTGAGTACTTGCTTCCTGTAAGATTTTGTAAAATTCTGTGCAGCAGTTGCAGAGGAGAAGTCGAAAATGCATCAGCCAATCAGAGCCCTTGGCAGTCATATTTGTTGACCAATCGGCACAAAAAACAGAAACTTGGTAGAGGACCTTGAATACTTAATTCCTGTAAGGTTTTGTGAAATTCTGTACAGCAGTTGTAGAGGAGATGTTGATAAAATGTCAGCCAATCAGAGCCATCGGTGGCCATATTTGTTGACAGATCGGCACGAGAAACACAAACTTGGTAGAAGACCTCGAGTTCTTGCTTCTTGTAAGATTTCTAAATTCATGCCGCTGTTTCAGAGGAGAAGTCGAAAATATAGAAAGTTTAATGACAGATGACGGACGCCGCGCTATGACAATAAACAAGAGGCCTAAGGGGGCCACATCGCTCACCATAGGAGACTGTATGTATGTTTTAAATCAAAGTCAGTATAATATAAAACCTGAAGAAAATAGCTTTTAGTGAAGCTTTTAGAAGGACAATGTGTACTTACTTCCTGTAAAGTTTGGTGACATTCTGTGAAGTAGTTTAAGAGGATGAGTCAAAAATGTGTCATCCAAATAGAGCCTATGGAGGACATCTTGGATTTCTGATCTGCTCCAAAAACACAAACTTGGTAGAAGGCAATGAGTACTTTCTTCCTGTGAAGTTTCATGAAATTCTGTGCAGCGGTTTTAGAGGAGAAGTCGAAAATGTGTCAGCCAATCAGAGCCTGTGGTGGCCATCTTGGATTTCCAATCGGCTCGAAAACACAAATTTGATAGAGGGCATTGAGTATTGGCTTCCGGTTAAGTTTTGTGAAGTTCTGTGCAGTGGGTTTAGAGGAGAAGTCGAAAATGTGTAAGCCAATCAGAGCCTGTGGCGGCCATCTTGGATTTCCAATCGGCTCGAAAAACACAAACTTGGTAGAGGGCATCGATCACTTGCTTCCTGTGAAGTTTCATGAAATTCTTTGCAGCGGATTCAGAGAACTCGAAAATGTGGCAGCCAATCAGAGCCTATAGCAGCCATCATGGATTTCCGATTGGCTTAAAAAGTACAAACTTAGTAGAGGGCATTGAGTACTTACTTCCTGTAAAGTTTCATGAAATTCTGTGCAACGGTTTCAGAGAAGTTGAAAATGTGTCAGCAAATCAGAGCCTGTGGCGGCCATCTTGGATTTCCGATCAGCTCGAAAAACACAAACTTCGTAAAGGCATTGAGTTCTGGCTCCCTGTGAAGTTTTCAGAGATTCTGTGCAGCAGTTTCAGAGGAGAAGTAGAAAAAGTGTCAGTCAATCAAAGCCTGTGGTGGCCATCTTCGATTTAAATCAGCTCGATATACAAGAACTTGGTAGAGGGCATTGAGTTTTGCATCCTGTGAAGTTTCAAAAGATTATATGCACCCATTTCAGAGGAGATTTCGAAAATGTGTTAGCCAATCAGAGCCCTTTGATTTTCGATAATGGATAGTATAATTGACAATCGATTGTCGCTCAGAGATAAAAGTATTACCATGATCACTACAATCAAAATTGTAAAAAATGAAAATGGTCAAGAAAAACAAATTAAATTGTTGGCCGTGCTTTACACATGCATTGTATTTCGATGCATTTGCAGTGTATGTATATATATGTTAAGCAGGTTGTAGCCTCAATGGTATTTCACTAGTTTTGAACTTGATTTTTGAAAATATGATAGTTCTGATAATTAATCAATAGTTAGTTTCCGATAGCGTCCCAATAATCGATAGTAAAATTTGTCCGATTGCTCTACTCAAATTTTCTATTTTTTATCCAAGTAAAACATACATTTGATCTATTATTAAAATAATGTTTTACCTCATAACCATGAAACCTTCAAACTTTATGATGACAATAACAAATTAAAGAAATTATTTGTAAATGGTATATATACATTTAGGTAAAAGTTGAGGAGTGCCAGAACAGTCTTGAAGCCCTGGTAGACACAAAAGGGCTCGATACAGTCCAATTTCTACAATGAACACAAGATCTCAGGATTTGAGAGAAGAAATCAAAAGTGCCAAGACCAAGTTCCTAGAACAACTCCAGGAAAACATTGAACAAAGGTATCTTTTGGGTTAATTATCCTTCTATATTGCATTCACAAGCACACATTTATTCATGGAGGTACAGTAAAGTAAAGTATTTTGATATCTATGATTTACTTATTGAGCCACTAACCCTCAGGGTAAAAGTGCAGATAGATAAGTCCTCAGATACAATAAGAGACAGAATGATATATATTTTTGCAATTTATTAGTCCCCTACCGGCAATGCCGAAGCGGACTTTACTTTCCTCTCGGTCTGTCTGTCCATCTGTCCCCCTGTCTGTCCGAATATCAGTTTTCCAGACTTTTTTCTGCAACGGATGGAGATATTCAGATGGTCTTGGATAGTTACAGAGCAAGTTCGACTTTCGTCACGCTTGACCTATTTTTCGAGGAGTTATGCCCCTTGATGATTTGGAAAATTCATTTTTTGTCAGTTTTCATGACTTTTTTCTGCAACAAATAGAGATATTCAGGTGAAATTTAATACAAAGCTTGGTCTTGGATAGTTACAGAGCAAGTTGGACTTTCGTCACGCTTGACCTATTTTTCGAGGAGTTATGCCCTTTGATTACTTGGAAAATTAAGTTATTGTCAGTTTTCCGGACTTTTTTCTGCAACAAATAGAGATATTCAGGTGAAATTTGATACACAACTTACTCTTGAATAGTTACATAGCAAGTTCGACTTTCATCACGCTTCACCTATTTTTCGAGGAGTTATGCCCCTTGATGACTTGCACAATTCAGTTTTTGTCATTTTTCCAAAATTTTCAACTTTCGTCACGCTTGACCTCTTTTTGTGCGAATAGCACATAGTGATTGCCTGATTTCTTCACTCATGGGAGCCCCGTCTACTGAGTATGTATAAACGATGTTACTCTGTTTACATGTACCTTGGGACTGCTTCAGCGTCATGATCGGTATAAAGTCTGATCACTGTCTGAATCAATGAATTATATCTATATGAATCGAGCTGTCGTGTTATGTAAATGCATGACCTAATGAAAAATTGCATCTGTATGTACTGAGATGAACACAGTGTGTTGGAAACCCCTTTCCATTACCAGGTGATTATCTGTTTTAGTGGACAATATATAAATGAAACGGTGCTATCGATAAAGATATTAAGTTGAATCATTGAAACGTAAAACTAACTTCAAGTAGGCTTATTGCGCCCCTCTTCACAAAATAAAATGTGTATACGACGGAAAAATTAGGAACTTCCATCATGAAATATGATATTAACAATTATGAAAAATAAAAGATCAAAACATTCCCGTTTAGGATGTATCATGTTTTTATATACTAAAAAAGAAGTGAATTTTCGTTCAAATTCTTAGCACACACCTAACATTGAACATGAAAGGTTAAAGAGAGAGTGGGGATCAAATTAGAAAATAAGATTCGTCTTCTTTCCTTGTATATGGAATCATCAATCGATAGTCATATTGGATTGTTGTATTTTTTAGGGGGGACGGATAGATTTAATGTGATGTTATTTAATTTTCATGTTCACTGTCAGACATCATCTTTCAATCCATTACGACAACATTATGCATTTGCATTTTAGTTCTGTCTTTATACTTCCATAAACTGGCCTACGAAGGTGTTCAGGAACAAATATAACTTTGAAAACACAATATTTTGTCATACATTGTAAGTGATATTATTCTGGCTATTCGCACTCAGTACCTTTAGTGCTTTGATTTTGAATTGATAAAGCTGATAAAACCTCAGAACTGAGCTGCACGGTTTAATTAAAGCTCATGTTTAATTGAAGAGTAATTCATAGGCAGAGTTGCAGGACATAGATATATGCCGCCAGTAGGGGACTTATATTGCTCAGCGATCATAACATTTGTTATCTGTTTTTTTCCTTGAAATTAGATTTCAGTATCTCATTCCTAGGACTTACGTTATAATTTTGTATTTAACATAATAACACTATGGTACTTCAGATGACATGTGCTATGACAAACACCCTGCAGTCGGTTCCATCAGATTCCGACGATCGAGTACAGAGCATGACTACAGTACAACACCCTCCTCCTCAGGCCAAGCTATCTCCATTTCAAGAAATTACCAGGTAAGAAAGTTGTTAGATTTCAGGTTTGTGTTTTTAGCTCTACTGGTCATAGGCCAGTCGAGCTCATGCGATACCCCGTCGTCCGGCGTCTGTCTGTCCGTACATCCGTCCGTAAACAATTCTTGTGCTCGCAACTCCTCTGAAACTATAAGAGATAGAAATGTAACTCTTTTTACATTAGACTTGGTCTGTGGTCTAGTTGTGCACCTGACATTTTGTTTGAGCCCCTGAACCCCAGGGTCTTCGAAAAAGGGTGTGGTCATTTTCTTCTATATAACTCTACAGGTATGTAATCTTAAGCTCGCAACCCCTCTAACGCTTTAAATGATGGAGACTTAATTCTTTTTGCATATTATGGGTCTGTGGTCTTGTTGTGCACCTGATATTTTGTTTGAGCCCTTACCCCCAGGGTCCTAGAAAATGAGCGTGGTCATTTTCTCCTATATAACTCTATGTAATCTTGTGCTCGCAACTCCTCTGACGCTATAAATGATGGAGTCAAATAATAATAATTCTTTTTGCAATATGATGGATGTATGGTCTAGTTGTGATATTTTGTTCTAGCCCCTGACCCCCAGGGTCTTAGAAAAAGGGTGTGGTCATTTACTTCTATCTTGTGCTCGCAACTCCTCTGACACTATAAATGATGGAGAATGGAGACTTAATTCTTTTTGCAATATGATGGGTCTGTGGTCTTGTTGTGTGTCTGATATTTTGTTTGAGCCCCTGACCCCCAGGGTCTTAGACAATTGGTGTGGTAATTTCCACCTATATAATTGTGCTCTCAACACTTCTAAAGCTATTAGTGATGGATTGTTTATTCTTTATGCAATATGATGGATCTATAGTCTTGTTGTGTCATTGATGTTTCATTTCAGGCAGCACCTCCTGGCCCCTAGGATCTTGGAAAGTGGGTGTAGCATTTTTTTATGTAAATACAATGTTCTATATTTCGGATATTATTAATTAGGGATGTGAGGGATATTCTAGTTGCAGTCAAATGGATATATGTGGTTTTATTGTACAACTTAATATTTTGTTAGAGTGCCTGCTCCCTATTGTCTTTGGTTTTAAAAAGTGGTAATTGATATTTATGTGTTATGTATCTTACTCACTTGTTAATGAGTGAATAAAACAAAACAACCAGGAGAGCTACAGTCTCGTCAGAGACTTCTGGTTTGTGAATACTGCATGACAATCTGGATATCGTACCTTTTTAGCTCGCCGTGATGAAAATGTCTGGAGAGTTAATGCCATACCCTCGGCATCGTTGTTGTCGTCGTCCTTAGTCAAAACTTTAACCTGGGCTATATCTCTTGAACTAAGGAGAAGGGCTTTGATATTTCACATGGAGATACCTTGTGACAAGGCCTTTCATTTGAGACCATGACCTTTGACCTTTTGACCTTGGACTTTGACCTACTGTTCAAAAAGTTTAACCTGGGCTATATCTCTTGAACTATAATGGGAAGGGCTTTCATATTTCACTTGTAGATACATTTTGTACCTTGTGACAAGACCTTTCAACTGAGACATGACCTTTGACCTATAGACCTTGACCTTGGACTTTGACCTACCTTTTTTGTACTTTTTAAAAAACTTTTACCTGGGCTATATCTCTTAAACTATAACAGTCCAAGAGAATACTGGAAACGGTAATATTACTAAAAGCAATATAATTGATTAAATTGGAGTTATCTTTCTTGGAAATTTATCTCTTTATATTACTGCAAGTAGTAATACTATTTAGATTGTCAGTTCGCTCTTATACCAGTGGATTCGGGGAGAAATGAGGGTGATTAGGAGTTGTATCTGATTAAAATGTACACTGAAAAATTATTCAGAACATCAGGAAAATTTTTTCCTTAACATATTTGAAGAAAATGTGATTTTAGAAAGAAGAAAAAACGAAAAATAGGTTCTAAATGGAATTATCTTCACTTTTCAGTAGAATTTTTTTTTCATATTTAATGAATTTGTTGTTGAGTGAAAGAAGTGTATGATAGAAACTGCGCTAGAGTCTTTAAAACTTTGCTTTGCCTATATTACAGAAATATGTAATATAGGCTGGCAACATTACTGTTTTCAATAATATCAGGGATTATTGTTAACAGTAATATTACAGTTTTAAGTAATATTACTATTTTTAGTATTCTCCTGGACTGTATAAGGGACAGGGCTTTGATATTTTACATGTAGATGCCTTGTGGTGAGACCTTAAATTTGAGACCATGGCCTTTGACCTAGTGACATTGGCCTGGCACTGACACTATCATAATGCAATATTAGTAGGTTAAGAGAGCGCATGGGTATCAGGTGAGTGTTGTGCCCCCGGGACTCTTGTTTATATGGCCTTACCTGTATTTAATTTCATATATATCACTGGTTTTACATGGGACCTCCATTTATTAGTTCAACCGTCTATCTGTTTCATACAGCCTTTCTAACAATTCATGTATTAAAACCATCAAAAGCACTGTGGGTTTATAGGGATCACCTTTTCCTGTGAACATCGTGAAAATCCATCTGCCAATCTGTTTGTTAAACTGTTTGTCAGTCTATCTGCTTGTTGGGTATTGTAGTCACACATTCACATTATGGCTATTTTTATAGATATGTTATACTAAAATTAGACTTGCAGGGTTGGTCAAGCATGATAATACTCAATATCCTATTAGGCTCAAGGTCATCTGCAGAATAAGTTTTATATCTTATAAATCGTTTATCATTTATCGTGTATAATTTATTAAGGTATATTCATGTTGCCAACTATTTAATTACAATTATCAATTAACAATGGATGTATAATTTCAGATGATATAGTGGTAATTCCTTATCCTGAAGCCTCCAATAAACTGCCTATGATCCACAAACATGGGAATCCAGTCGATTCAGCTTATCCTAAATCTGCATCAAAATCCTCAAAATTCAATCCGCTTTAAACCATTCAGAGCAAAGCCAAAAAAAATCCAAGGGGAGAGAATGAGGAAAACTAGACAGTATAGAAATGCAAACAAAATCTCCCATGTTACTGAATGGTGACAATATTGACAGCTTGTGTCATTGTAGACAGTATAAAATTGCAGCATCCTGGTAAAAGAAAGGTTGATCATGATTTGATGGCTGATAAAAAGTTCAATTCTTCTCCAAGCAGTGCTAGCGGAACAAAACAGAAAACGATCGGCGATGTTTTAATATTTCTTGAGTGTATTTAACAAAAAATTATGAATTGCTGACAGTGTGTTTATTGTAATGAGCGGAAAAAATCTGGGAAAATTTGCAGGTACGGTCAATTATGATTAGATTCAAAACCCAAATAGGGTCTAGGTCAAATATCCAGGGGCAAACAAACAGGACATGTCACATACTTTTCTTATTGTCCATTGCCAAAATGTTTGGAGTTAAATGTTTGAATTCAATTTGGCTGTTTTTTATTAGTGATGATAATCATGATAATATACCGTGTAGCATGATTGGTTGAGAAATCAATATGCAAGGTTTTTATTTAACATTACTTATTATGTGCAGTTGAATTGTATGCTTTTATTTCTTCATCTTATCCTGAAAAATTGATGTGATTTTTTTCACGTTATATATGCACAATGTGTAAAGAAATGGACCTTGACTTATAAGTGTCATGATTTTTAAAATGGAGTTGACGTCTAGAATTTGATGGTATGATTTTTTAAAGAATCATTGACATCATTGAAGAACCAAGATGATTAATAAAAGAATTTTTTACAATTCAAGTCTTTTTGGAAATACGACTCATTCCCAATTGAGAGGGTATCTGACGTCATGAAATTGGTATGAAAGCGTTGATTTTAATTCGGTTTTTACCCATTTTGATGACTGATATCAGCTTTATATGTAGGTACTGTGTCACAAATTCACTGTTTGTCCCAATACCTCCATTTCTTTGGTGGGTACACAAACCTATTGTTCAACCTTATGTTGATTATCTAGTTTTATATTCTATATTTTTAGGCTATATTTTAAAAATAAAATGTGGAATTAGATATTTGTGTTCTGCTTAATATTTGCAGACTATTTTTTTATCCACTTCAAATGGAAAACTCTATTCCAGATTACAAGTTTGAATTTGGCCTCCATAATTTTTGTCTGTGAAAATTGTCATTTTTTATCCCAATTAAGATTTTTTTTCTGTTGTATAGTGGAATCAGGTCTCTTTTTACTATGGGAACCAGGCAGTTGTCTGAAACCCTTGGTTGATAGCAATCAGTTGTGTAAATGTGTGTTTATATGTCGGCATATTTATCCCCTTGTGCAACTTTGAAGCTGAAGGGATATAGTTACGCCACCTTGTGAAAGTGTTTGTGTTAGTGAGTATGTAGGTCTACAAATGCTTGTGGACACTCACAATTTTTTTCAATCTTCATTAAACTTTGCATGCAAGTTGTCCATGTTGAGACGATACCTATTGATTTTATAGGTCAAAATCAAAGTCACAATTTGTGATAAAAGAAAAAGTTTGTGGACACTCTAGAGGTCACATTTTGCTTCCAGTCTTTTTCAGGCATGTAATTGATATTTGCCCATGGTGAGAAAACAACACTTATTAAATTTCATGGTCAAAAGTCAAGGTCACTTTTTGTAATTATTAAAAAACCTTGTGGACATTCTTGGATATCACAGTTTTCATAAAATCTCCATCAAACTTTGCATAGAAGTTGTCCATGGCAAGAGGACAAAACCTACTGAATTTCAGGGTCAGACCTGTCACAGTTTACCTCCAATGTTCATCAGTCTTTGCATGTAAGTTGTCCATAGTGAGAAGACAATACCTATTGATTTTCAAGGTCAAGGTCACAATTGCTGATAGTAGAAAAAAAAATGTAGACACTCTAGATATCGCAGTTTACTTCCTATCTTCATCAAAAATTGCATGTAAGATGTCCATGATGGGAAGACAACACAATGGATTGATTTTCAGGGTCAATGTCACTATTCATAATTATACAAAAGCCTTGTGGACTCTCTAGAGTTCATAGTTTACCTCGGATCTTTATCAAAAGTTGCATACAAGGTGTCCATGGTAAGAGGACAAGACCTTTTGAATTTCAGGGTCAGAGATCAAAGGTCAAGGTCACAATTGGTGATAATTGGAAATCATTGTGGATACTCTAGAAGAGGTCACCAGTTACTTCCAGTATTCATCAAACCTTGTTTAAGTTGCCCATGGTGAGAAGACAACATCTATTGATTTTAAAGGTCAAAAGTCAATGTCATGTCACTATTGGTAAACAATCGAAAAACTTAGGACATCACAGTAAATTACTTCCAATCTTCATCAAACTTCGCGTACTAGTATTAGTTGCCCATGGTTAGAAGGCAAGACAAGGCCAAGGTCACAATTGGCAATACATTTAATAGAAAAAAACCTTGTTGACACTCTAGAGAACCTCTGTAATACAAAATGCTATTTGGATTAATCAAAACTTTAAGGAGAAAACAAAGACAGAAGGACATGATGATGACATTCCACATCACTATTCAATTTGTGCTACATACTGAATAACTATGTTCTGAATCATCAACCCCCCACAAACGAAGTTTGGGGAGGTATATAGGAATCACCCTGTCTGTTTGTCTGTCTGTCCGTCAGTCCGGTTAAGAAGTTTTGAAAGCAGTTTTCTTTTATACTATGGTAGACCGTTCATATTTCATACACATATTCACCATAAAGAGTACTACATTTTAGTACCATGAATTTTTACCCTGTGACCTTGACCTTCACTCTATACAACATTTAATGTTAAGATATTTGGTAGGCATTTCATATTTCATACACACATTCACCATAAAGAGTACTACATTTCAGTACAATGAATTTTAACCCTGTGACCTTGACCTTCACCCTATACAACATTTTATGCTATGATGTTTTGAAAGCAGATTTCTTTTATACTATTAATGGTAGGCCTTTCATATTTCATACACACATTCGCCATAAAGAGTACTACATTTCGGTACCATGTTTTTTTTTACCCTGTGACCTTGACTTTCACCCTGTACAATTCATGCTAAGATGTTTTGAAAGCAGGTTTCTTTTTATACTTTAAATGGTAGGCCTTTCATATTTCATACACCGATTCACCACAAAGAGTGCTACAGTTTGGTATCATGACTTTTGACCTTGTGACCTTAACTTTGGTCTTATGTTAAGATTAGGACATGTTTAGATATTTTGAAAGCAGTTTTTTTATTCTATGAATGGTATCTTAAGGTCTTTCATTCTTCATAGAAACGTTCACCACAAGGGGTACTGCAGTTTGGTATCATGACTTGTGGCCTTGACCTTGACTTTTTAATTATGTTGCAGTTTAAGTTAAAAAGATTTGAAAGCAGATTTGTTGCATATTATAAATGGTTGGCTTTTCACATTGCATCATGAATGGTCCCATTTATAAAAAAAATGTCCCGCGGGGGTGTAATTCTTCCACTGTAGGGCAGTTCTAGTTTCCCAGAATTTTGCGTCGATTCCATATAATTTGATGCCATTACAATTATCACACTGTATTTCCAGCGGTCACAGCAGCCACGTTTCAAGCCACCGTGGACGAAACGTGGTGACAGTGAGACAATTTAGGGGAAGGGGATCGACAAACGTAACTAGCTGTGATTGTCGGGGCAAATGTTTAAACTGTCAACTGTCAAAACATCTGCCACAGCAGCTGAGGCGCAGATACCTACTTTCGCAACAATACGTGACATCACGTTACAGACCGTAAGAAAGCTTGGAATTGTTCCGTAACGGGACGGGAAGCAACAGTATTAATCAAACTCTTGCGAGAGGCGCCGAGATTATAATTTATACGAGTTTGTACATGAGTACGATGTATACAATACATCATGCGAGTTGTAACGACTCCTCTTCGACATCTGCACGACTTTATACGTGTACGAGTTCTGCAAGACACTTTCGCGACATTTTCTCGAGCTCTGTCGATTTGAGTATCAAAAGTCATTCCCATGATTCCCTCACTTTCTCTCACATTAATGTTTTCATTTTCATAGTATATCAACGAAAAAGAAAAGAAAAAAGAAAAAGAGGCCCTAATGGGCTGACATATTCAAGGGTCCATGCAAACTCAGAAAAAAAAATCATTCAATCATGGAAAATTTGTCCAAATAACTTGCATCAGTAGATTATAAAAGAAAGAAAATGTTTCGTCTTTCATCTATAATGGAAATTTTTATTTTCGTATAAATTTCATGCAAGAAATTCAAAATCATCAATTATAAAAAGGTATCAAAAAAGATACTTATGACACACTTTATGTTCTGGTTTTATTGAAAAGAAATACACCCCCCCCCCCCCAATGGCAAAATAATTCCTATTGGTGTACATGTAGGACCTTCAATACTTTTTGGAACATTTAGTACGTATTTTACGTGTAATTTTCAGCCTGAAAAAAAGTAATACAAAACAATTTTAGCATGTACATACATGTAATCCAAAAGTCAAAAAGGGCTCTTAGATATAGAACAATCTTGAATATGCACGCTTCTTGGATATTTAGATATTATAAGAAGATAATTTTCAACATAATTTGCACCATCCAGAATCTATCTTCGAAAGAAGCTTAAAATAAGTATAAAATTGAAGAAATCTTGTATAACTCTGTATCTTGTTACTTACTAATAATTATGCATAATCTTGTACATGTACCGTGTACAGATTAATTCATTCAAATTGTTCAGCAGTTCTGAGGAAGAAAATGAAGAGTCAATACACGTAAAACGTGCAAAAGGGAGAAAAATCTAGTCGACGGTCGAATAATATCAATCCCTGTTTAAATGTTTCAGCTCGTACATTTCTCATTCTTAGCTCGTGCTTCACTCGCATGTATGATGTCACATCTCGTATAAATTCGTAAAAATCTAAACTCGTACTGATCTCTTATCTTCGTTTGTCGAAAAGACGTCGTTTACAAGTCGATGTGTGTGTATTCGCAATAGCATTGCGTATATTCACATTCACATTGCGTATATTCGCATATTCTCGATAGTTTTATGTATATCCGCTATAGTATTGCATATATTCGCCGAAACATTGCGTACATTGTCTATTCGCATTAGATTGGCATACATTCGCTATAGTAATGCGTATCTTCTCAGTAATTTTGCATATATGTACTCGTAAATAGGATCGCGAATATTCGCAGTACTTTTGCGAATATACGCAATGTTATTACGAATATACGCAATACTGTAATAGTCCACCCTGACCATTTCGGTTATGTTCAGAACATACATTAAACGCTCAAATACCTAGATGTTGGGTTCGTTTGGTGTTGAAATAGATGATAAATATGGTATAAGCATATATAGTTTGTGAGACACATTATGCTTTGTATGCATTTTGGGAGAAGTAATCAAGTAAAACCAAAGAGTCACGTTGTTTTAAAATCATTTAACCTCTCACCCTTCTCTTCTCAATCGCCCAAACACTAAAACAAGAGGCCCAAAGGGGCCATATCGTTCACATGACGTAAAAATTGAGCCGAGAGCAGCGATCTTTGATTTCCAATCGGGTCGAAAAACACAGACTTGGTAGAGGGCATTATGGAATCCTGTTTGTACCGCTTACTGTCATCATGCCATCGCCGGCGATGTCACGATGGCGATGCTACCATGGCGAAGTTACGATGCCGCTATGGCGAAGTTACAATGCCACAATGGCGAAGATATGATGCCACGATGACGAAGATACAATGTTCACATCGTGACATCTTATCATCGCCATCATGCAATCGCTATCGTAACTTCGTGTCATCGCTATCGTCACATCGTGTCATCGCCATCGCAACATCGTGACATCACCATCGTACCATCGTGTCATCGCCATCGTGTCATTGCCATCATAACATCATGTCATCGTCATCGTAACATCTGGTCATCACCATCGTCTCATCGCCATCGTAGCATCGTGTCATTGCCATCGTAACATCTTGTCAACGCCATCGTAGCATCGTGCCATCGTCATCGTAGCATCGCCATCTTAGTAGCGTGTCATCGCCATCGTAGCATCGTGCCATTGTCATCATAGCATCATGTTATCGCCATCGTAACATCGTGTCATCGCCATCGTAACATCGTTTCATTGCCTTCGTAACATCTTGTCAATGCCATCGTTCATGTAGCATCGTGCCATCGCCATCGTAGCATCGCCATCGTAGTAGCGTGTCATCGCCATCGTAGCATCGTGCCATCGTCATCGTAACATCTTGTCATCGTCACATCGTGTCATCGCCATCGTAGCATCGTGCCATTGCCTTCGTAACATCATGTCATCGTCATCGTAACATCTGGTGATCGTTATCGTCTCATCGCCATCGTAGCATCGTGTAATTGCCATCGTATCATCTTGTCAACGTCATCGTAGCATCGTGCCATCGCAATCGTAGTAGCGTGTCATCGCCATCGTAGCATCGTGCCATCGTCATCGTAACACTTGTCATCGCCATCGTCACATCGTGTAATCGCCATCGTAACATCGTGTCATTGCCTTCGTAACATCTTGTCAACGCCATCGTAGCATCGTGCCATCGCCATCGTAGCATCGCCATCGTAGTAGCGTGTCATCGCCATCGTAGCATCGTGTTATCGCCATTGTAGCATCGTGTCATTGCCTTCGTAACATCTTGTCTACGCCATCGTAGCATCGTGCCATCGCCATCGTAGCATCGCCATCGTAGTAGCGTGTCATCGCCATCGTAGCATCGTGCCATCGTCATCGTAACATCTTGTCATCGTCACATCGTGTCATCGCCATCGTAGCATCGTGCCATTGCCTTCGTAACATCATGTCATCGTCATCGTAACATCTGGTGATCGTTATCGTCTCATCGCCATCGTGTAATTGCCATCGTATCATCTTGTCAACGTCATCGTAGCATCGTGCCATCGCAATCGTAGTAGCGTGTCATCGCCATCGTAGCATCGTGCCATCGTCATCGTAACACTTGTCATCGCCATCGTCACATCGTGTAATCGCCATCGTAACATCGTGTCATTGCCTTCGTAACATCTTGTCAACGCCATCGTAGCATCGTGCCATCGCCATCGTAGCATCGCCATCGTAGTAGCGTGTCATCGCCATCGTAGCATCGTGTTATCGCCATTGTAGCATCGTGTCATTGCCTTCGTAACATCTTGTCTACGCCATCGTAGCATCGTGCCATCGCCATCGTAGCATCGCCATCGTAGTAGCGTGTCATCGCCATCGTAGCATCGTGCTATTGTCATCGTTGCATCATGTCATCGCCATCGTAACATCGTGTCATCGCCATCATAGTATCGTGTCATCGTCATCGTAACATCTTGTCATTGCCATCGTAACATCTTGTCATCGCCATCGTAGCTTCGTGTCATTGCCATCATGTCATCGCCATCGTAGCATCGTGCCATCGCCATCGTGTCATCACCATCGTAGCATCGTATCATCGCCATCATAACATCGTGTCATCGCCATCGTAACATCGTGTCATCGCCATCGTAGTATCGTGTCATCGCAGCATCTTGTAATCGCCATCGTAGCATCGTGTCATCGCCATCGTAACACCGTGTCATCGCCATCGTAGTATCGTGTCATTGCCATCGTAACATCTTGTCACTGCCATCGTAGAATCGTGCCATCGCCATCGCAGCATCGTGCCATCGTCATCGTGTCAACGCCATCGTAGCATCCTGTCATCGCCATCGTAATATCGTGTCATCGCCATCATAGTATCGTGTCATCGCCATCGTAACATCGTGTCATTGCCATCGTAAAATCGTGTCACTGCCATCGTAACATTGCATAATTTTAACCAAGCGCGAATGTTTCACTATGAAAGTCCAATAGTGCAACCCCAAAACCCCAAAACTGAAAAAAATTACTCCGAAGAGAGAAAGATTGTCCAGAAAATATTTTTTTCTAGAAAAGTAACGTAACTGAAAGAAAACTCCTGCTTGTTTGGTAAAATTTACCTTAGTGGCACACTCTTTTTCCAGACCCTGGGGTCAGGTGCTCAAACAAAATATCAGATAAACAACTAGACCACAGACTAACTATACTACAAAAGGAATTTGAAGTAATTCATTTTGTATATACTAGGACTGTATAATATAATATAACTACTCTCTATCAATTATATTTTCTAAGAATTTGTGCTCCAAAGATAAGATTAACCCTTTTTCAAGACCCTGGGGGTCCGGCGATCAAACAAAATATCATATGCACAACAACATCACAAACTGATGATAATGCAAAAATAATTAACTTTTACTCATTTATACTTTTTGAGAATTGGTCTTCACAAAATTACATAGAATTTACAGGAGAATGACCACACCCATTTTCCAAGACCCTGACTTCAGGGGCTCAAACAAAATAGCAGGTGCACAATTAGACCATAGGCCCATTATAATGCAAAAATACCAATCACTGATTCAGAGGATTCGCGTTCACGAGAAAAGTGTAACGGACGGACAAACAGACGGACACCGGACACAGGGCGATCGCATAAGTTCGGAGCTAATAAAACCATCAAATTATATATTATTTTTGCAGCCACGTAACCTAATTTGGATAACTTTGCAATAAAATTTCAAACCAAACCATTGTTTGTGTATCAAATTAATGAAGTTATGTATAAACCCTTCTACACCTAAAATTTGCTTTTTGATCGGTCTTTTTCTGATAATTATACCAATAAACTTCAGACAGGGTACCCTAACAGCAGAGGGGATTAGATTTTCAGTATGTAATAATTAAATCCACTCCCCCTTCACTCGCCGAGGGGCGTATAGCTAGCCTTAGGGTGTTTTAAACGTGGACGTCTATATAGAGGGGTCAACACAGAAGGGGATTAATTGTTAGACAAGAAAGGCTGAATCGGGAAGAGTATGAGGGCCTTCCCAGAGAAACATTTTAAAAATGAAGGAAAATGGTGGCTTTTGAGGCGCATTATCTACTGAAATTAGACTGTTCAAAGCGATCAAGCGTATGGTGAACCTAAGATTTAGACAAAGATGAGGAAAAAAATCGATATGCGAATGAAATGTTGTCGCTTTTTCGCCAGACATACATGGATATTGAATACCCTCAATATCTTAACTAAAAGCACGCAGTTTGATAGCGATCAGTGTGTGCAAATTTGAATGTACATTGTATAAACCTACGAAAATTTTAAAATAAAATGTATTCATATGGGTGCTTTCTGAACTTTAACCGAAAAGCATGTCATAATGGCCAATAGTACTTCTTTTAGCACTGCCGAGGAGGACACTTCCCCTTTTTGCGAAAACAATGATGACGGTTTTACTACAAACGTATGCCTGGCTATACCCTTGTCGCCAGATGTATTCATTTTTGTGTCGCCTGCGAAGCATAGCGACACTTAGGGATCACTTTGTCCGTCCGTCTGTTTGTTTGTCTGTCTGTCTGTCACACTTGGATGTCACACCCTATAAAAGTGATTCCTGAGTGTCGCTATGTTTCGCAGGCGACACATGCATTCCTTGGAATGATTTTATTTATTTTATACAATGAATGATTCCTGTCCAAACAAGATTTCCAATGGCTAATAGTACATTGCAGTATTTTCTTATCTTACAAATGCCGGTGTTATATATTTGTTTTTCCCCCATAGCAGCTCCCCCTCCCCCTACCGTTACTGGTTTGGATTTGATCTTTTTGATTATTTTGCGTTCAACAGAAATTTTCAATTCCTAAATGCTCACTCCGTTTTTCTTATATTATCTGTCTGCGTATCTGTCTGTTTGACCATCTGTTCGTGTCTGTCTTTATTTCTGTCCTTTCCTTTCTTCCTCTGGATGAGTGGCTCTGTATATCTTTCTTTGTGTCTGTTTACCTTTCTGTCTGGATATCGTTCTGTGTGTCTGTCTGTGCGTGTATATGTAAGTTTTTCTGCATATATTTGTCTTTTTGCGTTTCTGTATATTTGAAAGGGTGTATGTTTGATTCGGTGTGTATTTGTTTCTTTTTATATGTCGTTTAACACTCCTTATGTCAATGGAAATTGTTCTGAATGCTGTGGAAATGGATTTGATTTTGAAAATTATAGTCATGTGTATTTATCTTTCTTATGTCAATGTGTCAAGATATGTCTACGAGTCTGTCTGTCTGTCTGTGAGATTCTATGTATGTGTGTATGTTTCTATCTCTGTGTCTGTCTTTGTGACTGTCTATTTATCCGTTTGTCTTTTTTCGTCTTTGTGTTTGTCTATCTTTGTGTTTTTCTGTCTGTCTGTCGCTGTGTGTCTGTCAGACTATTTATCTATATTTGCTTACCTGTTTGTCGTTGAGTTTGTCAGTCTTTATTTCCCTTTCTTCATATGTCTGTCTAAGTGTACCTTTATTTATGTACCTATCTTTGTGTCTATATGTGACTGTCTGTGACTTTACTAGTGTCTGTCTGCGTATCTGTCTGCATAAGTCTATCTATCTGTCTGATTTCTATATATCTGTTTGCCTTTCTGTCAGTCCAACTGTCTGCCTTTAAATAATTCTTAATCAAAATTAGCTCAAGGTCAAATGTGTTGGTCAGTACAGTTTAAACCTCTAAGTTAAGGCAAATCCTATAGGTCGGGGTCAGTGTACTTGAAATTGATCAAGTTTTTTTTTGTAAAGTTTTTATGTCAATGTGATATTTCATAAACTTTTGGTACAATAAAAGTTAATACAATAGGTCAAGGTCAAATCTCAAGGTCAAGGGTAATATCTGAAATCAGGTCTACCTGCTTAGGAATATCGCAAAGTTAAAGGTAGATTGTACCTCTGGTCCAAAATCGGGGAAAATTATGCAAAGATACCCCATTTATTCTTTTCATATTATTGCACATTGGGTTAAGCTAATATAGGTTTCAAATATATATTTTTGGTAATAAAATGTTTATACAATGTAAAAAAATATGGATTTATGGATTTTTCCTTGAGGCGTAACGTTAAAGATAGGGTTATTCGAATTTATAAACGATAAAGATAACCCTACAATCTAGGGTTTATTTGAAAAGGTTCAAGGATGATAAGCATGTAAAAAATATGTACATAATGTACATACGATATACGATATATAAATACGATATATATTGTATCTTCAAGGTCAAATGTCTATGTCGAGGTCAATACATGAAATACTTGAAATCTTGAAGTCAACTCATTATTTTCTTTATCCAAGCAAAATTCTACTATAAATTACATTTTTCAAGGACAATGTCAAAGTCAATATCTTATTTCAAATCTTTTCTCTAGTTAGGCTGTGTTTGGATTCGGAGGATTATTGTCGTGCTTTTTTATAACATGAATTAAATCAAATTCCGGAATTCATTCGAGGGGGGTAAAATGGCTATATATATAACAGTTTTTCCCCGGGGAAAAATCTACTATAACATGGGGACTACTATATAGCAGAATTTCCCCCCCGGGGGGGGACTACTATATAGTAGATTTACCGGGGGGGGGGAAGCCACTATATAGCCATTTTTCCCGGGGGTGGGGGTTGGGTGGGAAGATGGCTAGGGGGAAAGACTACTATATATCACCGGCTCTTTCACATAAAAATGATTCTTCCGTCGAGGAGGGCCCCCCCCCCTCCCCTCGGACTTCGCCCTTCTCGTTAGTCTGATTTTTATAAGGCATTATACATGCACAGAAACCGAAAAAAATATTTTTGACAAATTCTCTGTTCTAACTATAGACCCAACCGACCTTGCCTCCTTAAGATTCGCTTCTGATAGAACTTGAAAAGCATGTTCAGAATATGGGTCAAATGACTTGGCATTTTATATTATGCGGGGTTCGACCGATTTTCATCTGTTGTGGAGGGGATGATTATCCCAGAAACTAGGGGGTGGGGCTACCAACATGTTATGTCCGAACAGATAGAACCTGAACCATTTTAAACTTATCTTGTCTGATAACCCCTGGAAACGGATACATGTAAAGATCGAAAATTAGGATTCATTTTGACTACTTTTACTTCCTCCTTTCATGGTCCATTTTGTACTTTTTCATGAGAAAACACTCTAGAAAATTTATAAAAAGACAATTACATGTATACGTATTGATATTTTAATAAAAGTGGAAACCTAATAAATGATAAATTATGATATAAAAAAATGGTACATAATTGTCTCATAATATAAATATCTTGGCCTTAATTTTACACTCTCTGGAACTTTGAAAAATAATCCACCGCGCATGTGTAAATTGAAACAAAGTTACATAGCGATTACGATGGCGATGATATGATGTTACGATGGCGATGCTACGATGGCGATGTAATGATGGCGATGACAAGATGTTACGATGGCGATGACATTATGTTATGATGGCGATGCCACGATATTACGATGGCGATGATACGATAGCGATGTAACGAAGTGAACATCGTATCTTCACCATCATTGCATAGAAACTTCGCCATCGTTGCATAGAAACATCGCCACCGTAACATCGTAGTGTCGTAACATTGCCATCGTAACATCGTAACATCGCCATCGTGACATCGCTGGCGATGGCACGATGTTACGAAAGTAGTCATGTTTATGGCCGAGATCTGATTAATATACATGTTTTGGTTGTCTACAGCTTTTGTCTTAATGTTTGAAAAAATGGTGTTTACTAACCATCTAGTGCATTATTGTAAAAGTATTAGTTGAATAAAATAGCATTTTCATTCGAAATTCGTGATAGTCTTGAACAGATACTCAAACTTCATATTTTTCAATTTGCAGAAGTCCTTTACATTGTATATTTCTACCCCCCCCCCCTTCCAATTCAGTGATAAAAATTCCTCATAAGTTGGCGGATGATAGATGACATTCCCCACAAGTTTCAATGATAGAGATATTATCTTTCCTAAATCAAAATCGGTTCTTAACCAGGGAAATTGTGATCGTCTTGAACAAAAACTCAAACTTCACATTTTTCAATTTTCAGAAGTCCTTTAAACAGAATCGTTGTATCACTTTGTCTTACCCCCCCCCCCCCCTCCTTTCCCCCTTTCGAATATTCAGTGATAAAATTTCCTCGTAAGTTGGCGGAAGTTACGTCAATTGGTGAGTGGCGGCATTCGAAGATATTCCCCACAAATGTCAATGATAGAGATATGTCATTCCTAATTTTGAAAATCAGTTCTATTTAACAGATATTGTCTCAATCAAAATAATAAATGAATAAAAACTAATACTAAATGAGCGTATGTCTACAAATCACGATATTTAGACCCCCTTTTCCCTTCAGTGATACATTTTCCTCATAAGTCGGCGGAAGTAGCATACGTCAACATTAGAGGGGTTCCGAAATATTCCCCGCAACTAAAAGAGATAATTTTCTTTCCCCACAATATTAAGATGCCTTTCTTTCAAAAATTAAGCCTCAATTCAAAAAATTAAGTGAGTGACATTCAAAATCATCCTAATTTCTACCAGAAAAAAATCGAAAAATTACTGTTTTTATTGCTAGAAAGCACTTTCCCCACAATGTGATAAAAACACCCGATTCCCCACAAGTGAGTTTCAACGCGTAAGAGAGAGAGAGAGAGAGAGAGAGAGAGAGAGAGAGTGGGGGAGAGAGATCCTACTTTGATGGCTTTAAGGAGGGGGCAAGCATGACTTGTTTTATGAATAGATACAAAATGAACATGCACACATAGTTTACGAAATAGTCTTTTTAATTTATAACATGGCCAAGGGCGATTTACTACGGAAGCCCGTAGGTGACAGGTATGAATTATAATTTATCTGGCGACCGCCACTTAATTTATCTGGCGGCCGCCAGATAGATTATCTGGCGGCCGCCAGATTAATAAGTGGCGGCCGCCAGATAGATAAGTGGCGGACGCCAGATAAATTAAGTGGCGACCGCCAGATATTTAAGTGGCGGCCGCCACATAATTATCTGGTGGCCGCCACTTAATCTATTTGGAATGATAGATGCAAACTAAGGAGATGAAAAGAACAAAATATTTATCTGGCGGCCGCCACATAATTAAGTGGCGGCCGCCAGATATTTAAGTGGCGGCCGCCACATAATTATCTGGCGGCCGCCACTTAATATATCTGGCAGGCCGCCAATTAATTTATTTGGCGGCCGCCACTTTATTTATCTGGCGGCTGCCACATAATTATCTGGCGGCCGCCACTTAGTTATCTGGCGGACGCAACTTAGTTATATGGCGGCCGCCACATAATTAGGTGGCGGCCGCCAGATAAATTAAGTGGCGGCCGCCAGATAATTTAAGTAGCGGCCGCCAGATAATTTAAGTAGCGGCCGCCAGATTATTAAGTGGCGGCCGCCAGATAAATTTTAATTCATGCCTGTCCCCTACAGGCTTCCGTACTTTACAGGTCAAAATAATTATAATTTATTGGCTTAGGGTTTAACACGCGAAAGCCGACATGTTTGTGCATTTGGATTCTTTGTTGTAATGACTGCAATGCGATATTATACTTTTTACTGCAATTTTATAAGAATGATCACCTGGGAAATTAAATTCATTCTGCATTGTTTGCATATAATAATTCAGTTCATTTAATAGAAATTTTACAAGATTATCTAGCTTGTTCTTGATATTCATTTCAAAGATCGCAAGGAAAAATGCATGTATCATACAAAACACCATTCGACGTACACGAAATAAACATGAACGAACATCAGAAAAGACAAGATGAGATCAGGTGCTCGTTTCTTTATCAGGCGAGGTAAATGCCATTCCTACAAGACATGTACAAAGTGAAGAATAAATTTTGAAATGAAATCTAACGTCAAGCAAACGTCTGTATTTCCTAACCCCCCCCCCCCCCCCCTCTGCAAGCACTCTCGGACTTGTTCTTTGGCTGAGTCCAAAGCACATTCGATATCCCTCTAGACATTATATTCAGAGATCATGTACACGTAACTTACCTCATCACAAGCCAGGTGTTATTAAACATGTTAAAGTTCACTTAACCTCAAGCCATTGCTCAGCGGGTGTTACTGATAAAACTCGTACTTCTATAAAGGACCACGGAGAAATCAATTTTATAGATAAAATCTTAATCCCATTAATGTTCTCTCGTAAAATGAGCATGTGGTCATTTAAATTTAAAACAAATATATTTATAAAAGTGTCTCCTCCAAACAGAGGTCGGAAATCTAAAATTAATGAAAATGTCATTATTAAAAAGTAAAAAAAGGAAGAATGTATAAAGAAGGAACGCCGCTTATAAGCTTATAATGAGGATTTAAAATCATCACAAAATCAAATTCTCTGGGAGCAAATGAGGAAAATAGCTATATTTCTAGAGCAAAAGGTTGCTGACGAACTTCAAATTGATAGAAATTGCATGTGTTAAACGTACATGTGACTATGGGGTGAGAAACAAAACTTTTTTGTGGAAAAAAAGTTCAAATATAGGAAGATGATAACGACTAACAAAACAAAACAAAAAATTTAAAAAGAGAACTCCCAACGATATATCTCTTGTGGAAAAAGAATTGCGGAAAAAAGAATTGTAACAAATCAGTGCTGAAAGATTCACAGATGCAAATCTCCTTTATACGGAGGTATTCATGGAATATTTATATGATAAAGAAGTATTTATACTGAAATTCTTTGAAGAGGCCGGTTTCAATTATCGTGACTGCACAAATACTTATTTATGGTCATGCTGAAAAAGGTGAGCGCAATTTAAGTTTTTAGATCATCAAAATCTCCAAATGTAACACTCAGTCTATTAATTGGATTGCATGTATTGTAATGTCATAGAGGGAGCCACTGACATTCCTCAATATCTTAGATTTTTAAGAAGCACTAGATGCTTAATATACTGAAATGGGAGAAAATGCATTGAATTCGGGTGATATATTAGTAGCCGACAACGCACCTGTTCATCGACACCAAGGGGGTCGAGCCCTTTCCAGTTTTTTTTTTTAGAAAATTTTGGTGTAGAATATGTTAATACACCCTCCAGTTATGTATCCCGTTGAAATGGCTTTCAGCAAAAGTAGAATCATTTTAAGTAACTTTTTGTGTCATGAAAATTTAACTTCTGTGCGATTTACCTAGCTGTATAATACGTAATGTAAAGTGCCTCAAAGATCATAACACTAGCAAATTCTAAACAAAAAAGGAATTTGCAAGCTGACAGTTTGGGAAGTACATGTATAAGAATGAAAGAGTCATATTTTTCTTCTCAAAAGAAATTACATGTATAGAGGTGCGGCGCTCCCGTAAAATATTTATGAAAGGCCTCGGTCCAAATTCAACCTTCACTACAGTTCGGGTTAATTTAAAACATGTTCTTTTATTGTGTCTTCAAAAATTAAAACTGCATTATTTGTACTATCCTGTATACTGTATTTATTTGTCATTCATTGGAGATTCGAATGAAAAAAATCCCATAATTTGTACCGGTTTACAAAAATGTACTGTGTTTGTCAGGCCAAAGGAGTTACTGCAAATGGTACTCAACGCGTAATTACTCTTTGAAAGCGGAATTTCTGGTGCATTATTCACTGATTGTTTTATGTCGCGTAGCGACAAATTCCACGCGACATAAACATGATAAATAAAATCGGGATCATGTAGAGATCTGGTTTTAATCAGATTGGTGAATGAACATTCGATATCAGTGTACAGTAAACGCATCTATCATAAACCTGAATAAAGACTTCGCATTTTAGTGAATACTAAAGGGGGTGGACATGGTGAAAGGGAGGTTGGAGGAAGGGGCGAGAGGAGGTAGGGGGTAAGGGGGTAAGGATCCCCCTTAAATTTGTCATAATACCAGGACAAATGTAAGAATATAGAATGAGGGAACCACACCAATAAGTCTTAAATGAAGGAATTTCTCTGATTTTATAAAGTTTACTACAGACTTTGTTTTTACTTTGACACTATCAAGAGGAAGACAGCCCCAACGCGTAATTACTCTTTGAAAGCGGAATTTCTCTTTTAAGCGTTGCATCAAGGCAAAGCCTTTTTGTGCGAGCGGAGAGAAAATAGATATGGTTATATAAAATAAAAATTTTTTTTTTTTCTTTTTATTTGACTATGATGGTTTATCTTATCTTACAAAACTTTCTATTTGATGATTGCCAAAAAAGGTAGTATAAGGCGAGTGGAAACACGGAAGCATTTGTAAACTTGATCATCTAGACCAGCAAATGAAAAAAATTTTAAGGGGGGGGGGCCTTAAAAAATATGGTTCTTTATAATTCATTTTTATTTTGTAAGAATAATGTTTAGGCTAGCTGAAAATAAATTACTTAAGAACAAAAGAAAAACAAACATATTCCGACTTCTGACAGTACGAAACCACCCGAGGCGAGAAAAGCAATCAGAGCGAAACGTCTCGTTTAAAACCGGAAATGTCGGATTTTCCGTGGCTACGCCGCCTTGTTGATGCTTTATCGTTACCTGATTTAGGAAAAATAATTTCAATAAATTTAACTTATAAACAAAAATTGAGTATAACATATACGTCGACTTGGAGTCGAAAAAAAAATTTAAATGGCAATATCCAGCATCTCCGCAGCAACTCTGTCTGCGAGGGGACGAAAGTTTTTGAAAGCATAGTAGTACATTCTCATTCTTTGATTCAGCATATTTTCTCAATAAGATATGTGTATACGCGTTACCATAAGGGCGAGCTTCGCTCGCAAAGGGCCTTAGGGCCTTTGCAGCGAGCTCCGCTCGCTATTAAGCTGAAAAAAGAAACATTCTGCACGATTCTCATTGATTCGTCCAGATTAAACGCTTCTCATTAACCTGAATAAAGACTTAGCATTTTATACTTTAGGGGTTGGATAGGGTGAAAAGGAGGTGGGAGGAAGGGAGGAGAGGAGGGAAAGAGGGGATGGAGGGAAGGGGAGGGAGAAGTTAAGGACCCCTTGATATTTGTCCTTATACCTAGAAAAATAAAAAAAAAAGATTTGGGAAGGAGTAAAGGACCGAATACCACCCACCCTCGTCTATATCAAGTGCGGATCGGGAGGGGTGGTTTAAGGACCCCCTGAAATTTGTCATATTACCCGGAAATGTAAGATTTGGGAAGGAATAAAGAATGACCGAACAACGCCCCCCCCCCTTCCCTCTCCTCTGCTTCGAATCGAAAATCGTTTATCACTTTCATTATTAATCTGACATATAGAACATTATAACGTAAGCCTGTTCGATTACAAATGAGGCTTGAGCTCCCTCACTTTTTGGTGTTAGTTTCTTGAATCGCTTCCGAAAACTGATTTTTTTTTCTTTTTAATTTTGCAAAAAATGTATGTGAGGATCAAGAACGGAGTAACTCGAAACTGTTATCTAACCCTTATCTACTGATAATGAAACAGGAACAGGCAAGGCACGGTCCATTTGATATTCGGGGGTGGGTGGTTGCTCGAAAAAAAAAATTTTGCTCTGAATTTTAATAAATAAAATGAATTTGCTTATGGTATGACAGAAGAAATAATTTTGCTCTTACAAGTAATCCGAATTTGAAGAATTAATATAAAATTTCGCTTCAAATTCCGGAAAAATTTCCGGCTTCGCTCGCTGCAGTTTTCAATTCATATTTCAAAAATTGCGTCCTTTATCAGGAGACAATTCCATAGGAATCGCATGTGTTCATTCATATGCATCATTGATTAATAATAATGCGCCACTAAAAAGAGAAATTCCGCTTTCAAAGAGTAATTACGCGTTGGGACTGTCTTGCTCGTGGTATAGTGTCAATTTAAGGTACTGCAAATCTGTAGGATCTATAGAATCACACAATTGGCACATATTCAGGTAAACGATCAAATACCTTATAAGGAAAAGACCAAATGGGGATGGGGGGGTGTTAGGACCCCTGAATAATATAAAGTCCTTAGTGTTAATATTTGTATCATCGTCTCTTTGGTTTTTTTAATTTATCTTTTGCTTGTCAGCTTTTCTGTTAACAATTTTCTTTGAAGCTGGGCTCTCCCCTCCTTTCTGAAATCCTGGATCCACCACTTGTACATGTATATTATAAATGACCTGCGACCCCAGAAACATAATGCATGTGCATACATGATGACGTACGTGCCTGAGTTAGTAAATAGACATTGTCTTGACTGTATTGTCTATATTTTTTTCATATTTTATCTAAAAAGTGAGGGAGCAGGGGTGAACGCTGGTTCCTGCTCGAGATTTTCAGCTATTACTGATAACGGATTATAGCAATTGCTGAAAAATTAACAAAGGTCTATACTTTCGATGCCTTCTTAAATATGCTTCCGTGATAAAAACAAGATAGAATAAAAAAAAATAACTATCAATGAATTAAACATTTAATTTACTTGGTATCGTACAGCATTAAATTAAATTTTATACGTAAGTGTGCAATCGTTTACATGTATATGTAAAATAGATTACATCAATGTGAAGTATCCAGAGTACGAATTTAGAAGCTATTCCGTATGAACGGGAAAATGATTTGCATAACTCATAATACTTTTAATATTCATCTTACTGCAAAGTCGTGCGTTACAGTACTTGAATCTATAAATACATGCAAAAATTCGTTTCACTGTCTAACTGGAAACAAATCTTATTTTTCCTTCCATCAGATACTTCGAATGATATAATGTATTTTACACATCCAATATTCAGGTGTTTATAAAATACAGGGGTAGGATAAACAATTATGTATTTCTTTTTTCCCTTAGTTTTGCTTCCTATATTATTTGCTGGTTTATTAATTCATATTCATTTTTCGTACATCACAGGAAATTCAAACTACAGACACGTGTAGACTTCCTATTTAACATCTAGGGTTTCTCTATCTCTACGTACATAATCCTGAATATTGCATTGTTATAAACGTAGTATATCTATGCGAATATGTAAGATAATGATTCTTTAAATTGTTACAACATTTATAGAATCGTTCTTAGGAAAACATTTACGTACAGATCTAGCGTATTGTTAAAACAGTTGTTTGACTAGCCTATCGCGATTTTACTCTCTACAAAGAGATTTTACGCGACCCGAGATGCTCTGTCAAGCGAATATAAGCCCCGCCTACAAGCACTCGGTGTTCACCCCGGCTAATAATTAAATATGCATAAGCGCCGCCTCCGTTCATTAGCCCCGCCCACAAACACTCCGAGTTTTTCGGGGTAAAGTTTGTTCGCGTTGAGCCCGCTTTGACCCTCATCAGCCCTCCTAAAAGCCCTCCACCTGATGGAGGAATTGGCCTTTACTCGTTAAATTTTTACTCCATCGATGGAGATCTCGTTGTTAAACTCGTGATAGGTACTGTATACCAGTTTTGTTATAGTGAATTAAATGCTAGTATCTCTAAATGGTTAGTTTTCTCTAAATTTGTCTTTCCACAATTTTAGAACTGCTCATTTTGTTAAAAAAAGAAGACATAAACCTAGGCTTAAACCTACCCTAAACCAGAATCAGATCTTCGCTCAAATCTGAGCTCCTCTCAAGTAGGCCATACCGGTGTGCAAGCGAAATGGAAACTTTAAGCTAGGCTTGAGCCAAGATCATGTTGATCTAGGCTTAAGCCTGACGTAAGCAAGTGGCCAAGAAAGTATAATCAAGGAATAAATTCTTTTCGCTATTAAATGGGTTTGTGGTCTAGTTGTGCTCCTGATATTTTGTTGGAGCACTGGGCCCAGGATCATCGAAAATGAGTATGGTCATTTTCTTCTATATAACCCTATGTAATCTTGTGATGTTTAATTCTCAAAAAGTAAAAACGATAAAGAGTACATGCTTTTTGCATTATGATATGTCTTTGGTATAGCCCTACACCTGATATGTTGTTTGGGCCCCTGAACCCCCGCTCCGAGTCATTTTGTCCTATATAACTCTGTGTAATCTTGTGAATGGTAAACGTCTTCAAATTTAATAGCATCATTTAAGAACAGATAAATTTGCAGCATGGACCAGACATGCACGTTTCTGGTACTTAACCCTCGTCAGTGATCCTTAATCTAAATAATGTAATAAGACCAAAGAGTATGAAAATTATGATGTCCAAACATGTACCGAAAGACGTAGCAGGATGCCAATTCTCGGAACGTATAATTGTAAGTGTTAATTCTTTGCCCATGATATTTTGTTTGAGATATGATGGTAATCTATTCTGGTCAAGAATAGAATTATATTCATAGAACACTTCAACAGAAAAGTTTGTTTATTTACCTGCACCATATCATACCATGAAAATATAATTTAAAAAAATATGTTGACGTGTTCTCTGAATATACCTCTATTCTTGACCGGAAAAGGTTACCAGCAATCGCAGCATATAGATAATAGTGATGCTCATGTGATAAAGTAAATTTAGACTCTATCTGCCACACTTAATCGAAGGGGATTCCCGGGCTAGAGATTATTTGCATATCACGTGATACGCTACTGCTCCATATGCAGCTCACCCAGCGAAAGCTTCTGTAATCTCGTTGAACAGGTCTGTTTACTCTATATGGTATTTAAAGCCGGAAAATACCGAGTACTATTTTAGGAAACTCTCCGAGTTTTCTCGAGTGAACTGGCATTTTTCGTCCAATGAACGCTTTAATATTTGCCACACCTACGGATATTGTAAATAAATAACACGTGCTTATGTTTACTTTTTAAAGAATTGTTTTAAAATGCTCTGGGATAAAATTACAGGTATTTTTTCTTGGTTTATCAGTAATCCCTTATTCTTAGATATACGTTCTTGAAATCTACCATTGACTTTTTGTGATTCAACATGAGAACAGTGTAAATTACAGGTTTAACATAGGGCCGATTTGATTTGCTCGAGCGGCGTACGCCGGCGTGAGCCGATTGCAACTTCCGGTACCGGCGAAGCAACTTGATTGGGGTTTTCCGGCGAACGGCATATGCCGAAATGCGCCGTTTCTCCCCGGTTGAAATGCATATGCGAGAAGCGGCTGCAAATGGCGGCAATTGTGAGGTAGGCAAAATTTTACTATTTATTTTCTTTATGTGAGAAGTATATCCCTATTTCCTAGGTGGTAAACGTTACGAAAATTGCTTGGATGTGGGTTGAGTTTAGTTTCGCGAAGTTGCAAACCTATTTAACAAGTATTTATCAAGTTTAGCGAATTCACGGAAGTGTAAGCCATTCATAACATCATTTTCCTTGCATTTCAACACATATTAAATATACCCTGTGTACAATTTGTGTTTGTATGTTTTAAACTACACCGTCGAATTTCCACTCTCGGTCGCGATTCTCTTGAATGGGAAACCGACGGTGTTTAAACTAGTGAGGTGCGAGTTGTCCATATTTGCAGTACATGTACGTTGTACGAATTGCTCTATGTGCAACTTGTCTCTTACAGAGTAGGTGTCAAAAAATAAGTAAAAGCTGCTCTACAATGTAATCTAAAGTAGTCGTAATTTAGCTGAAGGAGCGGACCCAATAGCAGCACAGGATTGACGTGTGTGGTAAGAGAACATTGGAATACCAAATATAAAACATTGACGTAAATAAAATTGTGTATCTAGATTAAATTAACAAAAAGTCAAAACATTTCCCAACTGTTACCAGGCCAGGTTATGCAACCGTTTCCCTTGAGTTGCAGAACTGACTTTTAACTATTAATGACTGATGTGTGAAGTAATATAGTGAGTGCTTTTGGAAGCATTGGTACCCTCGCTTTACTTGGGAATTATTGCCTCACAAAGCAACACTTTCGAGCATTCTCAAAGTCAGGACACATGTGGAGTCTCTCGGATTGCTGAGGCAAAGTCTCTGGTTTTATCGTAAGCAACAATGCAAGTTGGACCTCCCTTTTCTTAATAAAGCCTACGCTCACGCAGCAAGATACGCCCGTTGGGATTTTTTTCACAACACCAAAATATCTAAGTCCCATAACTCCATAAGGACAAATTGGATGAACCTAGCTTAAAATCGAAAGGCGGCTTCCTCTTCAAAGTCTGATCGAAATGTACAAATATCATGAAAATCTGTTGACACATATTCAAGTTATTGCGTTCCATGCACCTATATTTTGCCCTCAGCTTAACATGTATGTTGCATATAACCCCCCCCCCATTACACATAATTTCTGGATTATGTGACAAAAAATTCAAGAACCCCTTATATATGTGAAAGAACATCCTTTCTACTTGAAGTATACAAAATTTCAAAACATTCAACCAGAAATAGATTTTTAAATAATTTTTAACTATTTTAGTATATTTTCACTGTATTTTAAAATGTCTAAGTCCCATAACTCTGTAACGACATATCGAATGAACCTGAAAATCGAAAGGCGGCTTCCTCTTCACAGTCCAATCAAAATGTATGAATATCATGAAAATCCGTTGACGCATATTCAAGTTATTGCGTTCCATGCGCCTATATTTTGCCCATAGCTTAACATGTATGTGCATATAACCCCCCCCCCCCTTCCTATTACACACAATATCTCGCTTATGCGACCAAAAATTAAAAACCCGTTACATATGTCAAAGAGTATCCTTTCTACCTTAAGTATACAAAATTTCAAAATATTTCGACCAGAAATAGATTTTTAAATAATTTTTAACTATTTTAGTATATTTTCACTGTATTTTAAAATGTCTAAGTCCCATAACTCTGTAACGACATATCGAATGAACCTGAAAATCGAAAGGCGGCTTCCTCTCCACAGTCCAATCAAAATGTATGAATATCATGAAAATCCGTTGACGCATATTCAAGTTATTGCGTTCCATGCGCCTATATTTTGCCCTTAGCTTAACATGTATGTGCATATAACCCACCCCTCCCCCCTTCCTATTACACACAATATCTCGGTTATGCGACAAAAAAATTAAAAACCCGTTACATATGTCAAAGAACATCCTTCCTACATGAAGTATACAAAATTTCAAAACATTTCGACCAGAAATAGATTTTTAAATAATTTTTAACTATTTTAGTATATTTTCACTGTATTTTAAAAATCTAAGTCCCATAACTCTGTAACGACATATCGAATAAACCTGAAAATCGAAAGGCAGCTTCCTCTCCACAGTCCAATCATAATGTATGAATATCATGAAAATCCGTTGACGCATATTCAAGTTATCGCGTTCCATGCGCCTATATTTTGCCCTTAGCTTAAAATGTATGTGCATATAACCCACCCCCCCTTCCCATTACACACAATATCTCGGTTATGTGACAAAAAGATTAAAAACCCGTTACATATGTCAAAGAACATCCTTTCTACTTGAAGTTTACCAAATTTCAAAACATTTCGACCAGAAATAGATTTTTAAATAATTTTTAAATATTTTAGTATATTTTCACTGTATTTTAAAAATCTAAGTCCCATAACTCTGTAACGACAAATCGGATGAACCTGAAAATCGAAAGGCGGCTTCCTCTCCACAGTCTGATCACTATGTATAAATTTCATAAAAATCCGTTGACGCGTATTCAAGTTATTGCGTTCCATAGGCGGACGGACAGACGGACAGACGGACGGACGGACGGACGGACGGACGGACGGACAGACGGACGGACTTCGCCATACCATAATACGTCCCGTCAAATGACGGGCGTATAAAAACTGTTAATATTTATTATAAATCGTCATCACAGGTGAATCTCCAGCACTTATTCTACACATTTCTGAAATCAATTTTTCAAAGATGTCTTTGAAATTTGAGAAATTCCTCCAAGAATTTGCATTAGGGCCTATGACAATTAAATCCTGAGACTTTACCCCATATGCTATTTTTCCAGAATGTAAGATTTTTTCTCTCAAACTGTCCATTATGAAGTCGTGCCCTAATTTGAGAATAGTGCACATATCAAGAGTCATGGGCTTAGTACACAACAGAACCTATATGGGGCACCGTTTTACTATTTATTGCCAAAATGTGATATCTCTTAATTAAAAAAAATGATATCACCTAGAATCAAAGTGATATCACTTTGATCATAAGTGATATCACATAATAAATAAAGTGATATCACTTTATTTCAAACATGATATCACCTAGACTTCGTCCCAAAGTGATATCACCTTGTATACTAGGTGATATCACCTTGCTTTCAAAGTGATATCGAGAACGAATTCAAGTGATATCACCTCACCAATTAAGTGATATTACTTTAATCATGTTTTAAGAGATATCACTTAAATGACAAGGTGATATCACCTTAGTTTCAATGTGATATCACTCAATCGACAAAGTGATATCATCTCAATAATGAGATGATATCATAAAATGTGAATTTCAAGGTGATATCACTCTGAGTATGAGGCGATTTCACCATAAATACGAGGTGACATCACTTTGAATGAAGATGATATCACTTAATTCCAAGGTGATATCACCTAGCTTTCTTATGATATCACTTAGTTCATAGTGATATCACTTTATTCCTAGATGATATCATTTAGGTCGTAGGTGATATCATGAAATGAATTAGTGATATCATCGATTCTACAAGGTGATATCACGTTTTGGCAATTAAAATGGTACCAGTTCTATATGGAGACACCTATTAATGAATTACATATAACAATTTGAAACACGTCAACAATATAACAGATAAAACAAGCCAAAAGAAAGTTTATCATAGTTCAGCATAAAAAAATATATTTTGTGATTTTGCCCATTTGTTGTAAATATTCACGACAAATTAAGCGCACACTATCTCTTGATTTCAATGCGACTTAATACCATAAAAGGCAAATTCTAATAGTACCATTGTAGACAATGCCCATCATCCAGTAAAAATCCGGATGTTTTATCATGTGATGCACTAAATATCCATAGGTGGTCAGTTATAAACATCATAATTAATATTGGTTTTAAATAGGAAAAATTGTGCATGATAGCTCTCACTTTTCACAGTTGTTTATTTTAACCTTCATCTTTACAGGACAAAAGAGGAGTTTGATGTACTTGAGTGGACCTGTTATCTTTGCAAAGAACAACCTTCACTATATTCTGGTCCATCTTTACAAAGACAACTCGAGAAGAAGTGTTTATTATTTGTTGACGGAGACTATAGGTATTATATTTATAAAGGTTTCAATTGTTACAGTACATTTTCACAAATTTTAAAAGGTGTTAAACTGTTTGTGTCTTTCTATTATGTGTAGCTCAAAATGTGATTGCTAATTACTAATTTCCACAGTCTCCAACAAAGTCCAAAAAACAGCCATACTGATACATGTACATGTTGTTCTTAACCCTTCACATTCACAGAATCATTTTGCGGTGTCATCATTGCCGAAGAGCCTTTCATGCTCAGTGTTCACTCTACGAAGTGGAAGTAATACTGACTGGTGAAGAGAAACTTACATATTGTGATGAGTGTGCAGAGTTTACATGTACCAAAGGAAACCAGTGCAAACATGAACAAGTGAGTATAACACAATTTAAGGTGAAGGTTGAAAAAAATGGCATTTGCCGAGGCCAAAATTAAAAAATTGTTTGTTTCCCCTCCCCCCGGGCGGGTCAGAAAAACGCCGCCGGGTCAGATTTTTTTTAAACCAAAAATTCAATATATTTTTTTTTTCTTTCGAATTGCGATCATATCCGTTTTCAATTTAATGGCTGGCTGTCTCGGGGATTATCGTATAAAAATCGCCCCGGGACTCAGTATTTTGAAAAGTGACGAGTCCGCCGCTACCCGAGTTGACGTGAGCGGACAATAAACTGAATACACAATTCACATTCCTGGGTGAATCCGGTATATTATAACAGGGCTTTAACGTTTAAGTGGACAACGGGTTTTATTATGCGATTAGATTGCTCTGGTAGGGATATTCATTGATCTTCATCGGCATATTTTTCCGTGACTAATAAAACCTTAAGCTAAATAATTTATTTGTTTATTTCGTATTGATTTGTTTATTTCGATCGACGGTATTATTTTAGAGAGAATATATCAGTAACGACTTTTATTGCCGGATTTTATTAAGAGGACTTACTTCGTGACCTTAATTGGTTCCATTAATCGCAGCTTGACGTGTAATCTTGGTCAATTACTTTTTTCAGCTTGGCTAAATTTTCTTATCACATGAATTGAAAATTCGCGGGCGTTTTGGGCCAAAAATAATCGTTTCCGATGAAAGCGATGAACGGTCAACGCTAAATTGCGATGTTTGTCGTAGAGAATTATAAATCTATATCTGAGGGGTGGACAGGGTGGAGGGAGGGATAGAAAGGGGGGAAGGAGGAGACAGGGGACGGGTGGAGGAAGAGAAGGGAGGAGGGAGACAGGGGGTGGGAGGAGGGGGAGGGGGGCTTTTTAGCTCGCCGGGACGAATGTCCGGAGAGCTACTGTCATACTCCCGGTGTTGGAGTCGGCGTCTGCGTTGGCATCGGCGTGCGCGTGAACAAAAAAATTTAACCTTGCTTATAACTTTTTAACCAATACAGATTGGGCTTGCATATTTCACGTGTATTCCTTTTGACAAGACCTTTCCATGGATACCAAAATTTTTGACCTTGTGACCTTGACCTTGGAGATTGGCCTACTTTTGAAAAACTTTAACCTTGGCCATACCTTTTGAATGGTAAGTGATAGGGCTTTGATATTTCACATGTGTATTCCTTGTGACAAGACCTTTCCATGGATAACAAAATTTTTGACCTTGTGACCTTGACCTTGGAGATTGACCTACTTTTGAAAAACTTTTGAATGGTAAGTGATAGGGCTTTGATATTTCACATGAGCATCCTTTTGATAAGACCATTCATGCCGTACCATAACTTTTGACCTAATGATCTTGACCTTGAAATTTGACCTACTTTTCAAAAACTGTAAAATGGGCCACAGCTTCTTTACCCGAAGAGGTAGGCTTTCGTATTTTTTATTGTTGCAATTTACATATGGTTGCCGCCGGCTAGCTATGTTGTCATTCTGACAGGTTTAATTGGGAAAGAGGGATACCCCCTGTCCACTTACCCATATCTCATCAACTGAATGTAACAACGTTCTCAAAATTGATTTAAAGTCCTCTTTGTCCAAAAATAAAAAACAACAACAAAAAAACAAACAAACAAAATATTCAAATGAATTTTACCTATAAGATAAAAATTTTTGCATCAGCATGTTTTTATTATATCCATAGTGGAAATATTAACCAATTTATATAACACATGATGTCATCACTCAAGAAACACCAATTAAACATTACGTTACTGATACATTCAATTTCACCAATGATCGCAATATTGCAATATATATGTACGTGGACTCAACAAAATTTCAATAGCACTCAATATTATTTTCTGGGACTCAGCATTTTCAAAAATGGTGAGTTCCGGGACTCACCACCTCAGATTCCTACTGAGAACCCCGAGCTAGTGATAAATAAAGCGCGGAGCAGAATATGACAGAGGAGCGTATTTGAGACTCGGCGCGACGACGAAGCCATCGAAGATCAAGATGTACAGAATTACTCTTGTCTGTAATAATTTTTTTTCAGGAAATACTGATTTATGTATGTGAGATTTGTTTTGCAATTCTATTTTAACGCGAATATTAAAGAATTGTAATTCAAACAATTTTTAATATGTGATACATGTAGTTCTAGCAGCAAAAAAAAAGTACCTGCCTGCCGGGTCACTTGGAAAATACAGACCCGGGGGGAGGGGAAACAAAGAATTTTTTAATTGCGGCCCGAGGTATCTATTTCACTTTATAAAGCCATAAATGTAAGTTTAAAACGCAAAAACAACAACTCATCACTGCAAATGGTAAAAATGTTAAATCTTTTTCATTTTGTAGAGTGGTAATGTCAGTTAATCTTCATGGAGAAATGGTGACATTTAAGTGTTATCCAGACATAGGGGGCATATTGAGATCTTCATCCACAGGTAAATTATTAGAAAGAAGCAACATGAGAAAACATGAGAGCTTCATGCAGGTGAATAAGGAATGGAATACCAGTTATTAATCATGTCTACTGCAGGGCCTTGGATGATTACTTTTTTGATGCGTTATCTGTTAAGCAAAGTTAGAGAAATTGATAACTTCATATCACTGTAATGGAATGCACCTGATGAATGTCAAGGTTACTTTTAAGGTCACAGTCAAGGTCAAATACACGGTTTTCCAACTTCTTTGAAAACACTTGTCAGCTGTTCTAACATGTGGCACTCTCTCCAGGACTATCGCCACATATTGTGAGCTTGTAAATAAATATCTCTTTTTGTCTGTTCATCAGCCTAGCTTACAAACCTGGCAGTTTACAAATTACACAAACCACTGATGTTTACCTAGGTTGTTTACCTGTACAAGTAAATTTACGCATGCATTCTGTGTTTTTTTTTTTTGTGTAATCTCTCCAAATTACCTTGACTACACTGTTTCTCCCATATTTCTATGATGCCTGCATCAAAGGGATCACTTCATCTAGTATGTACATACATGTATATCTCTCTCCTGGTGGAGACTATAATAGTTTTCTTAACTATTTTACAGATCCTAATGTTAAAGAAATCAATTGCACCAGCCTGTTGGAAGGGAAAGATGTCACTCTAGGACCTCTAGGATTTACTCAGTCAACAAAGGAATTGCAGAAAGAGGCAGTGGATCCTATATATAATGAAGAAGGTTCAAAAACACAGAAATCTGCAGGTATTGTATTAAAGAATTTTTTGATGCGCTACCAAAAACTAATTTTCATGTTTCCTGCCTAGCAGTATGACACATAGAAATTACTTTGTTCATTCGTCTGTCTGTTGAACTTTCAAAAATGTCATCTGCAGGCAATGCACATGTTTCTAGGAACACTCTTGATATACCTTAGTTACCAGCATTCCTTAACTTTTATTTTTAATTTCATACCAAATTATAAAGGTCAGTTATCAAAAGAATATTTGTGATTACAAAAGAAAGTGACTTTATGGACATATCATCAAACTTTCAGACCTTTCCCTGAAGATGAGACAAGGTGCCCTTCTGTTTTTTCAAGCTCAAATGTTAAGATCACTGCAACATATCATTAGCATTTATGGTAAACAAATTAAAGAGTGAACCATGAAACTCAGTACTTATTGACTTAAATGGATAACAGTCTAGGGTAGCAATGCTTCATTGTCTTTCAGAGGCAGAAATAATTGATTCCACTATCCTGCCTAAGGAAAAAGCAAGTCTACCATCTTCTGTTCCAAAAGCAAAATCACAGAAAGAGGAAACAAACCCTGAAGAAGGCAAGCCAAAAGCACAGAAATTAGGTAAATTTTGTATTGTATTCAAAGACTTTTATGCTGCTCTACAAAAACCTTATTTGTATTCCTTAGTTGTCTCTCATTTTTGTATTACCAGCATGATAAATATACATGTATAGGGTTCAAATAAGAGAACATAATTTACATACAAAATTAGTTTCAAAATGGAGAATTTTGTTATAAAACATTGGCTTCTCTCGATTGTCATAGCCAATTTCACATAGCACACTTTCACAGAGTAGAATCTGATAATGATACTGAAAATTTTTTAATGAATAAGAAAGTCAGACTCATTTGTGGAGCATGTAGGTTTTGGTTTGTTTGTTTGTTTCGGAAACAGCAACCTTGGTCTTAAATCTAAAACTTATTAAAGTGGCAGGGCTTTCAGAGGTTTATTCTTGTGGCAAGACCTTCCTACATTTTTATGCCCGTCTTCAAAGAAGGAGAGGCATTTCGCTTTACAACTGCTGGTTGGCTCGAAATCTGTCGCTTGGTCTCCTAAATCTTGTGCAACTGATAATTTGAGAATGCATTACTTCTCAGCTATCAAAAATGGTCATAACTAGTAGGATGATCCCTAGTGATTTCCAGTCAAAGGAGATATTTGCAAAGGGAGGTGCATTTATGTTTTACAAACATTTCTTGTTTACCTGGTGTCCTTGTCATGGCCTTTAACCTACCGTCACAAACATTTCATTATACCCCTGCAAATAAAGCTTTGGGGAGGGATTTATAGGAATCACCCTGTCTGTCAGTGTGTCTTCTTGTCTGGGCAGTATCTCTTATACACTTGCATGGATCAGTTTTTAAGTTTTATGCAATGCAATCATTTTTTGTGTGTTCATGAAGCTAAGATAAGCTACATGTATGTAGGCCTACTCGTTCATTTTGTAGATCCACAGCGTTGGTCTCCACGAAGTGAAAAGTTACTCCTAGCCAACTTCAAAGAAATGGCCGAAAGCAGACGGGTTCCTAGGAACAAGTGGCTCAAGATAGCTTCAGACATTAATCAGTTTGATTACAGTTTCACGGGTGAACAGTGCAGACTTAAAATAAAAAGCTTAAAAGAGAAATATGAAAGAAATAGGAAAAAAAACAAAACCTCAGGCGAGTCCCCAGCAACAGAGGATGAAGACTTAGACGAAAATTTCCGAACCTTACCTGATATGAACCCGGAAGTAACTATCGACTCAGGATCAGTAATGTCGGAAGAGAGTACTTCTCAGCAGGTTGATTCCTTGACAGAGGATGATAGCATTCAACCATCAACATCTAAGGGAGGACAAGGAGCATTAGCAAAAGAAATACCCAGGAGCAGGCATTCCAGTGACGAAGAAGAATCAGGAGGAAGTGTAGGTTAGGAAATCTACTCTAGGTTGATTAAATTAACTGTGAGCTGAGCATCTTAACATAACAAAGTAACAAATACATTAGATGAGACATCATTTTGATGAAAATTGTAACTATATACAGATGCATGGAATCTTGAGGTGAAACTATACCAGTCCTGGAGACCTGATCATTTAACTACAAGACAGCATCAGGCTTGCATTACTCTTTTTTCGCCCCTGAAAATTTTCAGGATAGCGTGCGAACCTCACTTTATCAATTTTTTTTACATAGGTCAAGGTTGTGTTTCAATGCATGTAACCAGTTAATAAATTTTGATCAAGCTTCTTTTGTGGTTGCCTGTGACCTTTGCTTGTACAACATAGATTTTCTTGTCGCATGTAACAAATCAAGTTAATTTTATGCCAATTTTATGTAGTATTCATCTGTTTGAATAATACATTTATTTCATCTAGACATATATAAATGGAATTCTTTTCGCGCACACAAATACCATTTGCAACATTATACTTTGAAGTTCTCTTTTAATCTTTACATAGAAAAAGAGAGAACGAAAACGACCCAGGAGATCATCAGAAGTAATGATGAAGTTTCTTGGAGAGTTTATGGAAAAAAAGAGGAAGGTGCAGAAAGGAGGCATCATGAAAACCTGCAGGCTGTTACTTCACTCATCGATGTATTAAAAGAGACCCTGAAGAAGTAGAAAACTAAAAGGTGTTTATATCTAGTCATCATAATTAAAGCGTTTTATGTTACTTTGCCGTTATTGCATTTTTGTGAAAAATTGCAAAACTGTGTAATTTTTTTTTATACCAGAAAGAAGGAATCGAAAATTTTGAGTTGATGCTAAGTCATCAGAGTAAAAACATTTGATGTTATTGAAGTGTTACTGCATTGTTGTAAATTTTTTTTTCCAAAACATCCTTTATGCCAGATTTAAAGAGTTGAAAATTTTGAGTTGATCTTATAGTAATCAGAATAAAAATGTTTGATGTTATTAGTCCTCTACCGGTAAACTGAGGGGGAGGGGGGCTATAGGTTTCATCTCCGTCCGTCAGTCCGTCCGCCTGTCTGTCAGTCCATCCACTCAGTTTTTCGGACTTTTCTCAGCTTTTCTTTCAGATATTGACTTCATATTAATTATATATATGAATTTGTTTTGTGGTAATACAGATCAAGTTTGAATTTTGTCACGTTTGACCTATTTTTTTTTTAGTTATTGCCTTTTGTGTTTGGTTTGAAAGGAGTTGGTTGGGACCAGTAGGGGACATGTATTGCGTTAGCTATACTTTCAGAATGCTTGTTTAAGTGTTTCTTTATTGCTCTGAAATTTTTTCAAAACTTCACAATACATGTAGTTTTTATACTAGATTGAAAGAATTGAAAATTTGGAGTTGATGTTAGTCATCAAAATTGAAACATTTGATGCTATTTAAGTATTACTGCATTGTTGTGAAATATTTTCAAAATTTTACAATATTTTTTATGCCAATAAGAATTGAAAACTTTAGGCTTATAGTGTTTTGGTCTGTCTTTCAGTCTGTGGCAAAACTTTAATGTAGTCAATAATTTTCATATGACAAGTGATAGAGCTTTGATATGAATATTCCTCGGACAATAAATATCCACTGGTAACCAAAACCATTTACATGAACCTTGTAACCTTATCATGAACATTTAATCTACTTTTAAAAAATTGCAACTCTAGCCACACCTTTGAACATTGACAGAGCTTTCAAATTTCACATGAATTTTTTTGTGTCAGGACCTTTCCATTGGTACTAAAATTTTGACCTAGTGACCTTGAAGTTAACCCTTGATTTATCCTACAAAATATGATAGTCTTCTACTTTACTGTCTCTCCAGGGCATAAGACATGCAATCAGTCATTTACGAATGTAATCTTGTTAGCTCACCTAAGCCGAAGGCTCAATTGAGCTATTGTCATAGTGCGCCGTCTCGTGTTGTCCATCCTTAAACTTTTTACATTTTCGACTTCTCGTCCAACACTGCTGCATGGATTTCAACAAAACTTTACACAATGAAAGCTCTTGCTATGACGATGACATCTACTGTGTTCTAAGGTCATGATGTCAAGGTCACACTGGTATCTAGTAAGAAAATGCTTTCTTCAGCATTGCTCGAGATCACTTTCACGCTCAGAAGTGAAATTTCAAACACTGACAGCTTGTGATGAGAGGATGACACCTACTGTGTTTCAAGTTCACAACTTAAGGTCAAGGTCTTTTTTCTACATAATGGGTAAATGCTTTCTTCATCATACCCTGAGTTCTTTTTACACAGGGCAATGAAACTTCACTGAATAACAGTTCATGGTCAGATTATTAAACAAAGTATATGTCAAGGTCACACCTTCAAGGTCAAAGTCACACTTCATGCTGGTAAAATGGTTTCTCCAGCATATCTCCCTTTCCTTTGTCGCATATTGTTTCTTGATAGTAGAGAGAATTATGGGAACTACAGGTACTCAGTCTTTCTACTGCCCATCTCCTGTTAATCTTTCGGTCAGCCTTTGGAAAAGTCACCTGCAGGCGACATATGTTCCTTGGAACACTCGTTTATTTTTGGTATTTTAATGAGATTAAAACATTACCCAACCCTCTGTCTTGATATCATCATGCTTTTATATAGCTCTATTGGTCATCAATTATCATACCTCTACAAACAAATTTTAGTTAGGGGATATATTAGACTCATTCTTTCTATGTCTGTCAGATCATAAGTATGTCTGTGTTTGTGTGGGTGAACTGTCTGTCTAGTTTACTACTAAAACTAACTGGCTTTTAACAAATTTCAGGAGTAGTAGTTCTGTTATACAAAGCATTAGTGCAAAAGAAAAGAAAGTTGGGTTATGTCATGTGGCTAATTTTGTTTTTTAACGAGTAAAGACACTCAAGATGTTAAACTTTTATAACATATGATCATAATACTCGAAGGTTTCGAGAAATAAATCTGTTTAACATATTCTGTGATTTTCTTTTTAATGCTATTAACCTACAGGCTTCTGATACAGAAAGGAGCAGGACACCAGCCCCAGTACATGTACGTAGGTCAAATTTTCGAAATATTAATATTGACCAAAACTGTACATATTGTTTATCTAGTTAGAAGGCATCAGTGTCCGATAAAATTCTTGCATAAATTTGCATTTGCATAATAAGGGAGATAACTGGGATATAATCTTCATATTTTACTATAGAATCAATATAAAACTGAAAAGTTTTTATAGAACATCTTCCCCTCCCCCCTTCCTCCCTGTGTTACACAATCCCACTTCCATGGTATATTTGTTATGTGAATACACATCCATGGTACAAATGGCATTGTGTAACATGGGGAGGGGGGATGTTCTATAAAAACTTTTCAGTTTTCTATTTCATGGGATGCTAATGCCTCCTAACTAAATGAACAATATCATATACAATTTAATATTTCAAAAATTTGACCTACATATTGGGGCTGGTGTCCCGCCTTATGGTTATAGTTCCTTTATTACAGTCTATTTGTAATCTACACCCTTTTCGCTTGACCTTGAGCATCTGATTCAAGTATCTGCAGAGGTGCAATGTTTCCGTCATTGTCTTCAAAGAATATTCCATCTAGCACATCTAAATCATTTTGTAGAATGCAGATATTGTGAAAGACACAAGCGCATACAATAGTTACAATGGAATTGCTCTGGTAAGTTAAGTGGCACTGTGCACTCATAGTATTCTTCCGTCTTTTTCTTCTCCTCTCTGATACTAAAAATAAGAACAATGTTGTTGGTTACTTATAAACATCTTGCAAGTCTAAACAGTCTATTTTTAAATTCATACAAATTTTATGTGGAAAGTCGACTTGGTCCTATGACAGTGTCCATCCTATATAGATACAACAATAACCAGTCGATAACCAACAATAACATGCACATAAATGAAAATACAAACGATGTGTTCGAGTAGGAACAAAGTAAAAATTGAGGAATTAGTTCCTCAAAGTCCTTCATGTTCTTTAGCAAATAAGTTGGATAATAAAAATCTCAAAAATCTACAGCTTTTTTGCCGATTCAACATTAAAAGTAAGGCTAGGAGATTTTATATAAGAAGGTACGGTATAGTTTTTGCGTTGAAACCACTAAATATTGAGTCTATCTCACATAATATACACATCTGACTTACACAGAAGATAAACTCGACACTGCGAGTGCTTCATTGTCCTCGTCGTCCGACTCGAATAGAAATGTTTCTAGAATAACCACTGCTGTAGCTGCAACGGTAGCCATTTTTGTTCTTTCAGCTATGCAAGTTGGTCACTTGATTGAACCGGCGACTCGGCGTACGCCGGTCGCAGAATCGGCGCACGCCGTTTAGAGCGAATCAAATCGGCCCTATCTTTAAAGATGCAGTGACCCTGAAAATAATTTTTTATTGAAAATGTAAATTTTACTCCAAACGGTCTAGATAGAGGAAAAAATGAGCCAGAAAAAAATTTATTTGAAAATATCCAGTAACCACTCTAATATTGTCGATTTTGTAATAATTAAATTTCCGTATACCTCTATAGTAAAAACTCAATACATTGTAGGTGGCGCTAGTGGAATGAATTGGAACTGCGCACCCCAAATTCAAAATGACGTTTTTAAAGGTCTATAACTGCGAAAGTGTGCGTTAGATTGGCCTGAAAATTTGAATTTGTACAAATGCTTCCAAACTACTAGTCGTGCCAGGTTCAATGAGAAAGGAAATCTTTAGTATGACCCACGATTTACCATCTTCTGGTCACCAAGGACAAGAAAGAACATTCCACAGATGTAAATCACGGTTCTATTGGTATGCAATGCAACAGGATGTAAAACACTTTGTCATCTCATGTTCGGTATGTAATCGTAACAAAAAACCAAACCGACGTGCAAGGTGTAAATTTACATCGTACCATGCTGGTTCACCAATGGAGCGCGTGCATTTAGATTTTTTGGGCCCATTGCCTTTAACCAGTAACAGCAATGCCTATGTCCTTATGATGGTAGACCAATTCAGCAAGTAGGTAGAGTGCATTCCACTTCCTAACCAAACTGTTGAAGAGACAGCCAAAGCAGCTATGAATAACTTTTTCTCGAGATTTGGAATTCCTTTTCAAATATTTACTGACCGAGGTTCCAACTTTGAAAGTGCTCTGTTTAAACAGTTCTGCGAAATACTGGGAATTCATAAGACCAGAATAACATCATTCAGAAGTAGGTTATTTTGGCATTACCAAAACAAAAGAATCTTTTCATACAAACAAAAGATGGAGTAAAAATTGCAACAATGGGCAGAACAATGTATTTTCCTTGTGTGATAAAAGGATGGGACGAAGTGAACAATGGATGGGAGGTGTTTCACGCTAAAATCCCATAAAACTCACATTAAATTCCCATTAGCGGTAAAATTCTGAAGGAGTAAAGGGTGAGGGTGGAGTCGAGAAAAACATTATTATCGATACAGGTGTAGCTGACCATGTTGAGGATGCGAACGAAATGGACATTGTGATACTTACAGGTGCATTATATTTGTAGAATAATGTGACTATAAACTTATAATAATACACTCACAACCATATAAATTGCTATCATATGCAGAACATTTATGAAGAACATTGATCAATAATCAAACATCTAGTAGATGACAATATACTTATTTCTTTTTGTTTTCAATCATCTGTCTATCTCTTATATTTAAAAGGAAAAAAAAAAAACCCACATATTCGATAGTTCTTTTTTTCCGGAACACAGCGTACCGTCATGTTTTACAATTTTATATTTTTTTTCACATACGGGCATTTTAGACGCCAAGGTACGGTACTCTCTTTACTGATTAGAAAGAAAGAATTATGCTTTGGGTTATCCTCCTTGTGATACCTACAGTACAAAGTGAAACTATACACTTCCTTTCGGACGTGTGCATTCCAGATGGCAGCCAGCTAATGTGCAAAGACGCAGGAAAGGGGGTGTATGTAGCCATGAGATATTGGCCCTCAGTAGAGAGCGTACATTTTCAACGCCTAGGATCAGATAGGGTTCTTGATATTACAGATACATTCCTGCCGAAACTGAGAAGGGTCGAAATAAGCAACCCAGACTTCCACTGCTCACATGTAAAAACAACAATGACAGATCTATCCATACGCATAAGTGGAAGAGAGTGCCAGGTACATAGCTTCTTTTATTTTCTTAATGAAACAATGCTTTCTTTAAAAAAAATATTGTTTTTAGGTTCTATAAATCAACTTCAAATCTTATCTGATTATCACAAGTCAGTATTTGCATTGTATGTTCTCCGAAAACAAAAGATCATGCTGGAACTACTGAGCAGACAACAAGACAAAGAGACACCTCATCAGATGCACCCCCATCAGACGCAACTACAACTGAACCTGAGACAATTCCTGCCACAGTTAGTATAATACAGATGATTTTTTTTCATCTTTCATAGTAAAAAAAAAAGTTTAGAAATACTATACATTTCTACTTTTTAATTTCAAGAGAGAATAAATAATGGAGAATTAGTACATATAGCAATTAGAATGACTCCTTTTGCCATATAGCCTGGAGCAATGACTAGAAATTACACAGTAACAACCATTTAAATGATTAGTAGTATAGTTATATACCAAGGTCTACACATCAATTTACACATACACATTATCTTAAATCGTACAGATTGAAGATAAATGTTTACGAAAACTACATTAAACAGACACAGTACTATCATTTTGCATGAATTTCTGTCTATCATGTCAAGCCGGGTTACAATTATCATTTCTTTTCAATCCTATTATGTATTTACTATGAAGATTTGGTGTTTCTTAACTCGTGTGGAAATGATTTTAGAATTATAAAAAAGAAAGTTTGAATAAAAACTTCATTTCAATTACATCTATCTTTACTAAAATTCAATATATGTATTTTTCAGTCTATCAAACACCTTCAGGCAGCTGTTATAGCTTTAGCAGGTAATTTCTTATACAATTTTGAATATTTATTTTTCCTTCAGTCTATTGCTTTTCAACTCAAATAATTATTTACTATTATGTACATATATATATATATAATATATATAATTTTGCATATATATATATATCACCTTTTAATTTTATGTGTATAATATTTTTAAAATTTTTATTATTTATTTATTTTATTTATTTTTATTTTTTTTTGGTAGTCATTGCATGCCTAATGGGTGGTGGAATTTTGGCTTATGCAGTACGCAAAGCATGTACATGCATCAGAAGAAGACCAAAAAGCAGGAGCTACAAACTATCAAAATCTAAAACAGATGAAGAAAATTTCCCCCAAACAATGCAGTTATCTGAATTTATGAATGTGACATTTGCTTAAATTAATTTGGCCTTTTTCAGAATACATTGGACAAGTTGCTCTTTTGGTCCTTCTCCTTACTTTCCGACATTGGCTCAGAGTGTTACCATCCCCTTTAAATCTTGCTAACAGACTTTATAACCAAATTCTCAATACAACTCGAAGACCACAAAGAAATCATCCAGGACCAGTCCCACAACAGCAAAACCGCCTTCATAATCTCCGACCTCGCTCCACCCTACGTTTACCAGAGAGACTGAATGTGTAGACTTTTAGTGCTTGTAAATATTGTTGAAGTAAAATGTACGAGAAATAATGAAGAAGAAATCTATATGCAAACACATATAAAGTTGAATTCGAACAGTCCGTATATTCATACATCTCAGAAATAAGATAAATCTACATTTTGAATTTTAAATCATATTCAATTGTTTTCAGTATGTAAATGTGTTCAGTTTTTAATCCGTCAATCATCTTCTTTATCTCACACATTTGCGTAATAGCTGATCATATTGGAACCTGTAATTCTTGACAATCAAATTTTATTTTCATTACTTTTGATATAAATCAATATAAATTTTGAGAAATCTAGGGAAAAAATTGTCTTCTGATCAATATAATCTCTCTTTAATTATCTATGAAGTATACATGTATGTTATTATATAGCTGGTAGTTTGTTTGTTTTTTGATATTGTAGTCTAGAAAGAGAAATCCATTTTTGATTTTTTGCGTTTATTTTATCATTATTTCATTATTGATTATCTCTGTGTCTCTTTACTTCATTGTTTTCTATTTTCATCACTCTAATTCAGCTATATGATAACTAATTTCACTTAGACACAAAATTCAATGTTCAATCATTTTTCATTCGATTTATAAATAAAGTTTCAGTTTTACAATAATTTTTTTTTATGATAAGGAAGATAAAGAACTGAAATTACAGTATTGTACATTTTACAAGTATAATCTTGTATTTCATACCTAATGCATGTATTGGTGCATCACCTATTTATTGGATAGAATTAAAAAATGTTTTGAATGTATATATATATATATGTATTTTTGTTTTATACCTTTGCCTTAGCCTGGGATAGAGATTCATTGATTCATTATAAATAAAAAAAAATATGTCAGGAACATCATATGTTTCATTCTGTAAAATACCTACCAAGGTCAAATTCTCAAAGGTCAAGGTCACAAGAGTAACAGTCAAAGTGCCAAAATGAAAGGTCTTATCACAAGGAACTAGGTAAAAAAAAATGGTTCCAATACATGGTATACACTCATGAAATATGAGGGAGGTACTGTTTAAAGTTGAAAGGTCAAACTCTTTATCCGTATCCTATCATTGTCTTGTCTGTTATTCCCACACAACAAATTCAATGACCAATGGAAGTACACGTACCGGTAGTTTCACCAATGGACCAGAACAGGGGATGTACTTTGAAAGTCTTGTCTACATATATGTATGTAAAGACATTTAAGAAAGCTACAACGTCCAAAATGGATAGAGTAAGAAGTGAGAGTGGTGCCCTGATCAAGGCCAGAGCTTCCTTTGGAAGCGGAAAGAATATAACCATCAACAAATTCCAAGGGAAAGTATATGTACACCTCTTTGGGAAAGCGGGAAAAACAATCTCGCTGGAGCTGGACGAGTATGCGAAATTAGTGTATATGCAGGACACTGTAACCGAAGTTGCCGGAGAGTTATTGAAAGAGGTTCGTATTCGATTTATAAACTTTATATTTGTATCTTTATAATTGTAGAAATGGGCTTTTAATTCACATTTCTGTTGCATTTATATTTGTGTTTACATTTTTTTTGTCTCAATTTTAGGACATAAACAGGGAAGAAAAGAGTCCGAGGCTTTGAGACTCGCCACAAGCGACGACTCGGGTAGTCACAGTACCGGAGGGGCACATGTAAGTTGAAAATTGTAATATTTATTTCAAATGAAACCTGTAATATTCTCAATTAGATGTAATATTTACTTGTTTGACTGAAAAGCATGCTCAGAAGGGGGGGGGGGGGGGGGGGTCGGGTATTTGATTAAAAGACAGTTCTACACGTATAGAAAAATATAAAAGAAAAATATACGTTTTTTGTATTAATATCATTATCTATTTGGTTTATTTTACAGAGCCCGCCAAAGAGGAAACGTGTGATCCGAGATTAGGAGCCAATTTAGGCATTTACCATAGCGGTAAGTTTGGGGCTTTTTTTTCATCTCTTCTTTTGCCATATTTCAATATGATGAAAGAATATAATTCATAAAACCATTATAATTTTTTTTTTGTTTTTAGTCATGTCAAGAATATTATATTCATTAAAAAGAGATGTTATGATCATTATTTGTTGGATGAAAGGAATTGGAGAAACTTGACTATATAATACTTTATTTCAGATTCCTACATGTACCATGTTGAGTTTGAAAGAGGAAGCAATAAAGCTACTGTGGACCACATTGAGGACCAAAACTACATCACAGGTCCATAATCAGCTATGTAGACTAAATACAGATCTTTTAGAGGAGTTTGAGGATATGAGCTACGAACTGTTTCAAGCCGATCGTTACTTTAACCTGCAGAGTATGGAACTTTATTTACAAGCCTATGATTTACTTCGACAAAGACAACTTTCTGTGTCGGGACATACTTTATATGACCAATGTTTGCGATTTATTGTAAGAGAAATATCATTTTTAACGGAGGAAGAAGCCACTCAATTAGTTTTGCGTTTACCTTTACAAATGATGCACGATCTACAAATGACTTTTGTTGGACATTGGTGGAGTGAATTTTGCTATAGACTTCGCAGAAGACTTTTAAATAATGTTTCAAATGCAAATAGATAAGTATACCATTTAGTTTCTTGGTACTAGACAAAAAAAAAAAGGGGGGGGGGGACATTTTTTTCCCTAAATTGTAATGTTAAATACCTTATATTGTACCATCAAACTTAAGATATTAAAGAGAAATAAAAAAAAGGGGGGGGGGTTTAGATTTTAAAAAGGACCATTTGGGAGAGCTGATAAAACCTAGTTGTGGTACGGTGTCAAAAAAAAAGTAATCTTCTCTACATGTAGGATAAGATCAATATCGCTATGGTAAATGCCTAATTATGAGAAATCAAATTTGAATATTAACTAATAGGAGTTAATATGTAGTCCTTTTTAGTTTCAATATATACGAATGAGAGTTAATCAGTTTCAATTCTTGTGTAGTCCTTTGTATTAGTTTGATATTGCTAGTGTACTTTTAACATACATACATGTACATTTTTTATTTTAGAATTTCCGCGAAAACCACTGATTGATTTCTTTTTGTTTTCTGTAAATCTGTATACATGTATATGTGAACGTGTGCTGAAGTAAGGCGGTGCACAAAAAGTACTTCTTCCATGCTCAAGTTGGGTAGCATTATGTTTCATGATCTGTGTATTTACTAATTTTTCAATTCATACACCGGCATGTGCCTCAGGTTAATTCAAATAATGATGATGATGATGAAGATGATTAAAGAGAAAAAAAAAAAGTCAAAGAAATGTACTCATTTTTATGTGTCTTCTTTATTATCTAGAATTATAAAAAAGAAAGTTTGAATAAAAACTTCATTTCAATTACATCTATCTTTACTAAAATTCAATATATGTATTTTTCAGTCTATCAAACACCTTCAGGCAGCTGTTATAGCTTTAGCAGGTAATTTCTTATACAATTTTGAATATTTATTTTTCCTTCAGTCTATTGCTTTTCAACTCAAATAATTATTTACTATTATGTACATATATATATATATATAATATATATAATTTTGCATATATATATATATAACCTTTTAATTTTATGTGTATAATATTTTTAAAATTTTTATTATTTATTTATTTTATTTATTTTTATTTTTTTTGGTAGTCATTGCATGCCTAATGGGTGGTGGAATTTTGGCTTATGCAGTACGCAAAGCATGTACATGCATCAGAAGAAGACCAAAAAGCAGGAGCTACAAACTATCAAAATCTAAAACAGATGAAGAAAATTTCCCCCAAACAATGCAGTTATCTGAATTTATGAATGTGACATTTGCTTAAATTAATTTGGCCTTTTTCAGAATACATTGGACAAGTTGCTCTTTTGGTCCTTCTCCTTACTTTCCGACATTGGCTCAGAGTGTTACCATCCCCTTTAAATCTTGCTAACAGACTTTATAACCAAATTCTCAATACAACTCGAAGACCACAAAGAAATCATCCAGGACCAGTCCCACAACAGCAAAACCGCCTTCATAATCTCCGACCTCGCTCCACCCTACGTTTACCAGAGAGACTGAATTTGTAGACTTTTAGTGCTTGTAAATATTGTTGAAGTAAAATGTACGAGAAATAATGAAGAAGAAATCTATATGCAAACACATATAAAGTTGAATTCGAACAGTCCGTATATTCATACATCTCAGAAATAAGATAAATCTACATTTTGAATTTTAAATCATATTCAATTGTTTTCAGTATGTAAATGTGTTCAGTTTTTAATCCGTCAATCATCTTCTTTATCTCACACATTTGCGTAATAGCTGATCATATTGGAACCTGTAATTCTTGACAATCAAATTTTATTTTCATTACTTTTGATATAAATCAATATAAATTTTGAGAAATCTAGGGAAAAAATTGTCTTCTGATCAATATAATCTCTCTTTAATTATCTATGAAGTATACATGTATGTTATTATATAGCTGGTAGTTTGTTTGTTTTTTGATATTGTAGTCTAGAAAGAGAAATCCATTTTTGATTTTTTGCGTTTATTTTATCATTATTTCATTATTGATTATCTCTGTGTCTCTTTACTTCATTGTTTTCTATTTTCATCACTCTAATTCAGCTATATGATAACTAATTTCACTTAGACACAAAATTCAATGTTCAATCATTTTTCATTCGATTTATAAATAAAGTTTCAGTTTTACAATAATTTTTTTATGATAAGGAAGATAAAGAACTGAAATTACAGTATTGTACATTTTACAAGTATAATCTTGTATTTCATACCTAATGCATGTATTGGTGCATCACCTATTTATTGGATAGAATTAAAAAATGTTTTGAATGTATATATATATATATGTATTTTTGTTTTATACCTTTGCCTTAGCCTGGGATAGAGATTCATTGATTCATTATAAATAAAAAAAAATATGTCAGGAACATCATATGTTTCATTCTGTAAAATACCTACCAAGGTCAAATTCTCAAAGGTCAAGGTCACAAGAGTAACAGTCAAAGTGCCAAAATGAAAGGTCTTATCACAAGGAACTAGGTAAAAAAAATGGTTCCAATACATGGTATACACTCATGAAATATGAGGGAGGTACTGTTTAAAGTTGAAAGGTCAAACTCTTTATCCGTATCCTATCATTGTCTTGTCTGTTATTCCCACACAACAAATTCAATGACCAATGGAAGTACACGTACCGGTAGTTTCACCAATGGACCAGAACAGGGGATGTACTTTGAAAGTCTTGTCTACATATATGTATGTAAAGACATTTAAGAAAGCTACAACGTCCAAAATGGATAGAGTAAGAAGTGAGAGTGGTGCCCTGATCAAGGCCAGAGCTTCCTTTGGAAGCGGAAAGAATATAACCATCAACAAATTCCAAGGGAAAGTATATGTACACCTCTTTGGGAAAGCGGGAAAAACAATCTCGCTGGAGCTGGACGAGTATGCGAAATTAGTGTATATGCAGGACACTGTAACCGAAGTTGCCGGAGAGTTATTGAAAGAGGTTCGTATTCGATTTATAAACTTTATATTTGTATCTTTATAATTGTAGAAATCGGCTTTTAATTCACATTTCTGTTGCATTTATATTTGTGTTTACATTTTTTTTGTCTCAATTTTAGGACATAAACAGGGAAGAAAAGAGTCCGAGGCTTTGAGACTCGCCACAAGCGACGACTCGGGTAGTCACAGTACCGGAGGGGCACATGTAAGTTGAAAATTGTAATATTTATTTCAAATGAAACCTGTAATATTCTCAATTAGATGTAATATTTACTTGTTTGACTGAAAAGCATGCTCAAAAGGGGGGAGGTCGGGTATTTGATTAAAGGACAGTTCTACACGTATAGAAAAATATAAAAGAAAAATATACGTTTTTTGTATTAATATCATTATCTTTTTGGTTTATTTTACAGAGCCCGCCAAAGAGGAAACGTGTGATCCGAGATTAGGAGCCAATTTAGGCATTTACCATAGCGGTAAGTTTGGGGCTTTTTTTTTTCATCTCTTCTTTTGCCATATTTCAATATGATGAAAGAATATAATTCATAAAACCATTATAATTTTTTTTTGTTTTTAGTCATGTCAAGAATATTATATTCATTAAAAAGAGATGTTATGATCATTATTTGTTGGATGAAAGGAATTGGAGAAACTTGACTATATAATACTTTATTTCAGATTCCTACATGTACCATGTTGAGTTTGAAAGAGGAAGCAATAAAGCTACTGTGGACCACATTGAGGACCAAAACTACATCACAGGTCCATAATCAGCTATGTAGACTAAATACAGATCTTTTAGAGGAGTTTGAGGATATGAGCTACGAACTGTTTCAAGCCGATCGTTACTTTAACCTGCAGAGTATGGAACTTTATTTACAAGCCTATGATTTACTTCGACAAAGACAACTTTCTGTGTCGGGACATACTTTATATGACCAATGTTTGCGATTTATTGTAAGAGAAATATCATTTTTAACGGAGGAAGAAGCCACTCAATTAGTTTTGCGTTTACCTTTACAAATGATGCACGATCTACAAATGACTTTTGTTGGACATTGGTGGAGTGAATTTTGCTATAGACTTCGCAGAAGACTTTTAAATAATGTTTCAAATGCAAATAGATAAGTATACCATTTAGTTTCTTGGTACTAGACCAAAAAAAAGGGGGGGGGGGCATTTTTTTCCCTAAATTGTAATGTTAAATACCTTATATTGTACCATCAAACTTAAGATATTAAAGAGAAATAAAAAAAAAAAGGGGGGGGGGTTTAGATTTTAAAAAGGACCACTTGGGAGAGCTGATAAAACCTAGTTGTGGTACGGTGTCAAAAAAAAAGTAATCTTCTCTACATGTAGGATAAGATCAATATCGCTATGGTAAATGCCTAATTATGAGAAATCAAATTTGAATATTAACTAATAGGAGTTAATATGTAGTCCTTTTTAGTTTCAATATATACGAATGAGAGTTAATCAGTTTCAATTCTTGTGTAGTCCTTTGTATTAGTTTGATATTGCTAGTGTACTTTTAACATACATACATGTACATTTTTTATTTTAGAATTTCCGCGAAAACCACTGATTGATTTCTTTTTGTTTTCTGTAAATCTGTATACATGTATATGTGAACGTGTGCTGAAGTAAGGCGGTGCACAAAAAGTACTTCTTCCATGCTCAAGTTGGGTAGCATTATGTTTCATGATCTGTGTATTTACTAATTTTTCAATTCATACACCGGCATGTGCCTCAGGTTAATTCAAATAATGATGATGATGATGAAGATGATTAAAGAGAAAAAAAAAAGTCAAAGAAATGTACTCATTTTTATGTGTCTTCTTTATTATCTAGAATTATAAAAAAGAAAGTTTGAATAAAAACTTCATTTCAATTACATCTATCTTTACTAAAATTCAATATATGTATTTTTCAGTCTATCAAACACCTTCAGGCAGCTGTTATAGCTTTAGCAGGTAATTTCTTATACAATTTTGAATATTTATTTTTCCTTCAGTCTATTGCTTTTCAACTCAAATAATTATTTACTATTATGTACATATATATATATATATAATATATATAATTTTGCATATATATATATATAACCTTTTAATTTTATGTGTATAATATTTTTAAAATTTTTATTATTTATTTATTTTATTTATTTTTATTTTTTTTGGTAGTCATTGCATGCCTAATGGGTGGTGGAATTTTGGCTTATGCAGTACGCAAAGAATGATGCTATTCAATTTGAAGACGTTTACATGTACATGCATCAGAAGAAGACCAAAAAGCAGGAGCTACAAACTATCAAAATTTAAAACAGATGAAGAAAATTTCCCCCAAACAATGCAGTTATCTGAATTTATGAATGTGACATTTGCTTAAATTAATTTGGCCTTTTTCAGAATACATTGGACAAGTTGCTCTTTTGGTCCTTCTCCTTACTTTCCGACATTGGCTCAGAGTGTTACCATCCCCTTTAAATCTTGCTAACAGACTTTATAACCAAATTCTCAATACAACTCGAAGACCACAAAGAAATCATCCAGGACCAGTCCCACAACAGCAAAACCGCCTTCATAATCTCCGACCTCGCTCCACCCTACGTTTACCAGAGAGACTGAATTTGTAGACTTTTAGTGCTTGTAAATATTGTTGAAGTAAAATGTACGAGAAATAATGAAGAAGAAATCTATATGCAAACACATATAAAGTTGAATTCGAACAGTCCGTATATTCATACATCTCAGAAATAAGATAAATCTACATTTTGAATTTTAAATCATATTCAATTGTTTTCAGTATGTAAATGTGTTCAGTTTTTAATCCGTCAATCATCTTCTTTATCTCACACATTTGCGTAATAGCTGATCATATTGGAACCTGTAATTCTTGACAATCAAATTTTATTTTCATTACTTTTGATATAAATCAATATAAATTTTGAGAAATCTAGGGAAAAAATTGTCTTCTGATCAATATAATCTCTCTTTAATTATCTATGAAGTATACATGTATGTTATTATATAGCTGGTAGTTTGTTTGTTTTTTGATATTGTAGTCTAGAAAGAGAAATCCATTTTTGATTTTTTGCGTTTATTTTATCATTATTTCATTATTGATTATCTCTGTGTCTCTTTACTTCATTGTTTTCTATTTTCATCACTCTAATTCAGCTATATGATAACTAATTTCACTTAGACACAAAATTCAATGTTCAATCATTTTTCATTCGATTTATAAATAAAGTTTCAGTTTTACAATAATTTTTTTATGATAAGGAAGATAAAGAACTGAAATTACAGTATTGTACATTTTACAAGTATAATCTTGTATTTCATACCTAATGCATGTATTGGTGCATCACCTATTTATTGGATAGAATTAAAAAATGTTTTGAATGTATATATATATATATGTATTTTTGTTTTATACCTTTGCCTTAGCCTGGGATAGAGATTCATTGATTCATTATAAATAAAAAAAAAATATGTCAGGAACATCATATGTTTCATTCTGTAAAATACCTACCAAGGTCAAATTCTCAAAGGTCAAGGTCACAAGAGTAACAGTCAAAGTGCCAAAATGAAAGGTCTTATCACAAGGAACTAGGTAAAAAAAAATGTTTCCAATACATGGTATACACTCATGAAATATGAGGGAGGTACTGTTTAAAGTTGAAAGGTCAAACTCTTTATCCGTATCCTATCATTGTCTTGTCTGTTATTCCCACACAACAAATTCAATGACCAATGGAAGTACACGTACCGGTAGTTTCACCAATGGACCAGAACAGGGGATGTACTTTGAAAGTCTTGTCTACATATATGTATGTAAAGACATTTAAGAAAGCTACAACGTCCAAAATGGATAGAGTAAGAAGTGAGAGTGGTGCCCTGATCAAGGCCAGAGCTTCCTTTGGAAGCGGAAAGAATATAACCATCAACAAATTCCAAGGGAAAGTATATGTACACCTCTTTGGGAAAGCGGGAAAAAACAATCTCGCTGGAGCTGGACGAGTATGCGAAATTAGTGTATATGCAGGACACTGTAACCGAAGTTGCCGGAGAGTTATTGAAAGAGGTTCGTATTCGATTTATAAACTTTATATTTGAATCTTTATAATTGTAGAAATCGGCTTTTAATTCACATTTCTGTTGCATTTATATTTGTGTTTACATTTTTTTTGTCTCAATTTTAGGACATAAACAGGGAAGAAAAGAGTCCGAGGCTTTGAGACTCGCCACAAGCGACGACTCGGGTAGTCACAGTACCGGAGGGGCACATGTAAGTTGAAAATTGTAATATTTATTTCAAATGAAACCTGTAATATTCTCAATTAGATGTAATATTTACTTGTTTGACTGAAAAGCATGCTCAGAAGGGGGGGGGGGGTCGGGTATTTGATTAAAAGACAGTTCTACACGTATAGAAAAATATAAAAGAAAAATATACGTTTTTTGTATTAATATCATTATCTTTTTGGTTTATTTTACAGAGCCCGCCAAAGAGGAAACGTGTGATCCGAGATTAGGAGCCAATTTAGGCATTTACCATAGCGGTAAGTTTGGGGCTTTTTTTTTCATCTCTTCTTTTGCCATATTTCAATATGATGAAAGAATATAATTCATAAAACCATTATAATTTTTTTTTTTGTTTTTAGTCATGTCAAGAATATTATATTCATTAAAAAGAGATGTTATGATCATTATTTGTTGGATGAAAGGAATTGGAGAAACTTGACTATATAATACTTTATTTCAGATTCCTACATGTACCATGTTGAGTTTGAAAGAGGAAGCAATAAAGCTACTGTGGACCACATTGAGGACCAAAACTACATCACAGGTCCATAATCAGCTATGTAGACTAAATACAGATCTTTTAGAGGAGTTTGAGGATATGAGCTACGAACTGTTTCAAGCCGATCGTTACTTTAACCTGCAGAGTATGGAACTTTATTTACAAGCCTATGATTTACTTCGACAAAGACAACTTTCTGTGTCGGGACATACTTTATATGACCAATGTTTGCGATTTATTGTAAGAGAAATATCATTTTTAACGGAGGAAGAAGCCACTCAATTAGTTTTGCGTTTACCTTTACAAATGATGCACGATCTACAAATGACTTTTGTTGGACATTGGTGGAGTGAATTTTGCTATAGACTTCGCAGAAGACTTTTAAATAATGTTTCAAATGCAAATAGATAAGTATACCATTTAGTTTCTTGGTACTAGACCAAAAAAAAAAGGGGGGGGGGCATTTTTTTTCCCTAAATTGTAATGTTAAATACCTTATATTGTACCATCAAACTTAAGATATTAAAGAGAAATAAAAAAAAAGGGGGGGGGGTTTAGATTTTAAAAAGGACCATTTGGGAGAGCTGATAAAACCTAGTTGTGGTACGGTGTCAAAAAAAAAAAGTAATCTTCTCTACATGTAGGATAAGATCAATATCGCTATGGTAAATGCCTAATTATGAGAAATCAAATTTGAATATTAACTAATAGGAGTTAATATGTAGTCCTTTTTAGTTTCAATATATACGAATGAGAGTTAATCAGTTTCAATTCTTGTGTAGTCCTTTGTATTAGTTTGATATTGCTAGTGTACTTTTAACATACATACATGTACATTTTTTATTTTAGAATTTCCGCGAAAACCACTGATTGATTTCTTTTTGTTTTCTGTAAATCTGTATACATGTATATGTGAACGTGTGCTGAAGTAAGGCGGTGCACAAAAAGTACTTCTTCCATGCTCAAGTTGGGTAGCATTATGTTTCATGATCTGTGTATTTACTAATTTTTCAATTCATACACCGGCATGTGCCTCAGGTTAATTCAAATAATGATGATGATGATGAAGATGATTAAAGAGAAAAAAAAAGTCAAAGAAATGTACTCATTTTTATGTGTCTTCTTTATTTCTATACATAGTCTTTATTCAAACAGTGAGAAATCATATACACACGTATATTGTTATGAAAACCATACAGATGATCATTATACAGGGCATTGAGAAATCAAACGTTTGATCTTGTAATGACCATATGCAAGCGTGTCGCACTTGTTACTAAGTACATATCGCTTGTCATCTGCTGCACTGAGTCCTATCTTGTTGAAATGAGTCAAATACAAAGTGTGCTTATCACTACGAATATTATAGCATTCACTCATTTCTTGAATTTCCTAAAATAAGCATGTTTTGTACTGCTCAAAACGTAATTTAGAGGATATGGTGCTTTTCTGTACACCCTTAGCAATTTTGGTCTCCGCCCCTTGATTACAAACAAAAGCGTACATCTTACTTCTTAAACCAACGAATTCGGAGATGATTTTTCCTGGGCATTCATCTTTCATGACACCTGGTCGTCTTTCATTTACCTTGGAGTACAAAACATGGTCTCTGGGATAATTTGAAGTATCGTATAAATGTAGAGTCTTTGACATGTCTTGATACAAATCAGCACTCTCAATCAAGTACCCTAAACTGTCAGTGTCTGTCCACAAAAGTTTGAGCTTTGTGCCTGGGTACCTCGGTTTCATTTCAAAATAATGAAAGTTGTAAATGACTGTTTTTGACATATCCAGAACACAAAACCCTGTTTATTCAGGTGTAACCGGACTTTAGCGTGTTCCATACCGACAAGGTCGTTCGAGAAAATAGTAAACCCCTTAAAGGAAGATTTCACAACTTCTTTCAAAAATTTACGCTTTGTATGAATAAGCTTGAAATTGATTCGTTTTCTTAGATCTTCACAAGTTTTGCCGAAAAAACTGTTTGGTAGTAATTTGAAGAACTGAGACTGGGCTTTACTATTTGACAGACGACGTTTTTCTGCGCAAAAACGTATGTATGGAGCGATCCATGCCGACTGTTCAAATTCAATTACTCTGTGAATTTTTGTCAAAACAAGCCCCAAATCCAGATACTGTTGCAAGTTTCTAAAATGTAAGATATACTTTGTCTTCTCATTTAGATTAGGGATAAGTTTTCTCGTCGACACCCGAAACAAGTTATTTTCACTGTCCTTGCATAGTTTTTTACCGATTTGGGGACTTTTTCCATGATGGAGTTTGTGAAATAAACGCCTTGTATAAGGTGATAACTGGTCGTCAGATACCGTCATTTGCTCTGGAGCAACAGGTAAATCAGAATGATCATCATGAAGGTGATCTGGGTACCTGATATCTACCTCTAAAACATAACCTTTCGACCCTGTAGGTGGTATTGACTTTATATCGAATCTGTCTATTTCGTCGTCTGTCAACCAACGAAAACCCCCTGTGGGCAATTCCATTGTCATTGTGTGAGCATATAGAGAATTGCAATCTAAGTATTGAATCCAGGTGTGAGGCAACGTACTGTCATAATCAGCAACATAAGGATTGTTAGCTTTAGCATACTTATTAGATATCATTGAAACACCACCACGTAATTGCTCAAAGAAAAGATACATATCTGGGTCACTTAGGAGTGTCAACGTACATTTTGTCATCCTAAATGCTGCAGACCACGACAGTCCCGGGGCAGTGTAAAAATAACATGGATCTAAATGAAAGAAGTCCAAAATGGAGTCTCGGAAATGTTCAAAAACGTCTACATGAAGTAAAACGTCTGTCTTTAAATAAAGATCATGGTAGTCTCCTAAATTACGCATATTCATTGCAGTCCAAACGTTTTTAGCATGTGTGTACTGTTCTTTAGAAACGGTATCACCCGTCAAATGACTGTAAAAACATTCGATTGGTGGCAAGGCAGAGTAATTAAACTTTTCTGGTTTGTCAACAAATTCATAACAGTAAATGCCCTTTTTAAGAGCAATTGACAGATTTCTGTGTTTGGAAATGCTTGTCTAAAATAATGAAAATGTCGGGTGTCAACAATATCGGAGTCATTTTCTTTTCTCGCTAAATTATTCACAAGTGTTTCTAAAGACTCGCCTAGGAACTGAAAAGAGTCAATGAATCTCAAATTACCAAGTGAAAATGAAACATACCTCTCACTATTTTGAGCAATACAATTGATTTCATGTTCTTTGAAATAGCCTAAGGCGTTACATATGATATGGCTGTCAAAATTTTTCAAATTGTGAAAGATTACAGGTATGAAATTAGGGTGTTTAAAATTGAGATTACATGATTGACATGCAGCCCCTCTGTATTTACCACTTATATGGCAATGATCGCGCACTTTAATGGTCGATTCAGAAAAAGTTTCGGTACAGATGTGGCATTTTCTACTTTGTTCAAAGTCTATTTCATCTGTCTGTGTCATGTCCAAAGGTTTTATGATCTTGAGTATACTTTCGATTTCATTTTTTTCTTTGATGATTCCTTCTACAAAGGTTTTACCCACATCTTTTCCACGATAAATAACGGGATCCTTAGAATACGATTTGTCCACACAGACAACCTGATAACCGAATCCACATGGTTCATATTTTTGAATATTGTTTGTAAACGATTTGGAATATTCTGTTGTATCGTCTGTTCGAACAATAGGTTCGCAGAATGTCTCAAAATCAGCGTATATAACAAATGGAACTCTGAGTTTCTTGCTCCACTCATTAAAACTGAGAGTGTCATCTTTCCCTTTCTTCGGATACGTCACATGTTGAGCATCGATTTTCGAGCAATATTCTACATGCTTTTGTAAAACAGGAACTGATGTAAATCCCTGAAGGCAGGTTTTGCAAAAGACATACCCTCCTTTCTTTTGAGCATGGTTCATAAATCGATGGAAGTTCTTTATTAGGCACCAGTGCGATTGGTCATCATTGCACACGTATAGCAAATCAATATGGTGAATTGTATCGTTCGTATGCTGCTTTGAAATGTAGATAGGGAATGTACAATTTTCCTCGTACCCAAATACACTCACAATCAAGTTATTTTGTTTTTCAAATTTGGGAACGTCTGAAGGATGTACGGGAAAATCAATTCCTTCCATATTGAGTTGATTTTCATATGGCAAGTAGTGTATCACACGATTTGGATTGTCAGCCTTTGGATACAAAGACGCTAATACAGACCATAGAAAACATTTATCGTCTGAATTTTTAATGTTTATGATTGAAAGTGAATTTTTCAGAGCAGGAGGTAATTCAAAATGACCTCTTCCACCGATTGGTACATACTTGGCGGTAAAAACTTCAAACTGGATTATCTTTTTCAGAGTCCAGGATGATCCTCGCTTTACGTACTCGTCGAATGATGCAAATATCTTTTGAAATCCAATATTGATTGAATGGTCGTTCACCTCGTCAGGACTTAACAAAATCTCCATTTTGCTCCTAAAATGAGGTTTTGACGTGTCCTCCTCTCCGCTTGCTGTTTGCCTTCTCATTTCAGTTTGTAAGTTCATATAATATTTGATTTGTTTCATTTCTGAACATCTTTGTTTTAGATGATCTTTTATTTCGTCCTTTATATTTGCCAGGAAAACAAAAATATTATATTTGTCATCTACAACTGGGAAAATGTAATGCTTGTTAGCCAAACCATCGAGTGCTATCTCATCAGAAGACTTGTGCATAATTCCTGCGACATTTCCACCAGTCTGTGCATTCTCAGTACGATTCTGGCTATGTAGTGTATTCATTTCTTCGGACGAATGTATATTTTTCATGTGTCTTTGCATATTGTATTTTCTACTGAATTTTCTCTTGCACACACTACAAGTAAATCCAACAATTTCACCATCAAGTTTTTGTTTTAGATTTTGAAGTTCATGTTTTAATTTTTCATTTCCGAAAGGATAACGTCTCTTTAAAAAATTGACAAAATCTTCTCCTCTTTGATCCATGGTTAACAATAAATCCAAACTGAAATTATGCTGACATTCTATGTACGTTTCGTATACTAGAAAGAAAGACTAATGTACAAAACAAGATGGGGCTTATATATAAATGTATATTTACACACACCCTCACATCCACTATTGGTAGAAGGCGTAACATAAATTTGTATAAATAGAAGTCACACCTCTCCTTTTTTTTGCCCCCTCCCTATTTTTCCCTGTTGTTGTAAATCTACATTTTAAATTCCACCCACTGAATCCTTTTCTTTTTCTTCTTCTTCATTTCAGAACGACTGGTATCATCAGATTTTCTAGTATCTTTGAGGCTATCATAGAATTCGACAGGAGACAATCTTATATATTTTTGATTGATAGGCGCATCCCATTTTAAACTATTCGAACTATCTAGACCTCCTCCAGTCTGATTGACATCAGTTGTCTTTTCGGTTACATTGTCATGTTCTGGATACCGGGTCTCATTTTTAACATCTGCTATTTCATTGGTAACAGTTTTCGTGGTATTCTCAGTCTCTAAACATTCATTATAGTCTTTCATTAACTGTAAATACTTATCCTTTGCCAACAAAATTACTTGTTTTGCCATATTTTCGTAAAAGACTTGATTAAAAGTGGTAATATGTTTGAAATTAAAATTAGACGGGATCTTCTTGTCTTACGTCCAACACCTTTCACCGTTACATTCCGTATACGCGTTTTGTACCTTACGATAAGACTTTTATCACTATGTGTCAACGGAATAATGCCCTTGAGGACATTATAAACAATCGATATTAAGAGTTTCAACTGATCAACTGTTATACACTTTAAAACGGCAGTTCTTTGTTTATTAGATGTGACGGCCAAATAATTCAAGAAAATAAGGTCACCCTTGGATAGTTTCATTTTAATGGTAAATACACACTAATATCCTCCCCAGGCAAAAACCCGCTTCTCAAATGATATTTTCTGTTGGCGCCAATACTTAAATCAATGATCAGATAACCATGTCGCTTTTCCCCTACGGCTAGTTTATATGCCATTGTGAGGTATTTAGAATTTTCTGGATGTATTGGTCGAGCTAGTGTACGTACTTGTGATTCATCTCGCATATTTCGGAATAAGACAATATAATGGGCATTCAAACTTATTGTCCGCATCATTTTACCTTTTTCAAAGATATTGTGAACAATGAAGATGATGGTAACATTCCGATGATGTGATAAAATACAAAAAAGTTTTTGTACAAAAGGACTGTCTTTTGCTTGATAGGCAAGATCATCTAAATCACATATAGAATGATTTTTATTCTCTGACAGCTTTAAAATATCCTCTTCAGTCGGTAGACCATCCATGAAGTTAATAGTAGTGATTTCTTTCTGCATTTCATCAAATAATGGTTGCCAAATATTATAACAGAACAAAACATTAATAGGATTTCTTTCGAAACATGCATATCGGTTGACCAAAAGGTCCCGTACCATACTTGTTTTTCCTGTCTGAGAAGCCCCTGAAACCACCATTGTTGTAGGACTCTGAAATTTAAGTAAGCTTTCATTTTCCCACCAACCCATCTTCATCTAAGAAAAGACCAAACTGAAAATCTTATGCGAAAATTTATTTTTATAAATCTATTCTAACATGTTACGTATTCGCGAAGGCGCAACAAGTCTGTACATGCAATTTCTTGGAATTCAAGAAACAAAAAGGGAAAATACTAGTCATCAAGTTATATACAAATGAGTCATTCAATGATGTGTCATCAGTGAAAATATCTAATACGTTAGAAAAACGTTGTTTTCTACATAATCGAAGTAAAACATAACAACAGTACAAACCACAGAAATTAGATTGAACATTTTGTATTTGCTTATCATTGTATTGCAACGAAATTTTATTCTTTTGGAAAAAATTAAAAAAGCGTTGCGAAAAATAAAGGGGATGATGTCCATAAATGTCAAAAAAGTATCCATGACCTTCAGGCGAGACGAAAATCGCAATCCAGTGTTTACCTGGTTGAAACTGTCTATCAGTATTAATGATTTATCCTATAGGTCTATCATATAATGATAAAGGAAAGTTGTCCTCAGCGAAAACGCCTAGCACAATAGAGTCAAGAAAAGCGTCACACTTAATGATACATCGGAGCTGGTTTGCATTCATCCCTGAAGAACTACATCTCTTGCTTTATTGATTTCAAAGTAGCCAGGTGTTTCTACATATAATACACAAGTTACCGCCTCTGGCAATGGTTTGTTAAACTGACAATCTATACGAAGATTACCGTATTTTAGTAAACTTAGATAGTGATCGGTGTGAAACTGAGGCTCTATATCAAACGCATACAGCGCAGTACCCGTAGAGATGTCGTCCCTATCAATTCCATTTCCACTGTCACTCATCCATTTTCCAGTTGTCTCCATCAGATTGACTAGTGCAGGTACTGTTGTTATCCCGTTTACGTCATCAAAGTTCAAGCGTAGAGGGTTCCCACCTACTGGCAAACCATCTAAAGATAATGTTATTTGACTTAAATCATAATGTTGAAAATGCCATAGACATAAATTATAGGCTCCACTGACAGCTAATGAGTTAACAAACCCCAATACACATCGAAGTGGTCGAACGCCATTGATACAATTATCCCATGTGAAGTTCACCTGCCCTCGGGGAATGGCCATCATCTTGACCTCAGTTTTTGTAAAGGGATATTTAGCATTTGTAGATTCTAGTATCTGTGCATGGGCGTATATAACGGCTGGATTCAATTGAACTTTGCATATCTTGATGACCATTTCTTCAATTTCAATTGCATAGGATGTAGAAACTTCGTTTGTCATGAGATAAAATTCAGGTTTTGAACGATAAAACTTGAGAGTCAGTCCAACCTGATTAATAATGTAACGATCAAGACCAAACAAGTCATGATAGATAGGTCCTTGTAGATCTACTCTCCGCCCTTTTGAAAAGTATTTGGCTCTTTCGTAGAGTCCTATATTTGCCCCCGTTTGGACATCTGCATCATCATAAGAACCCGCAGTATCTCGTATCCATAATTGCGATGTTAGTTGTGATTTTTTGGCTTCCTTATTATATCTTAATAGGCACTGAATGTATGCTTTTAATGGGTAGTGCCCAGCCGTTGATGATATTTGTTTATTCTGAACACCTACATCAACTTGTGAAAACAACGCTTGTAAGGGTAGATTTATTGGTCCGACATTATCTGACGAAGAAATTTCGGATTTGTGAAGTCTACACTTTACATACATTTGGGATCTTCTCATATCAATGTATTCCATTCCATTCTGGCTAGCAATGTTAAATTCTATCGGAGAGTTGTTAGACAGTTGAGAAATGGGTCTGTATTCTTGAAAGTAAATTTTTTCTACAGCTGTTTGTGTTGGAGGGAGATGGAAAAGAGATAACTGACTAGGTTGAGCCTCTTGAAACATATCAGAACTTGTTATCATTGCCATATTAGTTAAATATATCCTTGTTTGCCTTCTTTTGTTTTTTTCCTTTTCGGTGTCTTGTCCTGATTTGCCTTTTTCCTCTTTTGTCTCCTCACACTGCTTGACCCTTGTTTACGATGTTGATTTCGAATGATTTTCTTTCCTGGTTTTCTCTGTTTATAATGCCGTTTTGTCAAGTCACGTGTAATTTCACTTTTTGCTTGTTCAACCACCTGTTGAGCTGGAGATACTAAATTTATTTTCATATCAGACTGCGAGTTACTGTTTTTTTGCGCATGCTCAATAGGAACCATATAGTTGGGTGCTGTTGATGCTATAGATCCTCCATGTTGATTTGCATAACGTATTTTACTATATGGTCTGTGTTTCTTTTTTATCACAGTATCATAGTATTGAATCCATTTCTTAGCGTTAGGAATATATGTTTTACTTGATAACTCCATGATTTGTTAAAAATAAAAAGGATGTGCTTTTAAATGCAGTGTAACGGTAACAGGTTGATTCAGAAATGTGAGGAAATCGCCCTTGTCATCCTTTATAAAGAAATGAATACTACTGATAAGGTCTCTAATCACGGGTTTATATTGCCTATCTTTGAATACAACAGAGTTTTCACCACTTTTTGCGTCACACCAAAAAACGCCTTAATAGCGGTTGCATAACACCATCGACCATTGAGTCACCACAGAGATCACAATATAGATAACATGTCTTGTGTAAAAAAGTGGAAGAATCTGCTTTGAAGTCCACAAGAGCAACCATCCATGAACCATTCAGCTGGAGAGGAGTTGAAAGGTTAGCTATAAAATTGAAATGTTGATTTCCTGGGTGATACCTAGTGTGTTTATCGCTATTAAATACCATGTACATTGTCATGATGACGGACGGTCTTTAATGGAGTCCTCTGTAATCCATTGATTATATTTAGCGGGCCAACCATCAAACTTAACGAGCCATTCAGTTTGACCGTTCCGACGCCGTTTACGAAGCTTTTTTTCAATAAACCATAACGCTTGTTCAGATTTTTGTACACGGGCTAATTCAAATTGATGAAAGTTACCTTTAATTGCGTCTACGTGAAAGTCTACTAATTTGTACATGGGGACTGCTTGCATTAAAAATCGGTCTTTAATTTTGAAAATTTCGGAAGACCAGTTCTGATTATATCCTCTACTAAAGGGTAACTTTTTATAGCTGACTCGAACCATGTCCCCTATTTTGTATTCGAATTTCTTCTTGTTTAATCTTATTTGTTTTTTGTCTATCTTAATAACTGAGGTCTCTTTTGTTGGCTTAAGATAGAGCGCAGCCCAAATATCTGGTTCGTTTGATTGATTAACATCTTTTGGGGCTATATTTTTGAGTGATCTATGTGGTGTTGCATTATACCCATTCACTACAGCTTGTATCACATCAATGTAACGATGGGTTCTGTTCTTTATGAAATATCTCCATAATCTCTGCTTTATTGTTAGGATCACTCGTTCAGCATAATTCGCTTTTGCATCATTTCTTGCAATGTGATGGTATATATTCAAACTTTTGAATAATTGTGACACTTCTTTGTTTGTAAATTCAGATCCAGAATCCGTACGAATTTTTTGGGGTGGTCTACCTTTTTCAAATATGTGTTTGAGAGATTTCACCATTCCCACTCCTCGTTTAGTTTTCAAAGGCTCAACCCATAAGAAACGTGAAAACACATCAATGACTATGAGTAGATATTTATAACCTTTATTCTTTTTAGAAAAATACGACAAATCAGCTAAATCTGCATCATATTGATCGAATTTACCTTTAACAATTACTTTTATTTTTCTTTGTCTCCTTTTTGCAGGTTTCTGTAAACTATATTCATCATTTTTTCCATCCATTTTTGAATTTGATACAGACTTGGAGAATTTGGATTTGATTTTTTGAGTGTTTGGTATAATGGAGCTGTTAAGATAAGGCGTAAAATCTGCCCTGAAAAGTGGAAATTTCAAAATGCAAAAATTTAGAAAAAATTTCGGTAAAAATATGTAGTTACTTGGTCCAGATATGAATCTTCTGTCAGGTTGGATAAATTATTTAAAATAAGACTGATTTTTGGGTCAAAATAAGTGTTTTTCCTGTAGAAATCAATGGAAAACGGAAAAGTTTTTCTACAACATTGTCCCCCCCCCCTCGGTTCAGAATGCCACTTTTACCAAAGGTGTATATCAATAGAACAAATTTTCTGGCCAAGTGGGGTTCTGAACCGAGGGGGGGGGAACAATGTCCCATAAGCGAAAAACGAAAAAAGGGGGGATGGATGACTATTTTAGAATCAGTATTTAGAGCGGTAGAATAAATCAAAATTGCCATTTTTTCTTTTAATATCATGTAACAATCTATTCAGAGTGTGTTCCAATTAAATGATTAACCGTTAGGAGGGAAATAAACGAGAAAGTTGTCTATTTCTACGCTGTGCGTATTTCGCGCCTGAAAGCTACATATGTGGCTGATAAATACGAAATATAACCGTTTTTCAGTTTCCGGACTGCGAGTTTTGCCGATTATATTGATATTATAACATCAAGGTTAATTTTTCTTATCCAAGTTTGACATTAAATGGTAGAGAAGTATAATAAACATCAGATTTATGTAAACTAATGCATTTTTTGTGAATTTTCGCTCGATATTTGAGGTTTTCTCTCATCCATACCCCTACCTCTTCAACCCGTAATTATAACATCTTTCACCAAATCTATTTAAATAAAATACCTACTAAGAATCTTTTAATACTTTATATTTTAATCCCGACCACTTTTTATCTGAAATAGAAGGACAGTGCACGAGAAATAATCGAGTGATTTCAGGGCTAAATCAAGCCCTTATCTTAACAGCTCCTTTGATGGACTTCTATAGGCTCCGGCATTTTCAACATCGTAATAATACTTGTGAATCAAGGATTCGTTCAAAGGATTTTTCTTCATTTCTATTGGAGTGGTACATCGAAGTAAGAGCCCTTGGAAATATTTCTGAATATCTGATCTCGGTTTTCTATATTTGTTCGATACTTTTCCCACCAAGATTCTGATCGAATTGTTAAAGAACACTTCAGTGTTATACAATCTAAGTGGTTTGTGGAAATTATGCAGTCGATCCACTTTGAATAGACATCATCTAACTTTAAATTATGGAAAACCTCTTGAAACTGTCCTTGTAATTTTTTCGTATTGTGTACATGACTTAATCGTAAGAATATTTCACGAGTAACGACGAAATCTAAAAGTCTAAACAAATCCTTTTCATATTCTGCTCGCTCTATTTCATCCATTATTCCATCACTAAATGTTTATCTACATTTGTGTATTTATTTTATATACTGTACTATTTAGAAGTCAAATTGTGAAATTAAGTAGATAGCGCGTTTGTAAATCCCATGACGATGATGTTTAAATATACCCTCAGGTAAGACAGAGTTAAAATAAACCTTTAAAATGGTCTCGCAAGTATGATCAGTACAAACACAAGCTTTACAGTTTTTACAAAATTGCTTGCTCATTGAAACACAGTCGTTAATTATACTTCTGGCCACTGTATTAGTATCACTTTCCTCAGGACATTTGCCGGGTTGAGATGGGTTTAAGTCGTTCAGCCTCATGGAAAGATTTGTCAATGTGTGCCGCACTTCTTTTCAGAAATAACCATTGGTATGTTGTTATATCAAAGTCAACTAAATCTTTAGAATCTCTGACATACTTTTCAAATTTTAAATAGGTTGTATTTTTTCTGGTACAAACTGAAATGTAAAGTTCCTCTGTCAAAGGGTAACGATGAACAATGTAACAAAATGATGTATTCCTATCCAGATCGTGGGATATTTGCACAATGGAACAGTTACACGGTCTATTTCTAAGATCAGATTGTTGTGGTATTGCCAGTTGAATAAGAGATACTATGCAACCGATTGTTATAAGGACTATTAATGCCCCGCCCCCTGCTTTAACAATTTTTAGCTGTTTTTTCAACGGTCGCAGTAAATCTACCGATTGTGTAATGAAATCTGTTTGCTCCATCGTGATCGACAAAGTTAACATGAAAACGATGGGCTTATTCAAGAGTTTATATTGGTATTAAATATAATGCACCTGTAAGTATGACAATGTCCATTTCGTTCGCATCCTCAACATGGTCAGCTACACCTGTATCGATGATAATGTTTTTCTCGACTCCACCCTCACCCTTTACCCCTTCAGAATTTTACCGCTAATGGGAATTTAATGTGAGTTTTATGGGATTTTAGCGTGAAACTCCTCCCATCCATTGTTCACTTCGTCCCATCCTTTTATCACACAAGGAAAATACATTGTTCTGCCCATTGTTGCAATTTTTACTCCATCTTTTGTTTGTATGAAAAGATTCTTTTGTTTTGGTAATGCCAAAATAACCTACTATCGACCACCAGGCATTCAAATTTTCACTTTAGTACAAATATTAAATTTCTCAAGAATTTAATTTTTTTTAATACAGATGAACTATTTTAAGCATAAATGTGACCTTGACCTTGATGACTTAGTCCACAAGGGAGCATGTGACTGAACAAGTGTAATAAATAAAATATGATGACAGTCAACATTGGGTTATGTAAAATTCTTTTAAAAAGTTTATTTTTCAATTGCTTTCAGCCCAGTTGATCCAAAATGAATGGAAATATGAACGATCCATTTGAATAGGATTGTACTCATTTGACATGTCTTAAAAGGTGGACAAGGCATGCCTCCAAATGAATTTGTTTTTTATTTGTTTAAAAAATACCCTCAAGGAAACCACGAACGATTTGTAAAAATGTGATACTATCGAAAATTAGTCGAAGCTCAAGAGGGTGGTTTTCTTGGTGAGATAGAAGTTTGTCGATAATTTTTTTTAAGTTGTAGACTCTATTCTTTATTAAGTGAAGAAATTTATTAAAATATGTAATTTTTTTTTCTTATAAGATAAATGCCATATTAGAATTATGTTGTAAAGCCTCTTGTTGTGTCCCACCGTATGTTGTAGTTTTGTCTGATATATATGTCACTTCCTTGTGGGTGTGTTCTGCTGGGTCAGTCCAGGGTAGTCATGCTGGAAATGGTTTCCCTCTCTTAGTATTTTGTGGCCGAAAGTCTACTCTCTTGGACATGGGTTTGAAAACTTGATTTCTTTGCAAAAAAAAAAACTTTTCGTGAAATCTAAATTAAAGATTTCATATTGTCTTAAATCATGAAATGAATCCACTGTGATCAGGAAACTATTTATTTCTTAATGGGAATATTATTGAAATCCATCAACAGGGGGAGGGGTTATATCCCGGACAAGGTTTTGACCATGGTGTCTATTGTGACTTTGGCCTATGACCTTGGTTCAAGGTCCTGACACACCCTTAGGTCCCAAAGAACATTTCTGTGAAATATTATTGAAATCCATCAACAGGGGGAGGAGTTATGCTCCGGACAAGGTTTTGACTATGGTGTGTATTGTGACCTTGACCTTTGACCTCGGCATAAGGTCATGACACACCCTTGGGTTCCAAAGAACATTTCTGTGAAATATTATTGAAATCCTTCCACAGAAGGAAGAGTTATGCTCCGTACAAGGAAAGTGGGACAGACGGACGGACTAGGTGGAAACTTTAAGTCTCCTCGACTTTGTCGGTATGGGACTAACAAAAACTGGGGGGCATCATTTTTCGCAATTCATGTGATGCCTGCAAAAAATAGCAACATTTAGGATTCATGCATGACATCTCTCTGATTTAAAACAAATACACAGTCTTACCCCTTCATCATATTAAATCATTCTGCGCTGCTGCAATTTCTTTAACTGAGAAATCTTTGGTATAGATGACTAGGAAATTTCCCTTTTCTAAGAAATGGTCTTGTATGTCCTCTGCATCACTAGATGTTGTCAACTCTGGTGTTTTTGAAGCAAAAGCTTGTATGCATGAATCAGTCATTGTGAGCTTCACAGTTATAAGTGGCGAAATCATAAGATTAAAAGTCGCATTCAAAGTGTAATTAAGTTGACTGGTCAACTGTTTCATTTGGCAATGCGTACATCTAACAAATTTTTGGCCTTCTTCAATTTCTGGGATCCTTCTGTGACATGAAGCACAACTAACAGTTTTTCTCACAATTATTTGCGTTACACTTCCTGTTGTTGATGTGTCGTCTGCTGGAACAACAAAGTCTTCCATTATGTCTGTTTCATCAATGGAAGTTTGAAGTGTTGAACTTAAAGACTTGGTGTTGTTGAATGATCTTACTGATACAGATTACTAACCAGTAGGCCAAAAACGATTGTAGAATCCCCTGGCCTACTATACATGTTTTTTTCATCGAAACACGCAGTATTTTCAGTCATATTAAGTCTACTGTCTACTTTTAGATGTCTGTACAACATGTACATGTACAATGCACAGGGAATCAGAATGAAGTAAAATTTAAGTCTACATAATTTTTACATAAAAATATAAATATGTATGTCAGATAATCATGACGGGAAAGTCAGTGTCTGTATGACTTTTGTAAACTATTTTGAAAACCCAATTTATCATAATTCGCCTTGCCCTTCTAGTGCATTTCATCGTATCGATGAAAATGCTTGAAGGATACCCAGCCCTTCAGTGAGATACTTATGAAGCAACAAAATGCTGTACATGTATGTCAAAATAGCTACATAACATATAATGAATAAAAAAGATGTGTTTGTGAAACATGAATGCCCCCGTTGGCATCTTTGATAGTAAAGAAGCTGATTTCTCAAGTAGGTCAATCTCCAAGGTCTAGGTCACAAGGTCAAAATTTTTTGTATCCATGGAAAGGTCTTGTCACAAGGAATGCACATGTGAAATATGAAAGCCCTATCACATACCGTTCAAAAGTTATGGCCAATGTTAAAGTTTTTCAAAAATAGGTCAATCTCCAAGGTCAAGGTCACATGATCAAAAATTTTTGTATCCACGGAAATGTCTTGTCGCAGGGAATACACATGTGAAAAAACAAAGCCCTATCACTTACCGTTCAAAAGTTATGGCCAAGGTTAAAGTTTTTGCGCACAAACAGATAAACAGAAACAGACAAACAGACGGACAGACCAAAAACTATATGCCCCGAATCTTCGATTACGGGGGCATAAAAAAGATTTATTATTCACGAAAAGGCATAAGAAAAAGCTATAGATACATGTACCTATGCCTGTGATTTTCATGATCCCATCTGATTAGGCAATTGCTAAAACATGTAAAAGGCTAGGGTTCGACAGTAAGGACCATCCGAACTTTTTTTTTCTTCTACGGACTACATTAAGATATTGACATATTACATCTGACGTTGAAGTATTCTATTAGCGTTACATTACTATTAAGTTCAAGAAGAATCCATATCCCATCCATTGTATGTCTTAGAAAGCGTATCCTAAAAAAAAAAGCTTTTGTCATAGAGTGGCTTCCATCGGTCTATCATGAAACTTTTCGTATTTTTAGCTCACCTTATAAAGTGAGAGGGAGCGTATGCTTTCACCCTTTTGTTGGCATTGGCTTCCAAACTACTGTATATGTACTATTTCCTAGACTAACACAGTGAAAGCATTGCCTTGAGGCCTATTATTATGATTATCTTTAATATAAATCCAACTTGATGGAATTTATGCTTTAATATAGATTTTGTACAAGTTTTTATTTTTTAGACCCTAAGAATCAAAGATTTTGGGTCATATATGTTTGGTGTTTCTGTCTGTTTGTATGTCTGTCCTTCCTTTTTGTCCAGGCTTTGATATTTCAAATGTGTATTCCAGACCATATGAAATTGCTGTTGGAGAAAACCAATTGTAGCGACTTATTTAAAAGGAAGCATAGCAATAAAAACCAACAGTTGATTCTTACCCTCAATGAAAACCGTAAGGAATCATAACATATCGTCGTTGCACTTATACATCGGAGATATGGTAACAATACGTAAACTCAAATTCTTAAACTTCTTGGAAGAAAATCACAACCGATTTTAATGCACCAGACACATGTTTCGGATCAGTTGTAGTTAAATACCGATGTGATTTATTGGCACAGCCAAGTGCATGTCACTGATTGTCCATTATGTGTAGTCATTTGTGAGTAATGTTTCTATGTGATTTGGCGCTCCTTGTATCATTTGCGTGTCTGCTTTTTGCATTTGGGATTTTTTCTATTGGTTCTGCAATCCCGTATTCCTTTCAGTAGCGCTTTCTGGCTTAACAAGAAGCTATAGGATCTCTAACCAGACCTGGTTGCCGTACCAACAACTAAACACCCGAAGCGAAAACACGGAGAAAGACGGAGAAGACAAGTTCAGCAAGAGACGATGTAACAAGTTTTAATATATTAAATTGACAATTTAAATTTACAATCTACACTTTTTTATTCTGTGTTCATATGAGATAAAAGGATATTTTGACGACAATCTTAACAGCACTCATAATGGAGAACCAAATAGAGCATTGCAAGCTGGAGGTGGGACCAGGTGTCCTGTCATATAAAACAGGGATGAGGTATTTTACGATTCATGAACTTCTTTAAGTCAAATCTTAATACAATACATTATTTTTCCTTTGGCGTTACATACGCTTCCGCAGATGAAACAACAAACTCCAACAAAGCCAGAAGTATTTTACTTGGTCCATGCACAGATCAAATCCTTGTTGCACGTCTATGTGGAGATGCTCAGCGTCTTAATAATACATGCAATCAAGATAGAGATAAGTGCAAAGTTGAAAATAAAACATCATAACTCATACACCGTCTGCTACTGACGTGGCAGATGGCCGTCCTAAGTCGGCACCGTTTACCCATTGGTCTCGTTGGTTTATGTGTAGTTTTTTTGTGTTTTATGTTTTTCTGTGATTTGACGTTCCTTGTACTACTGCGTCGATAATATTAGAGTCGTTCCTGCATTTTTATCAAATATAACTTTTTATGTCTTCTTCTTTCATCTATCTAAACCCTTTGGAATACATTTTACGTTTTCAATAAAAAATTATTTTCAGGAACACTGTATCTTATTATTATTATTTTTCCTTTGGCTTTACATACGCTTCTGCAGATGAAACAACAAACTCCAACAGAGCCAGTCGTATTTTACTTGGTCCATGCACAGATCAAATCCTTGTTGTACGTTTATGTGGAGATGCTCAGCGTCTTAATAATACATGTAATCAAGATAGAGATAAGTGCAAAGTTGAAAATAAAACATCCTAACTCATAATCGCGATGATACTATATTTATTAAGAAATGCGTCAGAATACAGGCTCTTTTTATAGCTAGAATTACAACGTTAATCCTGACGACAATTTCAACAGCACTCACTATAGGGCGCCAAGTTAAGCAGACAAACTAACAACATCAAAACGGGTTGTAAGATTCCGTTTCCTCCTCAAATTGATTATGGTCATGCTATGTTTATTTTTTTAAATTTTTGTTTTAACCCGGGATCCAAGGGTCTGTCACAACCCAGATACATGGGCAAATACCAAGTATATAGTGTAATCCATAGGCAAAACCTTGTTTGGGCCATAATACTCATCTTATTATTTGTTGATTTCAATTTACCATCAAAGTTCAATCTCAATATTGTTTAATGCTTTATTTTTCATAAGGTTTCACATACGCCTTTGCTTCGAAAACAACAAACGCCAACAACGCCAGCCGTTTCTTACTCGGTTCCTGAACAAAACAAATCCTCGTTTTTCTACGTAAATGTAGAAGGATGGCAAAGAACTCGTGTTTCGGTCACAAATATTGTAAACATACTCAGCGTTTTTATAATACAGGTCATACAGATGGAAATTTTGGACAAACTGATCTACATTCTTTGAGCTAGACGTGATCTGGATAAAGTTTACTTTAGTGTGACTTTAAAGTTGCACAATATGCAATTTCCATAATGATTAAAGAAGATCCTGACGACAATCTGTGTTCAGCGTGGACCGGTTAAAATCGTTCCCTTTGAACTGATATCTCATCGAAAGACATCGAAATTCAAGGAGGTTAACATCTGAGCATCATCCCTCCAATGCTATTTTGTACATAGATGTTATTTGGATATGCAACTGAATCGACTCTGCAGGAATTTTCTTCAAGAAGGTATAGAGTTGGAACCCTTCCGCATTATTACAATCTACCCTATCCACCATCCTACATCCATCTCTTACCCACTCTATCCAATCCACCTCATTCCAATCCAATTATATCCTTTCCTACATCCTATCCTATTACCTTTATCTACTTCTGATTGTGATGTATGTAACCGTTATGGATTCTCATTTTATTGTGTACCTGCGTATGAATACATTTGGTAATTTGATACACAAAAGTAGTTCCGAATAAACGCCATGTTGAAATGTGTATTGGACTTTGTGTCTGAATATTGAACGCCCACATACTGTGTGTATGAACAAACAACTAAACATTACATGGTGTCAGTAAGTAAAACAAATAACAATGGATCAACTCAAACCACCATCAGAGCCCAGTTTCGAAGGAAACATCGCCGAAAACTGGCGAGAATGGGAACAAGGATTTCGTTTGTATCTCACTGCGACAGGCATCGATGAGAAATCGGAGAAAATCCAGGTTGCTACGTTCTTACATGTTGCAGGCGTTGAGGCACGCAGAATTTATAATACACTTGAGATAGCTGATGATGATAAGGACAAAATTGAGCCTTTGATCACGAAGTTCAAAGAGTACTGCGAACCACGTAAAAATCTTACTTACCTAAGGCATGTATTCTTCACGAGAGCACAATCTCCACATGAGTCCAAAGACACTTATGTTACTGATCTTAAGAACAAAGCTCAAAAGTGCGAATTTGGTACTCTAAATGACAGTCTTATAAAAGATCGCATCGTGTGTGGTATCACTGATGAATCCTGTCGTGCACGTCTTCTTCGTGAAAATGACCTAACGTTAAATAAGGCATTGGACATTTGTCGTTCATCAGAAGCTAGTTCGTTACAAATTAAGTCGCTTCACAACCCTATGATCGCTGCGGACGCTGTCCAGAAGAAAAAGCCTCCGTTTAACAAGCCGCAACGTAGGTTTGGTCAGAAACCAAATAAGGGCCAAAGCGTGAGTGACAAGTCTAATGATAGACCGCGCAACAATCTACAAACTATATCATGCAAAAACTGTGGTAAAAAGCATGTAATAAATAACTGTCCTGCGTTTGGTAAAAATATGCTACAACTGAAAAGGGAGGAATCATTATTCCAATTTATGTCCTAAACCGAGGTCAAACCCGAATAAGCATAAAGTTGACACAGTTGATCAGAGCGATGACCTATTTCTTGGAATGCTCAGCATTGACTCGCTCTCCGATGCAGAAGATACATGGATTGAACCGATCAAGATTCACCGCAAAACCGTGAACTTTAAGCTCGATACCGGAGCAGAGGCTAACATCATACCAGCTAAAATCTTCGATACTTTGAGATTGCGTAATGAAAAGCTCAAATCTACCAATGTAAATCTCATCACATATGATGGTACTTGCATGTCACCGAAAGGATCTGTTACCTTGCCGTGTGTTGTCCGTAAAAAGACTCACCATGTTAATTTCTTCGTGACAGAATCAGGTTCGAAACCTATACTAGGGCACGCGTCGTGTACGAAACTAGGGCTAGTACAACGCATACCTGCATCTGTAGATTCTGTTGAGATCACTAAGGACTCAATTATCAAAAACTATAAGGATGTCTTTGAGGGGTTGGGTAAACTTCCCACTGAGTATCATATTGAAGTCGACCCGAGTGTCAAACCGGTAATTCACCCGCCACGGAAAATTCCGTCAGCCCTGCAAAAGCAAGTTAAAGAGGAACTCGACAGAATGGAAAATCTGGGAGTTATAACTAAGCAAGATGAACCAACCGATTGGGTTCATAGTATGGTAATTGCTCGGAAACCGGGGAAAATTCGAATTTGTATAGATCCCAAGGATCTAAATGCTGCGATAAAGCGAGAGCATTATCACTTAGTAACAGTTGAGGAAATAGCTGAACGCTTACCGAACTCTACCGTATTTTCGAAGTTCGATGCATCCAGTGGATTTTGGCACATAGAACTGGACGATGAGAGTTCAAAGTTACTTACCTTTAACACACCCTTCGGGAGGTACCGTTACCTCAGGCTTCCGTTCGGAATCACCTCAGCATCCGAAGTCTTCTCTAAACGGCTACAAGACCTTATGAAAGACTTACCAGGTGTCGAATGTCTGGTCGATGACATATAAGTTCATGGAGCTACCAACCATGAGCATGATGAAAATGTCACCCGTATGCTAGAGCGTTGTAGAGAAATTAATCTGAAACTTAACCGTAACAAAATCGAACTTCGTGTACCGGAAGTCAGATATGTCGGGCATGTCATCAGTAAGGATGGTCTTAAGGTTGATAACGAAAAAGTCAACGCTATCATCAAAATGCCGGAACCTACTGACGCACAAGGTGTTCGTCGCTTCCTAGGCTTAGTACAGTATGTAGGAAAATTCATACCGAACTTATCAGATCTATCTGCACCATTGCGTGATCTTACGAAAAATGACGTAGCTTGGCATTGGGACAAACCCCAACAGGAGAGTTTTGACAACCTTAAAAAGGTGCTTACGTCTACTCCCGTATTGAAATTCTATGACTTAAACAAAGAGGTTACAATTTCTGTTGACGCAAGCTCAAGGGGCTAGGAGCTGTTTTGTTGCAAGATAAACAACCCGTTGCATTCGCTTCACGTGCATTAACTGAAACTCAAACTCGTTATGCGCAGATTGAACGTGAACTGTTAGCAGTTCTGTATGGATGTGAAAAGTTTCACCACTACATATATGGTCGCACCGTTACCATAGAAACTGACCACAAACCATTATTGGCTATTCATAGCAAACCGCTATACCGTGCAACACCGAGACTTCAACGGATGTTGATGAAACTTCAGCACTACGATGTCAAACTAGTATATGTACCGGGAAAGGAAATGTACATATCCGATGCACTTAGCCGAGCGTATCTAAGTGAAACTAAGGAAACACTCGTTGATGAGGATCTCGATATTAACTCCATAGAACAATCTCTGCCTATGAGTGCTGAAAAAAACTTGCACAGTTTAAATTATGCACAGCACAAGATGACCAACTACAATCGTTAGCCGAAACTGTTGTGCAAGGTTGGCCAGAAAATCGTCATGATGTACCGATGAATATAAGAGCGTATTGGCACTATAGAGATGAAATATCGTTCATCAATGGATTGCTGTACAAGGGGTCAGCTATTATCATACCAAGTGCATTACGTCGAGAAACACTGAACAAGTTACATGAATCGCATTTGGGTATTGTAAAAACCAAGCAACGCGCTCGAGAGATCACATTTTGGCCTGGAATGACCAGTAATATTGAAGATGTTATTCAGAAATGTGCGACTTGCAACAAATTTCAAAGGTCAAATTCACACCAGCCTTTGATTCCACAGGAAATACCGGACCTACCATGGTTAAAAGTTGGAGCAGATTTATTTCATTTCAAGAACAATGAATATCTACTTTGTGTTGATTACTACTCCAAGTATCCTGAGATTATTCCGCTAAAAGACATGACATCTGCTACTACTATATCAGCATTTAAGTCCATATTTGCTCGTCATGGCATACCGTCAGAAGTATTCACCGACAACGGTCCGCAATTCAATAATGCGAACTTTCGAAAATTCTCTTATGATTGGGAATTTACGCATAATACTTCAAGCCCTTACTACCCAAGATCCAACGGACAGGCTGAACGCTGTGTGCAAACCGTCAAAAATCTACTAAAGAAAGCAGAAGATAGCGGAAATGACGTATATATTGCGTTACTGGAATACCGGAATTCACCACTCGATGATATCGGATTATCACCAGCACAACTACTCATGAACCGTCAATTGCGTACAAAACTACCGATTGCGAAGGCATTACTCCGACCGTCAGGAATCGACAATGCAAAACCGCAACTTGATAAAAGGCAAGCAAAGCAGAAGTTTTGTCATGCTTCCGAAAGTTTCACCAGGTGAAATAGTGCGCATGCGTGATACGCAAAATGCTACTTGGCAAAAAGCCAAAATCGAGGAGAATCTGGGAAACAGATCATATATTCTGAAATCCGACAAAGGATCACTCTATAGGAGAAATCGCGAACACGTCTTGAAATCGCATGATGATTCATTCCGTGTGCAAATTCCAGTCGATCAGCAGTTCCAGGATGATTGCAATTCTACTCCGTCCGTAATTACTCCTCAACCGGAACCACCTACTGCATCCGATAAACCGCCGAATACTCCAGTTACAACAAGATCCGGGAGGGTATCTAAGAAACCAGGGTACCTATCCGATTATGTATAAATTTCATCCGTGTGTGCATCTTATTAGTGCTTATCCGTGTGCAAAAAGTCATTGCTAGAATGTGAAAATTTCTATATTGTGAAATTTGATGTAAAATTTAATGTCATTTCATGTTGATCATACATATACATATATATTTCATTCATGTGCATGATTATTTTCATTTCAGGATTGACTCTGAACTATTAAATGACATTAATTTTGATTTCATAAAAAAATTTACGATTGATAATTGGATAATTTTAATTTGAATTGATTGTACATCTCTCTGGGGTATTATTAAAGAAAATTCTAAAGAAGGGGGATGTGATGTATGTAACCGTTATGGATTCTCATTTTATTGTGTACCTGCGTATGAATACATTTGGTAATTTGATACACAAAAGTAGTTCCGAATAAACGTCATGTTGAAATGCGTATTGGACTTTGTGTCTGAATATTGAACGCCCACATACTGTGTGTATGAACAAACAACTAAACATTACACTGATCACCTTTACCGAGATTATAATTAAGACTAAATGATTCAACAAGGATTCATGCATTAGTAGTAAATGTATTTAATGAATAATTATTTAGATGATAAACTTTGGCTGCGGAAGTAATAATTGCTTATAGCCATAACAAAAGTAGGTTAGAATCCGGCCTTTAATTTGCCCCATTATGTATCACGTCATATTATAAAGGTACATAAAGGTTTATATATTAGCAATCTGAAATGAGATGATCCGAAATGAGCAGGAGCTATTCTGATATTGTATTTTCTTTGACTTTCATTTTTTTTTGTAATGAAACGTGAAGTAAATACATCGATCTGTTATATGTAACAAAAACATTTAAAAGATATATAAGCTATCTCTGCGCCCTTTAAATGCCTCAATTTAAATGTTGATATTACGAGGCACAAGAGGGTGCAAGACCGCGATCTCGTGACTTTAAAGAAGGAATCTTAATTTGTTTTATTTTATCTTCGTCCCTGCAAGGACTTTTAAAATGATCCCGATGTGGGATATCTAAGTGTATTATTAGACAGAGTGGGACTGCTAATAAGAGCATTTGTACAATGTACATGTTGCAAATTTATTGTTTATACAATCACAGGGCCTTTCAGATATAGCGAGAGTATGTTGCAAAGAGAAGAGAGAAAGAAAAGTGAATATGACAGTTTACAACTGCTAGGAAGATTTATGGTGACCTCCCTTTTCTTTCTCTCTGTACTCTAGTACATAATATCTGTATAACTGATAGGTCCTGTGTATACACTTAGGAAAAAGACAAGGAAAATTTAACGATTTGAAATGTTTCGATAATACTTCTGATTATTGTATACAGTATAGCAAAATATGTCAATGCAAGCTTAAAAGAAATCTAAATTGCTCCTGTTATTACTAATATGCAGGATAACCTCCAAGCAGAAGGAAGGGATCGATTTGCCCGGCGTCCGTCTGTCACTTTTATTTAGCCACACTTTTATGTAGTCACAATTTCATATAAAAGTCACAGGGCCTATCAGTTTTACAGATATTATGTACTAGAGTAAAGAGAGAAAGAAAAGGGAGGTCACCATAAATCTTCCTAGCATGTGTAAACTCTCAGATTCACTTCCTGGTTTCAAAAGACAATTACAGGATGACCTCTGATTAGTCAAATATTAGTATGCATATATTTTCAACCAATCAGAACCAACCTTGAAAGTAAATCATATAACTGGAATGTATAGATTGTAGGTGGCGCTATTCGAAACAAATTACTTTAAAATTATTTTTGGCAAGAACATTTATAAAATAAGTCTGCATTACCCCTGTAGCCTTTAATTTTGAATGTACATATTTCTTTCTCATCATCTATGAATTATGTTCTGCAGCCTGGTGTTTTTGGAGATCCCCTCCTTTGACATGTGCGAAATCACATAATATTTACATTTTGAAAAAAGGTATAGAATATGCTTGTTTAAAACCGGAAGTGACTTTGAGTGTTTACAACTGCACCGCCTTAACGATATAATAGAGCAATATTTCATTTATAAAGCTGTTTGGGAGAATTCTGACCATATAGAGATATATATGCACAGCCAATGTAAGTCCCTGGGATGTTACTATTGAAAGGAACGTGCTGCAATTTGTGTATTAACACTCGTGACGTCACAATGCATAAGATCTAAAGAAACATGCCGCGACGGCTGTTCTAACCTGCAAACTGAACCCGTGGCGAGATGAATTTTGACGTCACCCTTTTACCTAGAAAAAGCAATTTCAGAAAACAAGAATGAAACCGACAATTATGGTGCATATATATATAGAATAAATGTCATAATTTGTGCTAACGCGCATTACATGTACGATAAATGCACTTGCTGCGTGTTGCATACCCGTAACAAAACACAAATTAAGACACTTATTCTCTATATGCAATTATTTACAAGACAATAGCTGACAGTATTAATTTCGTTGAAGAATACGGAAATATGTTTGGTGACCTCCCTTTTCTTTCTCTCTTTTCTTTGCAACATACTCTCGCTATATCTGAAAAGCCCTGTGGCGGAAAGCGGGTAATCCGAGTTTAGGCGGTATGTAAGCACAGTGGGACTACGGACGCTGTGATAACACTAGAAAAGGAAATATTCAACGGTATAACGATACAAACAAAAATTAATCTCCTGAAAGGCATCACAGTATTAGGTTGGGTTCGTTTCCTCGATAGATTCTATTAATCTCCTGAAAGGTATTTCAGTACTAAATGGGGGTTCTTTTCAATGGTCGATTCTATTAATCTCCTGAAAGGTATTACAGTGCTAAACGGGGGTTCGTTTCCATGATGGATTCTATTATTCTCTTGAAAGGCATCGCAGTACTAAACGGGAGTTCATTTCCATGATATATTCTATTAATCTCCTGAAAGGTATCACAGTACCAAACGGGGGTTCGTTTCCATGATTCTATTAATCTCATGAAAGGAATCACAATACTTGTGACAAATATGGATGATGCCCATATCCCAATACGAAGTCGGGATAAGTTACCATGATAGATTTGTTTTATCTCCTGAAAGGTATCGCAGTACTAAACGGGGGTTCCTTTCCACGATATTTTCTATAAATCTCCTGAAAGGTATCACACTACTAGACAGGGGTTATTATCCATGATAGATTCTATTCATCTCCTGAAAGGTATCGCAGTACTAGACGGGGATTCCTTTCCATCAAAGATTCTATTAATCTACTGAAAGGTATCACAATACTAGACAGGGGTTCGTTTCCATGATAGATTCTATTAATCTCCTGAAAGGTATCGCAGTACTAAACGGGGGTTTGTTTCCATGATATATTCCATTAATGTCCTGAAAGGTATCACAGTACTAAACGGGGATTCGTTTCAATGAAAAATTCTGTACCAAATATACGGATTTTGTTCTAAGAGCTAGGCGTCTTTCAGATAAGCTTCTCAGTCAGGGATGTTTGTAACCGACAAGCATCGTCACTGAGGAAGATATACGGTCGGTATGGGGAATTCGTCATACACTGTGATGTCCCACTCTCCAGAATGGTGGATGATATTCTGTCATAGACCATTTCAACCATCCAATAAAAAATTGTACTCTTTGTCTTCCGAAATGGAAGTTACCGGAAGTGACAGTTCTACCGAACTGAAGCGCCGGGTGTTGCATGCAAGCAGGAGATGCTTACTCTTCCTAGGAACCTGGTCTCACTCGCATATCGGGAGTCCTCTTTCATGTGGTGGAGGTTTTTGTTTGTTTGTTTTGGTTTCTGTTTTATCCTGGTTTTGTATGCCTTCGATTTCTGATTTCCTGAATTATCGATCTTATGCTGTATACGGGGATATTGTAATTATCCATATTTGTCATCTATTAATCTGCCGATAGATATCACAGTACTAAACGGGGTTCTTTCCAACGAAAGATTGTGTTACTCTCCTGAAAGAAGGGAGGGGATCTCCAACAAAACCTTGTTGCAGAATCAACACCAAAACACCCGATGCAAAAACACAAAAGACGAGTACAGCACGAGACGGAAAAAAAACACGACATGTTAACATCAAATACAAAAGACTACACATAAACCGACGAGACCAATGGGCAACCCGTGCCGACTTTGGACGGCCATATTTGCAAATGGTTTGGTTATCCTAGATTACGTGCTTACAACCCTCTCACTTCTCCAATTACCCAGAGGTCTCGAAGAACGTGCAATTGTGGTGTAAAACAACCTCCTCACTGTAAGATGACCCCACACAAACAAGACCCCGAAACGTAGAGGCTAAAGAAGCACAGATGAATATGTAAAAGAGGGCATGCGCAATACAGTCCATGTTGAGCCACAGGCCTATCAGTTATACATGTATTATGTACTAGAGTACAGAGAGAAAGAAAAGGGAGGTCACCAGAAATCTTCCTAGCAGTTCTAAACTCTCAGATTCACTTCCTGCTTTCAAAAGACAATTACAGGATGACCTTTGATTAGTCAAATATTAGTACAGTGAAACTTGTCTAAACCGGATGCTGTTTGGACTACGAAATTTGGCCGGATTAGACAGGATCCGGATTAAAGAATATGTGATTTGATAGGCCAGACAACTGACAAAGTGCCTCTGACATGATGCTACGTATGACGATTTTATCAATATGACTCTACCATGCAATAATACACAATGCAAAAATACAACGACTTGATATCAATGAGTTAAAGAAGATCCTGACGATAATCTCAACAACACTCACAATAGAGCACGAAATTAAACATCGACGGACCCCTAGCAAGCTAGAGGTGGGACCAGGTGCCCGGGAGGAGTAAGCATCCCCTGTTGGCTAGCCGCACCCGCCGTCGATGTCAATGAAGCATGGAAATGAAAATATATATAATTCATGCACTGTCTGACGTTATGTCTATATAGAAAGTGCTATGGCGACAATGTCAGGGAAGTATATTCAAAACACTTACTGTCAAACCCCTCGCGGGGAACTTTTTACGAGCTCCACACGGCAAAGGGCATAAGTGTGACACAAATGAGTTAAAGAAGATCCTGACGATAATCTCAACAACACTCACAATAGAGCACGAAATTAAACATCGACGGACCCCTAGCAAGCTAGAGGTGGGACCAGGTGCCCGGGAGGAGTAAGCATCCCCTGTTGGCTAGCCGCACCCGCCGTCGATGTCAATGAAGCATGGAAATGAAAATATATATAATTCATGCACTGTCTGACGTTATGTCTATATAGAAAGTGCTATGGCGACAATGTCAGGGAAGTATATTCAAAACACTGTCATACCCCTCGCGGGGAACTTTTTTACGAGCTCCACACGGCAAAGGGCATAAGTGTGACACAAATGAGTTAAAGAAGATCCTGACGATAATCTCAACAACACTCACAATAGAGCACGAAATTAAACATCGACGGACCCCTAGCAAGCTAGAGGTGGGACCAGGTGCCCGGGAGGAGTAAGCATCCCCTGTTGGCTAGCCGCACCCGCCGTCGATGTCAATGAAGCATGGAAATGAAAATATATATAATTCATGCACTGTCTGACGTTATGTCTATATAGAAAGTGCTATGGCGACAATGTCAGGGAAGTATATTCAAAACACTTACTGTCAAACCCCTCGCGGGGAACTTTTTTACGAGCTCCACACGGCAAAGGGCATAAGTGTGACACAAATGAGTTAAAGAAGATCCTGACGATAATCTCAACAACACTCACAATAGAGCACGAAATTAAACATTGACGGACCCCTAGCAAGCTAGAGGTGGGACCAGGTGCCCGGGAGGAGTAAGCATCCCCTGTTGGCTAGCCGCACCCGCCGTCGATGTCAATGAAGCATGGAAATGAAAATATATATAATTCATGCACTGTCTGACGTTATGTCTATATAGAAAGTGCTATGGCGACAATGTCAGGGAAGTATATTCAAAACACTTACTGTCAAACCCCTCGCGGGGAACTTTTTTACGAGCTCCACACGGCAAAGGGCATAAGTGTGACACAAATGAGTTAAAGAAGATCCTGACGATAATCTCAACAACACTCACAATAGAGCACGAAATTAAACATCGACGGACCCCTAGCAAGCTAGAGGTGGGACCAGGTGCCCGGGAGGAGTAAGCATCCCCTGTTGGCTAGCCGCACCCGCCGTCGATGTCAATGAAGCATGGAAATGAAAATATATATAATTCATGCACTGTCTGACGTTATGTCTATATAGAAAGTGCTATGGCGACAATGTCAGGGAAGTATATTCAAAACACTTACTGTCAAACCCCTCGCGGGGAACTTTTTTACGAGCTCCACACGGCAAAGGGCATAAGTGTGACACAAATGAGTTAAAGAAGATCCTGACGATAATCTCAACAACACTCACAATAGAGCACGAAATTAAACATCGACGGACCCCTAGCAAGCTAGAGGTGGGACCAGGTGCCCGGGAGGAGTAAGCATCCCCTGTTGGCTAGCCGCACCCGCCGTCGATGTCAATGAAGCATGGAAATGAAAATATATATAATTCATGCACTGTCTGACGTTATGTCTATATAGAAAGTGCTATGGCGACAATGTCAGGGAAGTATATTCAAAACACTTACTGTCAAACCCCTCGCGGGGAACTTTTTTACGAGCTCCACACGGCAAAGGGCATAAGTGTGACACAAATGAGTTAAAGAAGATCCTGACGATAATCTCAACAACACTCACAATAGAGCACGAAATTAAACATCGACGGACCCCTAGCAAGCTAGAGGTGGGACCAGGTGCCCGGGAGGAGTAAGCATCCCCTGTTGGCTAGCCGCACCCGCCGTCGATGTCAATGAAGCATGGAAATGAAAATATATATAATTCATGCACTGTCTGACGTTATGTCTATATAGAAAGTGCTATGGCGACAATGTCAGGGAAGTATATTCAAAACACTTACTGTCAAACCCCTCGCGGGGAACTTTTTTACGAGCTCCACACGGCAAAGGGCATAAGTGTGACACAAATGAGTTAAAGAAGATCCTGACGATAATCTCAACAACACTCACAATAGAGCACGAAATTAAACATCGACGGACCACTAGCAAGCTAGAGGTGGGACCAGGTGCCCGGGAGGAGTAAGCATCCCCTGTTGGCTAGCCGCACCCGCCGTCGATGTCAATGAAGCATGGAAATGAAAATATATATAATTCATGCACTGTCTGACGTTATGTCTATATAGAAAGTGCTATGGCGACAATGTCAGGGAAGTATATTCAAAACACTTACTGTCAAACCCCTCGCGGGGAACTTTTTTACGAGCTCCACACGGCAAAGGGCATAAGTGTGACACAAATGAGTTAAAGAAGATCCTGACGATAATCTCAACAACACTCACAATAGAGCACGAAATTAAACATCGACGGACCCCTAGCAAGCTAGAGGTGGGACCAGGTGCCCGGGAGGAGTAAGCATCCCCTGTTGGCTAGCCGCACCCGCCGTCGATGTCAATGAAGCATGGAAATGAAAATATATATAATTCATGCACTGTCTGACGTTATGTCTATATAGAAAGTGCTATGGCGACAATGTCAGGGAAGTATATTCAAAACACTTACTGTCAAACCCCTCGCGGGGAACTTTTTTACGAGCTCCACACGGCAAAGGGCATAAGTGTGACACAAATGAGTTAAAGAAGATCCTGACGATAATCTCAACAACACTCACAATAGAGCACGAAATTAAACATCGACGGACCCCTAGCAAGCTAGAGGTGGGACCAGGTGCCCGGGAGGAGTAAGCATCCCCTGTTGGCTAGCCGCACCCGCCGTCGATGTCAATGAAGCATGGAAATGAAAATATATATAATTCATGCACTGTCTGACGTTATGTCTATATAGAAAGTGCTATGGCGACAATGTCAGGGAAGTATATTCAAAACACTTACTGTCAAACCCCTCGCGGGGAACTTTTTTACGAGCTCCACACGGCAAAGGGCATAAGTGTGACACAAATGAGTTAAAGAAGATCCTGACGATAATCTCAACAACACTCACAATAGAGCACGAAATTAAACATCGACGGACCCCTAGCAAGCTAGAGGTGGGACCAGGTGCCCGGGAGGAGTAAGCATCCCCTGTTGGCTAGCCGCACCCGCCGTCGATGTCAATGAAGCATGGAAATGAAAATATATATAATTCATGCACTGTCTGACGTTATGTCTATATAGAAAGTGCTATGGCGACAATGTCAGGGAAGTATATTCAAAACACTTACTGTCAAACCCCTAGCGGGGAACTTTTTTACGAGCTCCACACGGCAAAGGGCATAAGTGTGACACAAATGAGTTAAAGAAGGTCCTGACGATAATCTCAACAACACTCACAATAGAGCACGAAATTAAACATCGACGGACCCCTAGCAAGCTAGAGGTGGGACCAGGTGCCCGGGAGGAGTAAGCATCCCCTGTTGGCTAGCCGCACCCGCCGTCGATGTCAATGAAGCATGGAAATGAAAATATATATAATTCATGCACTGTCTGACGTTATGTCTATATAGAAAGTGCTATGGCGACAATGTCAGGGAAGTATATTCAAAACACTTACTGTCAAACCCCTCGCGGGGAACTTTTTTACGAGCTCCACACGGCAAAGGGCATAAGTGTGACACAAATGAGTTAAAGAAGATCCTGACGATAATCTCAACAACACTCACAATAGAGCACGAAATTAAACATCGACGGACAACTATGATGTATTTTAAATAACTTGATATCCAAAGACAACGTACGTATTTCAGATCGTGTAAAAATCAGTATGATCAAACAGTTAAATTAATTCACCGTACGAAAAAATCCGCTTTATTTGTCTGTCGTCTGGTAGATTTCTGTTTCAAAATTATGTCTTCTGTCATTTGTTTGAGTTCGATAGTTTTCTAAAACAAAGGAGGGGATCTCCAACAACACCCGGTTGTAGCACCCACAGCAAAACCCCAACACCCAATGCAAAAACACAAAGCAGACAAGCACGGAAAGAGACGCATAAGGGACAAGGAACGTCAACGCACAACACAGAAACATCAAACACAAAGGACTACACATAAACCAACGAGGCCAATGGGCAACCGATGCCGACTTAGGACGGCCATCTGCCACGAAAATAGCAGAAGGTGTGGTTATCCTGGATTACGTGCGCACAACCCTCCCACTTTTCCGATTACCCAGGGGTCTCGAAGAACGTACAATTGTGGTGTAAAACAACCTCCTCACTGTCAGATGACCACACACAAACAATTTATTAAGACCGCAAAACACAGGGGCCCAAACAACACAGATTAATATGTAAATGGATATAAAAAGAGGGCGTACGTAATACAATCCGTGCTCTGCCGCCGCGAGCTCATGTATGTTATCACCCGAGGAGTTCGACTGACATTCAGAGAGGACAGGTGGTCGGGGCCCTGTCTTCTCTAAAGAGATTTGGACAGGACCCGTCATGGAGTCCCGTCGTCACAGTCTGTCAGAGTGCAAGTTTTAAGAATGCGCTTGTAAAAGACTGTAGATTGGTCAAGTACCAAGCCTAGTGTCCGTCTGGTGACATTAAGATCATATCCACGGTATAAAAGGCGTTTGATGATTCTAACGCATTTTCGATAGTGATGTTGTTTATCTTTGATCCTTATCTTGTTAAGAAACGTTACATCCTTAGCCACGGCAAAATCGTGTATTTTTTCTATTTGTATTTCCGACACATCGACCTCATTGTTTTCTGTTTCAGAACAGCTTTCTGCAGATTTTACATCTTCGATGAGAGTTCGCTCCCAATCGCCGTCATAAGTTGGTCACTTTTAATGCGATCATTATGTTCATTTAATTGATCTTAATTTAAACCCCATGTCGTCTGTGCGTACAAGCTGCGCTAGTGGAATGTCATCATCGGAATCCGAGTCACTGTTTCTCTGATAAACAAATTAGTTCAAGTTTTGTTCCAAATTAAGTTCCTTATTGTGACGGAATCGCAGTAGAACTTAACAATTTACGCATTACTGGTGCCCCCGACAATTTGAATTTGAACGAGTTTCTGTTGTTATTAGATGTTAAGATTTCTTTAAAAATTACTTGGGTGCTTTATTAAAATTCAGATTTGAAATCAGCAGTGATCGATACATTAAGTAAAGTAAAGTAATCGCTTGTGGCATATCAAAATTATCTAAACACGGGTGATACGCACAAATCAATTGACCCTAATTAGTCTCTGGGATTTAAGAGTTGGCCGGTTTAAGGAGGGTATTTATATAGTAATTAACGATGTTTGATCAAGAAAATCGTCCGGTATTCAGAATATAGAGGAGATAGACAAGTATCCGCTTTAGACAAGTTCCGGTTTTCACAAGTTGCACTGTATACATATATTTTCGACCAATCAGAACCGACCTTGAAAGTAAATCATAGAACTGAATGTATTGATTGTAGGTGGCGCTATTTGATACAAATTTACTTAAAATTATTTTGGCGCAGAGATAAATAGAATACGTCTGCAGTGCCCTTGTAGCCTTCTATTTTGAATCTTCTTTTTTTTTTCACCATCTATAACTTATGTACATATGCGAAATCACATAATATTTACATTTTGTAAAAAAAGTATAGAATATAACTGTTTAAACCGGAAGTGACTGTGAGTGTTTACAACTGTACCGCCTAAACGATATAATAGAACAATATTTTATTAATAAAGTTGTTTTAGGGAACTCTGAGTATATAGAGATACATAATTATCTACAAGACTATACCTGACAGTATTAATTTCGTTGAAAAATACCGAAATCTTGGTAAACGAGAGTTTTCCCGAGGTTTAGTGACCTCCCTTTTCTTTCTCTCTTTTCTTTGCAACATACTCTCGCTATATCTGAAAGGCCCTGTGATAAAAATATCCTTATTTGCTGCTATTTTTCCCAGACGAAACATGCATTCCTTGGAATAATGCGACTGTTTTGAACTTTGATGAACAGAGGAAGAACTGTTTTTGAAAGAGATGAAAATAGCTGCTGACAAAGTCATATTCTCGATCAAGTTTATGATTATATCGAGATATCAAGGCCAAATATGGTGATGTATCCGGAAAAAACAGATGTAAGATAAAAATTAAAGAAAATATTAAAAAGAAGCCATTCGATAAGAAATCTTAAACAGGGATAAGTTTCTGCAATTAAAAATAGTAGAAGTTACAAAACGTTAATTTTCATAAACTAAGTTTATAAAGAAGGTACCAACTGACTGCTGCTTCAATGTGTGTGTTATAAGTGGAGAGATATTAGTAATACAATACCCAATAAAAAATTACGACACAAACCACAATCACTTGGTTCATTACTATTATCACCATGTCCACAATTCCTGTATCCATTACACCATAAGTCGAAAGCCACAATCACTAGCTTCATCACTGTTATCACCGGGACCACAATTCCTGTATCCATTACACCACAAGTCGAAAGCCACAATCACTTGGTTCATCACTATAATCATCAGGTCCACAATTCCCGTTTCCATTACACAATAAGTCGAAAGCCACGATCACTTGGTTCATCACTATTACCACACGGTCCACAATTCCCGTTTCCATTACACAGTAAGTCGAAAGCCACAGTCACTTGGTTCATCAGTATTATCACCAGGTCCACAATTCCCGTTTCCATTACACCACAAGTCGAAAGCCACAATCTGTAGCTTCATCACTATTATCACCAGGACCAAAATTCCTGTATCCATTACACCACAAGTCGAAAGCCACGATCACTTGGTTCATCACTATTATCATCAGGTCCACAATTCCCGTTTCCATTACACAATAAGTCGAAAACCACAATCACTTGGTTCATCACTATTATCATCAGGTCCATAATTTCTGCAGGCACACATGTGTTTGACTTCATATATCCTTCACGACAAGGATTGGGTTCTTCAAAAGAAAATTGATTTCTCTATAACAAAGAAAAATGATATAATAATATAACATCACTCCACCATACTTATATCTGATATAAGGCGGTTTGTTGTTGGAGATCCCCTCCTTCTAATGCTGCAGTCAGGATCCCCGGCGAGGTGAAATAAGTATTGACGATGAGGTTCTTACATTTGTCAAATTTCGTCAACTTCATGCTTATATGTAAAGGAAGATCCTGTATGAGCTTTTTCATTTTGCCCTCAAGCTGATGATGCAGTACATGTTGTACTCAGCAAAGTCTGTTCAGCCAAAGAGGCTGATGCCTCGACCGAACTCGCTTGAGCAGTGGCAGCTGTCTCCCGTAATAATAGTAATAATGCGTCCCACTCCCCTACCCAGTAAAAATCAAACACCACATGCGTGTTATGTGTTGCACACTTGTACGAGGTGGGAGTATGTCATATTTAAGACTTATTGTTATTTTGATATATTTATGTGTGTTTTACAACATCACACATCTTCATCAATAATATGCGTTAATAATATGGAAATTATCGATAACTACAATAGACGGCATGGTCAAATGTATGGGGGATACCATACAGCTGATTGAAGGTATGAAGAACATCTTGAGGTTCAATGTTTTTATACTCAAAGAGACAAAATTAATTGCTGAAAAATATGATCTAAATACAATCAATAAGAACAAACATAGTATACCGAAGTCATAAACAAAGTATACTGAATCAGATGTCATGGAGATGTTAAATTTACTGATCGATTACATTTTTGTTGTCTGTGGAGGTAAAAGTTTTCATACTGTACATGTACATATACATGTTTTAGTTTTTATTCATTGAGACAAATCTAATTGCTAAAAATATATATACTGCTCATAAAAAGAAGGGAGGAGATCTCCAACAAGACCCCGTTGCAGCATCAACAGTAAAACACCAAAAACACCCGATGCAAAAACACAAAAGACGAGTACAGCACGAGACGGAAAAGAGACACACGACATTTAAACATCAAACACAAAAGACTACACATAAACCGATGAGACCAATGGGTAACCGGTGCCGACTTTGGACGGCAATCTGTCACGCAAGTAGCAAATGGTGTGGTTATCCTGGATTACGTGTGCACAACCCTCTCACTTCTACAATTACCCAGAGGTCTCGAAGAACGTACAATTGTGGTGTAAAACAACCTCCTCACTGTAAGATGACATCACACAAACAAGACCGCGAAACCCAGAGGCCCCAGAGACACAGATGAATATGTAAATGGATATAAAAAGAGGGCATGCGTAATACAGTCCGTGCACTGCCGGCTGTAGCGAACTCATGTATGTAATCATCCGAGGAGTCCGACTGACATTCAGAGAGGACAGGTGGTCGGGGCCCTGTCTTCTCTAAAGAGGTTTGGACAGGGCCCGTCATGGAGTCCCGTCATCACAGTCAGTCAGAGTGCAAGTCTCAAGGATGCGCTTGTACAAGACTGTAGATTGGTCAAGTACCAAGCCTAGTGTCCGTCTGTCCATTAGGATCATATCCACGGTATAAAAGGCGTTTGATGATTCTGACGCATTTTCGATGGTTATGCTGCCTACATTTGATCCTTTTTATTTTGGTATATAAAATTCCACAGGGAATGCAGTTAAAGTTCTGTAAATTTATTGCTCTTTTGTCAACGTTTCGGCCGAAGTCTTCTTCAGGACGATCAACTACAACTCGACTACATCTTTAAAATACTATGCACATAACTGTAATTGTTCAATAAGAAGTCCAACGTTATATTTTGTTTACTGCGCGTCTATGACGTCATTGACGTCATCGCGCCAAATCACCAATGTCACTTTGACGTCGTTAGTTTTTCCCTGTAATTGGCGTATTATGCATGATATAAACGCTTTTGAAAAGGTTAATAATCGGGCCAAAGTACTCCCATGGGTGATTTTGTGTTTAATCCGGATGGTTTCACGGTATTAAGTCTCTCAATCCAGAACACTTCTCGGATTTTACGATAGTACTTAGAGGCATCGGAACATTTCTCCAAAATTACGATTTTGAAGTCCGATATTGAATGGTTTTCTTCATTGAAATGTTGTGAAACAGGCTTTGGGCGTTTGTGTCTGACATCTGCTAGATGTTCCTTTAGTCTCTCTCCAAGCGACCTCTCTGTCTCTCCAACATAAACAATGCGCTCGCATTTGTCGCATCGTATACCGTAGACGACGTTCCAAATTTTGCAAGACTGGTGGTCCTGAATCCTTAGTCCGTGTCCCTCGAGTGCATGGTCCCTTGTCATTATCTTACAAATTTGACATTTATTCAGCTGACATCTTGAGTCTATGCTGTCTTGTCTGTCTTTGAATATCTTATTATGTTTTCCATGCACGAGAATATCCGCTAAGTTTCTGTCTCTTCGGAAGGCGACAATAGGTGGCGACTTGAACAACGTTTTCATCCTTTCTGATTTATGAAGTATTTCTAAGTGTTGTCGCGTAATTTTCTGCACGTCTGGTAGATGATTAGTGTACGTTATTACCAAGGGAACACGTTCTAGTTTGTTCTTTGGTTTCTGTTTCCTATAATGAAGCAGGTTCTGTCTGTCTAGTTGGTCTACCTTACCTAGTTGTCCTTCGAGAAATTTTGAACTGTATATCCTCTTTTACGGAGTTGTAACTTGAGTTCCGCTCTGTGCCTGAGGTAGTCTTGTTTTCTACTGCATATTCTTTTTATGCGCAAAGCAAGTCCGTACGGTAGTGACTTTTTCACGCTGTTTGGGTGGTTCGATTTGCGCTGAACATAAATGTGTTTATCGGTTGGTTTGGTGTAGAGGTCAGTTTCAATTCTTCCGTTATCAATAAGAACTAGTGTGTCAAGGAATTCAATTTTTTCCGGACTTGATCGTAATTCCACTTTGATATTTGGATGAATGCTGTTTGCATATTTGTAAAAATCTTCGAGAGCTTTTTCACCATGTTCCCAGATTCCAAATCCGTCATCAATGAATCTCTTATACATAAATGGTTGTAATGGATATTTCGCTAGCTCCTCATCCCATGTACGCATATATGCACAAGCAAAATTTCGACCAAGCCTAGAACCAATGGCAACCCCTTCTTTTTGATGGTAGCTCTTGTTGTTAAAGTTGAATATATTGTTTTCAAGTACCGTTTCTATCATTTGCATCACAGCGCTTGTGTCAACTTTTTTTCTTTTTCTGCTGTCTAGTGCAACTTTGCAAGCCTGCAAACCTTCTTTCTTTGGTATTGACGGGTACAATTTGACCACATCGAAGCAGAAGAGGATCGGATCCTTCGGAATATCATCTTTACTTGATTCGAGGTGGTTTAGGAAGTCTGTAGTGTCTTTTATATAGCTAGGTGTTTTCAATACGTATTCATTCAGCTCTCTTTCCGCGAGTTGGGCCATTTTTTCTGTTGGAGTAGAGATTCCATTCACAATCGTACGAAGGGGTTTTTCTTTCTTATGAAGTTTTGGATTCCCTTTCAGTTGTCCAGGCCTACTGTATCTCGGGATTAGGTACTTTCTGATATCAGCGTTTATCAGGCCTTCCTTGTACATTTCATCTACTTTCTTCTTCACCATTTTCTCTGACAATGCATACCTTTCATTATCTGTCTGTGCATATGAAATACTTTCCGACATCTCCTTTTCTAAACCTTCGATATATTGATCTGTGTTCATCACAACAATTCCAGATCCCTTGTCTGCCGGTATTTGTTTTTGTTTGCTTTGGTTCCTGTTGTATCCTGATTTTGTATGCCTTCGGTTTCTGATTTTCTGAATTATCGATTTTGTACTGTAGACAGGAATATGGTCATTATCCATATTTGTCATACAAGCACGATAAATAAACAAATGTTCATGCGTGGATACACGTTTCATTGATGAGGGAGGGACCAAAACATTATGGGTCGTTGACGAGGAAGGCATATTAAATTATGTATACGATGTACCTGATACTAATCGGAGATTCTTTTTATAACTAATTACAAGTAGCTGTACTGATCCAGTCCCCTGTCCTTCTTCTGTTGGACCGTAAATTGAACATCTGAACAGGCATGTACACATACGTACGTCCCTGATGTGAAGTAAGAGAGTGAGAGAGGGGGTTACAAATATATTCATCGGAAACTGTTTTTAAGGGATACGTCTTTTCGTTGTTTACCGTTTAGAAAATCCGACGTTTTTATTTTGTTTATCATATCACCATAAAAGACAGTGTAATACCCATAGTAATGTACTCTGTTGCATGTATAGATCCGAATTTTAAAAGAAGTTGACTGTAATTTTTGTAAAATTTCCAGAAAGTCTTAACTAGTTTATGAAAGCGGAAACCTTGACCTAAAAGTTTTTTGGTGATATGTAAATTTCTACTGTGAAAATCCAAAATATCAGTACATGCTCTAGTGTACCGGATGAGCTGTGATATGTAAATGCCGTATGACGGTAATCTTGGAACATCACCGTCAAGCCAAGGGAAATTTACTATGTTGAATCCAAAAGCATCCCTTTTGTCATATACACTTGTATGAATCTTTCCGTTTACAATTTTGATACTAAGGTCCAAAAAGGGTGTTTCTGTATTTGAAAGGTTTGTCTTGTTAAGGGTTAATTCTTGTGGATAAATTTCATTCTTATATAATTCAAAAGCAGGATTGTCAATGGTTAGAATATCATCCAGATACCTAGAAGTATTATTGAAACATTTCAGCTCATCAAATTTCCTTTGCTTTTGAAGATTTTGGATAAATTCTTTTTCATAAGTGTATAAAAATAAATCTGCAACAAGAGGCGCACAGTTAGTACCCATAGGAATCACTACAACCTGCTTGTATAGATCCTCACCAAATCTAACATAAATATTGTCCAAGAGGAAGGACTAAAAAGTTTAGAATAACATTGGGTTTTCTGTAAATCTTCTAATGAAGTTGATCTACGTGTTTGACGTGGGTCCTTGGCCTCTTTATAGTTATTATATTCGAACAAAGTCGGATAAGGATAAGTATCTTGGGATTGCCATCCACAAAGTGGCGTGAACGTAGTCTGTGGTTACGAGGAGGGTCATAGTTCTCACGTCGTAACATATTTAGCCATGTTCTCCTTGCTTTTGTGTCCTCCTTTCTTTTACTGATGGGAAAGCACCTATCCGTCATTCAGTCTCAAAGTCGAGAAGGCAAAGCAAAATCGTGAGAATTCCCATCGATACGGTTGCGAACCCCGGAATGAACAACATTCCGAAGTGATACCATTTCGTCTTACGTCTAACAATAAACTGAGATTCTGTTTTTATCTCTATATCCCTTAATGCCTCCTCGATTGTAGGGCATTCTATATTTCCATGATGCTTCGAACTTTCCCGCTGTCTGTCATGAGGGATTCCGAATGCAAGTAAATTATAGTCGATAAACGAGTATTTCGCAGATGTGACTTTACGTAATGTGATTTGGCAAACTCGGGGGAGAGTCGGCGTCTCTTGGAGCGAGTTTATGTGTCTACACGGGTTGCTACTCGGCTATATGATTGCGCAAACTTTCGCTTAAACGAGAGAGTACGTACCCGGGTAGATTTCAATATGGAGAAGGGAATGATGCTTTATATGTATTTGAATAGCTTTTCTGCAGATACAGATATGATTAATAATATCATGGCTATGAATACTGCCAAGTTGACAGCGCTTCGACTTATTGCTTTAATTTTGAAAACGAGGCGAGAGCATGTCACCAAAATTTCAGGGTTTGTGGAGAAAACATGCCCACAATACTTGTTTTGTGATTTTCGAGGGCATTTCAGAATATTTGAGCACATTTTAACGGCTATCGAAGAATACATCCATCATGAATATACAGGAGGTTTGGATCCGATCCCACCAAACAAAATATTATTAATCTTCCTATGGTACATGGCCAACATGTAATCGCAAATACAAATTTATTGTTGTTAACTATGACAAAACCTACTTTGTAAAAGAAAAGTCAGATTCTGAAAATAAGTACACTGAAACAGACATTATTCAGATGTTAAACTTTCTGATCGACAATATTTTTGTGGTGTTTGGAGGAAAGGTCTTCCAGCAAATTGTCGGAATTCCAATGGGGACCAATTGTGCTCCACTCCTTGCCGACATTTTCCTTTACTCGTACGAAGCTGAATTCATTCAATCTTTGGTCTCTGAAGGGAAAAGATACTTAGCTTCTGACTTCAACTTCACTTACAGATACATAGACGATGTGTCGTCCATCAATAATCCAAAATTCGAGGATTACCTGAGCAGTATCTATCCTTCGGAGCTTGAAGTCAAAGAAACTACAGAGACAAATAATTCAGCATCCTATTTTGACATAATGTTGTCCTACGACACTGATGGTCACATGAACACCTCACTCTATGACAAACGTGCCGACTTCAATTTCAGAATTACGAACTTTCCTTTTCTGAGTAGCAACATCCCTTCATCGCCTGCTTATGGCGTGTTCATATCTCAGTTGATACGCTATGCCAGAGCAAGTACCAAATATACGGATTTTGTTCTGAGAGCTAGGCGTCTTTCAGATAAGCTTCTCAGTCAGGGATATGTTTGTGACCGACTAACATCGTCACTGAGGAAGTTCTACGGTCGATATGGGAACACGTCATACACTATGATGTCCCACTATCCAGAATGGTGGATGATATTCTGTCATAGACCATTTGAACCATCCATCCAAAGATTGTACTCTATATCTTCCAAATGGAAGTAACCGGATGTGACAGTTCTACCGAATTGAAGCGACGGGTGTTGCATGCAAGCAGGAGATGCTTACTCTTCCTGGGCACCTGGTCTCACTCTCATATCGGGAGTTCGCTTCTTTTCATATGGTGGAGGTTTTTGTTTTTGTTTGCTTTGGTTCCTGTTGTATCCTGATTTTGTATGCCTTCGGTTTCTGATTTTCTGAATTATCGATTTTGTACTGTAGACAGGAATATGGTCAGTATCCATATTTGTCATACAAGCACGATAAATTAACAAATGTTCATGCGTGGATACGCGTTTCATTGATGAGGGAGGGACCAAAACATTATGGGTCGTTGACGAGGAAGGCATATTAAATTATGTATACGATGTACCTGATACTAATCGGAGATTCTTTTTATAACTAATTACAAGTAGCTGTACTGATCCAGTCCCCTGTCCTTCTTCTGTTGGACCGTAAATTGAACATCTGAACAGGCATGTACACATACGTACGTCCCTGATGTGAAGTAAGAGAGTGAGAGAGGGGGTTACAAATATATTCATCGGAAACTGTTTTTAAGGGATACGTCTTTTCGTTGTTTACCGTTTAGAAAATCCGACGTTTTTATTTTGTTTATCATATCACCATAAAAGACAGTGTAATACCCATAGTAATGTACTCTGTTGCATGTATAGATCCGAATTTTAAAAGAAGTTGACTGTAATTTTTGTAAAATTTCCAGAAAGTCTTAACTAGTTTATGAAAGCGGAAACCTTGACCTAAAAGTTTTTTGGTGATATGTAAATTTCTACTGTGAAAATCCAAAATATCAGTACATGCTCTAGTGTACCGGATGAGCTGTGATATGTAAATGCCGTATGACGGTAATCTTGGAACATCACCGTCAAGCCAAGGGAAATTTACTATGTTGAATCCAAAAGCATCCCTTTTGTCATATACACTTGTATGAATCTTTCCGTTTACAATTTTGATACTAAGGTCCAAAAAGGGTGTTTCTGTATTTGAAAGGTTTGTCTTGTTAAGGGTTAATTCTTGTGGATAAATTTCATTCTTATATAATTCAAAAGCAGGATTGTCAATGGTTAGAATATCATCCAGATACCTAGAAGTATTATTGAAACATTTCAGCTCATCAAATTTCCTTTGCTTTTGAAGATTTTGGATAAATTCTTTTTCATAAGTGTATAAAAATAAATCTGCAACAAGAGGCGCACAGTTAGTACCCATAGGAATCACTACAACCTGCTTGTATAGATCCTCACCAAATCTAACATAAATATTGTCCAAGAGGAAGGACTAAAAAGTTTAGAATAACATTGGGTTTTCTGTAAATCTTCTAATGAAGTTGATCTACGTGTTTGACGTGGGTCCTTGGCCTCTTTATAGTTATTATATTCGAACAAAGTCGGATAAGGATAAGTATCTTGGGATTGCCATCCACAAAGTGGCGTGAACGTAGTCTGTGGTTACGAGGAGGGTCATAGTTCTCACGTCGTAACATATTTAGCCATGTTCTCCTTGCTTTTGTGTCCTCCTTTCTTTTACTGATGGGAAAGCACCTATCCGTCATTCAGTCTCAAAGTCGAGAAGGCAAAGCAAAATCGTGAGAATTCCCATCGATACGGTTGCGAACCCCGGAATGAACAACATTCCGAAGTGATACCATTTCGTCTTACGTCTAACAATAAACTGAGATTCTGTTTTTATCTCTATATCCCTTAATGCCTCCTCGATTGTAGGGCATTCTATATTTCCATGATGCTTCGAACTTTCCCGCTGTCTGTCATGAGGGATTCCGAATGCAAGTAAATTATAGTCGATAAACGAGTATTTCGCAGATGTGACTTTACGTAATGTGATTTGGCAAACTCGGGGGAGAGTCGGCGTCTCTTGGAGCGAGTTTATGTGTCTACACGGGTTGCTACTCGGCTATATGATTGCGCAAACTTTCGCTTAAACGAGAGAGTACGTACCCGGGTAGATTTCAATATGGAGAAGGGAATGATGCTTTATATGTATTTGAATAGCTTTTCTGCAGATACAGATATGATTAATAATATCATGGCTATGAATACTGCCAAGTTGACAGCGCTTCGACTTATTGCTTTAATTTTGAAAACGAGGCGAGAGCATGTCACCAAAATTTCAGGGTTTGTGGAGAAAACATGCCCACAATACTTGTTTTGTGATTTTCGAGGGCATTTCAGAATATTTGAGCACATTTTAACGGCTATCGAAGAATACATCCATCATGAATATACAGGAGGTTTGGATCCGATCCCACCAAACAAAATATTATTAATCTTCCTATGGTACATGGCCAACATGTAATCGCAAATACAAATTTATTGTTGTTAACTATGACAAAACCTACTTTGTAAAAGAAAAGTCAGATTCTGAAAATAAGTACACTGAAACAGACATTATTCAGATGTTAAACTTTCTGATCGACAATATTTTTGTGGTGTTTGGAGGAAAGGTCTTCCAGCAAATTGTCGGAATTCCAATGGGGACCAATTGTGCTCCACTCCTTGCCGATATTTTCCTTTACTCGTACGAAGCTGAATTCATTCAATCTTTGGTCTCTGAAGGGAAAAGATACTTAGCTTCTGACTTCAACTTCACTTACAGATACATAGACGATGTGTCGTCCATCAATAATCCAAAATTCGAGGATTACCTGAGCAGTATCTATCCTTCGGAGCTTGAAGTCAAAGAAACTACAGAGACAAATAATTCAGCATCCTATTTTGACATAATGTTGTCCTACGACACTGATGGTCACATGAACACCTCACTCTATGACAAACGTGCCGACTTCAATTTCAGAATTACGAACTTTCCTTTTCTGAGTAGCAACATCCCTTCATCGCCTGCTTATGGCGTGTTCATATCTCAGTTGATACGCTATGCCAGAGCAAGTACCAAATATACGGATTTTGTTCTGAGAGCTAGGCGTCTTTCAGATAAGCTTCTCAGTCAGGGATATGTTTGTGACCGACTAACATCGTCACTGAGGAAGTTCTACGGTCGATATGGGAACACGTCATACACTATGATGTCCCACTATCCAGAATGGTGGATGATATTCTGTCATAGACCATTTGAACCATCCATCCAAAGATTGTACTCTATATCTTCCAAATGGAAGTAACCGGATGTGACAGTTCTACCGAATTGAAGCGACGGGTGTTGCATGCAAGCAGGAGATGCTTACTCTTCCTGGGCACCTGGTCTCACTCTCATATCGGGAGTTCGCTTCTTTTCATATGGTGGAGGTTTTTGTTTTTGTTTGCTTTGGTTCCTGTTGTATCCTGATTTTGTATGCCTTCGGTTTCTGATTTTCTGAATTATCGATTTTGTACTGTAGACAGGAATATGGTCAGTATCCATATTTGTCATACAAGCACGATAAATAAACAAATGTTCATGCGTGGATACGCGTTTCATTGATGAGGGAGGGACCAAAACATTATGGGTCGTTGACGAGGAAGGCATATTAAATTATGTATACGATGTACCTGATACTAATCGGAGATTCTTTTTATAACTAATTACAAGTAGCTGTACTGATCCAGTCCCCTGTCCTTCTTCTGTTGGACCGTAAATTGAACATCTGAACAGGCATGTACACATACGTACGTCCCTGATGTGAAGTAAGAGAGTGAGAGAGGGGGTTACAAATATATTCATCGGAAACTGTTTTTAAGGGATACGTCTTTTCGTTGTTTACCGTTTAGAAAATCCGACGTTAAAAAAAAATGAGAAAAATTTTGTGTCCATTATTACGTACACCATATCATTTTCTAGAAACTTTGCAAAAAAAAAGCCGTGGAAAAAATACTAATATACAGATAATCAAAAACTTACAGACTCGCGCCGCTCGCCGCTTCGTAATTACAGAATACTGAATTTAGACACTATTTATTCTTTGTTGTTTTTTTTTTTCAGCTTGTTACCCTCGCCAGTTTTCATATCATTTTCAGAAAGTAAATGTAAAACACCAAGACATTTAGAATCATTTTCGTTGTATGTACCGTCCCGTCCCGTTTCCCCTTTCTAAATTTTGATCGAAGTCTAAAAACGAAGAAGATACGTACTAGTTGCTTATATATGAAAGAGATCTTTCTAAAATAAATCCTTCCAACGAGCAAATGTTTGATTAGAGGATGATAATTACGACTACCCTACGTCATGCGTAGACTTTTACGATTTAAGTCAGTGAGAGAAAGTAAAAAACAAAATCTTAAACTCCATACGTATATTCTCGTTGTCTGGCATGTATCAATCCCTATAAACCGGCGACGTTTATTATGCTAATTTAAGTAAATAAACGTTTTAAGAGAGAAAATCATTAACCATCGAGCATTGCATGGAAACTTCAAAATTTAGATTTTCCCTTTTTCACCTTTTTCGTAGTCATTTTGAGAATCACCTCAATATTTATATTTTGTTTTGTATTTATCATGGATGTGTATACCCATTGTTTGTGATTTATAGAGTCTACTCATGGTTGTTTTTTTACTTTCTCTCACTGACTTAAATCGTATATAAGGGACGTACATAAAACAGCAAATCTTTAAATTAAACGTTTTGAAAAGATTGGAAATAAAGAGGAGTGTATCAAGGACGTACAAAAAAAAATATAGACCTTGAATGTCTTTTAATCTTTTTTTTTTCTCAGAATGACAAATATGTAAATGACCATATCCCCGATACAGCACCAAATCGATAATTCAGAAAATCAGAAACCGAAGGCGAACAAAATCAGGATAAAACAGGAACCAAAGCAAATAAACAATCAAAGGACTGAAAGTCCTGCGAGTTGGCAAAAAGTAAGATTGAGAACATGTTGCAGATAAAGATCACAGAAGCCGAATCAAAACTTCAAATCTATGCCTCAAATGCTTGCATTCTAAGTAGAAGTCTAGAAATTGGAAAAAATAGAACTTCTTTTCCAAATAAACAATTTCCAGGTCATACTTTTTGTTGATATCAAAAATGTAGCAATTGTTATGGTTAATATGTGTATGAAGTACATGTATAAAGTCCTATCACTTGTACTTTATGAGTTATTAGCTTTCACAACTTCTTAACTGGGCATTTTTTTTTCTCTCCTTCCCCCTTGTTGAAAATATAAGTTGTCAATTTCACCTCAAAACAATAGCATGGAATAAAAATAAGTATTGAATTGATTTTTGAAATTGTTTGCACAATTTTGAAAGATCAAATCGAATGGACTCAAAAGTTCAAAATGACAAATATGGATAATGACCATATCCCTGTATACAGCACAAAATCGATAATTCAAAAATCAGAAACCGAAGGCATACAAAATCAGGACAAAACAGGAACCAAAGCAAACAAACAAAAACCTCCACCACATGAAAAGAAGCGAACTCCCGATATGGGAATGAGACCAGGTGCCCAGGAAGAGTAAGCATCTCCTGCTTGCATGCAACACCCGTCGCTTCAATTCGGTAGAACTGTCACATCCGGTTACTTCCATTTTGGAAGATATAGAGTACAATCTTTGGTTGGATGGTTCAAATGGTCTATGACAGAATATCATCCACCATTCTTGAGAGTGGAACATCATAGTGTATGACGAGTTCCCCATATCGACCGTAGAACTTCCTCAGTGACGATGTTAGTCGGTCACAAACATATCCCTGACTGAGAAGCTTATCCGAAAGACGCCTAGCTCTCAGAACAAAATCCGTATATTTGGTACTTGCTCTGGCATAGCGTATCAACTGAGATATGAACACGCCATAAGCAGGCGATGAAGGGATGTTGCTACTCAGAAAAGGAAAGTTTGTAATGCTGAAATTGAAGTCGTCACGTTTGTCATAGAGTGAGGTGTTCATGTGACCATCAGTGTCGTAGGACAACATTATGTCCAAATATGATGCTGAATTATTTGTCTCTGTGGTTTCTTTGACTTCAAGCTCCGAAGGATAGATACTGCTCAGGTAATCTGCGAATTTTGGATTATAGATGGACAACACATCGTCTATGTATCTGTAAGTGAAGTTAAAGTCAGAAGCTAAGTATCTTTTCCCTTCAGCGACCAAGGATTGAATGAATTCAGCTTCGTACGAGTAAAGGAAAATGTCGGCAAGGAGTGGGGCACAATTGGTCCCCATTGGAATTCCGACAATTTGCTGGAAGACCTTTCCTCCAAACACCACAAAAATGTTGTCGATCAGGAAGTTTAACATCTGAATAACGTCTGTTTCAGTGTACTTATTTTCAGAATCGGACTTTTCTTTTACAAAGTAGGTTTTGTCATAGTTAACAACAATAAATTTGTATTTGCGATTACCGTTCTTACTTGTAAACGCATTACTTATAATTTTTGCGAGTCTTTCTTTCAATTTAGAATGTGGAATTGTAGTGTAAAGTGTCGAAAAATCAAATGCTTTGATCGAATGGACTCTACTAAAATGAGTGGATTTAAGATGTTCTAAAAGTTCCTTCGAATTCTTTAAAATCCACATCTGGTTGATACCACTGCGAGAATACACTGTCGAACAATATTTTTGAAGCCCAGATTTGATTTCAGATAAAACTTTGGTGAGTAAGATCGATACAGATTTGGTAGAACATTTTGAGGAACAAGCGATGAAACGTTGTTTGTACGGATTCTTATGCATTTTAGGTATGCAGTACAAGTATGGTAAATCTAAATCTAAATTGGTAGTGTCGAAGCCAAAGGAAGTAAGAGCTGATTTGTGGTTGTCTATTATTTCAGAGGCAGAAAGGTTTGTTGGGGTGTAAGTGGGATTTCCAGGTGTCGAATATAAACCCAACTCTTTAACTAGACTGTCGAAATAGTACTTTTTGCAAGTAAATGTGAAATTATTTGAGGCTTTGTCCGCTGGTGTGATGACATAATGTTCTTGGAGGTAGGTGAGCTCTGTGATAACATCAGGGTCTTTAAATATAGACACGAATCTGGTGTTCACAGTTGATTTTAATCGGTTAATTCTAGATAAAAGTAACCCTCTGATTGATTTTATCCATTCGGAAAGGGTGTCGAGCTGTACATCCTCTTTCTTTGCCCAACGTCTTGCATATTCCTCACAAGAGTCCATGATAATTTTGACATTTTGGTTCCATGTAAAGGACATACTTTCTCTGTATTTGGGACCCTTTTTTAACAATTCTCTCAACTTGTCGTTCTTGACTATACTAAGGTCACCAGTAATAACGTGTCCACAAGGAGAGTAGTTGAAATCTGATGAGGAACATTCGCAGGGAAGTGGATGTAGTGAGGGATTACTTAAACCTCCAAACCTCTTTAGAGAAGACAGGGCCTCTTTAGAGAATCCAAACCTCTTTAGAGAAGACAGGGCCCCGACCACCTGTCCTCTCTGAATGTCAGTCGGACTCCTCGGGTGATTACATACATGAGCTCGCTACAGCCGGCAGAGCACGGACTGTATTACGCATGCCCTCTTTTTATATCCATTTACATATTTATCTGTGTCTCTGGGGCCTCTGCGTTTCGCGGTCTTGTTTGTGTGACGTCATCTTACAGTGAGGAGGTTGTTTTACACCACATTTGTACGTTCTTCGAGACCTCTAGGTAACTGGAGAAGTGAGAGGGTTGTGCGCACGTAATCCAGGATAACCACACCGTCTGCTATTTACTTGGCAGATGGCCGTCCTAAGTCGGCACCGGTTGCCCATTGGTCTCGTTGGTTTATGTGTAGTCTTTTATGTTTCTATGTTGTGAGTTGGTGTTCCTTGTCCCTTTTGCGTCTCTTTCTGTGGGTATCTGTTCTGTGTTTTTTGCATGGGTGTTTTGGGATTTTGCTGTGGGTGCTGCAACCAAGTGTTGTTGGAGATCCCCTCCTTTCTCTTAAATCAATACACTGCAGGAATCGTTTGTAATTGTAAATTTTAGATGCAACTGTTGGTGTGTAGCTATAGGAAATACAAGGAGTTTCTTTTCTTTTGAAATATGGTGGGATTTTTTCTGTGACAGTTTTGTGATTCAAAATTTGACCAAGATTCAAGTTATCAATACCTTTGTTTGCAAATCTTACTTTAATGAAAGGGCGGTTTGTTTTCTCCTCTGATTTATCTGATCTAACTGCTTGAAATAAACGAAAAGTAGAAATGTCCAATATGACTCCTTGTAGTCTGTATTCTGGGGAACGTGTATCGGTATATGTGAGGTCCTTCGTATAATCGTAGATTTCGTGCAACTTCCGTAAAGGAACAGAGTATAATTTGGTACGAATATAATGCAGACCTAGAGGCTCATTCAAAAATGGAACCAAGTCATCGAAGGAGAAACTATGTATCTCAGGCCTATTGTATTTTCGAATGCCATGACTTCGAGGTCTTCTTTGTTGTCTGTTGAATAAGCTAGTCACATTTACCGATTGACAACCGGGACTTGTTAAGTTTCCTATAGTGCTGATGTTATCGTTGCACCCATAGGGCGCTGCAGTGTTAAGATTTTTTATCCAGAACTCTTCTCTGTTGCGACGGAAAGGTGTGCTCAAATTGGGATTGTTTGTGGGGTGATATATTTTCTCCAGGATTCTGACTCTCATAGATAAAACCGAATGATCGGCCTGGTCAAAATGTCGGTAAAGGAGTTGACTTCCTTTATTATTTATTTTTGACCGGTGTCCTGACATTCTGGTTCGGAGCTTACCTTTGGTTTCACCCACATAAATCAATCCACAAAGTGAGCACTCTATTCCGTACACAACATTAGATGTCATGCAGTTAAGGTTTTCAAAACTATGCGTGTTAAATGTTTGTTTTGTGAGATTACTTGAGAATGAAGTGTCTGTTATTAGGATGTTACAAGTTTTGCAGTTCTTCGTGCCGCACTTAGAAACTGAGCAATCGTTTGGTGAAAATTGGTGCTCTTTTAGAATATCGACCACTTCAATCTTACAGGGCTTGATTTTAATATACCCATCTGCATGTTTGTACCAAAACTCATGGTTACTACTCACTACAAAGGTCTCGTCTCTAATGTCATTTAGACTAATTCTAGGGACACCTAAGTTACCTGTTGCGTATGTGTCCGTAGACGCAACAGGTTGGGGCCTTTTTATAGTGGGCGACGCCCCAGCCACTTTGTAGGTCTCTTGTGTACTATCCATTGAAGCAAAAGACTGCCCGACAAGTGCCCTCGGGGACAATTTGTCCACCAGCAGTGACACATGGACAGTGGTAAAAATGACAAATATGGATAATGACCATATCCCTGTATACAGCACAAAATCGATAATTCAAAAATCAGAAACCGAAGGCATACAAAATCAGGACAAAACAGGAACCAAAGCAAACAAACAAAAACCTCCACCACATGAAAAGAAGCGAACTCCCGATATGGGAGTGAGACCAGGTGCCCAGGAAGAGTAAGCATCTCCTGCTTGCATGCAACACCCGTCGCTTCAATTCGGTAGAACTGTCACATCCGGTTACTTCCATTTTGGAAAATATAGAGTACAATCTTTGGTTGGATGGTTCAAATGGTCTATGACAGAATATCATCCACCATTCTTGAGAGTGGAACATCATAGTGTATGACGAGTTCCCCATATCGACCGTAGAACTTCCTCAGTGACGATGTTAGTCGGTCACAAACATATCCCTGACTGAGAAGCTTATCCGAAAGACGCCTAGCTCTCAGAACAAAATCCGTATATTTGGTACTTGCTCTGGCATAGCGTATCAACTGAGATATGAACACGCCATAAGCAGGCGATGAAGGGATGTTGCTACTCAGAAAAGGAAAGTTTGTAATGCTGAAATTGAAGTCGTCACGTTTGTCATAGAGTGAGGTGTTCATGTGACCATCAGTGTCGTAGGACAACATTATGTCCAAATATGATGCTGAATTATTTGTCTCTGTGGTTTCTTTGACTTCAAGCTCCGAAGGATAGATACTGCTCAGGTAATCTGCGAATTTTGGATTATTGATGGACAACACATCGTCTATGTATCTGTAAGTGAAGTTAAAGTCAGAAGCTAAGTATCTTTTCCCTTCAGCGACCAAGGATTGAATGAATTCAGCTTCGTACGAGTAAAGGAAAATGTCGGCAAGGAGTGGGGCACAATAGATCAAAAGGCAGCTTTATCTGAATATTCCTATCATGAAGTGTGACCAAATATTGTTCATATCATGTTTTTGTTTTATTTTGCCGAATCGTAAATGTATATAGTGACCAGTTTGTTTTATTTTTTTCTCTTTCTTGTCTTCTGACAGAGTCTTTCAATACTTATTTGCACAAAAGTTTTGAACACATTTTTTTACGAATGAAGGCAACACAAGCTAAGCATTCTCCAAGCATGTTCTATATCACTAAGCAGAATTATTTTAAGTTGAAGTCACCAGTGACCTTGAAAATCGTAAGTGTTCATTCTCTTCTCATGGGCAACATTTGAAGTTTCTTTAATGATTGCTTCTTCTTTTTTGCTCTTCACAAGGATTTAAAGGCCAATTGTAATGTGATCTTGAAAATCAATCGGGTTCATCCACTCTCCATATGTAACATTTATGGAAGGTTTGATAACGAGGATTTTAAGCCCAATTTAACAGTGACCTTGACCTTTGACCTTGAAAATCGATAGGGTTTATCCTCTTCTCATGGAAATATGGAATTGATTATTTAACGGGATATCACACGCGTTTCAGTAGCCTCCCTTAGACGAGAATTATTAAGAAATCTCCACGCTGAAGACTTCCGATTTTCGTAACTTAAAATGACTTGATAGAACATCAAGACATTTTAAGTTACGAAAATCAGAAGTCTTCAGCAAATTACACGTGACCTTGGTTCACGGTCATTATTCTCAGGGTCAAAACAAACTTACTCTTGTAGAATTCACGGTTTTTTGTCCTATACCATTTATTCCTCACACAAGTAGTCCTTTTTATTTGAACTTAAGATGGTATCAGAAAGATAACTCTTTTCTTCTTGTTCTCTTTTGCCTTTATTTCCTAGTACCATTACATTCTGTTGTCATTTTTTATTAGACATTTTCTCATTTTATTGTGCAATTTTGTTTGAAATAGTTCTTCTAAAGGATTTAAAATTGATAGATCTAAAGCTTTCGTTGAATTTTAGTTGGGGCTGTAAGAATTCAGAAAACTGATACTCTTGTCAAGAAAGGCGTTAATCCGACTTTTTTTTTAATCAACCTTTTGATCAAACCGTCATAATTTTCAATGAGTAATAACATTCGTGAAAATGAGCAAATAGAAAATATTACATTTTCTGACACCTAATATTTGCTTTAAGAAGTGTGACATCAATTAGAAAGTGTCGGAGTAAATACCGTCGGTTTTTAAAGTGTCGGAGTATATACTGTCGGAGTTAAAAGTGTCGGAGGAACGGGATTATTCCGATTTTCTAAACACTTCATGATATAAGATTGAATAATTTCTGAATCAATTAAGGAGGTATTGAACACTTTGACGCCAAATTCAATTTTTCTCAAAATTTCTGAAATTATTCATTTCTTGTCTGTCCTTCATCATACAAACTTGCATTTGATTCTATCCACAGGAAAAAATTCTATGAGACTTTGAAATATGCATTTTTCAACGTACCCGTGAATTTCTTGATGACGTCATAATATTAAAAGTGTCATTCCGGTTCTCTTAATGCTATTGGAAATTAATTTTAATTTAACTTCTAAAATATTCATAAATGTATTGCTCTTACATATGGAAAAGATTAGCTGAATTGTGTTATAAACCAAGGCAGGATACTTCAATAAAAGATGACACCGTCGCTGAAAAAATTGCAATTTCGAGCCAATTGACTGTAGTTGATAGGTGATTAGTAGGAATCCTGTGGATCAATGACAAATATGGATAATGACCATATCCCTGTCTACAGTACAAAATCGATAATTCAGAAAATCAGAAACCGAAGGCATACAAAATCAGGATAAAACAGGAACCAAAGCAAACAAAAACAAAAACCTCCACCATATGAAAAGAAGCGAACTCCCGATATGAGAGTGAGACCAGGTGCCCAGGAAGAGTAAGCATCTCCTGCTTGCATGCAACACCCGTCGCTTCAATTCGGTAGAACTGTCACATCCGGTTACTTCCATTTTGGAAGATATAGAGTACAATCTTTGGTTGGATGGTTCAAATGGTCTATGACAGAATATCATCCACCATTCTGGATAGTGGGACATCATAGTGTATGACGAGTTCCCCATATCGACCGTAGAACTTCCTCAGTGACGATGTTAGTCGGTCACAAACATATCCCTGACTGAGAAGCTTATCTGAAAGACGCCTAGCTCTCAGAACAAAATCCGTATATTTGGAACTTGCTCTGGCATAGCGTATCAACTGAGATATGAACACGCCATAAGCAGGCGATGAAGGGATGTTGCTACTCAGAAAAGGAAAGTTCGTAATGCTGAAATTGAAGTCGTCACGTTTGTCATAGAGTGAGGTGTTCATGTGACCATCAGTGTCGTAGGACAACATTATGTCCAAATAGGATGCTGAATTATTTGTCTCTGTAGTTTCTTTGACTTCAAGCTCCGAAGGATAGATACTGCTCAGGTAGTCCGCGAATTTTGGATTATTGATGGACAACACATCGTCTATGTATCTGTAAGTGAAGTTGAAGTCAGAAGCTAAGTATCTTTTCCCTTCAGAGACCAAAGATTGAATGAATTCAGCTTCGTACGAGTAAAGGAAAATGTCGGCAAGGAGTGGGGCACAATTGGTCCCCATTGGAATTCCGACAATTTGCTGGAAAACCTTTCCTCCAAACACCACAAAAATGTTGTCGATCAGAAAGTTTAACATCTGAATAATGTCTGTTTCAGTGTACTTATTTTCAGAATCTGACTTTTCTTTTACAAAGTAGGTTTTGTCATAGTTAACAACAATAAATTTGTATTTGCGATTACCGTTCTTACTTGTAAACGCATTACTTATAATTTTTGCGAGTCTTTCTTTCAATTTAGAATGTGGAATTGTAGTGTAAAGTGTCGAAAAATCAAAGGCTTTGATCGAATGGACTCTACTAAAATGAGTGGATTTCAGATGTTCTAAAAGTTCCTTCGAATTCTTTAAAATCCACATCAGGTTGATACCACTGCGAGAATATACTGTCGAACAATATTTTTGTAGCCCAGATTTGATTTCAGATAAAACTTTGGTGAGTAAGATCGATACAGATTTGGTAGAACATTTTGAGGAACCAGCGATGAAACGTTGTTTGTACGGATTCTTATGCATTTTAGGTATGCAGTATAAGTATGGTAAATCTAAATCTAAATTGGTAGTGTCGCAGCCAAAGGAAGCAAGAGCTGATTTGTGGTTATCTATTATTTCAGAGGCAGAAAGGTTTGTTGGGGTGTAAGTGGGATTTCCAGGTGTCGAATTTAAACCCAACTCTTTAACTAGACTGTCGAAATAGTACTTTTTGCAAGTAAATGTGTAATTATTTGAGGCTTTGTCCGCTGGTGTGATGACATAATGTTCTTGGAGGTGGGTAAGTTCTGTGATAACATCAGGGTCTTTAAATATAGACACGAATCTGGTGTTCACAGTTGATTTTAATCGGTTAATTCTAGATAAAAGTAACCCTCTGATTGATTTTATCCATTCGGAAAGGGTGTCGAGCTGTTCATCCTCTTTCTTTGCCCAACGTCTTGCATATTCCTCACAAGAGTCCATAATAATTTTGACATTTTGGTTCCATGTAAAGGACATACTTTCTCTGTATTTGGGACCCTTTTTTAACAATTCTCTCAACTTGTCGTTCTTGACTATACTAAGGTCACCAGTAATAACGTGTCCACAAGGAGAGTAGTTGAAATCCGATGAAGAACAATCCTTGTCAAAAACTAACAAAATTTTCAACGATGTCCAGATATGATTTCATTATTAAATGAGAAAAATTAAATGTTGGATTAAAATTTTACAAAGCTTTATATTTTCCAATTTTTTCTTCCAAATTCGTCCATTTTCAATGAAGTGACATCCGCTTCCTTGTTATATAAATTTGTCAACGACTACACCAAGATAAAAATTGAATTTTTTATTTCATACATGTAAAGTTTCAATGCGATACGTTTTGCATTAATGTTTTAATTGCATTTTGAATGGGATAGTTTGTGACGCCATTTTCCCCCGATAACGTTGAAATGACGTCGTGGTTAGCTCATGGATAAAACTTCTAAAGTCCACAATTTTGAAAATCGCTATAATTCCTTCAGATTACGTCGGAAATTATTCAAACTTCATCAGGATATTCAAATTTGTATATCAATCAGGGAATCAAATGTTTTAAGGAAGTAGGGACTGCACTTTTTCTAGGAAGTGAGAAAGCAAATAATACTGCCGCCATCTTGGTGTTGAATCCCTCCTTAATCCTTTATTTATAAGCACGCCAAAGGAAGTTTGCACGAAAAGTATGACTCAAATAAGGGATCGGACAAAATAAAATGAGGAAAATGAAAAAAAGATGGAATTCTAAGAAAAAAAGTAACAAGTTAAAAGTCATGTTTGTAAAACATTAATGCCCCCCTACCCCTTCTGTGATTAAAGTCCGTCACAACTTTATACTTAATTTTCATTTGATGTGTCTGTACACAAAATTTCATTTCAATATGTGAATCCACTCCAGAGGTATTGAACGGAAACTGATGTCGTGGACCGACCGACGGACCGATAGACAGAAAGTCAGACAGCGGCAAAGCAATATGTCCCCTCTTCTTCAAAGGGGGCATAAAATTTTTGATTGAACCCAAATATAAAGTTGACCTAGATTTTTATTTGATGTGTCTGAAAACAAAATTTCATTTCACTATGTAACTCCACTCAAGAGATATTGAACGGAAACCCTGAAATTTTGGTATTTTTCGAAGTGCAAGGGGCATAACTCTGTCATAATTTTGTTCATCGGACCTAAATATGAACTTGACCTAGTAGATTTTTGTTCGATCGGACCTTAATACGAACTTGACCTGGATTTTCATTTGATGTGTCTGTATGCAAAATTTCATTTCAATATGTAACTCCACTCAAGAGATATTGAACAGAAACCCTGAAGTTTTGGTATTTTTCACATGGCAAGGGTCATAACTCTGTCCAAATTTTTTTGATCGGACCTAAATATGAACCAGACCTAGATTTTCATATGATGTGTCTGTATACAAAATTTCATTTCTATATGTAACTCCACTCAAGAGTGAACGGAAACCCTGAAATTTTGGTATTTTTCGAAGTTCAAGGGACATTACTGTCAAAATTTTGTTGATTGGACACAAATAAGAACTTGACCTAGATTGTCATTTGATGTATCCGTATACAATTTCATTTCAATATGTAACTCCACTCAAGAGATATTGAACGGAAACCCTGAAATTTTGGGGTTTTTTTTTCGAAGTGCAAGGGGCATAACTCTGTCAAAATTTTGTTGATCGGACCCAAATATACACTTGACCTAGATTTTCATTTGATGTGTCTGTATACAAAATTTCATTTCAATATGTAACTCCACTCAAGAGATATTGAACAGAAACCTTGAAATTTTGGTATTTTTCGAAGTGCAGGGGGCATAACTCTGTCAATTTTTGTTCGATCGGACCTTAATACGAACTTGACCTGGATTTTCATTTGATGTGTCTGTATACAAAATTTCATTTCAATATGTAACTCCATTCAAAGGATATTGAACGGAAACCTTGAAATTTTGGTATTTTTTGAAATGCAAGGGGCATAACTCTGTCAAACATTTTTTGATCGGACCCAAATATGAACTTGACCTAGATTGTTGTTTGATGTGTCTGTATACAAAATTTCATTTCAATATGTAACTCCACTCAAGAGATATTGAACGGAAACCCTGAAATTTTGGTATTTTTCGAAATGCAAGGGGCATAACTGTCAAAATTTTGTTCATCGGACCTAAATATGAACTTGACCTAGTAGATTTTCATTTGGTGTGTCTGTATGCAAAATTTCATTTCAATATGTAACTCCACTCAAGAGATATTGAACAGAAACCCTGAAGTTTTGGTATTTTTCACATGGCAAGGGTCATAACTCTGTCCAATTTTTTTTGATCGGACCTAAATATGAACTTGACCTAGATTTTCATATGATGTGTCTGTATACAAAATTTCATTTCTATATGTAACTCCACTCAAGAGATAATGAACGGAAACCCAAAAAGTTTGGTATTTTTTGAAATGCAAGGGGCATAACTCTGTCAAATTTTTTTTGATCGGACCCAAATATAAACTTGACCTATATTTTTCTTTGATGTGTCTGTATACAAAATTTCATTTCAATATGTAACTCCACTCAAGAGATATTGAACGGAAACCCTGAAATTTTGGTATTTTTCGAAATGCAAGGGGCATAACTCTGTCCAAATTTTGTTCATCGGACCCAAATATACACTTGACCTAGATTTTCATTTGATGTGTCTGTATACAAAATTTCATTTCAATATGTAACTCCACTCAAGAGATATTGAGCAGAAACCCTGAAATTTTTGTATTTTTCGAAGTGCAGGGGGCATAACTCTGTCAAATTTTTTTCGATCGGACCTTAATACAAACTTGACCTGGATGTTCATTTGGTGTGTCTGTATACAAAATTTCATTTCAATATGTAACTCCATTCAAGAGATATTGAACGGAAACCCTGAAATTTTGGTATTTTTCGAAATGCAAGGGGCATAACTCTGTCAAAATTTTTTGATCGGACCCAAATATGAACTTGACCTAGATTTTTGTTTGATGTGTCTGTATACAAAATTTCATTTCAATATGTGAATCCATTCCAGAGATATTGAACGGAAACCCTGAAATTTTGGTATTTTTCGAAATGCAAGGGACATAACTCTGTCAGAATTTTTTTGATCGGACCCAAAAATGAACTTGACCTAGATTTTTGTTTGATGTGTCTGTATACAAAATTGCATTTCAATATGTAACTCCATTCAAGAGATATTGAACGGAAACCCTGAAATTTTGGTATTTTTCGAAATGCAAGGGGCATAACTCTGTCAAAAAAATTTTTGATCGGACCCAAATATGAATTTGACCTAGATTTTTGTTTGATGTGTCTGTATACAAAATTTCATTTCAATATGTGAATCCATTCCAGAGATATTGAACGGAAACTGATGTCGCGGACCGACCGACATACCGACAGACCGACCGACAGCGGCAAAGCTATATGTCCCCTCTTCTTCGAAGAGGGGCATAAAAAGGGAGAAGAATTTTATCTATATACAATTCTAAAGGTAATACGACTGAAGTACTGAACAAAATATCGAACTGTTTTGTACTCAAAGTCAATCCCCGGAACAGCCCGATGAGGATCCTCCAATTAGAAATTAACAGCCCGATGAAGATCCTCCAATTAGAAATTAACATATCGTTATCTTGGTATGCAGTCGGCCGTTTACCAGCAAAGTATCATGCGAATGGTTGCTGCCATTTGAAACGGAAGAATATTTTGTGATTGCCCGTATGCTACCTCTTCGGAGTATGTTCATGCGGAAGTAAAGTCATTCCTAAATGGTTCGGCTCAGGTGCCGGACAATATCATTGATAGAAATTGTTTTCGTTGTGACTTGCGCTGTACATTGTAGTAATAAGAAAAAAAAATCTACAAACATAGACTGATAACTTCATCATAGTCATAAGTGTATCAGTTAAAGTGAGTTTGAAATAAAAAGGGGTTTGCTGTCCATTATTTTGCCTTGCCGTCTCGACTTTGAGACTGAATAATTGATAGGTACTTCTTTGAAATAATATAAAGAAAATTGCTTTAATATTTTGTTAGAGGCTATAATTGCTTTTTTTAAATGTATGAATATAATTTTTTTAATTAATCCAATTATGTTTGATGTTTTGAGTGCATTGGGTTATCATTTTAATTACTCAACATTGTTTTTTTTTTCCTTCCTCAGACTTTGAAACGTTAGAGGAAGCCAAAAAGGTGTGCAATAAGGCTGAAGAAACTCCCAATGTTGACTCTGACAACAGTGAAAGTAGGAATGCAGGTATGTTAAGGCGTCCCATAGAATATTACGTCAAAAATTTGCCGCGAAATAACGTAACGTCATAGACTCCGTGTCGTCAAGTACGGTAGCAACACAGTATTTCAATTAATTTTTATGATATTTTGTAAATTCAAATGATGAAAGTTATCAGTTATAAAAAGTCATGTTCTTATTCAATCGCTGACACTCCGTCTATTCAGTATACCTTTGAGAAGACCCCCAATCTATTGAGTGCACTTTGTGACCCCCTTGCGTTGTTAGGGCACTCTGCGTTACTGAGAAGCTTGAGAAGCGATGGAAGGTGCGATCCGACAGTTTACAGGGCGGGTGATAAGAACAATTCAGAAAACGGTAATTATTTGTTAAAATTACACGAAAACAGAGATGCTGCACAAAGAAAATACCCTAATATACTCAATCATATATCCTCACAACTACGTAAAAGGCAAAATATTATAGACCATTGTTCGGCGTCAAGCGACTGCAGCGAACACAGTGATATGGCCGATCAAATTTTGTCAGATTCCCTCCAAGGCAAAATTGCTGCGCTTACTAAAAGTATTAGGGATCCAGCAGTGACCACTAGCCCACTAATACCTGGTTCATATGCCAGTCCCATAACAAGTACACCCAACCCTGTTTTGACGCAAGCCCATGGTTCTCCCACCAAATTTGGCAATCACCCAAATCCCCCACCACCCGCATTTCAGATGACGACGTCCTTCGAATAGCGCTTACGGTCAAACAGCTAATGGCTGAGCAATACGATTCGAAAATTGACGCCCTGGCCAGGTGCGTTCAATCGCTCCATGACGAGAACCAACAGCTTAAATTGCAGGTCGACGAACTCGAAATGTACTCCAGGCGCAGCTGCGTTAGAATATTTGGGGTGGACGAGAAAAAAACCGACACGGATGCTGTTGTCATGGAAATTGCGCATACACTAAAGGTCCCTCTCGCCAAGGAGGAGCTTGTTGTTTCCCATAGAGTCGGAAAGGCCATTCGTCCCGGCCTAGAGCAATCATAGCTCGTATATCGAACTATCACGCACGTCATCGCTTGATTAAAGAAAGCAAACACCTGTCAAAGTACGATGAAATGAAAGGCGTTTCAGTTAATCAAGAACTAACTAAACCTCGAGCGAAACTGGCATTCGAATGCAGAAATCTTGTGAGGGAGGGTAAATTGAAATCCACGTTCGTCTGGGATGGCAAAATTTTTGCCATTGATCCAATGGAGCGCAAACATCTTATTTTGTGTCTCGACGATTTGATGAAGCTACAGAGTCTTCTCGATGGTAGTTCTAACGACTAGATCTACATACACGTGGCATGGTGTTTACAAATATTACTACAGCAAAATGATTGGTTGTGACTTGACCTTGTTCGTGCGCAACCCGTGAGCAACGTGATGTGCCCCGACCAACATCCAGGGTTGGTCCTTATATATATGGATAAAGTCCGACAATATCTTCTATTTATGAATATGTAAATTGTGTTTACACAACCTGCATATCTATCGTTCATAAAATTCATTCTTATTACTTGAAAAGATATTAGACAAGTTTATATTCTGATACTTACCACATATATAGAGATAAGTGTTCAGTAATTTTCATGATATAAACACTGAGTTCTGTTAATTGCAGTAAATCCAGTGTATATATAATGGGAAGATACAAAAAACGGATCATATAACGCATACCACAATTGGTTTTCACCTTATGCGTATGTATCGCTTTTTGTGTGTGACAGGAACGCATTTTCTTTAAGTTATTCATATTGAAATTCCCCTCCCCCTCGTAATTATTTACCTGTATTCTTCACCTGGGTTAATAGTTAACAAATCTTATCGTGTATATCTCTCCATAGAAGTTTAAATGCCGTTACGGTACTAAATGTAGATATCATGTGGTTATTTTTGGTAATAAAAAGGAGTGTTCGACCTCGTAACATTGTCCATTTGTAGTTGCACACTGCACGGGCCTCTCTCCTCCCTCCTTAAGGTATGGGTCAAGTCTTGACTCTATTCTATCTTTAACTTTGTTAGTTTTCTGAGTTAGGGGATTTTATCCCGTCTTAGCGCATCGTCCGTCGTAAAACTTAGGTATGGGGGTTGGATTTAAAGAATATTAGATTTACTAACCAGTCGTTAAATTAAGGGGGTCCGCTCCGTATTTTTAGGTACATTTACACTCCGTCAGAATCCATCATGCTTATTTCACGATTGTTCACTTTAAATTAAAGTATCTAAACTTTGATTATCTTACTGGTCTTATTTCATCTGCAGTGTTGTTGTATTGAGAAGTAGAAATCCTACGAACCTGAAGACAGGCGCTCAGAGTCAAAAATCGCGTTCAATGTCTATTTCGCGTCCGAAATCAGAAAATTTGAAGAAACCGAGGGAAGTTGGGAACGTTGATCCTAGCCCTACCCGTCGACGCTCGAGATCCCGAAGTACTACTGAAGGCGATGTCCTTGATGGTACACCCACGCGTTATTTGACGATATTGAGAGGACGTTCTATGTCACGTGATCGAAAAAGCGAATTCGATTATGATTCGCGCTCAAGTAGTTCCGACACAGATTCGGATAGGGACTCGCATAGATTTGCATTATACACTTCACGGTTGAGGAATCAATCAAGGTCTACTGATCCTATTCCTTCTTCAAATAGGGGACGGTCACATAAAAGACGAGATAAAATCGGAAAGTCAAGGCGTAAAGTTTCATTATCCCCTATATTCCCAAGAGTTAGACGCCGTGATTCACACAGACACGATACACGTATGTCTGATACATATTCATCGACCACTACGCAGGAAAGTTCAGAATCGGATTCCTCTCCGATTAGATATAGACGGAGGAGAAGGTCAAGGTCAAGGTCGCGAAATAAAACGAAACGTAGAGAAAAGGATCCTCAAATTTATGATGGTTCAACAGATTTTCGTGATTTTCTTTATCATTTTCAGCAGATTTCGCGATGGAATGGATGGAATAGTACTGAGAAAGCACAACAATTATCCATGAGTTTACGTGGGAAGGCTCAAGAAATTCTTTCTGAATTGACCTTGGGGGAGTCAGACAATTACTCCGCGATTTGCCACGCCCTGACTCAGCGATTTAATCCTTCCGAGAGAGAAACGGCCTATCGCAGTGAATTTCGAACTACTCGAAAACGAAATACACAAAATGCTTCTGATTATGGTCATTATTTACGTAAATAAGGGGCCAAATCTTTTCCAGAAATTCCGAAGTCTTCTAGAGAAACTTATATCATACAACAATACATCCACAGTTTAGGGGATAGAGAGCTTAGTAAACACGTGAAGTTCAATAGGCCCCGAACATTAGATGAAGCAATATCTTTTGCCGTTGAGTATAGAGCTTTTGAAGGTGAAAGGGCTATAAAACCAATACATGTAGAAGTCCACGCTTTACTCAGTGAAGATCAGTTATCAGATAAGATCCGACTTCAGAAACTGGAGGAAGAAATCGAATCTTTAAAAAAAGAAAAACAGCGCAGAAGACCCCGTCCGAAAGACATAGTTTGCTACAACTGTCATAATAAAGGGCATATCAGTCGCAACTGTCCCCTTAAAAATGAAAATAAGGAGGCAAATGGGTCCCCTGATCCGAATCAAAATCAGTTAAACTCTCAAGGGTTAAGCTTGAGCCCGAAAGTTTGACCCCGGATGTGAACTTGGTCGACAATGGTCTTCCAAAAGGGCGAAATTTGAAAATAAATGCCTTTGATACAAACGGTCTCTTTTTAAATTGTTTTCTTGAAAGGGAACCTGTTAATTTACTTGTGGACTCGGGATCCCCAGTTCCTATCCTAGATGCGAAAACTTACCAAAGATTGCCATATGCAAAGAATTTAGACAGCGTAGATATCAAATTATGGGCAATTGGTAGGAAGGAAATCCCACTTGTGGGGAAAACAGTTATTCAGTTTACAATTTCGGGTAAATTGTACGAGCATGAGACCATGATCGCGGATCTTGGATTCGATATGGCGGATGGCATATTAGGGGAAGATTTTATGGATAAGCATGACGGTGCTTTATTTTTCAAAAAAAGGGTTTTGAAACTGGGAAGATCTTCCGTATGCCTACTTAAAGGGGAAAATTTGATTTGCTCGCGGGTTCGAATAACTGAATCTAGCATTGTGCCTGGGGAGTCAGAGTCTTACATTAAAGCGTTTATTGACGGGGAAATTGTAGAGAAAAATGGCATAGTCGAGCCGATGAAACTTTTACAAAATAAAGGAATCTTACTCCCTAGAACTCTTGTAAATACTGAGAATATAGAAATACTACTGTCAGTTATGAACACAAACAAATACCCGGTAACTTTAAATGGAAGTACTGTTGTCGCTAGTTTGCATCCGGCGGTCAATGTTTCCAATGAGGAGAGTAATGTTAATAGTTTTAAACCTTCCGACTCTCTGCCAGAACATTTGACTCCCCTTTTAGAAAATTTATCATCATCTTTGTCTAGCGATCAAAAGAAAAAGTGTGAATCTTTGTTGATAAGTTACCAGGACGTATTCATCGGAAAGGATGGCAAAATAGGTCGAACTCATTTGGTAAAACACGCAATCGATACGGGTCAGAATCCTCCTTTCAAGTTACCCTTGCGTAGAGTTCCTTTTAAGAAAAAGGAAATAATTGAGAAAGAAGTAAAAAAGATGTTAGATGATGGGAATTATAGTCCCGAGTTCGAGTCCTTTTGCCTCTCCGATTGTCTTAGCTACTAAAAAAGATGGAAGTACGCGTTTTTGTATAGATTTCAGAAAGCTGAATTCAATCACTCGTAAAGATGCATATCCCCTTCCAAGAATAGACGATATTTTAGACACTTTGAATGGCGCACAGTATTTTTCTGTCTTAGATTGTGCCTCAGGTTATTGGCAATGTGGTTTAGAAGAGGGGGATTGTTATAAAACAGCGTTTACTACTCATATGGGCTTATTCGAATTTAGGGTCATGCCTTTCGGCCTTTGTAACGCACCGGCTACCTTCGAAAGACTTATGGATTTAGTTTTGAGGGGGGTCAACTGGCAGAGATGTCTTTCTTACCTTGATGATGTTGTTGTGTTCGGACCTACCTTCGAGGGAGCCTTAGAAAATTTGGAGCTAGTTTTTCAAAGATTTAGACAAGCAAATTTAAAACTGAAACCAAAGAAATGCAATTTGTTTCAAACTGAAGTGCATTATCTAGGACATGTTGTTTCCAAAGATGGAATTCGATGTGATTCTGGAAAAGTACAGTCTGTCCTAGATTGGCCAATTCCAAAAGATCTTCATGAAATTCGTGCCTTTTTGGGTCTAGCTGGTTACTACAGAAAGTTTATTCCAAATTTTTCTGAATTGGCGGCTCCGTTGGTCAGGCTCACTCGGAGGGATGTCAAGTTTTCATGGGATAATGCATGTCACAGTTCATTCGAGAAACTAAAAACCTTGTTGGTTAATTCACCGATTTTGTCTTATCCGAACATGGAAGATGTTTTTGTTCTTGATACTGACGCAAGTTTTGCTGGGATGGGAGCAGTGTTATCTCAGTTACAGGGGGGAGAAGAAAAGGTCATTCCCTATGCTAGTCGAACTTTCAATAAATCACAACAAAAATATTGTACTACCCACAAAGAATTATTAGCAGTAGTGACTTTCATTAAGCATTTTCGACACTATCTGTGGGGAAGAAAGTTCATAGTTAGAACAGATTATGCAGCCCTTAAATGGTTAAAAAATTTCAAAGAAGCTGAGGGTATGGTAGCTAGATGGCTGACAGTGTTAGAAACATATGACTATGAAATACAGCACAGAAAAGGGAACTTGCATGGAAATGCAGATGGATTATCTAGAATTCCAAGTCGAAAATGTCAAAGGGATGACTGTCCTGACTGTATGAGGTTACGGGAACCTGGAAGTCAGGTCAGGTCAAAGGTTGATAGTCCATGCGAAAAGTTCATAGCTCATATTGCACCTGTCAAAGTAACTGATAGATATAAACAAAATCTACCAAACTGGTAGGAGGGCTACACTAAGAATGATATTTTGGAAATGCAGCAAAATGATCCTATTTTGGGCAAGGTGTGGACCTTGAAAAATCAATTTACAAGGATACCCCCAAGACAGAAACTTTTAGAATTTCCTCAAGATGTTAGAATACTTTGTACAATGTGGAATACACTATTCGTGGATTCCGTTGGAATCCTTCATAGGAAATTTGAATTAAAAAGGGGTGAAGAGCGTATACAATTAGTAACTCCCTCTGAGATCAGAAAGAACATTTTAGAACATTTCCATGACAACAGGTTTACAGGTCATTTAGGTAGGGACAAAACTTTGAGTTTGATAAAAACTAGGTACTTTTGGCCCGGAATGTCAGACGATGGTGCCATAAATGTGAAATATGTGCTAGGATTAAACCAGGGCCTGGGAAAGGGAGGTCACCTCTTGTTAGTCATTTAGTCAACAGACCTCTAGAAAGAATAGCAATTGACATTATGGGTCCCTTACCATTGACAAGGGAGGAAAACGAATACATAATGGTAGTAGGCGACTACTTTACAAAGTGGAAAGAAGCCTATGCTTTGCCCAATCACAATGCCTTAAGCGTAGCTGACAAATTGGTCACAGAATTTATATGTAGATTCGGGGTACCCACAACAATTCACACTGATCAAGGTCGCGAATTTGAATCAGAATTATTCTCTTGTCTTTGTAAATTACTGGAAATAGAAAAAAAAACAAGGACTGCCCCCTATAGACCAAATAGTGATGGGCTTGTTGAGAGATTTAATCGAAGCCTTAAACAAATGTTATCTTCTTTCGTAAATGAAAACCGTAATGATTGGGACGACCATTTACCCTATGTCCTTATGGCATACAGGGCCAGTGTTCAAGAAAGTACAAAATGTTCACCAAATCTTCTAATGTTTGGACGTGAAATTTGCTTTCATTTGGATATTTCCATAGGTTATCCACCCTGTGACCCTGAGCCTGTTTGTTCTGTCTTCTATGTAGAATGGTTAAGGCAGGCTATGAGAAACTCTTTTGATTTTGCCTATGAAAATTTAAAGGCTGCTGCTTGTAGACAAAAGAAATTGTATGATAGAGGAATTCGTCCCCGTACATTTGAAGTTGGACAGTGGGTGTGGAGATGGTACCCCCCTTCAGCAAACAGAAAACTTGACCAAGGATAGGTGGGACCCTATCTTATTACAAGAAAATTGGGCATTGTTAATTATCAGATTCAAAAAAGACCCCAATGCACCTTTAGTCAACGTAGATGTGGATCACCTAAAGCCTTTTGAGGGCGTTGTCCCTCAATCTAATTGGATAGATGTGGCCAGTCCTGGAATTGAATCTGAGGATGAATCGTCTGTCGATGATGATGGGTCGAGCTTACCTGGTGTGGAAAATATTGAAGGACAGATTCCACCTTTGTCTGCTTCACCTCCTACTTCCCCTGTCGAAGTTAGAACTAGAACGGGCAGGCTTGTTAAGCCTAGAGACGTCTACTCCCCTTGAAAATTTAACTATTTTCATCATTTCTTTAATCCCGGAACTTTACTACACAAAAGTTATTTACCAATAGAACCTATAACGGTCACGGGAATCCGGTTTCTTTTAAACATTAAAATAATGTTATTTTTGTTCAATAAATTTGTTCGGCGTTTAAATTATTTTTCATTTAGTTGTTATTTTTCATATATTAATTAAAATTGTTATACATTGAATAATAATTGATATTTTGTCTGATATTGTGCATTTACTTATACTTTGGTCTTTTCCAGAAGAACATAATGGATGTGCTCGAGATAGGTGTTCCTCAGCATCAGAAGTGCTTGCTAGACGCAGATATTGCTTCAAAGTGGCCGGTGAATGGAATGAAATGCCATGTACAGGGCTGTGATACCCCTATCATCAAGGACTTTTCCAAATTTCACAAGCATTGGATGTTATTTCATATGCCTATGCGTACCTTACTCTGCTGCCCGTTGGGCGGCTGTGGGTTTCGCAGGAGTACAAAGCAGAAGGTCCTACAACATCTGAGACACGCCCACAGAGGATTTAATATTCCAAATAATTACCACTTTACAACCGTTGAGTTGCCCAACAACCGCTTTATGGATCCTGGGGACACGCGTATGCCTATCAGTGGCATGCCCTTAGGAGCCGTCAGGAGAAGGAGGAAGGCGAGTGAGGCCAGACATTCACAAAATATTGTTTGTCATGACATGATTAGAGAGGCTGATCGTCAGGCGGAGGTGTCGAGAGATGAGGAGGTGGATTTGCAGGGGAAAAGAAGAAGAAAGAGGAACTGGAAGACATTCGATGGTGATGATGTTGACCAAGATATAGAAAATGACAGGGACTATATTTCTGAACTGTTAAATGTTGCCGAGTGATTGATTTCTTTTGATTTCTCTACATTATCAATGGACTGTGGCATGACATTGCATAGACTTTGCATAATTAATTTTTTCTTTTTCAATGGACTTTAATATTCTATGATTTTTTGTTTAATACGATTCTGATGGAGTACCTAAGTTATTTAATTATTAATTAATATTCTGATTAACCTGTAATTTAATTAACTCTAATATTCTTGTAATTATTTATGAATGCGTTCATGTCAAGGTTTCAAAGTTTCGGATTAAGTTTGCAATTTTCAAAAATATTTTTCATATTTTTGTTTTTAAGAAGGGAAGAGTGTGACAGGAACGCATTGTCTTTAAGTTATTCATATTAAAATTCCCCTCCCCCTCGTAATTATTTACCTGTATTCTTCAACTGGGTTAATAGTTAACAAATCTTATCGTGTATATCTCTCGATAGTAGTCTTTTATGTTTCTATGTTGTGAGTTGGTGTTCCTTGTCCCTTTTGCGTCTCTTTCTGTGGGTATCTGTTCTGTGTTTTTTGCATGGGTGTTTTGGGATTTTGCTGTGGGTGCTGCAACCTAGTGTTGTTGGAGATCCCTCCTTTTAAATGCCGTTACGGTACTAAATATAGATATCACGTGGTTATTTTTGGTAATAAAAAGGAGTGTTCGACCTCGTAACATTGTCCATTTGTAGTTGAACACTGCACGGGCCTCTCTCCTCCCTCCTTAAGGTATGGGTCAAGTCTCTTTAACTCTGAGTTAGGGGATTTTATCCCGTCTTAGCGCATCGTCCGTCGTAAAACTTAGGTATGGGGGTTGGATTTAAAGAATATTAGATTTACTAACCAGTCGTTAAATTAAGGGGGTCCGCTTCGTATTTTTAGGTACATTTACACTCCGTCAGAATCCATCATGCTTATTTCACGATTGTTCACTTTAAATTAAAGTATCTAAACTTTGATTATCTTACTGGTCTTATTTCATCTGCAGTGTTGTTGTATTGAGAAGTAGAAATCCTACGAACCTGAAGACAGGCGCTCAGAGTCAAGCTGAGTCCTGTTACATGTGTATAGTTTGCCTTTTTGCTTCTTGTTCTTCGCTTTAGCGGCGGTTCTACATATATTTTCAGTTCCAGTTGTTGACTTGTTCATTCGATTTTTTGATAAATCATACTTTTCGTTCCCATTGAGCTTTTTTCTTTACACTAACAATTTATCTCAGAGAGCATATTTTTTTCAAGAATCATTTGTGCTATGATGTTTCTGGCACGTATACATCGCCTTCGCTTAATGTTTGTTTTGTGCTGAAAGCTTCACTTATGTTTGTATATATTGTTCCTTACTTAGCTTTTGCAACTTTGTCTCGTTATGCTCATAGTTATGTTACTTTATATGCTTCGATTTCATGTTTACCTTGCACATCACTTTGAGAGGTTTTTCTTACAATGAGTTAAAGAAGAGTACAAGTACAAGTTATCTCCTCTTAAAACTACAACATCTCATCATAAAATGACCAAACTTTTGAATACTTGCGATACATTATACTATTTTGTCACGTTGCGAGTAAGCATCTACTCCAATATGAAAGTCAGAAAGCTATTGTTTCCATTGCATTCATTCCACTCAACAGTTCATTCTGTTCGCAGTATTATGCGACTTATTGCTCGCAAGCCATATTATCATGAATATAGCTTACTTAGAAGTTTTTGTTTTTACACATGCAATTCTTTCTTCATATCGCATCAAAACATCTTAGATATTTACATTTACCATGTATTGTTTGTTCCATGTTCTGATAAAATACCCATATACATATATTCCGCGAATCTCCTTGCTCTGGCCCGAAAGTTTGACGTTAAAGTTACCTCTATAACATGAATATATCACTTGAACAATATCGTGCCAGAGTAGGGGTATTCAATAATAATTTGTGTAGCAAACTTATGAAAAAATCAGGTCTTGATATATACTTTGTTATCCTTATAAACCATAGATCTCGAGCCTTACCGATAATTATTTTACTTTTATTTGTTACAAATGCAAATCAGCAAGTACGAAATAATATTGGCGTAAAAAGACACAGCATTGAACAGGGAATACATATTTGTAGTTATGTTGGAGTGTTGAAATATGTTTATACTTCCCTTGTATTATTTTCCCCCCATCAAGAATAATTTTACACTTATTGTTTGCATTTTTATTTTTGATATTATGTGGTGATATAGAGCAAAACCCTGGTCCGTTGTCTCAATTTACTCATGATAGTTCCATCTCAGATATCACTCTTAGCACAAATCCGAGTTTTAATTCCTCGTCAAGGGACGAATCACTTCCTCGGCATAGAAGGTCACATATTACCTTACTTCACTTAAACATCCAGAGTATTCGGCCAAAAATCAATATCATAGAGGGTTTATTAAATGATTTAGATCTGCTTTGTTTCACTGAGAGTTGGTTAAATTCGTCTATTCCCGACTCAGATATAAACCTAAAAAACTTCAAAAAACCGTTCAGGTGTGACAGAGACAACAGGCCAGGGGATGGTGTTATTGTGTTTGTCCATGATACAAGATATGCTAAAAGAAGAGGTGACCTTGAACTTAATGGTTTGTAATGCTTGTGGTAAGAAGTAAAAACGAAACACGAAAATTATCTTATCGGTACCATAGGCGCTCGTGGCAAAGATTTTTTTTCTGCCTGTGCTTTAACCTACGGTGGTTTCCCGGTCAGCTGCACAATGCTGATTGGCTCATTGACATCTATAAATTCTTCCAAGGTCTTGGTTTGGCCTAAAATTCCAGTAGATCCATTACCCCTACAATAGGCACAATTGGATCCATTATACTCTATCAACGGGCACCAAGAACTTCCTGTGCATTCCAAGAAATTAATTCCATTCAGTTATGGCTAGGAGGTTGTAAAAGAGAGGTAAGTTTTGGTCTCAATGTACCAAGGAGAAAGAATATTGTATTACCATTCCAAAATCAACAATTTAGTATAATTGCAATTTTGGGAATTATTTGACACTTTTTTAAACTAAACATCTGAATATGTACCTACATGGAATCACTTTTTGCACTCAATTAAGTGTTACATAGTGGAGCAATTTTTTACAGTTTGGGGAGGATTTATTTTGTGAAAGAATTGTAATAATTGAATAAATCATATGTAAAGCAAAGTACATGACTGTAAAATATTATGTGGGTCACATTAAAAGAAAGCATTTATCTTTTCTTAAGGTCTTCCCAAGATTTCAACATTTGGGAATGAGTGTTGGGTTAACAGATTAAGAAATAAATTTGACAAAGATGTTATGAAATGGAAAGAAGATGTTGCAGATGCACTGTTGTTGCCATCTGAATCAAGTGATTCCAGGACAATCTCATATGTAGAAGGATCTGACACGCCTATGTCCATAAGTTCCTTACCTGAGGATGAGGCTAGGATGTCTGATGACCAAACTAGAACCCCTAATACCACATTATCACTTCAGTCAGAATTGCTACATAATTCATTTTAGTAAAATTCTGTATTTCAAAAATTACAGACATAAAATGTCTTTATCACATAATTTAATTGAACACACTATAGAGCTAATGAACCATTTTGCATACTTTCTTATAGTGACACAAATTTGATTACTCTCAATTTCAGCACATCCATGTTATTCTTTGTGCATCGATAATGTCAACCAAAAGATGACTGTAAGGCATCAGACACGTGATAGATCCAACAAAATGTTAAACATGGTGCAGAGTTATGCAGCCAGAGACCGGATCCCCTCACTTCACCTTATTGACAGGATGCCCACACCAAATGACATTATGGATATTTCATTGCATGCTTACTTTTTTTTTTTTTGTACAATATATCATCATCTTACATACAATAAATACTCTTAGTGTGAATATTATGATATATTAGTACATTTTTTATAGAAAGAGGAAAGAGGTAGAGAGAAAAGGAAAGAGAAAGAGAGAGCGAGTACGAGAGAGAGAGAGAGAGAGAGAGAGAGAGAGATCCATTCATACATTTTACTGTGGCATGTTTAAATAGTTTACTAGTCTAATCTTAAATAACTGTACATAAAATGTAATATTTTATGAACTATGTCAATTTCCAAATTAGAGCGATGTATGGTTTCTTACGTATCTAAAAAGGTTTTCCACTTCCCCCAAAATTTATCAAAAAGATCCAAATTATTACTACTTTTTTGAAGCTGTTTATAAATCCTGTAATTGAATTTTAGAAATGTGATGCATCCATTGAATGTTGGTATTTGTCTATTAAACTTACATTTATAAATATAGAACTTTGTGTTTAGTATTATGATATTTTGCGCCAAATTTGACAAATAATATGGGCCTACAAGGAAGTATTTCATATCAAAGTTGAAAGAAATCAATTCACTGGAAAAATGCTCCTTTATTTTTGCGATTAGATTTTGCACTTTATCACAATACCATAATAAGTGTGTTATATTTTCTTCTGCCTCCCCACAAAATGTACAAAGCGGATTTTTAGTAAGTTTCATCTTAAAAGCTGTTCTATTAGTTGTTAAAATTTATAAATTTATTCTGTACTGGAACCACTTAATCTTATTATCTTTAATTGAAATAAGGGATTTGTAAATATCTTTAAAATCTTTGTTAGTCAAGTCGTCAAAAATATTTTTCCATTTTTGTTGTGAAGATATCAGCACATCTTTTTTACATAAGACTATATACATATCCTTTGACCCTTTTTTGTTCTTTAATATAACTTTTATAGACTTTGGCAAAATTGGTCCATTAACTTTACAGATTGTGTCATATTTGTTATTTTTCAAAAACTTCTTTATAGATAGGATAATTCCATTATATTCCAAAAAATTAGTTCTGATATTAAAAACATTCTTGAATTCATTTAATGTATAAAATTCATTGTTATCCATCCAATGTTTCAAAAAGATATTTTTGCTTCCTAATTTTATGTCATTGTTTTTCCAAAGTGGAATAAATGCTGGATTATCCAAGTCATCATTTTTCTCTTGAAGCATTTTCCAAGCATTCAATACATCAAGCCAAAATTTATTTTTAATGTTTTTCAAACTACTTTCAATAGCTGCTGTACCACATTTAAGTATAAAATGTATGTTGACTGATTGTAAGATTAAATTTTGCTATAATCCTTCCATATTCAAAATTCTTCTTATCCATGTTAATCTGAGAGCATTAATATAAGATTCCAAATTTACCATATTAAGTCCACCTTTTGAATAATCTAGTGTTACTATATTTCTTTTTACTTTGTCTACTTTTCCATTCCAAAGAAAATTAAATAGTAATGTCTGTAGTTCATTTGTAATAGAAGTTACCGGATTGGGAAGGGAAATAAATAAATGATTAAATTGTGATATTAATAGAGATTTAATTACAGATATGCGTCCTATTGGGGTTAGAATCCTATTATTCCAGATTTTCATTAGTGCTTTAATTTTCTGAATTTTAACCCTATAATTTATTTCACATATTTTTGATAAGTCTACATCAAATTTAATTCCAAGAAGAGTAAATATATGATTTCCCCAATTTAATCCCCAATCCCTTCAAAGTTTTTCTTCACTGTATTTTTTACTTCCAATCCAAATCACCTGTGTTTTATTGAAGTTTATCCTAAGACCAGAAATTTTCTCAAACCATTCTAAAGTAAGAAGTGCTTCGAATAAAGATTCTTCCGATCCATCTAAAAGAAGGGAGGTATCGTCAGCATATTGCGATATACGAAATTCATATCTGTCAATAGTGATTCCTTTTATGTTAGGATTACTCTTAATTTTCAAGGCAAGAATCTCTGTACATAGGATAAAAATATACGCCGAAATTGGATCCCCTTGTTTACAACCTCTTTCTGGTGTAAATGTGTCGGAAAGATTTCCCCCAATATTAATTCTAGAATTTATATTATTAGACAGTAAATTTTTCCATTTCTTAAATGACAGGCCAAAACCAAAAAAATCCAAAACTTTATCTATGAAATTCCATGAAAGAGAGTCAAAAGCTTTCTCAAAATCTATGAATAATAAAAGGCCAGGGATATTTTGTTCTTCAGTATATTGTAGGATATCATAAATTAAACGTGTATTTTCACCTATATAGCGACCTGTAATAAAACCAGTTTGTTCTTTACTAATAAGTTTATTAAGTGTTGGTTTGAGTCTATTTGCAATTGCGCTAGATCCTAATTTATAAACTGTATTTAATAAGGTTATTGGTCTCTAGTTTTTAAGTAAATGTTTAGGCTTGTTATCTTTTGGAATACAAGTAATTATTCCCTCCCTTTGTGAACTAGACAATTCCCCCTTACCATATCCATCATTAAGAGATCGAACTATAAAATGACCTAACCTGTTCCAAAACACCTGAAAAAATTCAACACTGAAGCCATCTGATCCCGGACTTTTATTAGATTTCATATTTTTCAGAGCTGCCAAAACTTCTTCATATGTTAATATACCATTTACATTATCCCTTTCTTGTGAAGTAAGCTTAGGTGTATCGATGTTTTCAAAACAAGTCTGAAGATCAATAGACTGTAAATCCTGTCTTTCCTTATATAGGTTTTCGTAAAAAGACTTTTTTCATTTAAGATATCATTTTGGTCAGTAATTATCTCACATTGTTTTTTTCTAATCTCGGAATTATTTTATTTGTGAAATTTCTTGATTCTAGGCCTAAAAAGTACTTTGTTGGTTTTTCCCCTTCATTTATCCATTGAGCCCATGATCTTATCATAGAACCCTCTAACTTTTTACTTCTTATGTTCTCTAGTTCAAGCTTTTTAGTTTCTATCTCTTCTATGTTATAATTATCAGTATTTTTCTCTAATTCTTTAATTTCCTCTTTTAAATTATTCTCTAACATCTTATTTGTTTTCTTTTTAATTGAAGCATATGAAATAGATTTTCCACGGATTTCCATAAGTAAAGTTTCAAGAAAAAGTTGATCGCTTATTGTTAACTGAATTGAATCTTTTGGAATTGAGTCTATATTTTCAAAATTATACAGTGGGACTGCATATTGGATAATTATTTCATTTATTTTCTTATTGATTTCATCTATATTTGTTTTGTCATAAAGCAGGGAGTTATTTAGTTTCCACAGTCCTTTACCCTTTTTGAAATCACTGAATTTTAATTTGAGTCGTATTGGTGAATGGTCTGACCTGTAACTGTTTTCAACCGAGCAAGATATAATATTGTTAGATAATATTTCTGTCATTAGAAAAAAAAATAGCCTTGCCTGTTTTAGAGGAGTTTTCTTGCGCCAGGTATATCTTCTCTCATCATTGTGTATTTCTCTAAACGGATCGATTAAACCTAATTCTTCTTTTATACTAATTACTTTTTGTCTGGCTCTAGGGTTATTGATATTAACATAATTACAGTAGTCAAGTTCTGGATTTTGTACCAAATTAAAATCACCACACAAAATCATATTCTCATTACCACATTCTAATATTTCATCAAAAATTTTATCGTAAAAGCTGCGAATCAGAGTTTGGTCCATAGATATTGCAGACAGTAAAATTCTTATCGCTTATTTGCAAGTCCAAAATTAGATAATTTCCCTCTGGATCAATTTTTTGTTTTTTTAATTTATACTCAAAATTATTATTAAACATAATTGCAACCCCCGTGAATTTGATGCAAGTGAGACAAACACACAGTCAAATCCCCATTCAGATCGGATGATTTTCTCTGATTCTTTTGTAAAATGGGTATCTTGTAAACAATATAGATTGGCATGAAATGATCTTAAATATTGAAACACATCCTTTCTCTTGTTATGGTTACCTAGACCTTGACAATTTACAGATATTATGTCAACCATAAGGGTTTAGATTTAAAATCATTTATGTTGTGTTATTCATTTCGATTGCAATATATTTAAACATGTCACTGGGTATACATGAATACAGTATAAATGGATGCATTTAGAAATGGAAGCGTGGCAAGGTAGAGAAAATAAGCATGAAGAATAGAAAGAAGAAGGGCACAAATCAAGAAGATATAAGCAAAGATATATAATCAACTAAAGTCTATAAAACTAGTAGATGTTGAAGCAATATAGCTGTATGAAATTTCCTGGTTTTGCGTATCATATGTCGTGATGATATTAAAACAGAACCAATCATAAAAATAGGGCTGAATTGCACAACATTGTAATTATCTATTCCAATATACAAGGACGCATATAACTTCTGTTACGTAAACGTAAATGAAATGATAACGTAGAATAAACAAAACTTCTAAAAACGCTGTGGCCGAATTGCATTGGATTTCATCTTTTCAAGAAACGAAAAGAATTCATCTTTTCAGAAAATATATTGGATCAATTCAAATTGGCAATTTGAAGAGTAATTATTATTATCTATTAGAATATGATTTCCAATTGCAATCCCACCAATGTTGCAATAAGCTCAAATCCCATGCTGCAAACAAATTTAAGGCAGATAATTTTAATAATATTCAATTGAATAAAAATGTTACCTGTTTAACTTTCACAGCAGGTAATTAATATCTGCAGGAAACATAGAAATGAATTATAGCATGTGGAACAATAATAACGTTATTCAGAGTTACCGGCTTTAACATAGCGTTAAGAATAAGCAAGCATGTGATATATTTAAAGCTCTACTCCATGAAGTATTGACTTCAAGTTGAAATGGAAAGTCAAGAAGATATGTCCCTCATAAAACATAAATGAACTGACTGATAATATAAAATAAACAGTAACTAAAGACACGGTGGCCGGATTGCAAGATTTCATCTTATCAAAAATAAATGGATCATTCTTCCTGAAAATATACTATTCTTTATTTTAATATGATTTCCATGCAATCCGACCAAAGTTGCATCAAGCTCAAATCCATGCTGCAAGCAAAAGCATAAAATTTTGATAACATTCAATTGTAAAAATTTCACCAATCATAATCACTGTCTTGTATCTTGTTTTCGGTAACTATGACGATAAAAGTGTAATCTGTGTATTATTTTCTAGTCACGCTTGGGAATTTTCACCATTATACATTACCTGACGAAAAATAAGTCCCAAAATATGTGGGATAGTGGCTGACAACTGTACCGCAACCATTCTGTTGCGGTTTAATTTTATATTATGTTAAGTTATATACGTCCCTGGTATATCATATTGTAAATGTAGATACACCTGTCATTGTATGTGTTGTTTCTGTACTATTTCTTATGTGGCATTATTTGTATCAAGAAATGGATGGGTTTTTTTTTTCGTCTTGAAGCATAGCCACACATAGACATTCCTTTTATATGAAAGCGAGACTACATAAAAGTGCCACAGACGAACAGACATCGGACAAAGCAATCCATGTGTAGTGCTATGCCTGCCAGCCGACACAATAACACCAATATATAAATCTGTTCATCGTCATATTCGGATGAGTGTTTGCTTGTATCGAAAATTGCGGACCATAGAGGACAGACAATACGGTATAGACTAACTTATTTTCTTACATACGCAGAATGGACGACAGACTATACCCTTTAGCCCAGTGTAAAATTGTAATTTTACAAAGTTTGATCTTTTTGTATAGATGACAGACTGTAAGATATGTTTTTGTATATATATAGGATCACAGGTAGACAGAACTACAGGTATTTGCAAGTTTTGGGGATAAAATATTTTTGACTGATCACCATCATATTGTTCCTCATCATATTCATGTACCCCATCATCATCATCATCTACATGTAAAACCATCATCATATTGTTTATCATCATCTACATGTAACCCATCATCATCTACATGTAACACATCATTATATTGTTCATCATCATCATATACATGCAAGTTATCATCATCATCATCATATACATGTATTCAATCATCATCATCTTAAAAATGTTTCACTTTTTCATGTATGATGGAAAACCAATGGTTTAACTTTTCAACAACACCAAAACAAACAAAAAATACAAAGCATTATTTGTTTAATTTTCATTTGAATTTCTTTCAAACAAATCTATACTGAATCACACTTAGTATTCCGAGTGTTCTTTCTCATCTTGCATTGTTTATGTAAATTCTTTTATTAAAGCATCATTTGTTTGTATTTTTTTTCATTTTGAATTTTTTTCAAAGAAATTTACACTCTTTTCCAGTTTTCAATGTTCATGTTAAATATGTCGTTTTACTTCTTTGATTTTCTTCCCCTCCTTGGGGGAACGGGAGAGGCAGGGGGGCTCGGGGGCGTGTTGTGCCCCAGCCCAAAGGCAAACTCCGGATTTACCACAACATGTGGTACGTCTACTGGAGGGGTGTCCTCTCTTAAAACCACGGGATTTCTGCATTTTATCTTTTTGCTTTTTAAAATTCTCCAAAGTAACAGCACTGCGATCAGAATTATCACCATCACAAGTGAAGTAACTGAAATCTCCCATGTCTCATCTGTGAAAGACAAAGAAAATATCAAGGCTTTTGTTTAGTTTAAATTCAAAATTTGAATTGTTTTCGATACATTATTTTATATTTTATGGTTGTCATTTAAAAAAGCTTTCTTTAAAAAAATATGTATGTTTCTGAAAATTATATTTGTTTTATTATTTTTATCATCATCATATTTATTTTATTGCAATTACTCACTGATCTATCTCCCAAGTATTGAAAAAAAATAACAATCAAATGTTAGTTTTCTAGTAAGTTATCATGGTAATTAGTGTATTAATTCGTGCAAATAACAAACAAACAAATGTTAGCTTTCAAGTCATTTTATCATGGTAATTAGTGTTTCAATTCATGCAAACAAGTTTAAAGTAATAAACAAAAATTAGATTGACGAGTGTATTTAGGTAGAAGACCAGAAAAAAAGTGGTTTGTTTATTTACAATCTGTCTTCAGAGAATACATGTAGAATTATACTTGTAAAATTGAAGAACTTTAAAAAATACTGAAAAAATATATATCATTAAATGCAATGTTTTATTTTAAAATATCCATTTCTGAATTACTATTTCGTTGGATATATAGTATATGTTCCATTTCATCACTTTCTTCTGAATCACATTCACTAAAATGCTTCAACTCAATGTTATTGTTTTGTTTTAACATTTTCTTTTTTTTTATGTCAATGAATACAATCAATAATACAACTAGTATACAGACTACAATAGCTACAATAATATATACAATGCTATCCAATTGTTGCTGGTGATGTATACCTTTTGTCGAGTTGTTTGGGTTCCCAGTAGACATTAGTTCCCGGGATGGGTTGGGTTGCTGGGAGGGGGTAGACTGCAGGGATGGGTTGGGTTGTAAGGAGGGGTGTACAGAAGGGGGGAGGTTGACTGTAGGGAGGAAATGGACTGCAGGGAGGAGGTGGATAGAAGCGAGGTGGACAGTAGAGAGGGGGTGTACTGAGGGAAGGAAGTAGATTGTAGGGAGGGGTTGGACTGAGGGGGGCGAATGGATTGTAGGGTGGGGGTGGGTTGTAGGGAGGAGGACTGTAGGGAGGGGGTGGACTGTAGGTATGGGGTAGGTTGTAGAGAGGGGGTGAACTGTAGGGTGGGGTGGGTTGTAGGGAGGGGGTGGACTATAGGGATGGGGTAGGTTGTAGGGAGGGGATGGGTTTGTAGGGAGGGTTGGACTGTAGGGTGGGGGTGGACTGTAGGGAGGGGGTAGGTTGTAGAGAGGGGGTGGACTGTAGGGAGGTGGTGGACTGTAGGGAGGGGTGGACTGCAAGGGTATACTAGAGAGCATGGAGATTTTGGAATCTGGGGGAGCATGTGTTGCAAGACTGTTGGTTTCAGAAGAATTATTCCCTTATTTTATTATTAGGTTGTAGGGAGGGATGGGCTGTAGGGAGGGGGTGGACTGTAGGTGGGGGTGGGTTTGTCGGGTGGGAGTGGACTGTAGGGTGGGGATGGGCTGTAGGGAGGGGTGGACTGTAGGTTGTTAGAGAGAGGGGTGGACTGTAGTGGGGGGGTGGGTTGTCGGGTGGGAGTGGACTGTGGGTGGGAATGGGCTGTAGGGAGGGGTGGACTGTAGGGAGGGGTGGACTGCAAGGGTATACTAGAGAGCATGGAGATTTTTGAATCTGGGGGAGCATGTGTTGCAAGACTTTTGGTTTCAGAAGAATTATTCCCTGTAAGTCAAAAATTCAATTACAATAAGGAGAAAAATTGAAAACTGGAACATTAAATTAAAAATCGAAAAATATAACAAAACTGAACAAGAATATATCTGTAAAATGTAATATGAAAATTATTTACCTAATTTGTGGGTCACACTGTCCATTTTCGACGTTGTGGTGGTTGTCTCGAATTCTGAAAACAAAATTAAATAAAATAAAATTCTGAATTACTGGTAAATATATATTAGTATAACAAGATAATTGATATTTTAATGCTTACAAAAAAAAACAAGCAAATAAACAAACAAAAACCGGGGTGGGGTTCATTTGGAATTTTCATACACATTCTTTTGCTAAAGATTTGGGTCAGATAATGATGTCAGGATATTGGGTTTCTCCAAATTCTTGCTACTAGAGTTCGGATCAGGAGGGAGCTGGACCGAGTGAGGGAGCTATTTACACTCATTGACATGACATAATGCTCGAATAAACAGTTGAAATTTTCATCAAAAATAGAATTTTACTGTACCTTTGCAAAGGGTTGTCACTTGCTTGATCACCCGACACAATCTCATGATTAGCCCAGTGTGCAAAGAGAAATTGCGGGAAATCGACTTTTCTTTTGATTGGACGAAAGGAAAAGACCGTCGGCAAGCTTGTCAATCATTATAGCTCCGCCTTCTTTCAGTAAACTGTTGGTTTTTTTTTCGGTTTCTTTATTGTGATTATTTTCTTTGAAGAGATTTTCAGTGAATGTATAATAATAAAAATGAGTACTCACCCGAACAAGTGTAATTCTTGCCCGATTTCATCATTGTAATTTTTTTCGTGTTTTTACATAGTTTTTTTTTTTGCGAAGTCGTTAATATCTAACTGACAATCTCCTCTAATGAAAATTTCCTCATATACGTGATGATTTAGAATTGTTTTTATCCAACACTGAACTTGTAGGTATTTTTCATTTGCACTTGGGCAAATATTAACATGTTCACATCGTACATAATCGGGAAAAAGTCGATGACAAAAACAAGACTCACACAAAACACTAGATAATAAAAATGCATTCACTACAATAAATATAAGGAAAATGTGAATTAACGCCATGGTGTATAGCAGGATTGAGACTGGCGTGTAAAGTACCTGATTTTTTTTCAATGTACAAAGTTATAGACTTCGACTACATTTTATCACCTTAGTAATTGATTGCAAATATTTACCGATGTAAAGGTTAGTGGACACATATAAATTGAGGTAAGGTCAAAGTGATATTAACTTGTACCGGAGTGACATGACCACATAATAGAAAAGTTGTGTGATTGAAAAGTTATGTGACATTTTATTAGTTCAGTGTATTATTTCATGTTGTATTCTTTTTAATCAATCGACATTCTCGCCATTTGTTTTAGGTGGGTTTTTTTTGTGACTTTTTTTATATCCTTTAATTTGTCATTGTGGAAAAAAAAATGATTGGGTAGGCATTTTTTTTTTAAGTGAAAGAATGTTGCTTAGGTTTATAAAATTCTCGTTTATCAAATTTTTTCTCCAAACAAGTTTTAAGAAAAAATTAAGGTATCATGTATCTTTTTCTTTCTCTCTTTGTTGTTGTTTGTTGTTGTTAGATTCAGAAATGTTGTATTATGACACCACTACTATAAGGTAGCCTTTATCTTAGCTATTTTCAATTATTTTTCTATAATAGTTTTTGGATATAATTCATTCTTGTGAATGTAAAAAGAATTTAAAAAATGAATTTGAATTTCGAAATCATTAACATTCTGGGTATAAAATCCACCCCGTCTATTTCCCACTTGCAATTTTATTCTGTATTTTTGGCAAGTTATATTGGAACTTTATTTTATAATGTCATTGTGAGTATCTATTTTTTTTTATAATTATTAACTAGTGTAATTATTTTATTTGTTTCTGTTCTGTTTGTTTGTTTTTGTTTTGATTTGTTCTTGTTATTTTTGTTTGCTGTTTTTTTTTTATTTCTTTATTTTTTTTTCTTGCATGAAGTTTTTCTTTTTCTTTTTTTATTTTTTTACTATTTCTTTACTTTTTCAGTAGTTGTACAGTTTGCCGCCTGCTTAAACAGGCCATTAGGGAATGCGAAGAGTCGCAGTGAGTTTTTTTTTTTCTAAATAATTCTTAAAACTTAAGTTTCATGTGTGCTAAAAAATTGATAATAATTATACTAATGGCTATATTCTTCTTTTTGTTTTAAAAGTTTAATTTTTTTTCCAGTCCAATGTGTTCTACCCCCAAGGGGAGAAAAGAAAGTAAGTTTATGTTTATTTTTTTTTCATCAAATACAAATTGGAAAAAAGGTCACAATAAAAAAAAAATGTTGAACGGATCTGTAACTTGAATTTTTTTCTTATGAATATTGTAAGGATGAATAATATATTAAGTGAGTTCAACAATTTCAACATGTTTAGCAATAAAAAGGAAAGTAAGTCTATTTTAATTCTCTTATACATAAAACACAAGTGGGAAAAAAAGAAATTGAAATGAATAGGAAGGTATGTGATTGAACAAAAAAAAAAGACTAATTTTCTAATGAAAATTATAATGCTAAATAATATTCAAAATAGTTGAAATCATCTTATTTATCTAGAGCAAATGAGGAGATGGCGGAGGGATCAAAGAAGCCACGGTAAGTTCTTTAAATGATGTATATGGGGGTGTCTATTTGAAAAAAAAAAAAAAAACTCATAACTTTTTGGAATATTTCTTTATCAATATTTCAGAACAAGTAGTTAATGTTGTTTTATTTATTCATATAGTTTGGGAGAGGCCCCCCAATGCTCCAGAGAGGCCGGCGAGGCCGATGAAACTTTTCCCCAATGATGGGGCATGTGCAAGGTAACATTCATACAAGTTTTTTTTTCAAATAAAACATTTAAAGAAAAACAAAAAGATTAAAACATTAAAATTTATAAGGAATATAAAATATATTTTCTATATTCAAGTAAAACTATAATATTTTCTATCTTTTCTATACAGTGAACCCATCAATATTTCTTCAGACACGTAAGTATATCAATTAATCTTTTATACTATATTTCATATTTTAAAATCATTTAGAGACTTTAAGAATACTTTGAATTAGATTATAATATGAAGGAAAAAAAATCATTTTTCAGATCAATGTTCGATGAAAGCATGGAACATCAGTAAGTATACATTTTTTCCTTATTAAGAATACAGAGACATATATTTATATATATACATACATATATATAGTATTTTGTCTATGATCAATTTTTTTTATCTTATGTATTATATTTTTTTTCCTTTTTTTATTTTAGATTCAAGTAGAAAGAGACAACCGCAAAAGGAGAGATAGACAAGCAAAAGGAGAGAAGAAAGTTTTGTTTTTGTATCATTTTTGTAAAAAGAAATAAAAACTTTTTGGCTCAGCTAGACTGCCATTGATTTCATGTTTTCAAAAATGATCATGGTATTTAGCTGGGTCAATTGGACTTTTATATTATCATCGTTGGATATCAATTCTGGAAATCACTTCTTTGCCCTTCAGATAAGACATTCCTGGTGTCAAGGTAAGGAGATTTTTTTTTTCTTTATTTTATTCTATTTTGATACATCACTTTTACACTTGAAGATTTGCATTTTCTTTTAACACAAACCAGTCTCATTTCTTTTAACACGAACTAGTCTCATGACGGAATTCCTGGTGTCAAGGTAATGGTGACCTAACCGAGTTTTATATCTGAAGATTTTATAAACCTGACCTGAAAGAGTTTTACACCTCACCGATTTCTAAAAAAAGTAACCTGACCGAGTTTTACACCTGACCGATTTCTAGGTGACCTGACCGATTTTTACACCTGACCAATTTTCTGTAAAGGTCAAGGTCGGGGTTTTTACAGTCAAGGTCGGGGTTCATACAGACCCTTATGCTGCTACCTACTTTTCAAAAACTTTAACTTTGGGCATATATCTTTTGAAATTGGTGAAGTTATAGGGCTTTAATATTTCAAATGTGTATTCATTGTCACATGATTTTTCCATCGACACCAAAAAAATTTAACCCAGTGACCCTGACCTTGACGTTTCACATACATGTACTTAACAGAAAATGGTGTTTACACTAACAAAGATGCCACCCGGGGCATTCGTGTTTCACAAACATGTCAGGCATTATTGATTGTTTTCCTTGTTTGATACATTATTTCCATACACCTATTATTCAGCTCACTAAAATCTGAATAATTAATTATAATATTCCCCCTGACTTATAAAATCACAGGGACTAAAGGTTTCAATCTTTATGTCTGCATGTCTGTCTGTCTGTACGAAACAAGTGTCAAATATTACTCATTGGGAGTTACAGATCAAGTTTGATACTGGTTTTTTGTACATATTTTATCATTTGGACTGGTACTTTTTTCAAAATCATAATAAATGACTCACTCATGCCTAAAAAATTTTTAAAATCTCTGTTCTAAATTAAATACATATTTTCTATTTTAAGATTCCACTTGGGATACTAGACAAGGATGAGAGCAAGACGTCTGATGTGATAGAAATAATGGATTGTTATCAAAAATATGTTCCTCAAAAGAGTGATTGTACGCCATTAATACTCCTCTTACATGCAGACGGTCTTAGTTGTGAGAGAGGAAATGATGCGCAATCAGCAAGAATAAATGGGAGTAATGCATGGACACAGCTTCAGGGACTCAAGATGTCCATTCAGGAGTGGCACAAAAACAGTTATTGTTACAGGTATGTACTATACTTTTTATTCACAGTGATTTGACATAAAAAGAATTAAAAGATTTTTTTTTAGAAAGAGATGCTTACTATCCTCGGTTACCTGATCTCGTCTCCATCTGAAATTTACTTTTTGATTTGTACAATTACATTATTCATTTATGGTGATTCTTTAGCCAGCACATTTATCTTTGAATAATAAATTCCAGCTGTTCCGAATGAATTAAGTATGTGTATATTTTTTGTAGGATGCATACGATGAACTTTACAGTGGACAAAGTGCCAGAGACAAAGGGACGCTTTTTCATTTGAAAAATTTTTTTAACCATAGGAGTGTTTCTTCAAATGTGAAAAATGACTTTGATTTTCTAGACTTCTGTGCGCAAGGATACATTCTCTTGGCAGCAGTACATATTATGAATATCAGAGATTTGGATGAGAAACCCATGGACATGCCAAGCGATGAAAATGAGAGACAGCTTTATTTAGACAGGGTTGCATATGAAATTGCAGATAGTTGTTTCCTGTCTGTTGTACATGTTTCCAATAAAGCAGCAGATGTGAGTAATGAAACAGAAGATACATATGATTATTGTATCTGCAAGCAAGAGAAACCTGGACAGACGATGATATATTGTGATAATAAACACTGCAAAAAAGGAACTTGGTTCCACCTGGAATGTTTGTGTATGAACTAAGAAGATGTTCCAAATGGTAAATGGTACTGTTCCCCTGAATGTAAAATGCCAATACACACATATAAGCAAGGGAAAAGGAAGGTTGTAGCAGATGCCTTGACAGACCACAAACGAGATTATGCTCTGATGGTCATGTGGAGGGGGTTGAATCAGAGGATAAGAAAAGATGCTATACGAGAGAATGATGGAGAACGAATGATAAGGCATTGGAAATTTGACATGTTACAGTTCTTCGAAAAGAACCATCCTAAGTATTTCCTTCAGGGTCAACGACTTTTATCAGCATGTAACGGCGCCGTTTCACCTCGCCTCAAACATACAATCATTTGGAGCAGAACTGTAAACACGAGAGAGGGAAAAGGAAATAATATAGCAATGGAACATCTGAATAATGAATACAAAGGTAAGCTAACCAATTCACAAGTGTGTGTGATATTGTGTGATATTGTGTCTTTTGATCATAGAAATCAATCAATTCTAGTCAATTCTAGTTAAGAACATCTACATTGTAGTACATGTATATTTCAATTCTACATAGTATATATCATATAAGAACAATTTTTTGTCAGGTAAAAATTATTAATAATGTACATATGGTATCTTTAATAGCCAGTGTTAAGGATTCTGGGACATTGACAGCAGATACAATAGCCCGACACAGTCAAATGGTTGGCATTGGCAAAGCAATACGAAATGTGTATGAACTTAAACTTTCCGATGGACACACGCGAACTCACAGAAAGGCAGTTGTTGACAGATCCAAAGATCTAAAGACATTTGTAGAAATGATGTATTTTGAAAGAATCTTTGAAAATAATCCAGGCAGACGTCATAGAGCTTTTCAAGACTTTAAATTTGAAATTTTACAAAATGTCAATCCAAAAAAGTTGAATGCTCGACTTGTTCGCCTGAGAAAAGAATTATCAAAAAGAGTGAAGATAATTAAACAAATGAAAGACTGTTAAAATGAATTCTTATTTATGTTGTAGCTCACCTGAGCGAAGCTCAAGTGAGCTATTGTCATAGTGTGTCATCCGTCGACCGGCGTAAACTTTGAACATTTCCTCTGAAACTGCTACACAGACTTTAACGAAACCTTATTGGAAGCAATTAAGGTACTCAAGGTCCTCTACCAAATTTCCACTATCATACTTTTGTTTGCAACTCAGAAGAGCAATGTGGCCCCTTGGGCCTCTTGTTCTTTAGATGTGATGGACATGGATTTTTTAGCTCATATGAGCAAAGCTCAAGTGATCGAGCCATTGTCATAGCGCAACATCCGACGTCCACCTTGTGCCTAAAGTAATACATTACATTTTAGACTTCTCCTTTGAAACTGCTGCACAGAATTTCACCAAACTTTTTAGGAAGCAAGTACTCCATGTCCTTTACCAAGTTTGTGCTTTTTGACTGGATTAGATTATGCATACAAGAATGGCTGTCTTTGGCTCTGATTAACCATGCATGTCAGGTGAGCCTCTTGCCTTCTTACTTTGCCAACATATATACAACAAAGGCATAGAAAATTATGATATGATATGCAATTAAATGTCTTTCATGAAATTTTGTAAACTGTCTGTATAATTCATTGAACATGAACACATTTTTTTACAAATAATACAACAATTACACTTGTCACATTCACATGGTTTATCACAAAGTTTGGTGCAAGTTTGTTTGTGCTCAAGGTTACTCAACTGGTTTATGTCCATCCCTTTTAGTTGGAAATTTTTCAAAATGTTCAGCCTTAAACATTTGTCAGTTTCAGCTAATTTTTTAATTTCTGTATCTACACTGACTAAGCTACGGGGATAAGAATATGTAACTGCATAACCTTTTCGGTTATCTCTACCACACCTACCAATTTCCTGCCAATAGTGTAAAATAGATTTGGGGATGCCCCAATGAATCACAAGGTCAATATTCTTTACATCAATACCCATACCAAAAGCAATTGTACAAATCAAGAGTTCAATACTTCCATCTTGACCAGAAAAATCCATTAATATTCGTTCTTTAGTCTCCGAGTCTGTGTTTGCATGGAACATCTCAATTCTTCTATTTGTAGGCGATTGCACTTTATTAGCAAAAATGTTATCCATAAGATTTGATGTCAACCACATATATAACTGAAAACACTTGTTTAAAGAATTCACAAATACAACGATTTTGTGTTTGTTTGTTCCTTCTTCTTTCAAATGATCCAATAGCCATGCCAGTTCTATCTCGTAATTTTCTGTAGATTTCCTCAAGTCGATGAAAATATTTGGTCTGAAATAAGAAAGAAATAAAGTAAAATAACTCATACCCCTGTATAAAGCAATTTTGAAATACATGTAATCAACAATGTACCATATTAAAAAAATGTTCTGTAGTAAAACCAAATACTAATGTCACTTCTGCTTCAACTTACCTGTCAGGAAGGTTTGCAACAACTTTTACTTTCTCAGAGTCAAATGATAATACTTGGAAAATGTCTTTCTGTATGTATTCTGTAGAAGTAGCTGTCAATGCTAAATTTGGTACGTCAAACAACGACTGAATAGATGCCATATTCCTGTATTCGGGTCTAAAGTCTATTCCCCTGTAAATAAATATTGGAAATTTTAATATATAAAAAATCATATACATATATACAAGATGAGAGTATTTACCTTTTGATTTGTACGATTTATTTTATTATAATATATTATAATAAAATAGTTACCATGATGATATACAGTGTGCCTCATCAAACACAATTAGGCTAATGTTTGTTTTTTCCTGAAGAGCAACTTTCCATTTTGTTGATGTTGCTGCCTCCGGTGTAGCAAATACAATGGATAAGTCAGATCTCAAATCTAAAGATTTAAAGAATAAATGATGTTGCTTAGTTATATAAGATAGAAAAAATTAATTTTTTTACTACAGTAGTAAAAAAAAAAAAAAAACTCACAAGGAACAGGAACAAATGACTTTTATTCATTATGAATTTATTTCGCTATGTATACATTTATCTATAAACGTATAAATCATGCATTAAATATGAATTTTACCGGTACATTTGTACTTTTACGTAAAACAGGCACAAGTCCCTTTTAAATAGAATAATAGAAGGAGTTACCTGCTGGTTTACTGTCAGTTGTTGACAACACAGATAATCCATATTTTTCCATAATGTCTTTCTGGTCCTTTATGAGGGAAATTAATGGGGAAATGACCAAAGCAGTGTGCTCTCTACCTGTAATCTGGAAAAGGAAATCATAAAACATGAAGAAAGCTGAACATTATACATGCGCGTGCTCTAAATCTTCCTCTTTAGTCTTTAACATCTTTAAGTGAGGGGGTGGACACAGGGTAAAAGGGACGGGAGAAAAAGTCTGGACGGAATGGGGAGATAGGTTGGGACGGAAAGGGGGGGTTAAGGGGGAGGTCACCCCCTTAAGTTAATCACTCTTCTTTAACTAAACTGCTTATATTTTATTTCAAAATGCATTATGAGTGACTTTGAATGATTTTAACTATATTGTTGTTATCAGAAATCAGGCTCCCTTTGATTATTGCAAGAAAAAGAACTTACCTTATCTTGTATTTTCGGAATAAGGGTATAAATCAGAGATTTCCCGAATCCTGTAGTCAAAACAGCAAACACATCATTTTTATTCAAAATGTAATCAATAATAGTTTTTTGCTCTTGCTTTATTGTAATATTTAATCTAAAACTGCTTAAAATTTGGGATATTATGTCCCCGGTCTCCATATTACATGTCATTCAATCAGCTGATCAATACACAAAAGTTTTGCACACGGAATACACATTGTAGAACGAAATTCCATGTTCGATCACGTGACGAGCTAAGTGTAACGTTTTCGTGACCTTTGGCAACAATGGCGGTCAGTTTTTGAATTTCAAACCGCTTGACGATTTCGGCGAGCAATTACACAAGAAAGCATTGATTTGAGCGGGATAAAAAGTTAGAATGACTTGTTTTGGGGTAAAATCAATTCGTCTATGGTATATTTTAGGTCTCAAATTGAATATTGCCGCTTGCGATTCACAAGCGGCGAACTCTGTCAGTGCGAGTAACGGAACCATGATGAAGCCCTCCCCACACACATCAACAACCGAATAAAAACAAGTGTGGGTAGGGCGATATTTATGAAGCTATGTAATTATATACGTTTGCATTGACTATTTGTTTTCAAAACAATATTTGATACAGAGTAAGTCCACAACATATCTAATAAATCTATATTATATATATTTCTTTTTTTGAATTTTATTTCAGGGCTAGACCAATGGACATAATGGACAGTTAAAAATGAATAAATAATGGAAAGAAGACAGACTTTTTTATTTTTAATTATCATCTAATAGATCATTCCAAGTATTCATATGAAAATTTAATATGCCTGAAATATTATATAAGAAAAATAATAAGTAAATTTGTGTATCAATGTATAACATGAACCATCTTGGAATGTTCTCATGCATCTACCTATAATTATATGGAAAAAATGTACCACATAAATGAATGCAAATACAAAGATTCGATCCTCACAATTTGTCATGGATCAAGGAAAGAAATCAGCAACATGAGTAGCAACATCCCTTCAACGCCTGCTTATGGCGTGTTCATATCTCAGTTGATACGCTATGCCAGAGCAAGTACCAAATATACGGATTTTGTTCTGAGAGCTAGGCGTCTTTCAGATAAGCTTCTCAGTCAGGGATATGTTTGTGACCGACTAATATCGTCACTGAGGAAGTTCTACGGTCGATATGGGGAACTCGTCATACACTATGATGTTCCACTCTCAAGAATGGTGGATGATATTCTGTCATAGACCATTTGAACCATCCAACCAAAGATTGTACTCTATATCTTCCAAAATGGAAGTAACCGGATGTGACAGTTCTACCGAATTGAAGCGACGGGTGTTGCATGCAAGCAGGAGATGCTTACTCTTCCTGGGCACCTGGTCTCACTCCCATATCGGGAGTTCGCTTCTTTTCATATGGTGGAGGTTTTTGTTTGTTTGCTTTGGTTCCTGTTTTGTCCTGATTTTGTATGCATTCGGTTTCTGATTTTTGAATTATCGATTTTGTGCTGTATACAGGGATATGGTCATTATCCATATTTGTCATCAACAAACAACAATCACAACGTCTATACGTGTCTATTTTCATTCAAATATAAAAAGTATACAAAGCAACAAAAAAAAAAACAACGAACAAAGAGAATGATGGTAGCGTGTTTAAACAAACTTATATCACAAATAATAAAACAGTGTAAATGAGTTCAGGAGTAAAATCAAAAACAACGTCAGCAAAGGGTCTTTTTGTGTTTCTACATGTACATTCACATCAATGAGTTAAAGAAGATCCTGACGATAATCTCAACAGCACCCACAATAGAGCACCAAATTGAGCATCGACGGACCCCTAGCAAGCTAGAGGTGGGATCAGGTGCCCGGGAGGAGTAAGCATCCCCTGTTGGCTAGCCGCACCCGCCGTCGATGTTCATGCACGAATTCAAAATGAAAATATATAAAATGCATGCGCTGTCTGAGGCCGTCTATATAGAAAGTGCTATGGCGACAATGTCAGGGAAAAATATTCAAAACACTTACTGTCAAACCCCTCGCGGGGAACTTTTTTACGAGCTCCACACGGCAAAGGGCATAAGTGTGACACAAATGAGTTAAAGAAGATCCTGACGATAATCTCAACAGCACCCACAATAGACACAAAATATATGAACGGTAAAAAGTATACAAAGCAAGCAAAATGTGGTAAAAAAGACAACGTCATCGATGAAATTCAATTACACAAGGACCCCAGGACAAGGACTGTTCGTGCACTCAAAGGATCTTTTTCTAGTTATATATACATATATATATACGGATAACAATAAAGAAAGTCGTAATACAGATCAAAGATAATGAAGTTAGCGTGTTTAAACAAACTTGTATCACAAATAAACAAACAAACTGACAAGTGTTTAGTACCCGAAACGTGCATGTCTGGTCCATGCTGTAAATTTATCAGGTGTTAAATGATGCTATTGAATTTGAAGACGTTTAACATTTTAACTACTTGGTGATTGTCACTGCTGGTGGACCAAGAGTCCCTGAGGGCACATGTAGCCATGTTCCATCAACTTCGGTTGATCGTCTGTCTTTTCAACGCATTTGAAATTTTCCGTGACAAAATTTCTTGAAATTTCTAACAAGTGGGTCATGTAGCATCATATCCCACCCTTTCTGCTACGTCTTTTGGTACTTTTTTGGACATAATAATTTTCATACTTTTTTACCATTTTACATTGCTTAGACTTAGTTTTAGCGCTATCCCTGTGAGGAAATTTACTCCAGAACAAAAAAAATGTCATGCACATAGACAACCAGGCCCTGGTTAGTATTCTTAACAAACACTCATCGAAATCCATCCGAGTAATGCATTTTGTGCGCCCGATTGTGCTATGCCTTATGGAAAACAATATTTCATTTAAAGCATGTCATATACCTGGTATACATAATTCAGTGGCTAACGCCATTTCTCGGTTGCAATGGGACAGGTTCCGGTCTCTGGCTCCTCACGCCGTATTCGTACCAACCAAAGTTCCGGCGAGCTTCCGGTACAGCCTATCATCGGTTAAATAAGCCGCCTTATCCAGAACTCGGTATCAAGAAATACACAGAGCCTCTACGCATCCGGTACCGATGCTGTTATTTTGATCGGTCACCTATCACTAGGTATCAATTTTCTAGCGTCTTATCAAAAAGAGGGCCGCTGGAGATGGCAGGCCTCTAAAGCTTACATCCGTTCACCCCTCACACCAATTTAGGTGTACCGGGTTTTTTTTTTCTTTCACACACACCGCTTCTTTCTTGATCGTTATCACCTGCGCCTAACTCAAATAAATTTTTATTATTCATAGTCTTATAGTAAACACCTTGAAGACACGCCTTTCTAACTGGAACTAAGTCTTACAGGTGTATCAGTATGGATCGTAGGGTCATCGATGGTCAAACATGCTGCTCTCCATACCCGCTCGACCTGCACATTTAACCTCGGACTTCCATCAACTATATGGTGGCAAGGATACTCTGATTTGAAACTACCACAAATGAAGTGGAAGATACAGCACCTGGCTAATCTGGAGGGGCCACCCATTTATATAGTAATTCATTGCGGTGGCAATGGCATTGGGTTCAATTCGACTCACAAATTGGCCCACAAAATTCATGAAATTATCAATTTTGTACATGTTCTATTTCCTGACACAGATTATTTGGTCGTATGTGCTCCCTCGTATTAAATGGCGTTATTCATGCAATCCTGCTTTAATGGAAAAAGCTAGGGGCAGGCTAAATAGGGCTGCTGCATTTCAAAATAAATCCCCATATTTGTACATAGACGATGGAATTCATCTCTCCAAACTAGGTAACACTTTTTCATTGCAAATATTAAGTCAGTTCTCTCTGAATTATTATACTAGCACATCCAAAAAAAAAAATACAAAAAACAATAAAATGAAATTAAACATACCCCCCATTACTCCCTGTCAAGTTTAACCTCAATTAAATTTATCATGATCTCATGAACCAAATTCATAAGGTCATACATATGGCTCGCGGTGGTCATCAATGTTGTGGGGATCCTCATGCAACCAAAGGGCGCATTTGCAATTGGCGGTGCGGCATCGACTCTTTGGTGGTGTGATCGAAGATCAAGGGGCCGTTTGTTGTGACTTCATATATGAGTCGTCACCCCTCAACCTTGAAGGACGGTGCTAACATTTATATTATATATTGTAAAAGAAGGGAGATCTCCGACAAGACCCCGATGCAGCAGTAAATATGCACATTCACTGAGTATTGGCCATTGGGCCTATTTTTTAAAAAAAAATTACATGTTATCATCATCTAGTGTTTTTGGCCTTATCGGCCCAAATTTCGGCCTTTTTTTCATGTTTATTGCTTTTGTGCCTATCCATTGCGGTAATTACTCAGATTTGAATAAATTTTTATTGTTATTAAACGTTTTTGTGCCAATCCATTGCGCTAAATAGTATATATTGTATAGAGGCTCGTTCATCGGTGTCCTCCTTTGTATACTTAAAAAGCGACAGCGGCCAAATTATGCCACTTAAATTAATATTGTTAAACTTATTTGGATGTCATTTTATATTATGCACTAGCAAGCATCTGAGATAATTATGTATGACACATTTTCAGTTGTATTAACTATTCGAAGATAAAGTAGTAGAAAACAGCTGTATGATTCGAACAACTGAAGAAAATTAATCTGATCAGACGAAGTTGACGTACAGAAGTCCATGTTCTTATCAGGTAAATATATAACAAACTTAATTATGTTTGTGTCTTTGATGATTATGCATCTGCTTGCTTATATTCTTTTTTACTTCGCAGAATCTCTTAACTTATTGTTTTTATACATGTTAGTCTCATTTTATGCTTAGAGTTTCATTTTATGCTTAGCAAAATAATTATTTGCATATAAGTTTCATTTTATGCTTGGCAAAAAAATTTGTAGGTTAAAATTGCTTAGTTTTACGCATTTAGAGCATGCAATTAATATTTCTGCTTTTTCTTTTCTTGTACCAGCATATGGTAAATCATTATTGTTTCCCGCGAGGGGTTTGACAGTAAGTTTTTTGAATGTCTTTTTCTGACATGGTCGTCACAGCACTTTCTATATAGACACAACCTCAGAAAGTGCATAATTTTAGATATTGGTTTCATATTCGTGCTTGGGCGTCGACGGCGGGTGTGGCTAGCCAACAGGGGATGCTTACTCCTACCTGGTACCTGATCCCACCTCTAGCTTGCTAGGGGTCCGTCGATGGTCAATTTTGTGCTCTACTGTGAGTGCTGTTGGGATTGTTGTCAGGATCTTCTTGAACTCATTTGCCCTATGGCACTTACCTTTAAAACCATGCAAATGGTTTTCTTTCTCGCACGGAGGAATGTGGCTAAATTCCATAGGGATATATGAAGTTTTGCAAATTTGAAATTGCAGGATGTAAATAAGATGACAAATATGGATAATGACCATATCCCTGTATACAGCACAAAATCAATAATCAATGTATATATGATGTACTCAGTGATGTAAACAATAACAAGCCTCAAGACATTTTAAAAAAGGTTGACAACTATATGACAGATAGGTCCTTTACTTCCTTAAGACCAGCTGTAAGAGTTTTATTGCATGTAGATACTTCTACACCATAGTAATTTCCTATTTTGGTGGTACCATCTCTATGTAATGAAAGTCCGCTTTCATTTTGTGTACATTCCTCACTTACATGTTTCCTTCCTACCATCTCTAATTCTGAGGTCAAAATTCCACATGTTGATGCACTGGGAAATTTCTCAAATGAGTTAAAGAAGATCCTGACGATAATCTCAACAGCACTCACAATAGAGCACTACGTTGAGCATCGACGAACCCCTAGCAAGCTAGAGGTGGGATCAGGTGCCCGGGAGGAGTAAGCATCCCCTGTTGGCTAGCCGCACCCGCCGTCGATGTTCTCGCACGATAAAGAACATAGTATATTAAATGCATGCATTGCAACTTCAATATCAACCAAACTTAACACACACTTTTTAAGTGGATTTATACGATGGATTCTTACATTTCTGCATCTAAATTCATAGTATACTTGTCTCAAGTTTGGTGTATATGGTCGACCGTGAGAACTTAATCGTAGGCTCAATTTTGTTTCTTTTTCATCACTAACTGCTTCATCATGTTCTTCGAGGAGCATTCTCAATTCATCATTTTCACTTCTTAAGTAGTTTACTATATTTTTTATGAAATTATATTGTACACTTTTTTCCAAGACTGGAACACTTTTTGTTTATGTTTTTTTTGGATGATGTTTTAGTCTGACCTAGTTTTAATTCTATCTTTAGTTCACTGATGGTATTCTTGAAAGTTTTTATCGTGTGGCCCTTTCTTTTTATTTTTTCGTTGATACGGAATATCTTCATTCCCCTTAGTTTTTTCCTTAAGTCTATTGTTTTCTCTTCGCAAACATAAAAACTCATTCCTTATTGTGTCAACCTCTTTCATTTGAGTATCACACGTGTTATCAGTAGATTTTGCTTTTGATAATGGCAACGTGAATGGTTTTTTTTAGAAAAGCCACATATTTCGTCTTGTCCTGAATTTTGTTTAGTCTATTCAGTTCTTCGATCTCCCTCTTTGCTTTTATGTAAAGACTTGTTTTATTTTACTTTATGACGTGTTCATATCTCAGTTGATACGCTATGCCAGAATAAGTACCAAATATACGGATTTTGTTCTGAAAGGTAGGCGTCTTTCAGATAAGCTTCTCAGTCAGGGATATGTTTGTGACCGACTAACATCGTCACTGAGGAAGTTCTACGGTCGATATGGGGAACTCGTCATACACTATGATGTCCCACTCTCCAGAATGTTGGATGATATTCTGTCATAGACCATTTGAACCATCCAGCCAAAGATTGTAATCTATGTCTTCCGAAATGGAAGTAACCGGATGTGACAGTTCTACCGAATTGAAGCGGCGGGTGTTGCATGCAAGAAGAAGATGCTTACTCTTCCTGGACACCTGGTCTCACTCCCATATCGGGGGTTCGCTTCGTTTCATGTGGTGGGGTTTTTTGTTTGTTTGCTTTGGTTCCTGTTTTATCCTGATTTTGTATGCCTTCGATTTTATGATGTATACAGGGATTTGGTCATTATCCATATTTGTCATTAGTAAAGACAGTCAGCATAATAAATTAATACTACTCGATTAAACCACAAAACATATATAGTGAAAATAATTACCTTAGAGCTTCTCCGTTTGTGTTATCCTCAACTATGATCAAGTCCTGGCTGCTTTGTACATCCATTGTGGATTCCTCACAAAACATCGATTTTAGTAAGTCGTCAACTGTTGAAGTTATAAAAAATGCTGGTAGTTACTCTTAAGTCAAGTGGTAACGTTAAATGCAAGTTCTTTTTTACCCTAGGAGTTTTGTTTGTTGAGTGTTTCTATGTTTGGAACAAAGGTAGTCATGTTTGTCACCAAAGGTTGTCATTTTGTTATCAAGGTTCCCGTGTGTAGAAGTTCCGAATCCCATTCGTTACTTCCGGGTGTTTTGGTGTTTTACTGTTGGTGCTGCAACGGGGTCTTGTTGGAGATCTCCTCCCTTCTTTTTTTCGAATAAATTATTCGAAAAATTCCATTCGTAACTTCCGAATGTCCATTCGGAGTATTGGAACCACTTTCCGAATGAATTCCAAAAGGGTTCCGAACCAGAATGTATGATTTCCAAATGAACTTCCGAATGCCCTTTTTTCCTAATGAATTTCATGAACTTCCGAATGACCTATTCGTAACTTCCGAATGACTTCCGTGTACCTGTTGTGACTTCCAAATAAAGACAAACACCAATTATCTGCCCCTGAATTCACCATGTCAAATACAGATCGTTGCATATTTGTGATACAACAAATGTTATATACAGTATGAGAACCACAAATCGCTCAAAATAAATGAGAATACAATAATTATTCAATGATATTCATTTTACTTTTATTGTACATGTACATGTATTTAATATTTCACTAGCAGCATTAGTATTCAGAACATTCATACAGATTACATTTTGTCATATACATATAATGATGTACATGATGTATATACCGGTAATTACATTGCATACATGTAGAATTTTTCGAAATTTTTACATTCACCATCTTCATAGTATGTCATTATATATCCATGAATTGGTATGCACACATTGTACTGTACAATATCCGGTACATTATGTTTTTTTGCGAAATTCTCTAACAATATTCCTGTTATGGATGGTTTTCCACATTCTTGATTCTCATATTGAATCATACACGTGACATACCGGTGAGCTTGAATGTCATAATCCTCAGTGCTCATTCACTTCCTGATAATAATAAATCACATATAGTTAAAATCAATCGATCACATCTGTCACTTTTGTCATATCCTTCCTACGAAGTTTCTTAAAATCCAGCATTTTTGCGTGCACACGGTATACGGGCTCTGCACCTACGATCTTACTGTACATGTACGGTATATTGGCTTGGCTGCAATAACCTCTATCTTTCAAAACTTTACAGTCTGTAAAATATACAACAACCATAATACAAAAAAAAAAAAACCAACATGAATTTATAAATTGGCCTTGAGCTATTTCATGAATCAGATTAACGCATGCAAAGCAATCTCGTAATGCCTGAGCCGAAATGTTTTAGTCTCATTAAAGTGAAACAGCATTGAATGAATTATTTACGTACCTTATGATTAAATGTTTCTTTACTGTTGCTTTCATAAACTAGTTAAGACTTTCTGGAAATTTTACAAAAATTACAGTCAACTTCTTTTAAAATTCCTGATCTATACATGCAACAGAGTACATTACTATGGGTATTACACAAACTGTCTTTTATGGTGATATGATAAAGAAAATAAAAAGGATCAAAGGTTGGCAGCACAACCATCGAAAATGCGTCAGAATCATAAAACGCCTTTTATACCGTGGATATGATCCTAATGTCACCAGACGGACACTAGGCTTGGTACTTGACCAATCTACAGTCTTGTACAAGCGCATCCTTGATACTTGCACTCTGACTGACTGTGACGACGGGACTCCATGACGGGCCCTGTCCAAACCTCTTTAGAGAAGACAGGGCCCCGACCACCTGTCCTCTCTGAATGTCAGTCGGACTCCTCGGGTGATTACATACATGAGCTCGCTACAGCCGGCAGAGCACGGACTGTATTACGCATGCCCTCTTTTTATATCCATTTACATATTCATCTGTGTCTCTGGGGCCTCTACGTTTCGCGGTCTTGTTTGTGTGATGTCATCTTACAGTGAGGAGGTTGTTTCACACCACAATTGTACGTTCTTTGAGACCTCTGGGTAATTGGAGAAGTGAGAGGGTTGTGCGCACGTAATCAGGATAACCACACCATTTGCTACTTGCGTGACAAATGGCCGTCCAAAGTCGGCACCGGTTACCCATTGGTCTCGTCGGCTTATGTGTAGTCTTTTGTGTTTGATGTTTACATGTCGTGTGTCTCTTTTCCGTCTCGTGCTGTACTCGTCTTTTGTGTTTTTGCATCGGGTGTTTTGGTGTTTTACTGTTGATGCTGCAACGGGGTCTTGTTGGAGATCTCCTCCCTTCCTTTACGATAAGGATCTGTCGATCAATAAGTATGTTGACTATCCATGGCCGCCTTAAAGTATCATTCCCTTTCTCTGTTCCGTGTCGCAATGACTCGCATACCTCACAGCAGGGCATCAAGCATCAAAGTTAGAGCCATGCCACACATCCACTGTAAAAAATATGAATATTCTAAGGTTGTCATAATGCAATGATGCACTACAAATTGGGAAAAACTATGAAAACATTCAGATCTCCTATCTGTTAAGATTAAGCTCGGATTACCTCTGTCAGCAACTTACAAATCAATTATTTCAAAAGAAAATGTGTAAATCATCAAACAGGAAAACCTGAATCAAATCACAGCCTACCTTCAACCATGCTTATGGATACTGCAATGGTGTAATCCCCAAATTTCTCGTCTTCGCACTGTCTTCAACTTCGTACAGAATGTAAACAAATTATTCGATGTAAACAAATGCATTTTCCCACGGCCCCATCCACCGCCGTGCTCAGCACAAGGGAAAATTGGCTTCATTCTCGTTTACTTCATCTTATTTACGTGTCTATAGTGCACCAAAATGAAATGAAATCCCATGGTTTTTATCATAATTCTTGAGGATGTAGGACTCTCGCCTTCGTCTTTTCCGCCCGACCCAAACCTTTTAAAATTCCGTCGTTTTGATTGGCTGTCTTGAATCTCGGTCGTGTCGTAGAAGATCATTTCAAACAAAGACGCCTCTACATACACATGATACACGTAATGCGTAGTTCTGCTTGTTTTTTATACGTTCATATTTAGAAAAGCAAAATATTGTAATATCTCTTTTTTAAAATCAACATATATCTGATTTCTATTATTCCAGGATCTCTATTTAAAAAAAAATAATAATAAAATAAGATAAAATAAAAATAAAATGAATAAATAAATTAAATAAAGTAAAAAAAAAAAAGATTATATATATATTTATTAATTCATTCATTATAATAGAAGCTCTATTTTATAATACATTCAATTTTTTAAGGATTGATTTGTATTATTTTTTAAAATAAGTTATTTATTGATTCATGTATTTGGGTGATGCCGGGGTGATGGGAGATACGGCCGGGGGGGGGGAGGGTTGATCATCGACGTACGTTTACTCTCCTTATTTTTAAGGATCAAACTCAATATCACTTAATATCACTAACTTACAAATGTAATAAAGCTTATTTATTTTAATTTCTCATGAATTCTAAAATTATGAGTCATATATACTTAATATGTTTGATATTGTAAATTTTCCTTGGCCAAACTATTTTCTCTTGCTGGAATTTTCTAAGCCTTTGCACTTTTCACCGCCTTGCAAAATTTCTAAGTCAAAATTTCTCACTTCCAAATGCTTCCAAATGACTTCCGAATGAATTCCAAATGACTTCCAAGTTGAATACTTCCAAATCATTTGGAAGTTACACGGATTCCGAATACTTCCAAATGGTTTCAAATGGTTCCAAATGACGTCCAAGCTACTTCCAAATGACTTCCAAATGAAATGAGCGTTCATTTGGAAGTTCTATACACGGGGAAATTTTTTTTCTAAACGGAACCATTTCTGATGAAACATTCAATTGCTCAAAGCTCTCATTTGGGATTGAATGCTTTGGTGTAAAAATTTAGTACTAAGTTTACTGCTTTCATTACTTCATAACCAAAATACTACTATTCGTGTTATGGAGTTCCATTACTTCTTACATAGGCCCAAATTCGATGTCAAGGTCTTTAGGTAAAAAATCGTAACAAAATGTAGTACTCTTTGTGGTTAATATGTCTATGAAATATGAAAGGCCTACCATATAGCAGTACTCTATACTCCATTGCTAGACTGAGGGTATATTTTTTTCTTAAAAGGGCAATAACTCCTAAAAATAGTCTTTAAACCTAAATGTCAGACTGACCAATGTACAGACATACGCGGTGAAAACCTACTGACTTAAATGCAACTCATACATGTACCTTCTTGATGTAATGGACAATAAGCTGGTAATTTCATAGGAGAACTGGATTTCTTGAAGGCGTCAATCCGCTCTAAAATGATAAAAAATTACTATTATAGAGGCATTATTGTCAACAATAAGTGTATTCAATGTCGATTGAGTATAACTATTTCCATTGCAGAAGAATCCCCATGTTATGAGCCCGTTTGGCAAAGGGATTTATATCCTATAATTCTGGTTACCTATTATGAAGTTTTGATTCACAGAATTTATACTACCATGAATACCCAAAGTAAGGCAGTAATTTCTTAAATAAACTAATAATTCAAAAGGACCAAACGAAATTAGAACTGCCCTAAAGGGACTTGATGATTTATGGACTTCCCCTATTTTTTTTTTTATTTTACATATAGTTTTGGAGCTGCTTTTAACTTGATTTTTAGAATACATTATATATTCATTTTTTGACCTCCCTTTTTTGACATCGGACCAAACGCCAAAGTAGCAATTCTTTGAAATATTTTTGAATTCAATGCAGAGGTGAAGAAGTTATGCATAACACAAAGTTTTACCAATAGTCTTTGTGACCTTGAACTTTGACCTTGGTTAAGGTCGTGACATACCCTCAGGCTCTCAACCACTCTTAGTAACAATTCTGTGAAACATTATTGAAACCCACGGAGAGAGGAAGAGCCTATGCCAGGGCAAGACAAGTTTTCATCGACAGACATACAAATTGATTCCTATATAACCCCCATATATCAGGATTGTGATCCTGTGAAGAGTTTGACACTGGAAAACCGTTTGGAGGCAAACATTAACTCCTATTTCAGCATATTGATATTCGGGTCCCATATTTTACTCAATGATTTACAATGTAGGCGAGGGTCATTAGGTAAGAAATAATGAAATATTGAAACAAAGACAATACATATCCATTCTTCTAGAATATCTCCCTCCATTGCCATTTGATCTTTGTGTTTATCTGAGCATTGCTTACAAATGCCTGTAATTGGAACACATGTATGTATAAAATTTCGAATGTCAAAATAAATTATGGTCTGGTCATGATCATCAATGATGGTAATGAATTTAAACAGTTGACCATAAACCACTAAAGGCGGTAAGGCCGGATTGCTAAGTGTTTGTATAAGATGACGTAAACATTTGTACTTTATTGCCCAGACAAAAAGGTCAAAGGTCATTCTTTCCATTCCGAAATGTAAAAAAGGTATGGTCATGAGGATTCTAAATGTAAAATATCAAAACCCTACCCCTTTTAGTTCAAAAGTATGGCAAAGGTCAATGTCAAGGTCATTTGGTCAAAAGTCATGATATCAAATGAAAAGGTCTGGTCATTAGGAATCTATATGTGAAATATCAAAACCCTACCTCTTAGAGTTTAAAAGTAGGTCAAAGTTATAAGGTCAATGTCACTAGGTCAAACATCATGGTATTAAATGAAAGTACTGGTCATAAGGATTCCGCATGTGAAACTTCAAAGCCACAGCCTCTATAGCTCATGAGATATAGCCCAGATTTATCATTTTTAAAAGTAAGTCAAACTCCAAGGTCAAAGTCACAAGGTATACAATTTGGTACCATGGAAAGGTCTTGTCACAAGAAAAACACAAGTGAAATATGAAAGCCATATCACTTACAATTCAAAAGCTATGGCCAAGGTTAATGTTTTTCATAGTAGGTCAAACTCCAAGGTAAAGGTCACAAGTTCAAATTTTGTTGCTGAGTCTGATTCGTCTCATCATGGTCTATCACTATGTCAAGTTTCAAGCTGCTGCTCTTAACAGTTTTCTCTCAACGGACTTATGCAACACTTTAACCAAAATGTTGACACACTGACGGACGGACTGACAGACAGACAGACGAACTTTGTCCTTTCATAGACAGGATTTTGCTCCGCAATCCGGCCAAAAAATGTTGGATTCGGTTTTCATTTTGAAGTCCTCTTATTCTGGGGTTTAGGTCAACAAAACTTAGGTCAGTATCGTGTTAAACAATCTTTCTCTTGATAGTTATCAACTTAATCAAGTTATGAAAATGCTAATTTTACTGAGAATTTGTCTGACATTTGTGTAAATCCTGTATTATTAGGCTGTTTTTTCAATTCAAGTAGCTCATATGCATGCATATATTCAGGAGACCTTTGTGCCTATGAATCTACAGACTACTCAAACCTCACTTCGCTGGTGTAAAGCAGATGCACGTACCATCGGGTACCCACATCCCACCATGGAGACAGGCGATACCGACTCGCATGTTTTCATCCTTCAATATCAATAATTAAAACAATTTATCTTTGATTTGTACACTCAACGTGAAGATTATGGATAGATAAATGCTCGAGAGTATGTACTTTCATAGATGATTGTAAAATATACAGTATATATTGAGGTTATGAAAATGACAATGAGGTAGGTACCGGTGTACGTGTGGAATATTTTGATGTACGTACCATTTAATTCAGATGCAAGTACATTCTTTGCTGAAGGTTACTATAAAAATGTCAGACGCTATTGATTTGGTTGATTTTTACAAGGAATTATCAAATGATATACCGTATATAAAAGACTACTTTCTCATGTCATTCGTTATTATGTATACTGGTGAGGATTTAAATTGGGATTGGGAGGGGGTTTAGAGAGCAAACATTTTAAGCTGGACAAGGTGCCAAAACACTCTCACGAACCCCTCCCCTCCCTTTTCAGACCAACACTTCAAATTACTTATATACTAATATATGCACGCTCATACAATGTATGTGCATGATCACATCACGTGCCCAAACCGAAGGGAGTGACTGACCTTACTTCCCGTTTTTTACCTTATTATTCTTTTAACCATTCAAAGAAATTTATGGTGTTTTTGTTATTAACTCTTATTAAACATTTTTATTTTTCACAATTCACCCGTCCGAACACAGGAAAAATTTGAGAATTTCCATGACGTCACAATGCGTTTTGGCTGTTTGACCGAGGTTTGAAGCTAAAAGCATTGTGACATCAGGAAATTTTGTATTTTTTCCCCGCAATCGGAAGAATCAATTGTCCTATTTATGTAATCTCCGCAACGCCATGATGTCATTTTATTCAGTATTTGCGGAACAGAGTTATTTCCCTTTTGAGACGGTATCTGACGTAAAACAATTATGACGTCATGAAAATGACATGGTACTATCGAATATTTACCGTCATTTCCAAGATTTTGAGGAACGTTTCCATAGATTTTGATGACGTCATAATTACTCTACGTTAGATATCGTCCTAAAGGGGAAGTTATTCTGGTTTTCGAAAATAGGGAATTTTCGTCGCAAAGAAATTCTAATGCTCATTGGTCCAAGAGCATTAAGATGAATGCTTTAAATCATTGTTAACATCAGTAACCGCAACACACAGGCACAGGCATAACTAATATATTCATCTGTTCAGGAAAAATACGAGATTTTGCTCATTTTATATATTCATGGTACGCGCATCATTTGATTGGTACATGTACTTACATCCAATTTGAACAAAGATGTGGTGGTACCTACATCAAATAATGCAGGTACCTACATCATCGTCATTTTAATTCGGCTAAAAAAATATTGTTTTAACTCAAATATTTATGATCACATTTTTAGAATTATTTATTGATCTAAACATTATATTCACATTGAAAGTACAGATCCAACATAAACTATTTTCATTACTGATACTAAAAGATGAAAACATACAAATCGGTGTCGCCTGCCGCAATGATGGGATGTTGGTACCCGATGGTACGTGCATCTGCTTTACACCAGTGACTTGGACAGAGTAGACTTCTTCCTCTTGCTAGAACAGCATATGGGAACTCGTCATACACTATGATGTCCGACTATCCAAAATGGTGGATGATATTCTGTCATAGACCATTTGAACCATCCAAACAAACATTGTACTCTATGTCTTCCAAAATGGAAGTTACCGGATGTGACAGTTCTACCGAATTGAAGGGGCGGGTGTTGCATGCAAGCAGGAGATGCTTACTCTTCCTGGGCACCTGGTCTCTCTCTCATATCGGGAGTTCGCTTCTTTTCATATGGTGGAGGTTCCTGTTTTATCCTGGTTTTGTATGCCTTCTGTTTCTGATCTAAGACTTCTGAATTATCGATTTTGTGCTGTATACAGGGATATGGTCATTTTCCATATTTGTCATACAACTTTATTACCGACCAACATTGACATTTTGTTAAAAAAAATAAGAAGCATTTTGTAGTTAACATAATCACATTCCAAGAGACACTTTTTCTATAAATAATGCGCAAATGTGACAAGAAATCTTCAAGTGAAATATTACGTTGAGTGTAGGATGTGACATTAATCGACAAAGAGCTATTGTAGCTGTGTGTGGCAGCCTGTCACTAATTGTTGAAGTTGTATTCTGTAATCGTCAAGACACAGTCTCTGAAATTGTCTTTCTATATGATGTTGTTCCTAATTTCTATTTATATTGTATAGGGAACTGAAAGGATTTTGAACTTGTTGATATTCGATTCAAATTCATCCGCAATATTGGGTGTTATGATGTCACACTGTTATTTTTACATCTTTTAAGGAAAATTCATGCAATAACAATCATCCTGAAAGCTTTATCTCGGGCATTTACAGTAGTTGTGCACATGTAATTACATAAAAAATCATAGAATCAAAAATACACAACAAAAATATACAATTCAATGTATCGGCAGTTCAGGAAGATATATACCTAGATGTTTGTACAGCTGCAGCCGCAAAGTTATATTTTGCTGTTCTTCTCACAGACACGTGACCATTACATACATTTAGCTAGTTTTTTTTCCTATCAGGACCCACAGCTCTACATATAGTATGTTTGAATTATAAGCCACTGCCAATGTGTTTATTATCAAAAATTATTACCTGACCAAACAGGGACAAATTGCGACAGTTTTGTCCAAAACTCCCAACTGGCCATGAATGTACTTATAAAAAAATGGAGCGTTTTCAACTAAAAATACAAAACCGGTTTAGAATAAAAGAAGGGAGGAGATCTCCAACATGACCCCGTAAGTAAGGATTCAGGTAGTAATGTTGATTTTCCAAAGCAATTATACATACGCAAATGAGGCGAAGTGTCTTTAGAACATAAATTAATTTGAAAAAGGTCCGAATTCTCACAATTGAGTCCAAAATCACAATGTTTATCCTCTGCTGTTGCCATTTTCCATCATGATTACGAATGCAATGGGACTTAAATCCCGCAATTTATTTTTTTTACTCCTCGAAAACAGAAATATTCCTCTTAAATGTAAACGTCTTCATATTGAATAGCATCATTTAAGAACAGATAACTATTCGTTTGCCAGGCAATTCCCTTGGTACAATTATTCCATAAAATATGCTCTTGCTGAAAAAATAGTAATTCTCTCAAGTAAAGCGTCGTATCAGGTGTTAATCCCCCCTTCACCAATTACCACTTGATTAATGAATAAACTCACTGGATTTCGCGAACAATAATTATTTCATGAAAAAAATTGCTTTATGTTGACACCCTCTTTGAAATTGTAATGGTTTATATTATCTTGTACATGTGCCAGTAATTTGTGAGAAATATTTACGTGTCTATTCTTTGCTTAACTCCCAAATATCCATATTTTCATTCATTTCTCGTATTGTGTTTAAAAGTTTGAAAATGATCAAATTATTCGATCATGGTAGTTGGTTTTGAGTCATATAATAAGGTTTTTTTCCAATTTAAGAATCATATGTATTGAAAAATGTCAAAATTGCATGGTTTTCTCGTAGACTTGCACTTAATGCTACTTGATTCGGCATAGTATTACTTTGTTTTTGATTTCTCTAATAGACTAGTACTATGTAAAATTTGTCGTTATTAACGACAATGGATTTTTATTAACGATAACCGTTTTTACTCGTAGATGCGTTGCTTATAATTTGTGACAGTCTTTCTTATACCAGAGCGCAAATTAGTTAGTGTAAGAATCACACTCCATAAGTGTGTACTTCACATGAATACCTTGTCATGGACAATATTTCCGTTTTCTATTATATTGCAACGAATAATCTACTTGAACCGACTTCCTTCAGATCAAAGTGTTTATGGAACAACATTGAGGTTTCTAATAAAGGGGACAAAATACCTTTATATGACAAATATGGATAATGACCATATCCCTGTATACAGCACAAAATCGATGATTCAAAAATCAGAAACCGAAGGCATACAAAATCAGGACAAAACAGGAACCAAAGCAAACAAACAAAAACCTCCACCATATGAAAAGAAGCAAACTCCCGATATGGGAGTGAGACCAGGTGCCCAGGAAGAGTAAGCATCTCCTGCTTGCATGCAACACCCGTCGCTTCAATTCGGTAGAACTGTCACATCCGGTTACTTCCATTTTGGAAGATATAGAGTACAATCTTTGGTTGGATGGTTCAAATGGTCTATGACAGAATATCATCCACCATTCTTGAGAGTGGAACATCATAGTGTATGACGAGTTCCCCATATCGACCGTAGAACTTCCTCAGTGACGATGTTAGTCTGTCACAAACATATCCCTGACTGAGAAGCTTATCTGAAAGACGCCTAGCTCTCAGAACAAAATCCATATATTTGGTACTTGCTCTGGCATAGCGTATCAACTGAGATATGAACACGCCATAAGCAGGCGATGAAGGGATGTTGCTACTCAGAAAAGGAAAGTTTGTAATGCTGAAATTGAAGTCGTCACGTTTGTCATAGAGTGAGGTGTTCATGTGACCATCAGTGTCGTAGGACAACATTATGTCCAAATAGCATGCTGAATTATTTGTCTCTGTAGTTTCTTTGACTTCAAGCTCCGAAGGATAGATACTGCTCAGGTAATCCGCGAATTTTGGATTATTGATGGACAACACATCGTCTATGTATCTGTAAGTGAAGTTAAAGTCAGAAGCTAAGTAGTATCTTTTCCCTTCAGAGACCAAGGATTGAATGAATTCAGCTTCGTACGAGTAAAGGAAAATGTCGGCAAGGAGTGGGGCACAATTGGTCCCCATTGGAATTCCGACAATTTGCTGGAAGACCTTTCCTCCAAACACCACAAAAATGTTGTCGATCAGAAAGTTTAACATCTGAATAATGTCTGTTTCAGTGTACTTATTTTCAGAATCGGACTTTTCTTTTACAAAGTAGGTTTTGTCATAGTTAACAACAATACATTTGTATTTGCGATTACCGTTCTTACTTGTAAACGCATTACTTGTAATTTTTGCGTTTTTTATGTTCATCCGTTTCGTGATAGCGTGACTTTGGCATGGTACTAGTCTATTTATCCACAAGAATTAACCCTTAACAAGGCAAACCTTTCAAATACAGAAACACCCTTTTTGGACCTAAATATCAAAATTGTAAACGGAAAGATTTATACAAGTGTATATGACAAAAGGGATGATTTTGGATTCAACATAGTAAATTTCCCCTGGCTTGACGGTGATGTTCCAAGGTTACCGTCATACGGCATTTACATATCACAGCTAATTCGGTACGCTAGAGCATGTACTGATATTTTGGATTTTCACAGTAGAAATTTACAAATTACCAAAAAACTTTTAGGTCAAGGTTTCCGCTTTCATAAACTGGTTAAGACTTTCTGGAAATTTTACAAAAATTACAGTCAACTTCTTTTAAAATTCGGATCTATACATGCAACAGAGTACATTACTATGGGTATTACACAACCTGTCTTTTATGGTGATATGATAAACAAAATAAAAAGGATCAAAGGTAGGCAGCATAACCATCGAAAATGCGTCAGAATCATCAAACGCCTTTTATACCGTGGATATGATCCTAATGTCACCAGACGGACACTAGGCTTGGTACTTGACCAATCTACAGTCTTATACAAGCGCATCATTGAGACTTGCACTCTGACTGACTGTGACGACGGGACTCCATGACGGGCCCTGTCCAAACCTCTTTAGAGAAGACAGGGCCACGACCACCTGTCCTCTCTGAATGTCAGTTGGACTCCTCGGGTGATTACATACATGAGCTCGCTACAGCCGGCAGAGCACGGACTGTATTAAGCATGCCCTCTTTTTATATCCATTTACATACATTGTACGTTCTTCGAGACCTCTGGGTAATTGGAGAAGTGAGAGGGTTGTGCGTACGTAATCCAGGATAACCACACCATTTGCTACTTGCGTGACAAATGGCCGTCCAAAGTCGGCATGGGTTACCCATTGGTCTCGTCGGTTTATGTGTAGTCTTTTGTGTTTGATGTTTACATGTCGTGTGTCTCTTTTCCATCTCGTGCTGTACTCGTCTTTTGTGTTTTTGCATCTGGTGTTTTGGTGTTTTACTGTTGATGCTGCAACGGAGTCTTGTTGGAGATCTCCTCCCTCCTTTTTTTTATGGATTTATTTAGAAATCGAAAAGAATCTATTAGAATGATTTTTTTTAATTCAAGGAAAGAATAAGTTAGTTTAGACATATGTTTCGCTGATATAATTGGCTATACGTTCTTTTTCAATATTCTACTGACACGTGCATTGGATTTTCTTTCTTCAATTGTTTACATAAATGAAAAAAATTGTGGGGGGATGGGGGCCTTAACTACTATAACTCCTTTGCTGTAGAGGATTGTATACATACTTTGCTGAATGTTCTACAAATATCTACAATTATTGAAATTGTTGTGAATATCGTGACTAATTCTATAACGATCATCGGAACAGACCATTCAAATACACGACCATTTAATATTGGTGACAATAGGTAAAGAAACCCCCTAAAATAGGCCATTCAACTACACGACCATTTAATATTGGTGACAATAGGTAGAGAAACCCCCCTAAAATAGACCATTCAACTACACGACCATCTAATGATGGTGACAATAGGTAGAGACACCCCCTAAAATAGACCATTAAACTACACGACCATTTAATAATGGTGACAATAGGTAAAAAGAAGGGAGGAGATCTCCAACAAGACCCCGTTGCAGCATCAACAGTAAAACACCAAAACACCCGATGCAAAAACACAAAAGACGAGTACAGCACGAGACGGAAAAGAGACACACGACATGTAAACATCAAACACAAAAGACTACACATAAACCGACGAGACCAATGGGTAACCGGTGCCGAATTTGGACGGCCATTTGTCACGCAAGTAGCAAATGGTGTGGTTATCCTGGATTACGTGCGCACAACCCTCTTACTTCTCCAATTACCCAGAGGTCTCGAAGAAGGTATAATTGTGGTGTAAAACAACCTCCTCATTGTAAGATGACATCACACAAACAAGACCGCGAAACGCAGATGCCCCAGAGACACAGATGAATATGTAAATGGATATAAAAAGAGGGCATGCTTAATACAGTCCGTGCTCTGCCGGCTGTAGCGAGCTCATGTATGTAATCACCCGAGGAGTCCGACTGACATTAAAAGAGGACAGGTGGTCGTGGCCCTGTCTTCTCTTAAGAGGTTTGGACAGGGCCCGTCATGGAGTCCCGTCGTCACAGTCAGTCAGAGTGCAAGTCTCAAGGATGAGCTTGTACAAGACTGTAGATTGGTCAAGTACCAAATCTAGTGTCCGTCTGGTGACATTAGGATCATATCCACGGTATAAAAGGCGTTTGATGATTCTGACGCATTTTCGATGGTTATGCTGCCTACCTTTGATCCTTTTTATTTTGTTTATCATATCACCATAAAAGACAAGTTGTGTAATTCCCATAGTAATGTACTCTGTTGCATGTATACATCCCAATTTTAAAAGAAGTTGACTGTAATTTTTGTAAATTTTCCAGAAAGTCTTAACTAGTTTATGAAAGCGGAAACCTTGACCTAAAGAAACTCCCTAAAATAGACCATTCAACTACACGACCATTTAATAATGGTGACAATAGGTAGAGAAACCCCCTGAAATAGACCATTCAACTACACGACCATTTTAAAATGGTGACAATAGGTAGAGAAACCCCCTAAAATAGACCATTCAACTACACGACCATCTAATAATGGTGACAATAGGTAGAGAAACCCCCTAAAATAGACCATTCAACTACACGACCATTTAATGATGGTGACAATAGGTGTATACCTGATATTTCATCTAAGCCCCTGACCCCCAGGGTCTTAGGAAATGGGTGTGGTCATTTTCTCCTATGTAACTCTATGTAATCTTGTGGTGACAATTTCTCAGAAAGTATAAATGGTAGAAAGTAACTTCTTTTTGCAATATTAAAGGTTGATTATCTAGTTGTGCACCTGATATTTCATCTGAGCCCCTGACCCCTGGGGTCTTAGAAAATGGGTGTGGTCATTTTCTCCTATATAACTACATGTTATCATGTGGACACCATTTCTCAGAAAGTATAAATGGTAGAAATATAATTCTTTTTGCAATATTAAAGGTCTGTGATCTAGGTGTGCACCTGATATTTCATCTAAGCCCCTGACCTCCAGGGTCTTAGGAAACGGGTGTGGTCATTTTCTCCTATGTAACTCTATGTAATCTTGTGGTCACAATTTCTAAAAAAGTGTAATTGAAAGAAGGTTTTTCTTTTTGCAATATTAAAGGTCTATGATCTAGGTGTGCACCTGATATTTTATCTGAGCTCCTGACCCCTGGGGTCTTAGGAAATGGGTGTGGTCATTTTCTCCTATATAACTCTATGTAATCTGTGGTCACCATTTCTAATAAAAGTATAAATCATAGAAAGTTAACTCTACGTATATATTATAGATCAATGATCAAGCTGTACAAAAGATATTTTGTTTGAGCCCTGACCCCCAGGGTCTTAGAAAGTGGGTGTGGTCATTATCTCCTATACTACTCCATGTAATCTTGTGGACACCATTTCTCAGAAAGTATAAATGGTGGAAAGTTAAGTCTTTTTTGCAATATAAAAGGTTTAGGATCAAGATGTGCACCTGATATTTCATCTGAGTCCCCAACCCCAGGGTCCAAGGAAATGGATGTGGTCATTTTCTCCTATATATGTAACTTACTGTTATTTTGTGATCATCTTTTCTCAGAAAGTACAAAGGATACAAAGTCAATTCTTTTGCAACATGATGAGTCTATGGCCTAGTTGTGTACAGGTACCTGATGTTTTGTGTGAGATTCAGACCCCAAGAGTCTTGAAAAAATGGATGTGGTCATTTTTTCATATATATATATTATAAATATTAATAAGCATTCTTGTGACAACCAATTCTCAGAGCGCATTATTGATAGTCTAAGAGTATAAATTCTTTTTGCATAATACATATGTAAAGGATATGTGGTTTGATTATCCACTTGATAATTAGTTTTAGCCCCTGACCTCCAGGTTCTTGGAAAATGGATGTGGTCATTTTCTTGTATACAACTCTATGTAATCTTCTGAACACCATTACTTAGAAAGTATGAGTGATAAAAAGATGTTTGCATTATGTTTAGTTCAGACTTACGTTTAATATTACGCTTGCGCATCTGATATACTTTTTTAGCCCCTCACCCTTGGGTCTTGGAAAATAGTTTTGACAATTGATTATGTATTTTACTAAACAACCGGGAGAGCTTCAGTCTCGTCAGAGACTTCTAGTTTTTATGAAGAGGTTATCTAAAACAAATAAAACCAGAGGGCGCTACTGAAATGAATTTTGGTGGGGTATGAAAATCACTTAGGCTGGAACCATTACTGATTAGGATTTAATATCCGAAACATGTGCATGGTACATAATAAATTACATGTAGTTCGAATTTCTTTGATGTTTATTTTAGTCATTTTTATGAAGAGGTTATTTAAAACAAATAAAACCAGAGGGCGCTACTGAAATGAATTTTGGTGGGGTATGAAAATCACTTAGGCTGGAACCATTACTGATTAGGATTTAATATCCGAAACATGTGCATGGTGCATAATAAATTACACGTAGTTCGAATTTCTGTGATGTTTATTTTAGTCAGTTTTATGAAGAGGTTATTTAAAACAAATAAAACCAGAGGGCGCTACTGAAATGAATTTTGGTGGGGTGTGAAAATCACTTAGGCTGGAACCATTACTGATTAGAATTTAATATCCGAAACATGTGTCAGGTGCATAATAAATTACATGTAGTTCGAATTTTTACTGTACCATCAATAAATAAGCATTTTTCGCTGTTTGTGAGGCCTCCACATAAACAATTTAGCTTGTACGACTATTTTGAAATATATGATAGAACAAAGTCTGAATTTTTTTTTAGATATAAAATTTTAATATTCGAAACACGTGTCTGGTGCATGAAAATTGGTTTGGAATTTCCTTCTAGAAGGTATAGAGTTGGAACCCTTCGACATTCACCTTGGAGTTTCACCTTTCAAAGTGTAATGTCATATTCAATGGCAACCGGAAGTGATATCAATAAAATGTTTATCACAGTTTTACTTTTTGGTCAGACACGACCTTATGTTTTGTTAAGATCTGAGGCATGCCGTGCCAGCATTCTTAATAAAAATGCAAATACCTACAGAGAATAGATGTACATGTAATAACATTCAGATATATTTTATTCCCTGCCAGATATTTGCACTATTGTTTAAGGATCTCATGCACTAAGAGAGTACTTCACTGGATTGGCTTGTTAAGGTCAATGTAAATTGTTGTATCAAGAAATAATTTCCGTTTTGTATTAAAGTATCTACATCCCTAAGGGCAGATTCTTCTCCGAAAATACCTAAGTATCTTATAAAAGCGGAAAAAATACCATAATGTATATACATTAATCTATCTCGTGATAGTGTGAGTTTAGTTTCTTACCGATTTATCAAGAAACTGAACAGAATTTATGTGAAAGAAAAGACCATGTAGAACTCTTTTTTTAAAGCTGTATCAAAAAAGCAAACATCATTCAACATTATCAAACAAGACATATTGAATTTGGCAAGATTTCATGGAGCTGTTGCGACGGATGTTGCATGCATACAGCAGACGCTGACTCTTTCCGGGCACCTGGTCTCGACAAGCTCACTTGGGGATGTTGTTTATTATTAATACCTTTTCCAATCGATCTTTTAAAAAATGATTTTGCCTTCTCAACTTTGAAACTGAATAATTGATAGGTAATTACTTCAATTTTAAGATGAATAATTTTGTTTATAATACCTTGATTCGCTAAGATCTGATTTCCGTAACAGTGTTTAGAATTTTGTTCAGAAAAAAAGTAGGGCATCTCAAAGGACATTCGGTTGCAGCACTCACAGCATAACCCGAAAACATCCTATGCAAAATCACAGAGTGCACGCGTACAGAATGAGACGCAAAAGGTACAATTGAGATAAAGAAGATCGTGAAGACAACATCACTCACAACAGAGCACTAAACTAAGAATCTACGGACCACAAACAAGCTAGAGGTTGTACTAGGTGCATGGGAGGAAGAGACATCCCCTGTTTGGCCGCACCCGCTGTGTATGCTTACGCTCGAAAGGAAACCGAATCAATGAGAAACGTTAAAAACATATGATAACACAAAAAATAGTGACCAATCGGTGCCGACTAAGGACGGCAATCTGTCACACAAGTAGAAGACGGATTACGTGCACACAACTTTTTGGATTACTCAGATGTCTCAAAGAACTTACAATTGTGGTGTAAAGAAACCTCCTCATTGTAAGACGACCATACAGAGAGCATGACGCAAGAAACACATAGATGGATATTTAAATGGGTATAAAAACAGAAGGTGTACAGTTCGTGCTCTGCCAGCTGTAGCACGTGCATGTAAACAATGTTAAACGTCTTCAAATTCAATAGCATCATTTAAGACCTTATCTTAAGAATACGCTAGTACAAGGCTGCATTTTGGTGCAGTACCAAGCCAAGTGTCTGTCTGATGACAGAAGGATCATATCCACGATAAAAAAGTTTGATGATTCGATACACATGTAGTAATTCTGTCTACCTCTGACTCTTCTTATTATGTTAATTTGGTATTATTAGAGTTGTACACAAAATGCCAACTATGGATAATGACTACTTCCTTATATACATCACAAGATCGATAATTAAAAAAAAAAACCGACGGTATACAAAATCAGGGAAAAAAGCAAAAACTTCCACCACAAGAAAAGAATTAAATCACGATATGGGAGTGACATAATTTTCTTCCGGACTATGAGTCAAGGAAATATTTCGAAAATTAATATTGCCCCCAGTGCAGGATTTAAAAAAATAAGAAAACAATATATTAAATCCATCTAAAGGACAATTCTAGATGTATAGTTATAATTATATAATACTAATATTCTTTGTACTATTGTTTTAACGTGGCTCATGAACCAGTTTTTTTTTTATTTCATGATAAGCAGACTCGGACAATAAAATGTGCTTTTTCTATGATAAGCAAGTGGCGTTGATGCAACTGGAATTTGGACAACATTTGTTAACAACTCTATTCAAATACAATGACGTACTTTCATAAAACGGAGAGAATACTTGTATAGAGTCATCCGCCTCGTGATATATTGTACGTAGATTTTGACCGACGTAACAAGGCATAAAATATATATAAAGAAGATAGACCTACAAGGAAATAATAGTACTTTACAGTTTCAAATCATGAAAACGTATATGAGAAATAAGGACTCGTGTGATATCGTTCCTTCCATTCGTACTTGTTATATACTTGATCGTAATACGCCTAGAATAGATTGTTTAATTATATAGAAACAATTCTTTAGAGATATATTTTGTATATTACGCTTTGAAATGAGGGAAGGAATCTTCAACCAGACCCTGCTGCAGCACCAACAGCAAAACACCCGATGCGGACATACAAAGACAAGCATACTACGAGGCATACGACATATAAACACAAAACACAAAAAAAACTACACATAAACTAACGAGTCACATGGGCAACCGGTGACGACTTTGGACGAAATAGCAAAATAATATATAGATGATGTCAAAATTTATGAAGGGCCAAAAATAAGCTTCTTTCAGAGCTGAAAAGAAGTAATTAATAGACTTCAAACATTAATAATGCGGAAGGGTTCCAACAATAACTTATCGAAGAAAATTTTAAACCAATTTTCATGCACCTGATACGTGTTTCGAATATTAAATTCTCATCCGTGATGCTTCCAGTCAAAGTGCTTTACATAAGCAGTCCAAAAGAAGGGAGGAGATCTCCAAAGTCACGGGGAAATATTGAATTGCTCCAAAATGTATCTTTAGAAATAATAGTACGGAAGAGTTCCAACTCTATACCTTCTTGAAGAAAATTCAAAATCAATTGTATGAAGTAGACAAGGGTTTCGAATATTAAATCCTCATAATTGGTAATTCAAGCAAAAGCGATTTTCAGGAGCCGCCTTAATAATAAAAGTGCAAATGTTGAAATAAGCTAAGTACAGTACAATCAGATATATTTATTCTATGCCAGATATTTGCACTATTATTTAAGAATTACACGCCCTAATAGCGTGCTGCACTGGATTACCTCCTATCTTTCTGTAAAATGATGCAGAAATTTAAATTCTGAAAATAGCAGCGCTAGTGAAATTAATTTAGGTTGCTTATTAAAAGGTTTTTGACTGGAAGCATCAGTGATGAGAATATAATATTCGAAATACGTGCCTGGTTCTTGGAAATTGGGTTGACCTTCGACATTATTCTTGTTATGGTCAATGTAAAGTGTTGTATCAAGAAATAATTCCCATTTTGTATTATAAAACTTTACTACGAATAATCCATTTGAATCTTCATTCTTAAGGACAGAGCCTTTTCCGAACATACTAACGTATCTAGTGAAAGCGGACAAAATACTCATATACATTCAACCATCTCGTGAATGTGTGACTCTAAGTTCTTACCGATTTATCCAGAAACCGAGTATGATATATGTAAAAGAAAAGCCCATGTGCAAATGTAATTTGATTCATTCTCATTTTTAAAAGCTGTACAAAAGGGGCAAGCATTTTTCAACATCACAGAACATGACATCTTTACCTGATGTTAATACCAGTGTGATCATCTAGAGAAACACAGAATTTGGCAAGATTTCACGGAGGTGTTGCGACGGATGTTACATGCATACAGGAGACGCTGACTCTCCGCAGCTCCTGGTCTCACTTCGGAATGTTGTTTATTATTAGCAGCTTTTCCAATCAATGTTCGTATGATGTTGCCTATTCTTCTCGATTTTGAGACTGAATAATTGATGGTTAATCTTTGATGTTAATTCACTTCAATTTTAAGATTCATTATACTGTTTATAATACCTTGGTTCGTTTAGATCTATATCTTTCGGTAGTTCATTTTTTAGCTTCGGGAAGAGGCATTGATAAGGTATTTTGATAGTATCTCATAAAACAAGTATCTGACTCCCGTAACAGTGAGCAGAGTTCTATTCAAAGAAAGTAGGTTATCTCCAACGACATTCGGTTGCAGCACTCACAGCAAAACCCGAACAACCTATGCAAAAACACAGAGCATACGCGCACAGAAAAAGAAGTAAAAGGTACAAATGAGATAAAGAAGATCAATTAGAAACATCAAACACACATGCTAACACAAAACAAATGAGGGGATCTCCAACAACACCAAGTTGCAGCACCCATAGCAAAACCCAAAACACCCAATGCAAAAAAACAAAGCAGACAAGCACAGAAAGAGACGCATAAGGGACAAGGAACGTCAACGCACAATACAGAAACATCAAACACAAAGGACTACACATAAACTGACAAATAATCGAGACTAGTGGGCAATCGATTCAGACTAAGGACGACTACCTTTCACGCCAGTAGAAGACGGTGTAATTATCCGGATGATGTGTGCTCAACCCTCCCAATTTTTTCGATTACTCAGATGTCACGAAGAACATACTATTATGGTTTAACCTCCTCATTGTAAGACGATCATATAGAGAGCATGACGCAAGAAACACACAGATAATATCGTCACTGAGGAAGTTCTACGGTCGATATGGGGAACTCGTCATACACTATGATGTCCCACTTTCCAGAATGGTGGATGATATTCTGTCATAGACCATTTGAACCATCCAACCAAAGTTTGTACTCTATATCTTCCAAAATGGAAGTAACCGGATGTGACAGTTCTACCGAATTGAAGCGACGGGTGTTGCATGCAAGCAGGAGATGCTTACTCTTCCTGGGCACCTGGTCTCACTCTCATATCGGGAGTTCGCTTCTTTTCATATGGTGGAAGTTTTTGTTTGTTTGCTTTGGTTCCTGTTTTATCCTGATTTTGTATGCCTTCGGTTTCTTATTTTCTGGATTATCGATTTTGTGCTGTAAACAGGAATATGGTCATTATCCATATTTGTCATGGATATATAATTTGGTATAAAAAAGAGGGCGTACATTTCGTGCTCTGCCGTCTATTGCACGTTCATGTAATCAATCGATGAGTCCGACTGAGATTCAGAGAGGACAGATCTTTGGGTCCATGTCTTTTCTAAAGAGATTTGGACAGGGTTCGTCATGAAGTCCTGTCTTCGTCGTCAGCCAGAGTGCAATTCTTAAGAATGCGCTAGTACAGGGCTGCATTTTGGTCCAGTACCAAGCCAAGTGTCCGTCTGATGACAGACGGGTCATATCCACGATATAAAAAGCGTTTGCTGACTCTAGCGCATTTTCGAAAGTTATTCTGTGTTACCTCTGACCCTTCTTATTTTGCTAATTAGGTATCACTTAATGTTGTAGACAGTAACTAGACCATTTTGTCCCAGATTATGAAAAATAAGAAATGATAAAGTATATTAAATCTATATAAATTATGATTTCAAATGTATAGTAATAACGTATTCCCTTGTACTATTGTTTTAACGTTGCTAGCCAACAAGGGATGCTTACTCCTCCCGGGCACCTGGTCCCACCTCTAGCTTGCTGGGGTCCGTCGATGCTCCATTTGGTGCTCTATTGTGAGTGCTGTTGAGATTATCGTCATGATCTTCTTTAACTCATGAAATGAGTTTTTGTTTCTGTTAATTGACGTGGACAATTAAACGTGCTTCTTCTCTATAATAAGCTAGTCACGTTGATTGAACTGAAATTTTGATACAATTTGTTTATAACCCTATTCAAATACAGTGACGTATTTTCCTAAAACGGAAAGAATACTTGTATACAGCCATCTCCCTCGTGATAGGTTGCACGTAGATTTTGACCGACTGAAACAGCCATAAATGTATACTGAGAGACCTACAAGGAAATAATTGTACTTTACAGTTTCAAATCAAGAAAACGTAAATTAAAAATAAGGAATTATGTGACCTCGAGCAACAGAACCTCAGATAAAAAGAAAAGATTTTTGCAGATAAAATTAACAATATAGGGCCAGAATAATTTGTTGAGTCTTTCTGTTAACCTTAATTACTCTCAGTTTTTTTTATGAAACTCAGACCTTTACATGCAGCAGTGTATATTTCGATGGAAATTTCACGACCTAGGTTTCATCGTGACATAATGAATAAAATGAGAAGGATCAGAAGTAGACAGAATTTCCATCCAAATGTGTAAGAATTCTAGAAGGTTTTTGTACCTTGGCCGGGTCCTGTTATAATCTTGTCAATTAAATTAAAAAAGTATAAGTTTTTTCTTCTTCAACTGCTTTTCAAACCAATTTTGATGCACGATACACATGTTTTAGTTAGGTAATCATTTTAAATGGTGCAAGATACAGAAGTAATTATCGCCCTCTTGTTCACTTTTTTAATGTTGTGCTCTAATTAAGTAAACTGTCCGTCTCAAAATTTTCTGTAGGGTCAAATCAGTGGCAGAGTTAACGTAATCAATGTACAACTGGAGATATCGCTGACGCCTCGTGCATTGAAACAGTGTAACATTATCGTGGTAATTTTCTGCAGTGTTTCAAGTTTCCATGGCTTGAGCGACGGTCAACATGTTTACGTTTAATGACAGAAACCATTTCTATGTTGTATTAGGTATATTTAGGTACAAAATGCCATGATTCTAACTATGTAACACACTGAATATTTATTTGTACAACGGATACCTTAGATTAAATGTATGCGCGAAACAGTATGATGAATTTCGATTTAACGTATCCAATGTACAAATAAAGATCTCGCTGACGTCTCGTCCATTTAAACAGTGTTAAAATGATCTCGGTAATATTCTGCAGTGTCTCGATAGTTTCCGTGGCTTAGATATGGGTTGGCATGTTGACCTTTGGTGTTGGAACCCAAATTTTATGTTGAATTATGGTATATCTAGGTAGAGATATGCCAAACGGATACGTTAATCTGTTTAGAATAGCAATCTGACAGACAGACTGACAATGAGACTCCACGAATGACCTGTCCGAACCTCAATAGAGAACACCTGTCCTTTGTGAATGTCTATTAGACTATGCATGGGCTCGCCGGTAGCACACAGAGTGTTTTTCGTACGACATAGGTTTATCATATCCATTTATATATAAATCTTTGTTAACCTTGGGCCAGTACGTTTTGCTTTCTTGTTCATGTGATACACTGGAAAATTTATTAAACACGATTGATCGTAATTACCTCAGTTTTATCGGACACGTTGCAGGATCGTGCACAGTAAATCCGGATCACAACAACGTGACCATGACAGTCCAAAGTCGGCAATGTTTGTCCATTATTCAAAAACTGATAAAAATTTCAGATAATTTAAAGTATTTGAATATTGATATTTATTAACTACTGTTATGATAAATTGTATGCATAAGGCCGAGTTAGTAACAACAAGAATCAGCTAAGGTCAACAACATACTGAAGCAGGACGAGGCTTTCCTCTGTAAACACGTAGTTAGGCACCAATGTAGTGTTTATAATCAGTATTGAAATATCTATATGTTCTAGTTTCAGTTCTGAATAAACATATGCGCATTCAACAAGTAATGTCCGATCAGTGATGCTAGAGTCGATAAATCTGATAAATTCTTGAAAAAAATAAAAACAGAACTGTCTCAAAAGAAAAGTAAAACGAGGCTAGAAGACAAAGTCCACCCTTTATGATCATTTAATTTTTGACCTTTTTTAAAAATACCTTTTTGAGAACAAAAACAGTGTTATATTGAAAAAATATAAATATTGTGGGTAGAGTATAAAGGCGACCTTGAATCAAGAAAATAATCTAATAATCCATGACTTGTAGGGTTTTGATGGGCAACTTTGTTATTATACTGTGTCGGTTTATAAAGGCGTTTCAATTTCATTCGGAAACCAATTCTCAAGTAAATTCTTCCGCGTTAAATGCAAATGGATAAGCCAGTTTTTCTTCAAAGTTTTCTGAGAAACGACTTTAAGACCTTGACATGTAGATTCTTAGAAGAAATATAAACATTATGGATTTTTGAAAAAAGCATCTATTTTACTAAAGCATTAATGTTTACAAACAAGCAGCTGATGTAACAATACAAATATTCATAAAGCAGTCGATCACCTCATTGTTTGCCGTGTACTTTTTGTCTATCATTTCACTTTGGCAAAGTATATGTACATACATTTATACAGATTTTGTAATTTCTTTCAACAGGAAATAAGAATGGATCAACTGGATTTCAATTGGGCATCACAACCTCAGACAATAAGATGAAGAAAAGGGGAGGATCTCAGGCATCACCACCTCAGACAATGTGATGAAGAAAAGGGATGTATCTCCAGCATCACCACCTTAGACAATTTGATTAAGAAAACGGGAGGATCTCAGGCATCACCACCTCAGACAATGTGATGAAGAAAAGGGATGTATCTCCAGCATCACCACTTCAGACAATATGATTAAGAAAACGGGAGGATCTCAGGCATCACCACCTCAGACAATATGATTAAGAAAAGGGGAGGATCTCAGGCATCACCACCTCAGACAATAAGATTAAGAAAAGGGGAGGATCTCAGGCATCACCACCTCAGACAATAAGATTAAGAAAAGGGGAGGATCTCAGGCATCACCACCTCAGACAATAAGATTAAGAAAAGGGGAGGATCTCAGGCATCACCACCTCAGACAATATGATTAAGAAAACGGGAGGATCTCAGGCATCACCACCTCAGACAATAAGATTAAGAAAAGGGGAGGATCTCCGGCATCACCACCTCAGACAATATGATGAAGAAAAGGGGTGTATCTCCAGCATCACCACCTTAGACAATATGATGAAGAAAACTGGAGGATCTCAGGCATCACCACCTTAGACAATATGATTAAGAAAACAGGAGGATCTCAGGCATCACCACCTCAGACAATATGATGAAGAAAAGGGGTGTATCTCCAGCATCACCACCTCAGACAATATCATTAAGAAAACAGGAGGATCTCAGGCATCACCACCTGAGACAATATGATGAAGAAAAGGGGTGTATCTCCAGCATCACCACCTCAGACAATGTGATTAAGAAAACAGGAGGATCTCAGGCATCACCACCTGAGACAATATGATGAAGAAAAGGGGTGTATCTCCAGCATCACCACCTCAGACAATATGATTAAGAAAACAGGAGGATCTCAGGCATCACCACCTGAGACAATATGATGAAGAAAAGGGGAGGATCTCAGGCATCACCACCTGAGACAATATGATGAAGAAAAGGGGTGTATCTCCAGCATCACCACCTCAGACAATATGATTAAGAAAACGGGAGGATCTCAGGCATCACCACCTCAGACAATATCATGAAGAAAAAGGGAGGATCTCCGGCATCACCACCTCAGACAATATGATGGGAAAAGGGGGAGGATCTCCAGCATCACCACCTCAGACAATATGATGAAGAAAAGGGGAGGATCTCAGGCATCACCACCCCAGACAATATGATGGGAAAAGGGGGAGGATCTCCAGCATCACCACTTCAGACAATATGATGAAGAAAAGGGGAGGATCTCAGGCATCACCTCCTCAGACAATATGATGAAGAAAAGGGGAGGATCTCAGGCATCACCTCCTCAGACAATATGATGAAGAAAAGGGGAGGATCTCAGGCATCACCACCTCAGACAATATGATGGGAAAAGGGGGAGGATCTCCAGCATCATCACCTCAGACAATATGATTAAGAAAAGGGGAGGATCTCCAGCATCACCACCTCAGACAATATGATGAAGAAAAGGGGAGGATCTCCGGCATCACCACCTCAGACAATATGATGGGAAAAGGGGGAGGATCTCCAGCATCACCACCTCAGACAATATGATGAAGAAAAGGGGAGGATCTAAGGCATCACCACCCCAGACAATATGATGGAAAAAGGGGGAGGATCTCCAGCATCACCATCTCAGACAATATGATGAAGAAAAGGGGAGGATCTAAGGCATCACCACCACAGACAATATGATGAAAAAAGGGGGAGGATCTCCAGCATCACCACCTCATACAATATGATGAAGAAAAGGGGAGGATCTCCACCATCACCACCTCAGACAATATGATTAAGAAAAGGGGAGGATCTCAGGCATCACCTCCTAAGACAATATCATGAAGAAAAGGGGAGGATCTCAGGCATCACCACCTCAGACAATATGATGGGAAAAGGGGGAGGATCTCCAGCATCACCACCTCAAACAATATGATTAAGAAAAGGGGAGTATCTCCAGCATCACCACCTCAGACAATGTGATGAAGAAAAGGGGAGGATCTCCGGCATCACCGCCTCAGACAATATGATGAAGAAAAGGGGAGGATTTCCAGCATCACCACCTCAGACAATATGTTGAAGAAAAGGGGAGGATCTCAGGCATCACCACCTTAGACAATATGATGACGAAAAAGGGAGGATCTCAGGCATCACCACCTCAGACAATATGATGGGAAAAGGGGAGGATCTCCAGCATCACCACCTCAGACAATATGATGGGAAAAGGGGGAGGATCTCAGGCAACTCCACCTCAGACAATATGATGAAGAAAAGGGGAGGATCTCCGGCATCACCACCTCAGACAATATGATGGGAAAAGGGGGGATATCCAGCATCACCACCTCAGACAATATGATGAAGAAAAGGGGAGGATCTCCAGCATCACCACCTCAGACAATGCATGTTTGGATATATCGTTTACATTTTCGTGCATGAACATAGACAGCATCCGGCTAGCAAATCAGGGGATGCTTACAGGCACCTGGTCCCACCTGTAGCCTCTTACGGTTCTATCGATGCTCAATTTGGTGCTCTTTTGTGAGTGCTGTTGAAATTGTCGTCAGGATATTTTTTTATCACACCCTGCATCCAACTAGAAAAACAAACCCACAAGAAAGCGTCACATAAATGACTTTAGACAAAACTACAAGCAACATAAATGAGTTAAAGAAGATCCTGACGATAATCTCAACAGCACTCGCAATAGAGCACAAAATTAAACATCGACGGACCCCTAGCAAGCTAGAGGTGGGACCAGGTGCCCGGGAGGAGTAAGCATCACCTGTTGGCTAGCCGCACCCGCAACAAGACTCATTTAATAAACATCATACTATACATTTGAAACAAACGTACAGACACATAAAAAATAATGACAACAGATAAATGAAAGGAGGCCAATGTGCACCTGTCGTCGACTTTGGATGATAATCTGCTCTCCTTACCTTAAAGGAAAGTGAAAGTATTGTAGAGAAGTAGTGTACGAGGGCTGTTCCGACAGTTCATGGACAACGCAAGTTAAGGAAAGATCTAGAGAATTTGCCAAAAAACCATGTTGATTTCCTTATAAAACGGATAACATTTACGAATTTTCATTACGATTGGTCAATACCAAATTTTCAAATCCCCGTTTGAACAACGTTAGGTTCTAGGTCACGGAGCAGCTAACAAAATGTAACGACGTCGTCAGATGTCCAGCATAAATTTGACATTTTAAACGAAATCAATCACCTCTCATCTGTACAAAATTCAAAATTTCTTTACATGTATTTTGATAAGGAAGACATTTTCTATTTTCATGTGCATTTCTATCTCTATATCATAATGTACTTTCATCTTTGAATCATTCAAAGTCAGGTCACTATGATGGGAGGAAAACGGCATCACTTTACTTATTTTCGTTTACTTTTTTGTACAACTTCAATCAATATTGCGTTTTTATTTATCTTTTCATCCTAAAAACACATTCTTCTACCTTAACAACATAAGTTTTGATGTTTTTGGTCCGTATCAAGATGTATTCATCAGGTGTTAAGTCTCCGTCTGTTTTATTCAACAGAAATTCAAAACTGAATGACTGTCTGGTGCATCGTAAAGAACTCTGACGTCATCTATTTTTGGTTTGTTTGATCAACAATATCATGCATAAATCCTCATAAAAGTAGTAAATCTGGTCCATTATTGTTAAAACTTCGCAGTGGTCAAGAAAGTAATAGTATTAATGATGTAGAAAGTTTAATTGATAGTCGAGTATGTTTTCTTATTTTATTTAGCAATATAACGAAAGGGTTGTGTTCGTTTCAACAACTCAAATTTCACTGCTCCGTAGCCTCTACCATTCAGGTATAAAGGTGACAATTATGCCCTTGTTGTAAATTGCTTTATATACATTATCACGGCTTGTGTTTCATTATACATGATGTGCATTACACTTTGTTGTACGTCATACGTGCATGACTACCTGCTATGAACCCCCCCCTCACATCCCCCCCCCTCACACACACAACCTCACACATATACACACCCTCGCATGAACAACAGCGTTACGATATCCCCCTGCAACTATGTTGCGCCGGGATAATAACAGATTCCTGTGTTTGTATTTTTGTTTAATGATAGTGATAGTTTTCATGACAGATTTTTGTAGATCCATTTACATAGAATCTCTGTTACAAAAGACTGCTGCGTTAACTATCTTGTTTGTGATGTCATCTTACAGTGAAAAAAATTATGTTTATACAACAATTGTGTGTCTATGGAGACTTCTTTGTATACGGATAAGTGGGAAGGTTGTGCGAAAATGCAAATAACCACACCATTTGCTAAAAGCAGATGGCCGTCCGAAGTCGGCGGCGGGTGCACATTGGTTTCCTTCATTTTATGTATTGTCATCAATGTTTAATGTTTCTGTACGTCTTTTACGATTGTTTTGTATGATGTTCTAGTGAATATTGATGTGTTTTTTGCGATTTGGAGTTTGTATGATGTTATTTATGTGTCATTTTTGTGGGTTTGTTTCGCTGGGTGAATGCAGGGTGGTCATGCTGGAGATCATTCCCCTTTCGGTGATTATATCTTGGTTTGATGACAGTTCCTCAGACTGTTTCTGACTTTATGACAGTATCTTGTTGTTTCTGACTGTTATGACAGTTTCCTGTTGTTGTATCCGACTTTATTGACAGATTTTTGTTGATGTATCTGAGTGTAATAATGATTTCCTGTTGTTGAATCTGACTGTAATGAAAGCTTCCTATGGATGTATCTTACTTTAATTACCATTCTAGTGGTTGTATATGACGTAAATGATAGTTGCCTTTGGTTGTACCTGACTAAAATCACAGTTTCCCGTTGTTGTATCTGACAGTAATGACAATTTTCCCTTGTTATATCTGACTTTAACGACAGTTTTCTCTTTTTGTATCTGACTTTAATGTGAGTTTCCTTATGTTCTATCTGCCTTTAATGACAGTTTCCTGTTGTTATTTCTGAATTTAATAACAGTTTTCTGTGGTTTTTATGAATTTAATGAAAGTTTCCAGTGTTTTTATTTGACTGTAATAATAGTTTTCAGTGTTTGTATCTAGGTTTAATGACAGATTCCTGTGATTGTATCAGACTTGAATCAGAGTTTACTGTGGTTGTATCTGACTGTAATGACAGTTTTCTGTGTTTGTATGTGTGTTTAATGACTGTTTTTGTTAATATATCTGGGTTTAATGACAGGTTCCTGTGATTGTATCAGACTTTAATCAGAGTTTACTGTGGTTGTATCTGACTGTAATGACAGTTTTCTGTGTTTGTATGTGGGTTTAATCACCGCTCCTCGTTAGTATATCTGGGTTTAATGACAGGTTCCTGTGATTGTATAAGACTTTAATCAGAGTTTACTGTGGTTGTATCTGACTATAATGACAGTTTGCTGCGGCTGTATATGAATGTAATGACAGTTTCCCGTGGTTGTGTCTGACTTGGTTGAGAGATTTCTCACTTAAAGAAACTCTAGGCAACGCAAGGCGTTAAATAAAACCTAGGCAACGCAAAGCGTAGCATCCCCTCGCATGGCATGAATATCATTGATTCAAGCTTTATCCACGGATCTTAAATATTTCCAATCTATTGCCTTGACCTTTTACCTTGAAAATCCTCCTGTCATAAGCAAGATGTGTATGAACTATGAAATTTGTTCAAGATCAAACAAAACCTGCTATTCCTAGGCCGTATGCAAGGATTAAAAGCATTTCCGATCTGTGACCTTGACATTTTACCTCTGTTCTTGGCAATCAATAGGGTCCAATAGGCTTCTACCTCTTGCCAAAAGGAATGAGTGAATGAAAATTGGTCAAGACCCAATCAAAACTATGCCCTCTAGGACATATACACGGATTTAAGCCATTTCCAATCTTTGACCTTGACCTTTGACCTATGACGTTGAAAACACTAGGGTTCTTACTCTTGTCATTTGGAATTAGTGTATGTGGTTTGGTCAAGATCTAATCAAACCGTGCCCTCTATGCTGCAAAGAAGTGTTTTAGCAATTTCCTATCTGTGACCTTCCTCTTGCTATAAGAAATAAGTGTATGAAGTTTTGTTAAGATTCAAATTTTAACTGAGTTATGTAGGCTTTATACAAGGATCTTAGCCATTTCCAATCTGTTACCTTGACCTCTGGAATATGACCTTGATAATCAATAGGGTTCTTTCTCTTGCCATAAGGAGTAAGTGTATGGAGTTTTGTCAAGATCCGATTAAAACTGTATCCGCTAGGCTTCATACAAGTATTTTAGCCATTTTCACTCTGTGATCTTGACCTTTGACCTTGAAATCAATAGAAGTTCTTCCTCTTGCCATAAGAAATAAGTGTATGAAGCTTTGTAAAGATCCGATCTGAACTTAATCCTGTAGGCTTTATACAACGATTTTAGTAATTTCCAATCTGTGACCTTGACCAATGAGCTATGACCTGTAAAATCAATTGGGTCCTTCCTTTTGTTATAAGGAATAATTGTATGAAGTTTGCTAAAGATCCAATCGAAAACGAGCTATCTAGGCTGTATACAAAGTGTGCGGTGCTGTTTACAAGGAGTTGAGCCATTTCAAATCTGTGACCTTGACCTTTGATCTTGAATATCAATGTTCTGTCTCGTGTCACAAAGATTAAGTGTATGAAGATTGGTCAAAATCCAATCAAAACTGTGTCTTCTAGGCTGTATACACGGATTTAAGCCATTTCCAATATGTGAACTTGACCTTTGACCTATGACCTTGATAATCAATAGGATTCTTTCTCTTGTCATAAGAAATGAGTAATAGTTTGATCAAGATCCCATCAAAATTGTGTTCTCTAGGCTGTATACATGTACAAAGTGTGACTTACACACTTCCACACTCACCCTCACACGAACGACGGCGTTACTATATTCCCCTTGCAACTTATTGCGCGAAGATATTAACAGATTCCTGTGGTTGTATCTTTGATTAATGACCGTTTCTGTGATTGTATCTCGGTTTGATGACAGTTTCTTGTGACTGTATCTGACTTTTATGACAGTTTCCTGTTGTTGTATCTGACTGTTATGACAGTTTCTTGTTGTATGTATCCGACTTTATTGACAGATTCTTGTTAATGTATCTGACTGTAATGACAGTTTCCTGTTGTTGAATCTGACTGTAGCTTCTTATGGATGTATCCAATTACCATTTCTAGTGGTTGTATCTGGCGTAAATGACAGTTTTCTTTTGTTGATTCTGACTTTAATGTGAGTTTCCTGTTGTTCCATCTGACTGTAATGACAGTTTCTGTGATTGTTTCTTACTTTAATGACAGCTTTCTGTGGTTATTTCTGAATTGAATTAGTTGCCTGTGGTTATATATGACTTAAATGAAAGTCTCCAGTGTTTATATCTGACTGTAATGATAGTTTTCTGAATTTGTATATGAGTGTAATGACCGTTTCCTATTAGTGTAATCTTGGTTTGATGACAGTTTCCTGTGGTTGTATCTGACTGTAATTACATTTTCCTATAGCTGTATATCACTGTTATTACAGTTTCCCGTGTATGTATCTGACTTTATGACAGTTTCCTGTTGATGTATCTGATTTTATTACAGTTTCCTGTGGTTTTATCTGACTTAAATTATAGTTTTCTTGTGATTTTATCTGACCGTTATGACAGTTTCCTGTTATTGTTTCTGACTGTAATGACAATTTCCTGTGGCTATTCTGACTGTAGTGACGTTTCCTGTGGTTGTATCGGACCATGCTGCAAATTCATCCGTTCTTTAATGATGCTACTGAATTTGAAGACGCTTGATATAATGAAAGTTTCCAGTGTTTGTATCTGACTGTAATGATAATTTTCTTCTTGTATCTGGGTTTAATGACAGTTTCCTGTTGTTGTATCTGACTGTAATGAAAATTTCCTGTGGCTGTCTGTATCTGACTATTATGACATTTTCCTGTCGTTCAATCTGACTATAGTGACAGGTTCCTGTGGCTGTATTTGAAGTTAATAACAATTTCTTAGCTTTTATTTGACTTTATTGACTTTGATAATGGTTTCCTGTGGTTGTATCGTGCAGACTTTAATGATAGTGTCCTGTGGCTGTATTTGAATGTTATGACAGGTTCCTGTGGTTGTATCTGACTTAATTACAGTTTTCTGTTGTAGCATGTAACTGTTATCACAGTTTCCTGTTGTTGTATCCGATTCAATTGACAGTTTCCTGTTGTTTTATCAGACTCTCATAACTATTACTTGTTATTGTATTTGACTGTAATGACGGTTTATTGTTGTTGAATCTGACTGTAATGACAGTTTATTGTTGTTGAATCTGACTGTGATTACAGTTTATTGTTGTTGAATCTGACTGTAATGACAGTTTATTGTTGTTGAATCTGACTGTGATGACAGTTTATTGTTGTTGAATCTGACTGTAATGACAGTTTATGGTTGTTGAATCTGACTGTGATGACAGTTTATTGTTGTTGAATCTGACTGTGATGACAGTTTATTGTTGTTGAATCTGACTAGCATGACAGTTTATTGTTGTTGAATCTGACTGTAATGACAGTTTATTGTTGTTGAATCTGACTGTGATTACAGTTTATTGTTGCTGAATCTGACTGTAATGACAGTTTATTGTTGTTGAATCTGACTGTAATGACAGTTTATGATTGTTGAATCTGACTGTGATGACAGTTTATTGTTGTTGAATCTGACTGTGATGACAGTTTATTGTTGTTGAATCTGACTAGCATGACAGTTTATTGTTGTTGAATCTGACTGTAATGACAGTTTATTGTTGTTGAATCTGACTGTGATTACAGTTTATTGTTGCTGAATCTGACTGTAATGACGGTTTATTGTTGTTGAATCTGACTGTAATGACAGTTTATTGTTGTTGAATCTGACTGTAATGACAGTTTATTGTTGTTGAATCTGACTGTGCTTACAGTTTATTGTTGCTGAATCTGACTGTGCTTACAGTTTATTGTTGTTCAATCTGACTGTAATGACGGTTTATTGTTGTTGAATCTGACTGATATGACAGTTTATTGTTGTTGAATCTGACTGTGATTGCAGATTATTGTTGTTGAATCTGACTGTAATGACGGTTTAATGTTGTTGAATCTGACTGTTCTTACAGTTTATTGTTGTAGAATCTGACTGTAATGACGGTTTATTGTTGTTGAATCTGACTGTAATGACAGTTTATTGTTGTTGAATCTGACTGTGATGACAGTTTATTGTTGTTGAATCTGACTGTAATGACAGTTTATTAATTTTGAATCTGACTGTAATGACAGTTTATTGTTGTTGAATCTGACAGTGATGACAGTTTATTGTTGTTGAATCTGACTGTGCTTACAGTTTATTGTTGTTGAATCTGACTGTGATGACAGTTTATTGTTGTTGAATCTGACTGTGACTGCAGTTTATTGTTGTTGAATCTGACTGTGATTACAGTTTATTGTTGTTGAATCTGACTGTGATTACAGTTTATTGTTGTTGAATCTGACTGTAATGACAGTTTATTGTTGTTGAATCAACTGTAATGACGGTTTATTGTTGTTGAATCTGACTGTAATGACAGTTTATTGTTGTTGAATCTGACTGTGATGACAGTTTATTGTTGTTGAATCTGACTGTAATGACAGTTTATTAATGTTGAATCTGACTGTAATGACAGTTTATTCTTGTTGAATCTGACAGTGATGACAGTTTATTGTTGTTGAATCTGGCTGTGCTTACAGTTTATTGTTGTTGAATCTGACTGTGATGACAGTTTATTGTTGTTGAATCTGACTGTGACTGCAGTTTATTGTTGTTGAATCTGACTGTGATTACAGTTTATTGTTGTTGAATCTGACTGTGATTACAGTTTATTGTTGTTGAATCTGACTGTAATGACAGTTTTGTTGTTGAATCTGACTGTAATGACAGTTTATTGTTGTTGAATCTGACTGTAATGACATTTTATTGTTGTTGAATCTGACTGTAATGACAGTTTATTGTTGTTGAATCTGACTGTGATTACAGTTTATTGTTGTTGAATCTGACTGTAATGACAGTTTAATGTTGTTGAATCTGACTGTGCTTACAGTTTATTGTTGTTGAATCTGACTGTCATGACAGTTTATTGTTGTTGAATCTGACTGTAATGACAGTTTATTGTTGTTGAATCTGACTGTGATTACAGTTTATTGTTGTTGAATCTGACTGTAATGACGGTTTATTGTTGTTGAATCTTACTGTAATGGCAGTTTATTGTTGTTGAATCTGACTGTGATTACAGATTATTGTTGTTAAATCTGACTGTAATGACGGTTTATTGTTGTTGAATCTGACTGTGCTTACAGTTTATTGTTGTTGAATCTGACTGTAATGACAGTTTATTGTTGTTGAATCTGACTGTGATTACAGTTTATTGTTGTTGAATCTGACTGTGATTACAGTTTATTGTTGTTGAATCTGACTGTGCTTACAGTTTATTGTTGTTGAATCTGACTGTAATGACAGTTTATTGTTGTTGAATCTGACTGTGATTACAGTTTATTGTTGTTGAATCTGACTGTAATGACGGTTTATTGTTGTTGAATCTGACTGTAATGACGGTTTATTGTTGTTGAATCTGACTGTAATGGCAGTTTATTGTTGTTGAATCTGACTGTGATTACAGATTATTGTTGTTAAATCTGACTGTAATGACGGTTTATTGTTGTTGAATCTGACTGTAATGACAGTTTATTAATTTTGAATCTGACTGTAATGACAGTTTATTGTTGTTGAATCTGACAGTGATGACAGTTTATTGTTGTTGAATCTGACTGTGCTTACAGTTTATTGTTGTTGAATCTGACTGTGATGACAGTTTATTGTTGTTGAATCTGACTGTGACTGCAGTTTATTGTTGTTGAATCTGACTGTGATTACAGTTTATTGTTGTTGAATCTGACTGTGATTACAGTTTATTGTTGTTGAATCTGACTGTAATGACAGTTTATTGTTGTTGAATCAACTGTAATGACGGTTTATTGTTGTTGAATCTGACTGTAATGACAGTTTATTGTTGTTGAATCTGACTGTGATGACAGTTTATTGTTGTTGAATCTGACTGTAATGACAGTTTATTAATGTTGAATCTGACTGTAATGACAGTTTATTCTTGTTGAATCTGACAGTGATGACAGTTTATTGTTGTTGAATCTGGCTGTGCTTACAGTTTATTGTTGTTGAATCTGACTGTGATGACAGTTTATTGTTGTTGAATCTGACTGTGACTGCAGTTTATTGTTGTTGAATCTGACTGTGATTACAGTTTATTGTTGTTGAATCTGACTGTGATTACAGTTTATTGTTGTTGAATCTGACTGTAATGACAGTTTTTGTTGTTGAATCTGACTGTAATGACAGTTTATTGTTGTTGAATCTGACTGTAATGACATTTTATTGTTGTTGAATCTGACTGTAATGACAGTTTATTGTTGTTGAATCTGACTGTGATTACAGTTTATTGTTGTTGAATCTGACTGTAATGACAGTTTAATGTTGTTGAATCTGACTGTGCTTACAGTTTATTGTTGTTGAATCTGACTGTCATGACAGTTTATTGTTGTTGAATCTGACTGTAATGACAGTTTATTGTTGTTGAATCTGACTGTGATTACAGTTTATTGTTGTTGAATCTGACTGTAATGACGGTTTATTGTTGTTGAATCTTACTGTAATGGCAGTTTATTGTTGTTGAATCTGACTGTGATTACAGATTATTGTTGTTAAATCTGACTGTAATGACGGTTTATTGTTGTTGAATCTGACTGTGCTTACAGTTTATTGTTGTTGAATCTGACTGTAATGACAGTTTATTGTTGTTGAATCTGACTGTGATTACAGTTTATTGTTGTTGAATCTGACTGTGATTACAGTTTATTGTTGTTGAATCTGACTGTGCTTACAGTTTATTGTTGTTGAATCTGACTGTAATGACAGTTTATTGTTGTTGAATCTGACTGTGATTACAGTTTATTGTTGTTGAATCTGACTGTAATGACGGTTTATTGTTGTTGAATCTGACTGTAATGACGGTTTATTGTTGTTGAATCTGACTGTAATGGCAGTTTATTGTTGTTGAATCTGACTGTGATTACAGATTATTGTTGTTAAATCTGACTGTAATGACGGTTTATTGTTGTTGAATCTGACTGTGCTTACAGTTTATTGTTGTTGAATCTGACTGTAATGACAGTTTATTGTTGTTGAATCTGACTGATTACAGTTTATTGTTGTTGAATCTGACTGTGATTACAGTTTATTGTTGTTGAATCTGACTGTGATTACAGTTTATTGTTGTTGAATCTGACTGTAATGACGGTTTATTGTTGTTGAATCTGACTGTAATGACAGTTTATTGTTGTTGAATCTGACTGTAATGACAGTTTATTGTTGTTGAATCTGACTGTGATGACAGTTTATTGTTGTTGAATCTGACTGTAATGACAGTTTATTGTTGTTGAATCTGACTGTGATGACAGTTTATTGTTGTTGAATCTGACTGTAATGACAGTTTATGGTTGTTGAATCTGACTGTGATGACAGTTTATTGTTGTTGAATCTGACTGTGATGACAGTTTATTGTTGTTGAATCTGACTGGCATGACAGTTTATTGTTGTTGAATCTGACTGTGATGACAGTTTATTGTTGTTGAATCTGACTGTAATGACAGTTTATGGTTGTTGAATCTGACTGTGATGACAGTTTATTGTTGTTGAATCTGACTGTGATGACAGTTTATTGTTGTTGAATCTGACTGGCATGACAGTTTATTGTTGTTGAATCTGACTGTAATGACAGTTTATTGTTGTTGAATCTGACTAGCATGACAGTTTATTGTTGTTGAATCTGACTGTAATGACAGTTTATTGTTGTTGAATCTGACTGTGATTACAGTTTATTGTTGCTGAATCTGACTGTAATGACAGTTTATTGTTGTTGAATCTGACTGTAATGACAGTTTATGGTTGTTGAATCTGACTGTGATGACAGTTTATTGTTGTTGAATCTGACTGTGATGACAGTTTATTGTTGTTGAATCTGACTAGCATGACAGTTTATTGTTGTTGAATCTGACTGTAATGACAGTTTATTGTTGTTGAATCTGACTGTGATTACAGTTTATTGTTGCTGAATCTGACTGTAATGACGGTTTATTGTTGTTGAATCTGACTGTAATGACAGTTTATTGTTGTTGAATCTGACTGTAATGACAGTTTATTGTTGTTGAATCTGACTGTGCTTACAGTTTATTGTTGCTGAATCTGACTGTGCTTACAGTTTATTGTTGTTGAATCTGACTGTAATGACGGTTTATTGTTGTTGAATCTGACTGATATGACAGTTTATTGTTGTTGAATCTGACTGTGATTGCAGATTATTGTTGTTGAATCTGACTGTAATGACGGTTTAATGTTGTTGAATCTGATTGTTCTTACAGTTTTTTGTTGTAGAATCTGACTGTAATGACGGTTTATTGTTGTTGAATCTGACTGTAATGACAGTTTATTGTTGTTGAATCTGACTGTGATGACAGTTTATTGTTGTTGAATCTGACTGTAATGACAGTTTATTAATGTTGAATCTGACTGTAATGACAGTTTATTCTTGTTGAATCTGACAGTGATGACAGTTTATTGTTGTTGAATCTGACTGTGCTTACAGTTTATTGTTGTTGAATCTGACTGTGATGACAGTTTATTGTTGTTGAATCTGACTGTGACTGCAGTTTATTGTTGTTGAATCTGACTGTGATTACAGTTTATTGTTGTTGAATCTGACTGTGATTACAGTTTATTGTTGTTGAATCTGACTGTAATGACGGTTTATTGTTGTTGAATCTGACTGTAATGACAGTTTATTGTTGTTGAATCTGACTGTGATGACAGTTTATTGTTGTTGAATCTGACTGTAATGACAGTTTATTAATGTTGAATCTGACTGTAATGACAGTTTATTCTTGTTGAATCTGACAGTGATGACAGTTTATTGTTGTTGAATCTGGCTGTGCTTACAGTTTATTGTTGTTGAATCTGACTGTGATGACAGTTTATTGTTGTTGAATCTGACTGTGACTGCAGTTTATTGTTGTTGAATCTGACTGTGACTGCAGTTTATTGTTGTTGAATCTGACTGTGATTACAGTTTATTGTTGTTGAATCTGACTGTGATTACAGTTTATTGTTGTTGAATCTGACTGTAATGACAGTTTTTGTTGTTGAATCTGACTGTAATGACAGTTTATTGTTGTTGAATCTGACTGTAATGACATTTTATGTTGTTGAATCTGACTGTAATGACAGTTTATTGTTGTTGAATCTGACTGTGATTACAGTTTATTGTTGTTGAATCTGACTGTAATGACAGTTTAATGTTGTTGAATCTGACTGTGCTTACAGTTTATTGTTGTTGAATCTGACTGTGCTTACAGTTTATTGTTGTTGAATCTGACTGTAATGACAGTTTATTGTTGTTGAATCTGACTGTGATTACAGTTTATTGTTGTTGAATCTGACTGTAATGACGGTTTATTGTTGTTGAATCTTACTGTAATGGCAGTTTATTGTTGTTGAATCTGACTGTGATTACAGATTATTGTTGTTAAATCTGACTGTAATGACGGTTTATTGTTGTTGAATCTGACTGTGCTTACAGTTTATTGTTGTTGAATCTGACTGTAATGACAGTTTATAGTTGTTGAATCTGACTGTGATTACAGTTTATGTTGTTGAATCTGACTGTGATTACAGTTTATTGTTGTTGAATCTGACTGTCATGACAGTTTATGGTTGTTGAATCTGACTGTAATGACAGTTTATTGTTGTTGAATCTGACTGTGATTACAGTTTATTGTTGTTGAATCTGACTGTAATGACGGTTTATTGTTGTTGAATCTGACTGTAATGACGGTTTGTTGTTGTTGAATCTGACTGTAATGGCAGTTTATTGTTGTTGAATCTGACTGTGATTACAGATTATTGTTGTTAAATCTGACTGTAATGACGGTTTATTGTTGTTGAATCTGACTGTGCTTACAGTTTATTGTTGTTGAATCTGACTGTAATGACAGTTTATTGTTGTTGAATCTGACTGTGATTACAGTTTATTGTTGTTGAATCTGACTGTGATTACAGTTTATTGTTGTTGAATCTGACTGTGATTACAGTTTATTGTTGTTGAAACTGACTGTAATGACGGTTTATTGTTGTTGAATCTGACTGTAATGACAGTTTATTGTTGTTGAATCTGACTGTAATGACAGTTTATTGTTGTTGAATCTGACTGTGATGACAGTTTATTGTTGTTGAATCTGACTGTAATGACAGTTTATTGTTGTTGAATCTGACTGTAATGACAGTTTATTGTTGTTGAATCTGACTGTAATGACAGTTTATTGTTGTTGAATCTGACTGTGATTACAGTTTATTGTTGTTGAATCTGACTGTGATTACAGTTTATTGTTGTTGAATCTGACTGTGATTACAGTTTATTGTTGTTGAATCTGACTGTAATGACAGTTTATTGTTGTTGAATCAACTGTAATGACGGTTTATTGTTGTTGAATCTGACTGTAATGACAGTTTATTGTTGTTGAATCTGACTGTGATTACAGTTTATTGTTGTTGAATCTGACTGTAATGACAGTTTATTGTTGTTGAATCTGACTGTAATGACAGTTTATTGTTGTTGAATCTGACTGTAATGACAATTTATTGTTGTTGAATCTGACTGTGATTACAGTTTATTGTTGTTGAATCTGACTGTAATGACAGTTTATTGTTGTTGAATCTGACTGTAATGAGTTTATTGTTGTTGAATCTGACTGTTCTTACAGTTTATTGTTGTTGAATCTGACTGTAATGACGGTTTATTGTTGTTGAATCTGACTGTAATGACAGTTTATTGTTGTTGAATCTGACTTTAATTACAGTTTATTGTTGTTGAATCTGACTGTTATGACAGTTTATTGTTGTTGAATCTGACTGTAATGACAATTTATTGTTGTTGAATCTGACTGTTATGACAGTTTATTGTTGTTGAATCTGACTGTAATATATGACAGTTTATTGTTCTTTAATCTGACTGTAATGACGGTTTATTGTTGTTAAATCTGACTGTAATGACAGTTTATTGTTGTTGAATCTGACTGTGATTACAGTTTATTGTTGTTGAATCTGACTGTAATGACGGTTTATTGTTGTTGAATCTGACTGTAATGACAGTTTATTGTTGTTGAATCTGACTGTAATGACAGTTTCCTATTGTTGAATTTAACTGTAATGACAGTTTATTGTTGTTTAATCTAACTGTATATGACCTTAATAACAGTTTCTTAGCATGCATTTGACTTTATTGACAGTTTATGTGATTGTATCTAAATTTAATAATGGTATCATGGGGTTCTGTCAGACTTTAATGATAGTTTCCTGTGGCTGTATCTGACTGTAATGACAGTTTCTTGTGATTGTATCTGACTTGATTGAGTTTCCTGTCGTTTTTACTTGACTGTTATGACATTTAACTGTGGTTGTATCAGACTGTAATGACAGTTGCTGTGATTGTATCTGACTTGAATGAGTTTCCTGTTGTTTAATCTGACCGTTATGACAGTTTCCTGTTATTGTATCTGACTGTAATGACAACTTCCAGTGGCTGAATCTGACTGTAGTGACAGTTTCCTGTTGTTGTATCTGACCATGCTCAAATTTATATGTTCTTAAATGCTGCTATTGAATTTGAAGACGTTTTACCTATAATGAAAATTTCGAGTATTTGCATCTGACTGTAGTGATAATTTCTTTGTATCTGGGTTTAATGACAGTTTCCTGTGGTTGTATCTGACTTCATAGACAGTTTCCTGTGGTTGTATCTGACTTTGATGACAGTTTCCTGTTGTTGTATCTGACTGAATGACAGTAGTTTTTATTTGACGTTTTTGACAGTTTACTATTATTGTATCTTACTTTGATTATGGTTTCCTGTGAATGTACCAGACTTCAATGATAGTGTCATGTGACTGTATTTGAATGTTATGACAATTCCCTGTGGTTGTATCTGAAATAAATTACAGTTTCCTGTTGTTGTATCTGACTTTAATTACAGTTACCCGTTATGTGACTGTTATAACATATTCCTGTTGTTGTATCCGATTTTACTGACAGTTTCCTAATGTTTTATCTGACTGTTATGACTATTACTTGTTGTTGTATCTGACTGTGATGAAAGTTTCCTGTGGTTGTATCTGACTATAATGACATTTTCCTGATGTTGAATCTGACTAATGACAGTTTTCTGTTGTTAAATCAGACTGTAATGACAGTTTCCTGTTGTTGAATCTGACTGTAATGACAGTTTATTAATGTTGAATCTGACTGTAATGACAGTTTATTCTTGTTGAATCTGACAGTGATGACAGTTTATTGTTGTTGAATCTGACTGTGCTTACAGTTTATTGTTGTTGAATCTGACTGTGATGACAGTTTATTGTTGTTGAATCTGACTGTGACTGCAGTTTATTGTTGTTGAATCTGACTGTGATTACAGTTTATTGTTGTTGAATCTGACTGTGATTACAGTTTATTGTTGTTGAATCTGACTGTAATGACGGTTTATTGTTGTTGAATCTGACTGTAATGACAGTTTATTGTTGTTGAATCTGACTGTGATGACAGTTTATTGTTGTTGAATCTGACTGTAATGACAGTTTATTAATGTTGAATCTGACTGTAATGACAGTTTATTCTTGTTGAATCTGACAGTGATGACAGTTTATTGTTGTTGAATCTGGCTGTGCTTACAGTTTATTGTTGTTGAATCTGACTGTGATGACAGTTTATTGTTGTTGAATCTGACTGTGACTGCAGTTTATTGTTGTTGAATCTGACTGTGACTGCAGTTTATTGTTGTTGAATCTGACTGTGATTACAGTTTATTGTTGTTGAATCTGACTGTGATTACAGTTTATTGTTGTTGAATCTGACTGTAATGACAGTTTTTGTTGTTGAATCTGACTGTAATGACAGTTTATTGTTGTTGAATCTGACTGTAATGACATTTTATTGTTGTTGAATCTGACTGTAATGACAGTTTATTGTTGTTGAATCTGACTGTGATTACAGTTTATTGTTGTTGAATCTGACTGTAATGACAGTTTAATGTTGTTGAATCTGACTGTGCTTACAGTTTATTGTTGTTGAATCTGACTGTGCTTACAGTTTATTGTTGTTGAATCTGACTGTAATGACAGTTTATTGTTGTTGAATCTGACTGTGATTACAGTTTATTGTTGTTGAATCTGACTGTAATGACGGTTTATTGTTGTTGAATCTTACTGTAATGGCAGTTTATTGTTGTTGAATCTGACTGTGATTACAGATTATTGTTGTTAAATCTGACTGTAATGACGGTTTATTGTTGTTGAATCTGACTGTGCTTACAGTTTATTGTTGTTGAATCTGACTGTAATGACAGTTTATAGTTGTTGAATCTGACTGTGATTACAGTTTATTGTTGTTGAATCTGACTGTGATTACAGTTTATTGTTGTTGAATCTGACTGTCATGACAGTTTATGGTTGTTGAATCTGACTGTAATGACAGTTTATTGTTGTTGAATCTGACTGTGATTACAGTTTATTGTTGTTGAATCTGACTGTAATGACGGTTTATTGTTGTTGAATCTGACTGTAATGACGGTTTATTGTTGTTGAATCTGACTGTAATGGCAGTTTATTGTTGTTGAATCTGACTGTGATTACAGATTATTGTTGTTAAATCTGACTGTAATGACGGTTTATTGTTGTTGAATCTGACTGTGCTTACAGTTTATTGTTGTTGAATCTGACTGTAATGACAGTTTATTGTTGTTGAATCTGACTGTGATTACAGTTTATTGTTGTTGAATCTGACTGTGATTACAGTTTATTGTTGTTGAATCTGACTGTGATTACAGTTTATTGTTGTTGAAACTGACTGTAATGACGGTTTATTGTTGTTGAATCTGACTGTAATGACAGTTTATTGTTGTTGAATCTGACTGTAATGACAGTTTATTGTTGTTGAATCTGACTGTGATGACAGTTTATTGTTGTTGAATCTGACTGTAATGACAGTTTATTGTTGTTGAATCTGACTGTAATGACAGTTTATTGTTGTTGAATCTGACTGTAATGACAGTTTATTGTTGTTGAATCTGACTGTGATTACAGTTTATTGTTGTTGAATCTGACTGTGATTACAGTTTATTGTTGTTGAATCTGACTGTGATTACAGTTTATTGTTGTTGAATCTGACTGTAATGACAGTTTATTGTTGTTGAATCAACTGTAATGACGGTTTATTGTTGTTGAATCTGACTGTAATGACAGTTTATTGTTGTTGAATCTGACTGTGATTACAGTTTATTGTTGTTGAATCTGACTGTAATGACAGTTTATTGTTGTTGAATCTGACTGTAATGACAGTTTATTGTTGTTGAATCTGACTGTAATGACAATTTATTGTTGTTGAATCTGACTGTGATTACAGTTTATTGTTGTTGAATCTGACTGTAATGACAGTTTATTGTTGTTGAATCTGACTGTAATGAGTTTATTGTTGTTGAATCTGACTGTTCTTACAGTTTATTGTTGTTGAATCTGACTGTAATGACGGTTTATTGTTGTTGAATCTGACTGTAATGACAGTTTATTGTTGTTGAATCTGACTTTAATTACAGTTTATTGTTGTTGAATCTGACTGTTATGACAGTTTATTGTTGTTGAATCTGACTGTAATGACAATTTATTGTTGTTGAATCTGACTGTTATGACAGTTTATTGTTGTTGAATCTGACTGTAATATATGACAGTTTATTGTTCTTTAATCTGACTGTAATGACGGTTTATTGTTGTTAAATCTGACTGTAATGACAGTTTATTGTTGTTGAATCTGACTGTGATTACAGTTTATTGTTGTTGAATCTGACTGTAATGACGGTTTATTGTTGTTGAATCTGACTGTAATGACAGTTTATTGTTGTTGAATCTGACTGTAATGACAGTTTCCTATTGTTGAATTTAACTGTAATGACAGTTTATTGTTGTTTAATCTAACTGTATATGACCTTAATAACAGTTTCTTAGCATGCATTTGACTTTATTGACAGTTTATGTGATTGTATCTAAATTTAATAATGGTATCATGGGGTTCTGTCAGACTTTAATGATAGTTTCCTGTGGCTGTATCTGACTGTAATGACAGTTTCTTGTGATTGTATCTGACTTGATTGAGTTTCCTGTCGTTTTACTTGACTGTTATGACATTTAACTGTGGTTGTATCAGACTGTAATGACAGTTGCTGTGATTGTATCTGACTTGAATGAGTTTCCTGTTGTTTAATCTGACCGTTATGACAGTTTCCTGTTATTGTATCTGACTGTAATGACAACTTCCAGTGGCTGAATCTGACTGTAGTGACAGTTTCCTGTTGTTGTATCTGACCATGCTCAAATTTATATGTTCTTAAATGCTGCTATTGAATTTGAAGACGTTTTACCTATAATGAAAATTTCGAGTATTTGCATCTGACTGTAGTGATAATTTCTTTGTATCTGGGTTTAATGACAGTTTCCTGTGGTTGTATCTGACTTCATAGACAGTTTCCTGTGGTTGTATCTGACTTTGATGACAGTTTCCTGTTGTTGTATCTGACTGAATGACAGTAGTTTTTATTTGACGTTTTTGACAGTTTACTATTATTGTATCTTACTTTGATTATGGTTTCCTGTGAATGTACCAGACTTCAATGATAGTGTCATGTGACTGTATTTGAATGTTATGACAATTCCCTGTGGTTGTATCTGAAATAAATTACAGTTTCCTGTTGTTGTATCTGACTTTAATTACAGTTACCCGTTATGTGACTGTTATAACATATTCCTGTTGTTGTATCCGATTTTACTGACAGTTTCCTAATGTTTTATCTGACTGTTATGACTATTACTTGTTGTTGTATCTGACTGTGATGAAAGTTTCCTGTGGTTGTATCTGACTATAATGACATTTTCCTGATGTTGAATCTGACTAATGACAGTTTTCTGTTGTTAAATCAGACTGTAATGACAGTTTCCTGTTGTTGAATCTGACTGTATCTGACCTTGATAACAGTTTCTTAGCATGTATTTGACTTTATTGACAGTTTACTGTGATTGTATATGACTTCCTGTAGTTCTGACAAACTTTAATGACAGTTTCCTGTGATGGTATCTGACTTTAATGAGTTTCCTGAAATTGTGATAATGGTAGTGTCCTGTGATAGTATCTGACTTTATTGAGTTTCCTGAAATTGTATTTTACTGTAATGACAGTTTCTTGTTGCTGTATCTGACGTTAATGGCAATTTCTTCGCTTATTTTTGACTTAATTGACAGCTTAATGACAATTTCTTCGCTTATTTTTGACTTAATTGACAGCTTACTGTGATTGTATATTACATTGATAACGGTTTCCACTAAATGACTGTTTCCTGTGATTATATATGGCTATAATGACAATTTCCTGTTCTTGTACCTACTTTTATTGACAATTTCCTGTTGTTGTATCTGATTTTAATGACAGTTTTATGTGGTTGTATCTGATTGTAACGATAGTTTTCCGTTCCTGTATCTGACTTTTATTACTGTGCCCTGTGATTGTATTTGACTTTAATGATAGTTTCCTGTTGTTGTATTTGACTATAATGACAATTTCATGTTGTTGTATCTGACTTTAATGACAATTTCCTGTTGTTGTATCTGACCATAATGTAATGATATTTTCTTGTGATTGTAATGACAGTTTCCAATTTCTGTATCTGACTATGATGACAATTTCCTGTTGTTGTATCTGACCGTAATGACAATTTCCTGTCGTTGTATCTGACTTTAATGACAATTTCCTGTTGTTGTATCTGACTTTAATGACTGTTTCTAATGATTGTATCGAACTTAAATAATAGTTTCCTGTTGTTGTATCTGACTATTATGACAATTTCCTGTTGTTGTATCTGACCGTAATGACAATTTCCTGTCGTTGTATCTGACTTAAATGACAATTTCCTGTTGTTGTATGTATCTGACTTTAATGACTGTTTCTAATGATTGTATCTGACCATAATGACAATTTCCTGTTGTTGTATCTGACCATAATGACAATTTCCTGTTGTTGTATCTGACCATAATGACAATTTCCTGTAGTTGTATCTGACTTTAATAACACTTTCCTGTTGTTGTATCTGACTTTAATAACACTTTCCTGTTGTTGTATCTGACCATAATAACACTTTCCTGTTGTTGTATCTGACTTTAATAACACTTTCCTGTTGTTGTATCTGACTTTAATGACAGTTTCCTGTTGTTGTATCTGACCATAATGACAATTTCCTGTTGTTGTATCTGACCATAATGACAATTTCCTGTAGTTGTATCTGACCATAATAACACTTTCCTGTTGTTGTATCTGACTTTAATGACAGTTTCCTGTTGTTGTATCTGACTTTAATGACAGTTTCCTGTTGTTGTATCTGACTATAATGACATTTCCTGTTGTTGTATCTGACTTAAGGTATCCGTTGTACAATTGAGTCATTTTACATAGCGTTTTAATCATATCCATTGTAAAGTATGGTAAATTTATGCCTGGTAAGATACTATTAATTACATATTTTCTAAAAGGTAATGATGCCGTGAGTTCAGATATAAGACTCCAAAGTCTTAAAAATCAAAGGGGAAAACTCTTGTACAACTTTGTTATTTTGCATATGTTGTATAGAGAAAACAGACAATTTAAATGCTTTATCAGTTATTCCCCTTTCTTTTTTTTTGCCCCAAAGGTATTATTTCTGAGCAGTGGACATTACAATCTTTCTGAAAATATATAGTTTATAGTACCTTAGCAGGCATCGAAAAATGCCCTATTGTACATTGGATACCTTAATGACATTTCCTGTTGTTGTATCTGACTATAATGACATTTCCTGTTGTTGTATCTGAATTTAATGACTGTTTCTTGTGATTGTATCTGTTTTAATAACAATATCCTGTTGTTGTATCTGTTTTAATGACAATTTCCTGTTGTTGTATATGACTATAATGACAATTTCCTGTTGTTGTTATGACTTTAATGACAATTTCCTGTTGTTGTATCTGACTTTAATGACAATTTCCTGGTTTTGTATATGATTTTAATGACTGTTTCTTGTGATTGTATCTAACTTTAAAGATAGTTTCCTGTTGTTGTATCTGACTATAATGACAATTTCCTGTTGTTGTATCTGACTATAATGACAATTTCCTGTTGTTGTATCTGACTTTAATTCTATTTTCATGTGATTGTATCTTACTGTAATGATATTTTCCTGTGATTGTTATGACAGTTTCCCGTTCCTGTATCTGACTTCAATGACTGTTTTCTGTTATTGTATCTGCCTATAATGACAATTTCCTGTTGTTTTACCTGATTTTATTCACAATTTCCTGTTGTTGTATCTGACTTTAATGACAATTTCCTGGTTTTGTATCTGATTTTAATGACTGTTTCTTGTGATTGTATCTTACTTTAAAGATAGTTTCCTGTTTTTGTATCTGACTATAATGACAATTTCCTGTTGTTGTATCTGACTATAATGACAATTTCCTGTTGTTGTATCTGACTTTAATAACATTTTCATGTGATTGTATCTTACTGTAATGATATTTTGCTGTGGTTGTTATGACAGTTTCCCGTTCCTGTATCTGACTTTAATGACTGTTTTCTGTTATTGTATCTGCCTATAATGACAATTTCCTGTTGTTTTACCTGATTTTATTGACAATTTCCTGTTGTTGTATCTGACTTTAATGACAGTTTCCCGTTCCTGTATCTGACTTTATTGGTAGTTTGCATTTATTCTACTTTATGTATTTGAAGTATTCTTGTGGCCGGGATATTTTAGAAGCTGGATTTTTTTTCATATGCCGTCCTCTAAAATCAAATTATAGTTGCTTCATTATAACCACAGTAAACTGACTTAGAGACCCATATCAAATGTGAGGATCTGTCTAAAGATCGAAAGATGCCACCAAGTCCAGATTAACTCCGATTTAACTCAAGGAAACTGTCATTAAAATCCGATGTAACTACAGGAAACTGTCACAGAATCCAAACTACAGCGGGTAATGATGACAACTATATCGGACTTTGCTGAACTGTCATCCCTCTTTTCATATCAGATTGTATCCGATAAAGACATCAGATCGATAAGATCTAACCTAGGTCTATAGCGACAACTTATAGGCATGGGTTTAACCTTAATTTTCACATAAATCGTCTAAAACGAACCTTTTAAAGATTGCTCAGACAATAGTTAAACTAGGTCAAGGTCACTTCATGTAACTTTGTGATTATATGTATTTTATGTGCAAGTTTGATACATCTATCAATTGTAGTTTTTGTTTTATTGTAACATTTAATCGCAAAATCACTAGAAGAATTAGGTCAAGGTCAAGTAAGACTGCACCACATAAGTTTTCATATTTGTTAGCAAATCAGAATGTAATATTAACTATAACATGCTTATTTCCTGATTTGGATTTGACATTAAGAATGCATAAAAATATAACTCTTTTGGTCACAGCTCCAGTAAGTATTTTGGACACGAATCCCCTTTATGACTCTTGCATTCTTGCATCCTGATCTCTGCATATCCACTGTATAAAGTTTCATTGAAATCAACCAATTTGTTCACAAGTTCAAGTCCAAGTGCCACAATTTAATTGTTACTTTTTCGGCACCTTTCAATGACATTTGAATGCATAAAAATCTAAGTTCATGTGTCATCACTCGGTTATATTTTTGTCGACAAATATCCCTTTCTTCATACACATGTACATGTAATGACGCCCTTCTCATTTATTGTGATCACATTCTGCTAGAGTTACCTCTCTTTGTCTATGAACAACAAATATTTCTGAAGAGTAATTTAATTATGAATTTACTTCATTTTTCTTTTTTATATACAAAGGACTCAAAATACACTATATATACAATACATAATTAAAATACAATGCACTAAAACGGATGTATAATATCAGCTCCCAGTTCCGTTGCATATAGAGATTTTTACAAAAAAAATCTTCCTTTTCCCATGTTTTACGTATAAAAGTATATTTATCGAATTTTTTTTTCCAAACTCATATGTTGAAACTATAACGAATTCCGAACTATGACATAAAATCATGAATTGCCGGCCTCCCAAGTAAACCACATTGTACCTCTTTTAAGGAATGCTGTCAAATGCGCTAGAATTAAGAACCTCGCCTTTTCACCTACATGTAACAGACCCCCCTCCCCCTCTCCGCCCCAAGAACCTCACCTACGTGTAACAGCCCCCCTCCCCCCCCCCCCCCCGAAAAAAATAACCCTATAAAATTGTCTAGATCAACCTACGACTCTAAATTTAAAAGAAAACTGGAAAACATATTGAATGAAAAGAAATAAAATAATACAAGACATCTTTGTTTCCAAATAACACGTCGCCCGTCTGTAATATAGCTATATCAAACTTTATGTTTAATTCGTATATTTGGAAGGTAGCAGACAAATTTCATTAATCTAAAATAATTTTCTTTAATGACGACTTTGAAGGGTTACTTCCTGTAATTTTGTCATCTTTCCATAATCTTTAATATACGTTTTAAACATGGTAACAACCCCCACCACTAGATCCGCCCATGATCAATACAACATTAATACACAGTTCATTAAGTTCATCGGTTTTCAGAAAACATAAAATGTCCGTTTCCTCATATTTCTGAAAACTCGACAACCTGGAAATAAACATCGCGTACAAAACATTATGTAGCCTAAAACAGTGTACAGATATGGTGCTGGGAAAATAAAAGATAAAGAAATCTTCATTTACAAACACAAATATTTTTTGGTTTTAGTATGTTTACTGGGAAAAGTAGCATGACTTACCTTAAGAAGTAATGATTGGAAAATAAGAAATGTTTAACAAGATCTTAGATATTGCTTAATAAGTACTCACCTTTGTTTTCTTGTTCCACTCTGGATTTTATTTTAGATTAAACATTTGAAATTTAACTGAATTAAAAAAAGAAATGATAAAAACTTACCTTCTAATAACAAATCGAAACTCAAAACGAAGAAAATAAGTAATATTAACTACATAATCAGCCATATTGACCTTGATACTGTGTTGACTTATGATAGTTATAATATTGTATCCATACTAAAACAAAACAACAAACTTACCTTATCATAAATCTGTGATACACAGAGGAGTTGATTTATTGTAGACTTACTTATCTAACCAGTCAGATTTAAGTTATAACAATATAATATTTATTGTGTGTCCTGTGTCAGTGGCCATACTCTGGTAAACTCTAACAAAACATAATCATAATCATCATAATCATCATCATCATCATTATCATCATCATCATCATCAACATCATCATCATCAACATCATCATCATCTTCTTCATCATCCTGTGTTACAGATAAATGTGGTGAGGAGCGTATAGTAGACACAGTATGTCTGTCTATGTTAGTGTCCTCCAGTGTAACAACAAACTGATGGTGGATATCAATAACAGACTGTAGCCACCTACCCCACCATGATGATGTCATCTTTACTCTCACTAACCTTACCCACTGTAACAATGTCATACTTGGTGTAAGGCCCAGGTCCCTGTCACCCAGTGTCACGTCATACAGCAATAACTCCTGTAACCTGTCACACTGACACAGTACAGGACCAGGTACCGTGTTAGTGTTAGCTACTTTAACACACTCCAGATATAATGCCCTCAGTGACGGTCCACAGACCTTGTTTATAGTCCTATCTGTGTGACCATTAATATAGACCATGGTCAGTGACCTTGTACGGTGTGGATCACGGAGTAAGTTATTAACTACTGTGTCAGATATACCACCCTCTCCGTCAGTAGGTAACATATATAAGAACAGTGACCTTATGTCTGTATGGTGATCAGACAGGAGTTCCCTAGTCACCCTCACTGTCTCTATGTCACTGTAACTTAACACATAAACATCTGATACATGGAATGTCACAGGGCTGTCTGTCTCTGGGCTGTCTGTCTGTCCGTACTCAAACTCCCTGTGCCAACTTACCTGTAGTTTGTACAGTTCTCTCACTGTATTACTGTAACTATTAGGTGACTTTCTGTATTTACAGATCTCTGTGTCACTGTCTGCCACACTTACAACACGCTGTGATATAACACTACCCAAACACGGACACATACCACATATAAACATAATAACATTAGATAACTCCATAATGACCTTGATATCCCACAGATGTTTACAGAATAAATCACTCACCTCTTTGTTTGTGACGATGTAAATAGCAGCCAGGAATTCCTGTACAGATTTGTGGAAGAAATGAACACTCACCTTTTCCTCTATAACGCTATGTACATCTCTCTGACTGATTAAACCTACATCAAGGGCAAACTGTAATTCTCTCTCACCTATTTCTGTTTCCAAGCCATCTTTCTGAAAAACTAACTTCATTTCTTTAGACAAAAGACCTTCATATGCTACTTTTCCCAGTTTTAACAACACATTTGAATAATTTTTGATATTTTTCTTTGTAGACATTAGTTTTGGTAAACTAACATTGATTGATTCAAAACTCAATTTTTGAGTGTCATGTTTAAGATGAGTTCTTTTTATCAACATATTGACCATGGCTATATAGAAACTGGTCATACTGTCCCCTACCTGTTCCCCATCATACCATATCTGTACACATACTACAGCTAATAAAGGTATCTTTATAAAGGATTTTACAGTTTCGTTTTTCAATTGACTTTTAATTTCTTTACATTTTGCCTCAAATTCAGCAGTACCTGGTTTCATTTCATGATAATGTACAAGCACTTTTGCTATCACGGATTCGATACCTGTGTCGTCCAGTCCCAGTATTTCAATCACTCTATCTTCGTTCTTTACTCCCTGGACTTCAGAAAACTTCCATGGCCGCATGGTGGTGAAGATAACACAGTTTGACATGTTATCTATGTTAGGCATTCCTTTATACTTGAGACGATCTATGAGGGACTGATCGGGCTTCCATTCGTCTAAGCCATCCATCATTATAAAACATCGGTATTCCTTGCTAGATAACACGTGTTTGGCTGTTGCTTGGAGATCGGTATCAGATCCTAGAATGTCCTGACAAATCATATCAGTGACGTCAGCTCGTGACGGATCTACATGACGTAGTGGTATATGGAAGACGAAATCAAACTTACTCAAGGCGTTTTCCCATTCATTTAGTTTTTTGCCGCTCACATTGGGTTGTTGGGTATTGCACCATGTTTTAAGAAACCACTTGCAGTACGTAGTTTTGCCGTGAGCGGCTTTCCCCAACATAAACACACGGGGGACCGGCTTACCGTTTTTAGTCAGCATATCCTCGGGACTTTTCACTTCTTTTCCCTCTTTCTGTTCCTCGCGCTGCACTGACTTTTCCCCCTTACGGTTCTCCTTGACATCCTCCCTGATAACAACTGACGAGAACAGGTGTTCTATAGGTAAGTTATCACCGTCCGTTGTTACCGGTGACAGGGGGATCTCTCGTGTCTGCTCGTCATTCATATCAATTAGTTTCTGTTTTAAAATGTTCACGCCAGGTTCAACGTCTACAAAGATATAAGTTAATTATTAGAGCAAAGCTGACTAATATTGTAACTTTCCATTTTTAAAATTTATAATTGTACACCCCATAATCAATATGTGACTATTTTGATAAATGAGAAGTATATATAAGAATGATGTGATTTTCACATTACGACAACATACAGTTTCGATTATTTTCATCGTAACAATGATTCTCAGCATCACATCAATGATTTTGTCTTAAATTCTAACATGACGTGAGATTTTCTCCCTATATGTACTATAGAACTCGTGTAAAATCTCCAACAAACTTCCAGTTTGCTAAGCTCCAGCCATGCAAGTGCAAAGGAGCTCGTGCAGAACAATTATATTAGAATATAAATAATAACTTAGTCTAGCTATAGCTGGGATTTGTTGTCCAGTAATTTCCCTCGTCGCATAAACAAATCAAATTATCATCTAGCCGCTTCGGGGAATTACAAACCACGGTTAGCTATTTTTTATTTCTTTAAGTATTAACTTTTTCTAACATCGAAGCATCGCGTTGTCTACTCATAACTACATTTCGGCACTTCGTAACAATGCTTCAACACATCGTAACAATGCTTCAACACATCGTAACAACGCTTCAACACATCGTAAAAATGCAATGATCGCTGTGCGATATAAAACCCCTACCGGCAACATAAATTTATGACTTGCATCTCTGTTCATCAGTTCATCATCTGCAACAACAGCCAAGAAAAGTCTGGGAAACTGAATTCACGAAATTTGCTAAGTCCAAGGGCCATAACTCTTGTGATTTTTTTTTTTTTTGAATTTTTTTTTTAAGTGCTCAGATGTTTGGCTTTTTTTTATCATTTGTCCGATTCCTTCCTGTTAGATTATTAAGATTATTAGTGTTAATATGAGTGTTATCTGATGTATAACAGGAAAAGCTATTTTAACAACTCTTGTGAAAATTAGTCAATCTAAATTAAACTCAAATCTGCATCACACTATAATGTATTCACATACAAATAATCAGTTCATTATCTGCAATAATAGGCAAGAAAAAGTCCGGAAAATTGCAAATTTCATGAAATTTGCTAAGTCCATGGGCCATAACTCTTGTAAAAATAGGCCAATGGAAACCGAACTCAAACTTGGTCTGTATCACACTGAGATGTATTCATTTACCAAAAATCAATGCATTATTTGCAATAGATTACCGAAGAAAAGTCCGGAAAACTGAAATTTTCATAAAATTTGCTAAGTCCAAGGGCCACGACTTTTGTTAAAAAAGGTGAATCTAAAGCAAACTCAAACTTGATCTGTATCCCATTGAGATATATCCACATACCAAAAATGAGTTCAATTTATCCAACAACAACGGAAAAAAGTCCGGAAAAATGAAATTTTCATAAAATTTGCTAAGTCCAAGGGCCATAACTCTTGTAAAATTAGGTCAATCAAAAGCAAACTCAAACTTGATCTGTATCACATTGAGATATATCCACATACCAAAAATGAGTTCAATTTATCCAACAACAGCGAAAAAAAAAGGCCGGAAAACTGAAATTTTCATAAAATTTGCTGAGTCCAAGGGCCATAACTCTTGTAAAATTGGGTCAATCGAAAGCAAACTCAAACTTAATCTGTATCACATTGAGATATATCCACATACCAAAAATGAGTTCAATATATGCAACAACAGAGTAAAAAAAGTCCGGAAAACTGAAAAAGGGGGGGGGGTGCTTACGAAATCCAATTATCCACACATTTTAGTGCACGGATAGATACTGATTGCTATGACACGCCTACGGATAGGAACAGATTGTTTTAAGGAAGACCACGATTCGAGTACGGGTAGCCACGATTCGCGCACGGATAGCTACGACTTTGGTACGGATTGGTAGACCTATATAGACCTATATAGCTTGGATTTTCTTTGTATTTCAAAATCTTAACAGCAATTCTCTGTAAGAACCAAAGAATTTCAAAGCATTTTGGCACGGCATGTCATGGATTTTTGAGATTTTTGGTATGGAAGTTCAATATGAAGTACTAGTATGTAAATCAACCCCAGTTTTTTCAAAAAGGTTGTCGTTGCCATGGTAACCGTGTCTGAAGTTTCAAAAATCGGGAAAATCTATAGGACAAGGCATATCTGTAGGCTTCGTTACCATGGAAACAGGTAAATCTTAAATCTTAAATTGCTTTGATTATTTTTTTTGAATCCTTATTATTACGCATATTTGTAAAGTTTTTTACATTCATCTCGGACGCCTTATGTATACAAGATGAAAAATTGGGCAGAAACAGGGTATCAAAAGGCTTTGTTTTGGGCACTCAAAGACCCTTTTTTGCATGTTTTTACTGTTTTACAAGGTTGAAAATTTCATAAAAGCACCAATTTTTGAAGTCCAAATTGAAGTTATCCAATTAGTATCATCTTTGAACTCTACATGAATATAAAAAATTAATTGGGCTAATTTGTCCTTTTATATGCAAAGCAGCATCAAATTTAGTTGCTATGGCAACAATTGGCTGAAAGGTTTCAATACGATGAATTTAAACACAACCTCTATCAAACTATCTACGTATGATATTGGAACAGAAGTTCATGTATACATCTATCAAAGGCGTTTTGATATAAAAATGACCTTGAAAATATTTCAAGGTCACCCACTGAATTTTCAAGGTCATTAAACTTTAAGTGACCAGATTTGACGAAAAATCCTGATTTTTCATAAAATGAAGGTGTCAATATTTTAGAAACCCTGAAATATTGAACTTAACAGTTATTTGCCATAAAATGATAAATGTATCACTTATTTCTTAGAACTATTGATTACGTTTCTTCACATCTTCGAATATCTAAATCTTGGTGAGTATGTTGATAAAAAAGGGACGAAATCTGTATTTTTCTTGTTTTTTGACGGAAAAATATTTTCCTATTGAATAGCTACAATTCAATAAATTCTAAGATTTGTCTTTCTTATATTCATGTGCTTTCATAATATATATGACCTATGAAAATATTTAAATAAAAAATCACTAAAATCGGTAACAAAAAAATTAAAAAATCAATATTTTATGCAAAATTTGAGTCTCAAAGTATAAATGACCTTGAACATCAAGCCAATGACCTTGAACATTTTAATTGTTCTTATGTAAAAGATACAAGTCATATCTATACATGCATACATTATGACAATCTTGTGTAACTCTAAAGAGGAATAAAATCAATTTCAAAGATAATATGAAACAAGCAAAAAGGTCTAATGTTGCCATGACAACGGTCTTTGACGACAGAATTTAGGTAAAACTCTTAAATACCCACTCCAATTTTTCGTTCATTTTATTTGTCAATAAACATACATTTCCATTGATGAAAATCACTAGTCTCCTATTGGTGCCTTTTGTGATATTTAAGATTGAAAATGGTCAAAAACACACTAAATTGGCCCTTATTTTCACCTTTATTTTTCGCTTCATTTTGACTTAGTTTGGCTTAATACAATAAGCTTCCTGTAATACATATCACATAACTAAGTGTACTAAGTAAGAATGGAAGTAAGGAAGAATAGATTTAATAAAGATGAACAAGCTGTTACAGTGGTATCCATGGCAACAAAGTCTCCGGAGCTGGCTTATTTCATGGTCCCAAAAGTGCTATAAATAGAATGACCTCGTTACCATGGCAACCAGAGGTCACATTGGATGAAAAGTGTTATTTTCATGGTCAGTACTCTATATATACCCATTATACCGAAAATCATCAAAATCCATGACATGCCGTGCCGAACTATTTTGGTCCTTACAGAGAATGGCTATTAATTATGTTCTAAACACCAAATATTTTTAAGTTGAAAGTTCACACTTGTTTTATGACAGTATTGAGGTTTTGTACATGCCTTTTATATCATTACATATGTACCTGAATTGAATAGTTGAAGTGTGAACTCATATATATTACCGAAAAACGCTAAGAATACAGATAGAAATGAAGTAAATAAAAGACACAATCCGTGCTTACTCCTTTTCGAACCAGTGGCTATCCGGTAGGAGAGTCGTAGCAATCCGTAGGAGAGTCGTACGACTATTTCTATCACATAAATCGTCCCGGACTGCAACGGATGCGCTACGGTTAGCTACGACTCCCCCAACACTCCCCTATGTCTCCGCAACGACAAATCAAAATCCGTAGCGGAGTCGTAGAAAATTTGAACATGTTAAAAATGTTCTGACTCAACCCGGAGAGCTACGGATTGCCAAGGACAGCTACAACTTGTCACGAATAGTGTCGGATCGAGCTACGGATTGGTACGGATAGATACGAGTGTAATTTTTTCCTCGATCCGCAGCTAGAAATGTACCCATGGCCCGATCTGTGATAGCGTGAAGGGGGCTTTACACATACCTTATGTTGGACAATTCGTTCTTACTTTACAAATTGTCTGGCAGAATATTTGATTTCAGAAAGGGATTTCAATGTCATAATAGAGTCAAAGGTCAAGGTTATTAAAATAAATCATCCAGAAGGACAATTCGTAGTAATTTCTTAAAGGAAAATGAAGTGAACTGTATACAACAGATTCACTGATTTTGGATTTCAACCATTTTCTCGCGTGTGTCCCGCTATGATCATGTTGGAGATTACTTTTGACGTAATAACATTGATCTTTAAATAAGACATTCCTATCTTGAAAGAGAACAGCATAAGCGATTTACCAAAAGTTTGATCATCGAGTGCTCAATGTACAACAACGGGCATATTCCGCTGTGATGCGTACAAAAACAGGCTTGTCCTTAAACATTTCGTAAAGGACCTGTTAAGATAAGGGCCCTATTTAGCCCTAAATCTTGTGACTTATTTCTTTTTAATGGCGAATCGTATACAGAAAAACATTCATCATTCTTGAAATATAATGTATTTGCAAACCTTTTACATGTTTTACATTTCGTTAAAGAAACCTTAAGATTCTAAAATTAAGGTCGAAAGAGGTAGGGGTGCACGGATAGAAAAACCGGTAATATCGACAAAAAACGTAGAAATTTTAGAATATTTTACCAAAAATGGATAAATATAAATTAAAAGACATCAAATATGTCTACATTGTGTATCAGAAATAGATTTCGAACGTTCCACCTCCTTTAATCGGTAAATAATGTAATCCGGAACTTAAAATACGGTCTCATTTTGTATTCAATGGCTACTATGTAAGCATATTAGCGCGAAATACACATTGGCGGAGAAATGAACATCATTCTTGCTTATATTATTCCTAATTCTTGTATATTTCATTCAGTCATATTTAGGTTACATTTTTTAAAGGATTAAAGAGGAAAAATAGTCAAATGGGCTATATTTTATGGTCGAAAAGGTCGATTCTTAAAAAATGCACCCCCCTTTCCATTTTTGGTTTTTCATCTATTGGGTTGTGTTCCCCCCGGAGATACAGAACCCCACTTTGCCAAAAAAGTTACATCATTGATATACATCTCCAGTAAAAGTGGCTTTCTGTATATCCGGGGGGAACAATGTTCAAAAAAACTTTTCCGTTTTCTATTGATTTCTATGAGAAAAAGAGAAGTTTTTACTCTAAAATTACAAATAATATGCAAAACAAATAAAAATTTACTTCATATTCTGATGGTATGCAGTATAGGTGTACATTTCACATAAAAATGTTCTTGAAATTTCAATTTTCAAAATTCCACTTTTCAGGGCTGATTTTACGCCTTATCTTAACAGCTCCTTTTAAGTTTTATACAGGCTCAATACACCTTATTAAGTTTTCTTTGTGGTAGAGAATGCATATTTTAAGATACAACCTGCTAAATAGGCCAATTATGGAATAAAATGACTTTTTAATGCTGATGGCCACAGAACAGTAGCTCGTCACCTCATATTTCGGCATGTTTCACAACAAAATAAAGCCTTTAACAAGCGCAGTGATAGCAATGGTGTTTAAGTGATTTAAGTCGCTACCGAACAGTACAAAGACAATCTTTCTACATGCCTTGGATTTACCAAAATCTTGACTATAAGCTCAAACACACATACCTGAAGCGGAAGTTTACATCATGATTTTTTCCAAGGTACACCAAAAAGCGTGCTGATTAAACCCCCTGTCCATGTAGACGAATCATAAAACGACGATGTATAAGTGACAACAGCGGATTTTATCAATAGAATTATAAGACCGTGAATGTGTTGACCGTCTATTTGTGAACGTCAACACTCTTGTAATACAGACACGAGAATTAATCTTAAATGGAAGCGCTATGAAAGTACCGGCCACACTTCACGACGGGAACGTTGGTGACATTCATGACGGCGACGACGCGGACGAATTACCAAATGACAATTGATATTCTGGGGGGGGGGGGGGGGGCTTGGGTTTTTTTCGAAAAAAATACTTTAGCTCTGAATTGATGAAAAAAATAAATTTGCTTATGGTGTGTCAGAAAAAAAAATCTTGCTCTTACAAGTAATCTTAATTTGAAGAATTACCATAAAATCTCGCTTAAAATTCCTGAAAATTTTCCCACTCGCTACGCTCGCCACAGTTTTTAATTCGTATTTTGAAAAGAATCTCTGTTAAGAAGTGAGTTTACTTAATTTTTGCATATTTAGTAATATTTCAGAATTTTTAGTTAAAATAAAGAATTTCTATTGATAAAACACAAGCAATTCTTAATATATTGCACATCACTAATGTTTGAGAAAAAATTTTCTTGCTCCAACTTTGCAAGAAATAAAGCCCGTGTTTGTGAAACACGAATGCCCCCGGTGGCATCTTTGTTAGTATGAACACTATTTTCTGTTAAGTACATGTATGTGAGGTCACTGGGTTAAAAGGTCAAAGGTCAAGGTCACGAGGTCAAAAATTTTGGTATCAATGGAAAGGTCTTGTCACAAGGAATACACATGTGAAATATGAAAGCCCTATCACTTCCCATTCAAAAGTTATGCCCAATCTTAAAGTTTTTGAAAAGTGTGTCAAAGGTCAGGGTCAAGGTCACGAGGTCAAAAATTTTGGTATCAATGGAAAGGTCTTGTCACAAGAAATACACATGTGAAATATGAAAGCCCTATCACTTCCCATTCAAAAGTTATGCCCAATCTTAAAGTTTTTGTAAAGTAGGTCAAAGGTCAAGGTCAAGGTCACGAGGTCAAAAATTTTGGTATCAATGGAAAGGTCTTGTCACAAGAAATACACATGTGAAATATGAAAGCCCTATCACTTCCCATTCAAAAGTTATGTCCAATGTTAAAGTTTTTCGGACAAACAGACAAACAGACGGACAGGCCAAAAACTATATGCCCCCGAATCTTTGATTCCGGGGGCATAAAAAAATAATTTTGCTCCGGTTCGGGATGAAAAAAATAATCATGCTCCGACAACCCCCCCCCCCCCCCCCCCTGAATATCAAATGGAATGTTGTATGCAATCGTAAACGGAAATAAGAATTTTTTTGTACAATTTTGATTTGATGCTTCACGGAGGAGTTCGTGAACGCTACTTCAGAATTCTTTAATGAGATAAAGACTCTTTGTAAATATTTCATACGTTCTCTGTTTATTAGTATGATAAACCGGCGAATATTTTTTTTATCTTATTCATACATTAAATCTGGATTCCTTTTTATGATAGTTTTCTTTTAAACGACTATCTGTCTTTAGTGACCACTTTTGTTCTTTCCTTCGAGTGGACGCTTAATACAGTATTGACTGTAGGTCAAATTCCAAGGTCAAGGTCACTAGGTCAAATTTTGTTGTTGAATGTGCTTCGTCTCACCATGATCAATTACCATGTCAAGTTTCAAGTTGCCGCTCTATTCAGATTTATCTCAACGGACTTAAACGCAACACCTTAACCAAAATGTCGACGCACTGACGGACGAACGCACAGACGGAGTTCGCCATTTCATAAACCAAATTTTGCTTTGTAATCCAGCCAAAAATCATGAAAAGTACTCAAAAAAATAAAATTTTCAACCAAAACAATAGACAAAAGCACGCATTTGTAGAGTTATTAAAAAATAGTTAAAAAATGAGCATTTCTTACAAAGTTTAAGTCCGAAAAGACACAAAAACGGACAGACAGGTTGATTCCTATATTACCCCACACTTCGTTTGCCGAGGTATATAAATGTGAAAAGTTTATGACGGACGTACGGACGGATGGACGGAGGCCAGACGGAACCCTTTCAGGTGACCTACAAACTGAAAAAGAAAAATAAATCGGTCCCGCCGGGATATGAACCCACCACCCTTGGGTCATCCGGCATGGAGAACATACCTATGTACAATCTTTTAGAAAATGTTGAAAATCCAAAAGCTGGTATTTCGACAAAATTCTTTAGCAGTTGCATTTCTTACTATAAATATATAAAAAAAAAAGTATACAAGAAGTTAAACATGTGAGAAATGAGCCCCCCCCCCTCTTCGCTTTTTTCAGTTAAAAAAAGAAATCATAAGAATTTCAAAAAATGAGATTCAGCCAATTTTTTTTCACTTAAGCATTCCTTTTGTTTATCATGGTAAAATGAACTTAACTTGGTAACACATTTAGTCAAGAGATAATAGAATCAAAGAAATAACAATTTTTGCATTAATATAATTAAGTCCAAAATGACATAAAACGTGTTAAAAATTAGATTTTGGATTTCAACGAAATGAACAAACTTAAATAATACATCCTTCATGATCACTCAGATACTATAAGTGTTTTCGATCCATGCAGTTCTGGAGGAGGATATTTTTAAGAGGGTTACATGTACCAGCAATGGATCCACCCCTGAAGGGATCCGACTGATATGATCAAACTTTTACCTTTAGCACCTCATTAATACAAAATTAATTAATAGCCGGAGAAGTCAAAAATGTGAAAAGTTAAGGGACGGACGACGGATGCAAGACAAACCGGTTCATGGCAATAGCTTACTTTGAGCTCTCGTCTCAGGTGAGCAAAAAACCGTGGACACAGATCGATGAGAAAAGGAGATCAGCTTCTAAATGTTTAATTCATGCTGTAGGCAAAATGAACAAGTTTGATTGGAATAATCAACGATCGTAGTTACAGTATTTTAGTTGAGCTTCGTCTATCGGCAAATTGCAAATATAAATTTCAATATTGATCCCCCCTTCAAAATGTTCTATGGATCTACCTTATAGGTCAACTTTTACTTGAAACAGATTTAACATAGTGACTATATTTTTAAGGGTGGTTGGTTGATATCTTAAAATATATATCTGTTGCGTTTCAGTGAATTTTAAGATTGTGTACCTTCACAGCATATGTGTATGCTTCCATTTTGATGACAATGTCTCAATAGAATAAATTAATGTATTTAACTTATTAATTTATATAATTGATAAAACTGGTAAAGTTTTCAAATACACATAAAGGAACAGTTCCGTTTCCCCTGTACTATACTCCCCCCTGCTAAATAATATTTTTTCCGCCTTGGAGGTGACATCCCGTCCACTCTCCTTTTATCCTTTAAAATACAATTGTGCTATGTACCGTATATATTATGTTTTAATCGTCAAGTTTGACCCTTTGAAAAACCCTCCAGCCACAAGAACTAATGGTTGAAGGTAATAATATATGCAGATATTGACATTCGTGCTAGTTCTCTGCACGTACATCAATTTTTCTCAAGTTTTTTTAAGATTTATGTTTTGTTTCGTTTCGTTTTGTTTCGTTTCGTTTCGATCTGTTTCGTTTTGTTTCGATCTGTTTCGTTTCGTTTCGATCTGTTTCGTTTCGTTTCGTTTCGATTTGTTCGTTTCGTTTCGTTTTTGTTTCGTTTCGCGCTTTACAGGGACCCATGGATTACTTACTGGTCATTCGAACCTGTAATATGATAAAGATTACTGGTCCGAACAAATTATAACTGGTCCGAAGAATTTTTACCTTTTTTTTCTCAATCAGTGATCGGAAAGGCAAACTTGCTCAACCTTCCACTAAGACTTCAATAGGCCATCTTTCTTCATTACAGGGCCTTTCCAAAAATGATATATATAAATTTCCCAAAGGCTTTGAAGACAATGTACATGTATGTACAAAACATCAGACGTTAGCAATATTTGTTGTCGTGAAATTCCCAATTTTATCATTTCCAATGAGTTATCTACATTACACATGTACCGTATCACAGAGCACCTAAGACCAAATTTTCGGCCAACTATCCTGTATTTTTAAAATCATGTCCATGTTTGAACAGCTATTTCATCATTTCAGTTTTGGTGATATTAGGGAAGAGGGGGGCTACAATTGACATTTCTGCACAAATTTTATTACTTCAATTTGTACCCACTGACTGGCCACTTAAAATGACATGATAATTTTACGGACGAACGCATAAACCTTTAGGTAGATAAGATACGTAAGTGGACGTTGGAGATTTAAATCACAGGCGCAGAAGGAGGATAATAAAGAATGTCAAAGAAAAATCAATATTGTATCATAATAGCAAGGACTTACAAACAGTTTATATGTCTTTGATAATAGCAAATTGTCAGTGAACAGAAGAATTTTGTGTTTCTGACTGGCCATGTACAGTAAGCTGTGATCCACACGTTATTGTCACCAGTTTTATATCTACGTTTCAACTTTTATACGAGTACAGGACTTCGGGTACCTGTAAAATGCGAAACGAAAAGAAACGAAACGAAATGAAAACGAAACGAAATGAAATTGAAACGAAACGAAATTGAACAAAAGTTACAAAACGAAACGAAATGAAACGAAACAAAATGAAAACGAAACGAAATGAAATGAAACGAAATGGGAACAAAATAAAACGAAATTTATTTACTGGTTAGTTTTTTGGGGGTAGGGGTGGGTGCGGTGGGTTTGGGGGTGGGGGTTGAAATATCTGTTTTGAAAGTGAAAATGAAAGATCCAGAGGGAATCGGGCGGTCAGGATACCCTTTTAATATAAGTAATTAAGTATGAAAAGGAAATTAGAGTATAAGTGAATATTCTATTTTCAATTTTTTTCAAAGAAAAGGGGTAAATTTTAAAGGGATGAAAGGGCGAGGTTTATATATTAGAGGCGCAAAATTGTTCGTTCAAGCACAAATACCACAGAGAAGCAAGGAAAAAGAATATCTTGCTATATTCAATGTTGAACCAGTTTGACACTTTTTACAATTATTATGCATTTTTATTTCATCATTATTTCTGGGGTAAGGATTTGAAAATAAGATATTCACAATAATAATCTAATTCATTTTCATATTTAATTATTTATATTGAAAGGGTATCCTGACCATCCAATTACCTATGGATCTCACTTTTAAAACAGATATTTCAACCCCCCCTCCCCCCCCAACACACACCTCTCCCCCTCCCCCGTAGAAAAATTAACCAGCATATAAATTTGGTTTCTTTTTACATGTATATGTATTTCGTTTCATTTTGTTACTATTTCGTTTCATTTTATTTCGTTTTGTTTCATTTCGTTTCGTTTTCATTTCGTTTCGTTTCGTTTTGTTCAATTTCATTTCGTTTTCATTTCGTTTACCTTTCGTTTCGTTTTGTTTCGTTTCTCTTCGTTTCGCATTTTACAGGTACCCCAGGACTTCAACCAAGAATGGACATCGTAGTCGTAGAATAATGCGCACCAGGGAGCAGCGAGTTGCCAATTTTATTGGTCATTTTTATCAGAATGGGATTATTAAATGTAGTGATGAACCAATTGTCGCCGACAATCGATTGTCTATCGCTAAAATTCTTTCGATTCCGATTATCGATTTGAATTTCGTACAATCGATTGTCGCTAACAGGAAGGTGTTCTACGTTGAGGAATTTACTTTCCTCTTTTCACATGTCACATAAACCGTCAATTGTTGTCTTACCTGTAAACAGGTAGACACTTTGAAATTGAATGCTTTATATTTCGTTTTCAGCAGAGTCTTTTTGAATTTTATACCGCAAAATAAAATTTTCTGTCTTTTATGTTTTATTTTCATGGAATATGGTTTTTCCGATTTAAATCGATAATCGATCGTTTTACACTTTCCTATTATTTGCCGATTATCGATTCCTAAAGGCCTTCCGATGTACAACACTAATTCTAATATCATTATGACTTGAACTTTTCTCCCTTTATGTACCATAGAACTCCCCTGGTATAAAATTTCCAACAAACCTCCAGTGCGCTAAGCTCCGCTCATTCACGTCTATATTAGAATAGAAATAAAAACTAGCTAGCCGTGATTCATTGTCCAATGATTCCACTCGTCTCATGAACCAATGAAATTATCACCTCGCCTCTTCGTGGCTCGGTGATGATTTGATTGGTTCATGCGACTCGTGGAATTCCTGGACAATGAACCACGGCTAGCTAGTTGTTGTTGCACGGTCTACGTTGTAGACGGAAATTAACACCTTTCCAGACGGTGCAATAATTTTCATTGTGTAGCAATGATTAGATTTATGATTGAAGTAATGATTGAATGATTGACGGAGTCGTGGACTGACTACCATGAGTAGTTTTCTTTAGCTGACAATGAAGAATTATCCAATCATTGGCGATCATTGTTTGATGGCCTAACAATTGCCGTGCAACAAATGGGTTATTCAACTGCTCCTCGGGCTACGCCCTCGGAGACAGTAGAATAACCCTTACTTATTTCTTAATCAAATGTCGCAAGGCGCGTGGCCTTCCCAATCACTGGATCTATAAAACGTTTTAAACACTCAATGACCACATGAGTTGACTATCTTCGTAGAAAAAAAGTGAAACAGTTGAAAATGATACTGACACGGAACGTTTTTAATTAAGACTTTTTAAAACTACTAATTGAGAAATATTTCTGGTCATTTGGACCGACAATCACAACATTTTCATCGTTCCGAGCAGATTTTTACCGGTCATGCAGTGTTCACGAAGGTGTTCAGATTTTTACCAGACATACCGGACAAAAATTTACCAGACCAAATAAAAAGAGTAAATCTAGTATAAAATAAAAACCAAATAAATGTACATGTGTGTTGTCAATTATTTTACTGTATGTTTAAAATAGTTCTCATGGAAGGGGGGGGGTCTAATCTAATCTTGAGTTTTTTTGGTTCCAAGAAGGCAAGTTTCACCTTTCAAAACAGGTTAGAAATCATTTTCAGATGGTCATAATCTTACATGAAAACTATGTCCAGAAGTGGAAACTTTTATTAACCCCCACCTAAGAGTGGTCGTCTTAAGTTGGTCACTCAGTAGATGTAACACATATGTATTTACCGACATACAGGTCATACATGCAACAGATATGTATTTACCGACATACAGGTCATACATGTAACACACATGTATTTACCGACGTAAAGGTTTTCTCATCCCAGTTGCAACATGTGCACATGACGTGAAATGTCAATGAAATCGAGAAACTACGGAAGCATAGAGGGGACGTGTGCAATTTTTTTATTATGTCGTGGCCACGAGATAATAAGTCGTGGCCACGACTTATTTTCTCGTGGTCACGACAATTATCTCGTGGCCACGACTTAATATCTCGTGGCCACGACTTATCAACTCGTTGCCACGACTTATTATCTCGTGGCCAAGACATAGTTATCTCGTGGTCACGACTCATTAACTCGTGGCCACGACTTATTATCTCATGGCCACGAGATAATTATCTCGTGGCCACGACTTAGTAACTCGTGGACACGACTTTATATCTCTTGGCCACGACATAATCCTTTGTTTCTATTGGTTGATTATCTCGTAAGCACGACTTACTAAGTTGTGGCCACGAAATAATTAACCATCAAAAATCTGTACATGAAGTTTATATTTAAGATTGATTTTTAGATATTTATACATTATAATCCTATTGTGGTCTTATTGTTTCTCTTTAGCTCAACTGAACAAATATGCAGAGCGCCATTGTTATACCTTGTTACGTGTGCTAGCACAAAATTTTAAACTTGATCTTACATTTTTACCTTATGACCTTGACGTTTGACCAACTTTGCATATGTTTTTTTTTTCTCCTTTTCTTCATTTTATCCAACATTTTGATTATAACATTTCACACAAAAGGAAAGGGGGTCAGGCAATCTCCTCCCAGCACCTTCTTTTTGTATAGATATCTTCAAGGGCGTAGGAGCAGGTTAGTAATATGGCATGAATATAGTACAGCCCATTGCAAAGAAGGAGCACCAAGTTAGCGTTTGAGTGAACGCTTTTCAGAACAGCGCTGTCAAAGTATTCTAACGGTAATCATACCTAGTAATGACAAGGACTGGACATCCAAGTAATGGCGCGTGACATTTAACGGAGAAATTTGTTGAATAGCACAATATGCGAAATAATGCTATTAAATCTTCGTTTTATAATCAGTTTTTTTTTTTGTAAATATTGATATTGTAAATATTGAAGGACGCTTACTCCTCCCGGGCACCTGCATTCATTCGGGAGTTCGCGATTCCCTTGTTAATGGAGACTTCCACAATTATACCATATTCCTAAAAAGAAAAAGGCGCTCGACGCCAAATACCCTCAATGACATCCGCCCCTTACATTTCTCTCACAACAAAAAGGCGGATATCGAGCGCCTGTGGGTTAGAATAGAACAGGATTCGATACTTTCTGCCTGGGAACGTGTCGTTCTTCGAAAATTTTGATTATTTCCTGCCATTTATTTGATTCATTCTCAATGTTAGTGGGGATAATAACCTTATAATGCTTTCTAAGGATAGCTGTGTCGGCCAGAATTAGACGGGACCTCTCCTTATATCCATCAAAAAGATATTTTCCTTGATTGGAATTGATCAAAAATGGTTTAATCTTTGCTTCAAAACTTTGATTTATAATTTCTTCCATTTTGATTTTAGCGTTTAATTCAGCTTTGAGCTTTTTCATCAGACCTTCAGCTTAATCCCTAGCAGAAGTCAGCTCCTTAAGTTCGAGCTTTGCGTTCTCGTGAGAAGCGAGATTTCCACAAATTCGTACATCATCACACTGTGTAGCTTTGCAATTACGCTTATTGTGCGATTTTGAAATGCGCAAATGACAGTTTCCGCAAAGAGGAATGGTTTTATCTTCTGCAACCCTTACACTGTACTGATCTTGCAGAGATTGCACTTTAGAACATAGCTCCTCATATTCAAACTTCTGATTCTTATATTCGTCATCTTTGACCTTTATGTCTAATTGTATCGGACTTAAATAAGCTTGTGCATTATTAAAGTTAAGACCTTTCCTCGCAGGCGTGGTTACATTGTGTGATACACGTATGTCGGAAGACTTGTTGCTGACCAATGGCGAGCCTTCAAAAACTTTGACACTGATCAGCGGATTAGGCCCGAATTTAGAGTCATAAACTGCTGCACCCAAAATTTTCGAGAATGTTTTCTCGCCAGCATCGACCAAATCACCCTGATCATCGCGAAATGTAATCTTCATCATTTCTGCATGCATGTTCTGAAGGGCAGGAACTTCGTTCCGAAGTTTACTGCAAAATCCCCAAAATCCAAAATTCTGAAGTTCCATAATTTCAAAATCCACATACATGCAACGTTCTCTGCCATGCGACTGAAAATGAACCTTAACGTCCAGCCTAGTAGCATCTACTATGTTCGCCATAACGTAAATTTTATGCTTTATTCCTTAAAAGTTAAACGATCTGCAGGAATAGATCATGTACGCCCAGCAAATGAAGTTCTCAAATTCAGGTGCAGATGTAAGTTCGTGGGAAGAAGATTTTTATCAATGTAAATATACATGGGCCCCTGTCCATATTTCCCCTTTTTTTGCCACTGAAAGATAATCCCTTAATAGACGCGGCAATAAAATTTTACACAAAACGAAACAACACCACAGCGGAATTTAATATCGATACATTGGTCAAACTTCCTGTCATGTAATTATTATGGTCAATTTATCACAGCATGAGGTCATTTAGATCTTTATCATACATGTTATATGGTACATGTACATCTATATATATTGATAGTTTACACTGTTACTGTTAAGGTACACATGGCCGCTCAAAAAGAAATGGAAATGTCAAAATCCAAAAAGGGAAGATTATGCAAATTTGGAACAAGCCTTAGTGCTGATTTTCGATTAAATATTATTTCAAAATTAAAAGACTTTGGTGCAAATTATGATACGGGATTATACCGCGGGGAATTAAAGCTAAGGTGTCAAAGGAATTATTGATTGATAAAAATTGTGTAACAAGAGCATGGCTGTCTTTGATAAATGACAAACTCGTTGAATCAAAACCTAAAGGACCAACCAAAGGGTCTACAATGTCGCTGGACCAAAATGATTTACATTACATTGAATTATTAACAAGAGCCCCAGGGGGCACAACGCTCACCTGATGCCCATGCACGCTCTAATTGACATACTGACATTGAATACTGATAGTGCCAGTACCAGGATTTTAGCCCACAACCTTTCTAAAAAGATTTTTGCCGGATGCAGACAAGTTTTTTTTTCAGACAACCTTTAAAAGTACAAACAAGAGAAAATAGTCACATTTCAAAACAACAACTTTTTTACTGATTTGAAAAGATGGATTATGCGATCCAAAGTCATATGCCCAGCTAGTATAGTTTGATTATGCAACATCAAAAATAAAATCATTTTGTAAAATTCCACATTAATGTGCAACAGAAACAGAATAAAACAATGAAATGATTTCATAAATTAAGTTTATTTAAAATTGAACACCAAACCTTTCATTATTAATAGCTAGTATGCCAGAAAATAATAAAGCCTGTGTTTGTGAAACACGAATGCCCCGCGGTGGCATCTTTGTTGGTATAAACACCATTTTCTGTTAAGTATGTGAGAGGTCAGGGTCAGAGTAATGTTGGTATCAACGGAAAGATCTTATCACAAAGAATACACATGTACAATATGAAAGCCCTATCACTAACCATTCAAAAGTTATGCCCAATGTTAAGGTTTTTGAAAAGTAGGTCAAAGGTCAAGGTCACGAGGTCAAAAATTTTGGTATCAATGGAAAGGTATTGTCACAAGGAATACACATGTGAAATATGAAAGCTCTATCACCTTCCATTCAAAAGTTATGCCCAATGTAAAGTTTTTCGGACAAACAGACAGACGGACAGGCCAAAAACTATATGCCCCCGTATCTTTGATTCCGGAAGCATAAAAAACAAAGACTTTTCGGTTTTGCCTTTATTCATATTAAATTATACAGAAATCTATGAATGAGAGCTTTTGAATAGTATTGATTTCATCTTAATACATGTAACGTACAGTCAAAATCGTGTTAATCCAATTAACACAGACAAGTTGTTAGCGGACAATATTAATTCAAGTGAGTTGTGCAGAAATTGAGCCAATTTATTTTCCAAACAGCAGAGTATCAAACCTCATGACCCAGTGAAGCCACTTGGACAAATTATTTTCGGTAAATATGCTGAAATGCGGCGCTTGGAAATGTATTTTTAGCATATTGAATCAATAGTCGTGATAAATTTAACTTCGAACTTGATCTTGTCTTTTATGCAATCTACAGATAGGTTTGAAAATATGCAAAATTCGGAACATTTTCGATGAGGACGCAGAGTTCCTGTAAAAAAAGTGAAATTTGCGAAAAAAGGACATGCATGACCCCCCCCCCCCCCTTTTTCTTTACATTTTTATGCGTGCCAAAGATTCGCAATCAAAAAAGACCAATTTTACAGACTTCCGGGCATTTCAAGTCAGTCAAAATTTTTAGTGTGCACCTTTTTATTTCCAGTAGTTACCCCTACTAAAGGGGCAAGGAGGTATTGAACCAATCAAATCTGTAACACAAGATATATGGCGACTATGTTTACCATAGATACAGAAATAAGACAGAGAAAATAATCATTAAATAGGGAAATTGTTCTGAAATATGCATGTATGAAAAAAAAAGCAATCCAAGGAATGCTTGTGTCGCCTGCGTAGCGGATTTTTTTTTTATTGAAATTAGGTCAAATATCAAGGGCAAGGTCACTAGGTTAAAAATTATGGAATGTTTAGAAAGGTCTTTTCATAAGGAATACAAATGTGAAATATCAAAGCCCTATCACTTACCACTCAAAAGATATAGCAAATCATAGATTTGTTGAAAAGTAGGTCAAATATATAGGGCAAGTGCACGAGGTAAAACATAGGTAATCACAGATTACGAAGCTCACCTCGTGACAGCAAAATTCAATTCAAACATATTTCTTAGTACATGTATATTGGCTTTTAAAGGCAAAACCACTCAAGTAGGTCAAGGTCATTTTATGAAAGATTGATCAAAGATACATCCAATATGCAAGTTTGGTACATGTATCACTTATACTTTGCTCAATATTGGCTTTTAAAGGCAAAATCACTCAAGCGGAAAAAGTAGGTCAAGGTCATTTTATGAAAGTTTGATCAAAGATACATCCAATATGCAAGTTTGGTACATGTAGCACTTATATTCTATAGACACCAGTGACATTCACATGTATCAAAGAGTGAAAATCTGAATGCTTGCAACTGCTTGTAATATTATTTATTTAATACTCATTTCCTTAATTTTTACTATAGTATCTTGTAATGTTCATATCATGCCCTTACGGGCCCTTCTTTAGGTAATAAAGCATATCTTATCTTATCTTATCTATACTCTGCTCAATATTGGCTTTTAAAAGCGAAATCACTCAAATGGAAAAAGTAGGTCAGATGCTGCATCCGATGCATGGGTCCATCTCGGCATCCAAAGATGAATCACTTGTGCAAGTTTGGTTACTGTAGCATTAGTACTTTGTCAGATACTGAGCTACCCCAAACTTCTTATCCAAATCACTCAAGCGGAAAATGTAGGTCAGATGCTGCATCCAATGCATGGGTTTACCTCAGCATCCAAAAATGAATCACTTGTGCAAGTTTGGTTACTGTAGCATCAGTACTTTGTCAGATACTGAGCTACCCCAAACTTCTTAACCAAGTCACTCAAGTGGAAAATGTAGGTCAGATGCTGCATACGATGCATGGGTTCACCTCAGCATCCAAAGATGAATCACTTGTGCCAGTTTGGTTACTGTAGCATTAGTACTTTGTCAGATACTGAGCTACCCCAAACTTCTTAACCGGACGCGGACGCGAACGCGTGGGGTTATAGCATAAGCTCAGTCAACTTCGTCGAGGTGAGCTAAAAATGATGGTATGTGAAGAAAGGTCTTGTCACATGGAATGCACATGTGAAATATCAAAGCCTATCACTCAGCAATCAAAAGAAATAGCCAATCTAAGATTTTTTGAAAAGTAGGTCAAATATCTAGGTCTTGGTCATGAGGTCAAAAGTTATGATATGTGTAGAAAGGCCTTGTCACAAGAAGGAATACACATATGAAATATCAAAGCTCTATCACTTACCAATCAAAAGATATAGCAAATCTTAATTTTTTTGAAAAGTAGGTCAAATATCTAGGTCAAGGTCATGAAGTCAAAATTATGGTATGTGTAGAAAGGTATTGTCAAAAGGAATACACAAGAGAAATATCAAAGCCCTATCACTTGCCAATCAATAGATATAGCCAATCTTGTTTTTTTTTTAAAAAGTAGGTCAAATATCTAGGTCAAGGTCATAAGGTTAAAAAATATAGTATGTGAAAAAAGGGCTTGTCACAAGAAATACACATGTGAAATATCAAAGCCCTATCACTTACCAATCAAAAGATATAGCCAATCTTAGATTTTTTGAAAAGTAGGTCAAATATCTAGGTCAAGGTCACGAGGTCAAAAAATATGGTTTGCGTAGAAAGGTCTTGTCACAAAGATTACACATGTGAAATATCAAAGCCCTATCACTTGCCAATCAAGAGATATAGCCAATATTAGATTTTTAGAAAAGTAGGTCAAATATCTAGATCAAGGTCACAAGGTCAAACATTATATGTGTAGAAAGGTCTAATCACAAGGAATACACATGTGAAATACCAAAGTCCTATCACTAATCAATCAAGAGATATAGCCAATATTAGATTTTTAGAAAAGTAGGTCAAATATCTAGGTCAAGGTCACAAGGTCAAAAATTATGATATGTGTATAAAGGTCTTGTCACAAGGAATACACATGTGAAATATCAAAGCCTTATCACTTACCAATCAAAAGTTATGGGGTGTGACACCCAAGTGTGACAGACAGACGGACAGACGGAGGGACGGATGGACGGACAGACGAACAACGGACAAAGTGATCCCTAAGTGTCGCTGTGCTTCGCAGGCGACACAAAAAGTCAACATCTTAAAAATAAATTCAGAGTATATTTGATAGCGTATGTGGCCAAGTTAATTCGAAGTATGAAAATAAGTACACAAAGCACAAACTAGCTATAGCTTGTCCTATTTTAAAAATCATTAAATATCTAAAAGTTGATATTTTGACAAAATTCTTTCACAGTTTCATTTCTAGCGATAAATATAAAAATAGAAAGAGAAAAAAAACTGAAAAAGGGAAAAAAAATTGTTGGGGTCCCGCCGGGGTTTGAAGCTACTCCCCATGGGTCCATTTGGCATGGAAAACATACATTATACCTATGTACAATCTTAAAAAATATTCCTTAAAAATCCAAAAGTGGATATCTTGACAAAATTCTTTCACTTGTAGGGTACCATGCATGAGTACCTCATACCTACAAATTGTCATGACAATCTGAAGAGTGGTTATAGAAAAGAAGCAGAAAATGTATGAAAATCAACCCCCCCCCTTCCTTTTTACATAAGAAAAAAATTCATAAAAAATCAAAAAAATAAATTTTAAGCATAAAATACATATCAAAGCATTAAGTAAGTTAAATATGATAAATATGTAGTAAATGAGTGTGTAAAATCATACACTTATTGAGTTATTTAAAGAAATAGTGCAAAAATGTGCATTTCTGACAAAGTCCGAAAAGACGTCAAAAACGCGTCAAAAATTTGACTTCGAAGTGGAACCAAAAATAACAACACTTCTTAAGACATCTCTCTAGATCATCCTGATGCTTTCGGTTTGTCGATACATGCTTCGGTTCTGAAGAAGAAGTTTGTCAAAGGAGGGTACCCCCCGTGACCTACTTTTGGCTGTGGTGGCGCCACCTGTTGACAGATCCGGACGAAAAACAACAACACTTGTAGGGGACCATGAGTACTTCATACCTAACAAGTTTCATCAAAATCCCTTCAGCCATTCTGGAGAAGAAGTTTAAAATGTGAAAAGTTTACGACGACGACGGACGACGACGGACGACGACGGACGACGACGACGACGACGGACGACGGACGACGGACGCAACACTATGACAATAGCTCACTTGAGCCTATGGCTCAGGTGAGCTAAAAAGGGAAAGACCATCTATTTCTTTGAGAGAAATACATAATAAACTTTTGGAAAATTGCAATAAAATTATTCATGAATCAACGATATCTCGTGCTTTAAGACAAAATCTAGCAGCAGGTGAATTTACACGAAAACGATTGTGCAAACCAGCAAGAGAACGTTTCACAAGTGATAATCTGAAATATACCGAGGCTCTCGTGTACTATTATCACAGAAAAATGTTCATCGTATCAAATATTTCGGCGAAGCTGGATTTAATTCTCGCGACTGTAGTCCTATATATGGACATGCGCTACGGGGTGAAAGAGCCGTAGACGTTACATGTAGTTCAAACGCTAAATCTACCAATTTAACACTTAACCTCGTGATCGGGGTAAACGGTGTGGTTCATTGTAATGTTGTTGATGGTGCTACTGATACTATCCAGTATTTAAACTTTTTTACCAAGCTATAGACTCCTATACGGATGAGGGATACCACACCTTGGTTCCCGGGGATATAGTTGTCGTTGATAATGCGCCAGTTCATCGTTACAGTGGCGGAAATGCGCTCTCTGTGTTTTTAGATTAATTTGGGACCGAAAAAAATGTTTTCAGCAAAATTAGACAAATCATGCAACGAAATAAATTTAAACAATTGATTGAAACTAATCTAGAATATGCAATTTTCAAAAGCGTGTCACAAATTTCTCCAGTTGATTGTAAAAATTACTGCACGTATCTCGGATATCTGAATATGTAATTGTGAATTTTTGCTAAGGCCACTTCTTGTTTTTATTCTGTTTGCGTCCTTTTGAAATTGAGAAAGCTACCAGCCATCAATGTAGAAAAACAAAGAAGCATATAAAACAAGGTTCCAATTTCATATAATGTGACTATGAAATCCGACAGAAACTTATTCATTTGATTTGTATTAACAGATTATAGTTCACAAAAGAATGATAGATTTAATGCAATGTCTTGAATTATAACAGCGCTTTTTGGTTACTACATGGAAAAAGATAAATCTAACAATTTCTCTTATTTTTGTAGAAAACACATTTAATTTTCACAGTTTTCATTATCTTAATTTTGTTTTGTTTTATGACTTTGGGCTTAAAACCTACCAGCACAAGGACGCAAAACAGAAAATAACAAAGAAATGGCATATGCATTTATATTTGTTTGGTCACCTGTTACATCCTTTTTAATGGACATATTTGCTATTCTGAAGCGATTCAATCATTTCATTAAGTTGTATATTACACTGAAAGAGCAAGAAATAAATAAACATTATTCAAATCCAAATCGCACTTTCTGTTCGTTGCTTTAAGGGGTAACGAGTGGCTGGTAAGCGAGCTAACTCGCACAGTCAATTCCTACATTTCTATCTGTGTTTAACCGTTTTCCTATAACAAATTGTTGGCACTTTTCTATTATTGATGGAAAGGTGTATCAAAATTACTGTCATAAACTTCAAAATCGCTCATATCTTCAGTTTAATATCAAATTACTGTAAAAGATGTAATACAGTATTAAGATTTTTTTTTATTCTGTCATATATACGAGCAGACACTCATTACCCCTTAAGCCGGGATTCCACTGTCGCGAATGCAGAGGCGATAGAGCTACGGTTAGGTGATTTTGTTTAATCGAAGCGCATTCTCCTCTCAATCGCGGACATTTTTGTCTCATCGTGTCACTATCGTGTCATGTTCTCCTGCATTCTCCTCTGTTCGCGGCACCGACGCGAATGCTTCAAACTGCTTAAAACATTCGCGTCTTAATTCTTTTTTTTTTTTTTTTTTTTTTTTTTTTTTTTTAAGTTTTCTACACATGCACACATTGTCTACATAAATGAATATGCATCATATATGACATTATGATTGATTTTATAATAATTCTAAGCCATATATATGAATTACTACGGTACTGTAATCAACTCAAGCACTCAACTTTCACTCTCAAAAACCACTCACACTTAAGATAAAACAAAAAATTCAATCTTCTATTTTCTTTGCCCTTTTTACTATTGAATATGGATATGGCTTAATGGATTAATTTAAATAGAATTTCATATCAGGGAAAAGGAGTTTGTTGTTACTAACTAACAAAAGAAAAACAAAAACAAAAACAAAAAACAAAACAAACAACACAGAAAGAAAGAAAGAAAGAAAGAAAGAAAAACATTAATAGCATTGAGGTGACAAAAAAATAGGGAATTTGTGTGTCTCAACATTGTTCAATGAGAATCCTAAGAGGACCCCATCTCTTATCAAAAGACAAATATTTATTTTGTCGCAAATACATAATTTTTTCAGCTAAAAAGTAATTTTTCAGTTCTATCATAAAAGATGGGAATGATGGATTAGATTCTTTAAGTTTTTGTTTGTAAATATGGTACTTAGCAATTAGAATAATTATGTTTGTATATAAAAAAGGAGTTTTTATTCCAAATATTTTTTCCTTTATGTTTATCTGAAAACTAATATTATTGTTTAGAAGCCATCTCATTATATCTTTCCATAATTTGTCTGTAAAATGACACTGTGCGAACAAATGTACTATTGTTTCAGGGTTCTGTTTACAAAAAGAGCATAAATTTGAATCAACAATATGTTGTTTCTGTAAAAGATAATTTGTTCCTATACATCTATGAATAATTCGTATTTGCATCCATCTTAATTTTGGGTCTAAAGTGGTTTTAAAAGGTAATAAGTTGTTAAACTCCCAAGTTCTGGTATCATTTGTTATTTCAATTTCATTTCCCCATTTTTCTATGTAAGAATATTTACATTTTTTTTTCAAGGTTTCAATAAATGTTTCATAAACTGATACTTTATTATTTTTATTTCTAACTATAATTTTGATATATTCTGGGTAAAAGGGTCGACAAACTTCAAAATTTCCTTGTTTTAAAACTGGCCATTTACCTAAAAGTGATTCTCTTATTCCATAAAAGAGTGTTATCGGAGGATGGAAACTATATTTTTCACAAAATTGATAAAAAGACATCAAATTTCCATGTGCATCGAGGAAGTCACTAACATATCTTATTCCTTTATCAAACCATATTTTATAAAATATGCTTTTTTTATCAATTTTAACATCACTATTATACCAAAGTTCTGTTGAGGACATATCATACTCATTAATTATATTTGATTTGATTATCGTTCTAAATTCATATAAATTAAGCATACAATCTTTCCAAAATAGATTCTTCAATTTATTTGCAGTAATTTTAATAAATTCTTCTCCAAGTATAAATAAATCTTTATGTTTGCACTTAGCTAATTCTTCAAAGAGTTTAGTCCAAATTTGAGTTTCTGATAACAATAAGCGCTTGATCCAAGTTAATTTCATTGATTTTACAAAGGAGCTTACATGAATCATTTTTAATCCCCCATTCTCATAGTTCTGAACTAACATATTTCTTGATATTTTATCAGGCTTTTTATCCCATATGAATTTATACAATTGCTGTTCTATTAGCTTTAAAAATTCCTCATTTGGGTTGGGTAGTGTAAGAAATAAATGAGTAAATCTAGGAAGAAGTATGCTTTTAACAACTGTTATTTTGCCTAAAGGTGTTAATTTTCGTTTGGTCCATGTTCCGATATAGGAGCGTAATTCATCTAGCTTATTTTGATAGTTTAACTTTATCATATCACACAAATTAACACTAAAAGTAATTCCAAGAAAGATAAATGGATCCTTAGACCATACTAAAGGAGTATCCAAGCACAATTTTAAATTCTTATTTTTCCCTACTCCTAGCCATATGCATTTGGTTTTCTCAATGTTTGGTTTTAACCCCGAGTATTTTGCAAATTGATCAAGAAGATTAAGAGAATTTCTGAGTGAATGTTCGCTACCATCTAAGAAAAGTCCCGTGTCATCTGCATATTGCGTAATTTTTAACTCCACCTGACCTATTATGATACCCTTAATATTTATATTTTTTCGAAATAGTATTCCTAAAATTTCCACACACAAAATAAAGATATACGGTGATATTGGGTCCCCTTGTCTACAGCCCCGCCCTATATTAAAGAAGGATGAAAAGAAACCATGTTGTATTACACATAATTTAAAATCATTATTCAAAATATTTATAAAGTGTTTAAATTTTTGACCAAAATTAAAAAATTCCAAAACCTTATTGATAAATTTCCACGAGACCGAATCAAACGCTTTTTCAAAGTCAATTAAAAGTAATAATCCCTCCTTATTTTGTTCTTCTAATAAGTGCATTACATCATATAATTGTCTAATGTTTTCTCCGATAAATCTTCCTTTTAGAAATCCTGTTTGATTCTCGTTAATTAAGTAAGGGAGAACATCTTTTAACCTTTTAGCTAATACATTAGAGATTACCTTATATGATACATTTAATAAAGATATGGGACGCCAGTTTTTGATATTTTCCCTAGGTTTGTTTCCTTTTGGTAAAAGAGAGATAATGCCCATTTTTTGTGAAATAGATAATTCCCCTGTATTTATACTATGCCATATTGATCTACAGAATAAATTTTTTAAGTCGGGCCAAAAGAATTTATAGAATTCGGGAGAATAACCATCTGGACCGGGGCTAGTTTCATTTTTAAGGTGTTTAACAGCTTTAGCAATTTCATCAATTGTTATATCTTTCTCTAAAATTTCCTTATCTTCCTGCTTAAGTTTTGGAACATCATAGTTTTGTAATAAATCTTCAAGGTCAACATCAACTAGACAGTCATCTTGATCAGAGTATAATTTTTCATAAAATGATTTTATTTCACCTAATATTTCTGTCTGATTTATACAACTCTCTCCATTATCTTTATTTAGTTTAAAAATATTTTTGTTCGTATAGTTTCTTTTTTCAAGTGCACAGAAATATTTGCTAAGTTTTTCCCCATTTTCTATCCATCGGGCTCTTGCACGCAAAATCATACCTTTAAGTTCTGTTTTTCTTAAATTTTCCTGCTCTGTTTTAAGTTCATGTAGATATGCTTCTAGTTCTTCATTTTCTATGTTATGTAGCCTTTTTTGCACATCAATAATTTTTGTATCAATATCTTTAATTTTCTCATCCTTTTTACGTTTTATTTCTGCACAATATGGGATGGTTATAGCTCTTATATTCAGAAGGGTCATTTCAAATAACATTTGGTCATCTATTCTGAAATGTATATCTTTTTCATCAATTTCTTTTAGATTATCTCTATTATAGACTAGGCAAGCATACTGCAGTTTTGTTTCATGTATGGAATGTTTTACCTTTTCAATATATACTTTATCAGAGAGAAGCGAATTATTGAATTTCCAGAAACCCTTACCACGATTAAAGTCAGATAGTTTTATTTTCAATGTTACACATGAATGGTCAGTCCTATATCCTGGGAGTATATTTGTGTTTTCTACCAATGTAAGAAGAGATTCTGAGATAAGAAAATAGTCTAACCGTGCACGTTTTACTGGGTTTGTTTTTTTCCATGTATACATTTTACTTTCCTGATTATACAGTCTCCAAACATCACATAAAGATAGCTCATGTTTTAAATTTCCTACTTCTTCAGCAGATTTTGGGTTATTTCTGTTTCTGTAGTTATAACAATCTTTTTCAAAATCCATAACTAGGTTCATATCCCCACATATTATTATATAATCACCTTGCTTTTCTATAATCTTTTCTTTTAAATTTATATAAAAGTCTGGTTTATCTTGGTTTGGTCCATATACATTTACAAGGGTAAGTATGAATTTCTTTTCTATTTCTAAATTCAGAATGATATAATTTCCTTGACTATCAACTATTTTATCTACTATTCTATATTCAAAATTGTTATTAAAAAGAATTGAGGTTCCTCTTGAATTGGAGCTTCCATAACTTGATATACAATCAAAACCCCACTGACTTCTTACTATGTGTTCAGATTCTTTTATAAAGTGCGTATCTTGAAGACAGTATATTGAATAACCTTTCTTTCGCAAAAAATCAAATACATCTTTCTTTTTATGTATATCTCCTAAACCCCTACAATTTACAGAGAGTATTTTCAAACTACTCATGATAAAAGATACCTGGTATAAATATATATGTATCTATGTAGAAGTGTAAACAAAAGAAAAAGGCAGACTCCATTACTCTCATTTTTTGACTGAAAGGGCACAAGTAAATCATGTAACTCACACACACGTATATACACACACTCAACCACACACAGAACTTTCATACTGCTGACTCTTACAAAGAGGGATAGAAAGAAAAACCAAGTGTTTTCAAGAAACGTCTAAGTTTGCTTACTTGCCTTACAGGAATGTTATTTCTTTACTAATTACTTGGATTCAAAGAAAAAAAGACGGTCTGGTCTCTCTCTTGGCGATATTTACTTCGGAAACTTACTCCGGACATATAATTAAACAAGAGCCCCAGGGGGCACAACGCTCACCTGATACCCATGCACGCTCTAATTGACATACTGACATTGAATACTGATAGTGCCAGTACCAGGATTTTAGCCCACAACCTTTCTAACAAGATTTTTGCCGGATGCAGACAAGTTTTTTTTTCAGACAACCTTTAAAAGTACAAACAAGAGAAAATAGTCACATTTCAAAACAACAACTTTTCTACTGATTTGAAAAGATGGATTATGCGATCCAAAGTCATATGCCCAGCTAGTATAGTTCGATTATGCAACATCAAAAATAAAATCATTTTGTAAAATTCCACATTAATGTGCAACAGAAACAGAATAAAACAATGAAATGATTTCATAAATTAAGTTTATTTAAAATTGAACACCAAACCTTTCATTATTAATAGCTTGTATGCCAGAAAATAATAAAGCCTGTGTTTGTGAAACACGAATGCCCCGCGGTGGCATCTTTGTTGGTATAAACACCATTTTCTGTTAAGTATGTGAGAGGTCAGGGTCAGAGTAATGTTGGTATCAATGGAAAGATCTTGTCACAAAGAATACACATGTACAATATGAAAGCCCTATCACTAACCATTCGAAAGTTATGCCCAATGTTAAAGTTTTTGAAAAGTAGGTCAAAGGTCAAGGTCAAGGTCACGAGGTCAAAAATTTTGGTATCAATGGAAAGGTATTGTCACAAGGAATACACATGTGAAATATGAAAGCTCTATCACCTATGCCCAATGTAAAGTTTTTCGGACAAACAGACAGACGGACAGGCCAAAAACTATATGCCCCCGTATCTTTGATTCCGGAAGCATAAAAAACAAAGACTTTTCGGTTTTGCCTTTATTCATATTAAATTATACAGAAATCTATGAATGAGAGCTTTTGAATAGTACTGATTTCATCTTAATACATGTAACGTACAGTCAAAATCGTGTTAATCCAATTAACAAAGACAAGTTGTTAGCGGACAATATTAATTCAAGTGAGTTGTGCAGAAATTGAGCCAATTTATTTTCCAAACAGCAGTGTACGGTGTATCAAACCTCATGACCCAGTGAAGCCACTTGGACAAATTATTTTCGGTAAATATGCTGAAATGCGGCGCTTGGAAATGTATTTTTAGCATATTGAATCAATAGTCGTGATAAATTTAACTTCGAACTTGATCTTGTCTTTTATGCAATCTACAGATAGGTTTGAAAATATGCAAAATTCGGAACATTTTCGATGAGGACGCAGAGTTCCTGTAAAAAAAGTGAAATTTGCGAAAAAAGGACATGCATGACCCCCCCCCCCCCCCTTTTTCTTTACATTTTCATGCGTGCCAAAGATTCGCAATCAAAAAAGACCAATTTTACAGACTTCCGGGCATTTCAAGTCAGTCAAAATTTTTAGTGTGCACCTTTTTATTTCCTGTAGTTACCCCTACTAAAGGGGCAAGGAGGTATTGAACCAATCAAATCTGTAACACAAGATATATGGCGACTATGCTTACCATAGATACAGAAATAAGACAGAGAAAATAATCATTAAATAGGGAAAATGTACTGAAATATGTTCTGAAATATGCATGTATGAAAAAAAAGCAATCCAAGGAATGCTTGTGTCGCCTGCGTAGCGGATTTTTTTTTATTGAAATTAGGTCAAATATCAAGGGCAAGGTCACTAGGTTAAAAATTATGGAATGTTTAGAAAGGTCTTTTCATAAGGAATACAAATGTGAAATATCAAAGCCCTATCACTTACCACTCAAAAGATATAGCAAATCATAGATTTGTTGAAAAGTAGGTCAAATATATAGGGCAAGTGCACGAGGTAAAAACATAGGTAATCACAGATTACGAAGCTCACCTCGTGACAGCAAAATTCAATTCAAACATATTTCTTAGTACATGTATATTGGCTTTTAAAGGCAAAACCACTCAAGCAGAAAAAGTAGGTCAAGGTAATTTTATAAAAGTTTGATCAAAGATACATCCAATATGCAAGTTTGGTACATGTAGCAGTTATACTTTGCTCAATATTGGCTTTTAAAGGCAAAATCACTCAAGCGGAAAAAGTAGGTCAAGGTCATTTTATGAAAGTTTGATCAAAGATACATCTAATATGCCAGTTTGGAACATCTAGCACTTATACTTTGCTCAATGTTGGCTTTTAAAGGCAAAATCACTCAAGGGGAAAAAGTAGGTCAAGGTCATTTTATGAAAGTTTGATCAAAGATACATCCAATATGCAAGTTTGGTACATGTAGCAGTTATACTCTGCTCAATATTGGCTTTTAAAAGCGAAATCACTCAAGTGGAAAAAGTAGGTCAGATGCTGCATCCGATGCATGGGTCCATCTCGGCATCCAAAGATGAATCACTTGTGCAAGTTTGGTTACTGTAGCATAAGTACTTTGTCAGATACTGAGCTACCCCAAACTTCTTATCCAAATCACTCAAGCGGAAAATGTAGGTCAGATGCTGCATCCGATGCATGGGTTCACCTCAGCATCCAAAGATGAATCACTTGTGCAAGTTTGGTTACTGTAGCATCAGTACTTTGTCAGATACTGAGCTACCCCAACTTCTTAACCAAGTCACTCAAGCGGAAAATATAGGTCAGATGCTGCATCCGATGCATGGGTTTACCTCAGCATCCAAAAATGAATCACTTGTGCAAGTTTGGTTACTGTAGCATCAGTACTTTGTCAGATACTGAGCTACCCCAAACTTCTAAACCAAGTCACTCAAGCGGAAAATGTAGGTCAGAGCATAAGCTCACTCAACTTCGTCGAGGTGAGCTAAAAATGATGGTATGTGAAGAAAGGTCTTGTCACATGGAATGCACATGTGAAAAATCAAAGCCTATCACTCAGCAATCAAAAGAAATAGCCAATCTAAGATTTTTTGAAAAGTAGGTCAAATATCTAGGTCTTGGTCATGAGGTCAAAAGTTATGATATTTGTAGAAAGGCCTTGTCACAAGAAGGAATACACATATGAAATATCAAAGCTCTATCACTTACCAATCAAAAGATATAGCAAATCTTAATTTTTTTGAACAGTAGGTCAAATATCTAGGTCAAGGTCATGAGGTCAAAATAATTGTATGTGTAGAAAGGTATTGTCAAAAGGAATACACAAGAGAAATATCAAAGCCCATCACTTGCCAATCAATAGATAAAGCCAATCTTGGTTTTTTTTAAAAAGTAGGTCAAATATCTAGGTCAAGGTCATAAGGTTAAAAAAATATAGTATATGAAAAAAGGGCCTGTCACAAGAAATACACATGTGAAATATCAAAGCCCTATCACTTACCAATCAAAAGATATAGCCAATCTTAGATTTTTTGAAAAGTAGGTCAAATATCTAGGTCAAGGTCACGAGGTAAAAAAATATGGTTTGCGTAGAAAGGTCTTGTCACAAAGATTACACATGTGAAATATCAAAGCAATATCACTTGCCAATCAAGAGATATAGCCAATATTAGATTTTTAGAAAAGTAGGTCAAATATCTAGATCAAGGTCACAAGGTCAAACATTATATGTGTAGAAAGGTCTAATCACAAGGAATACACATGTGTAATATCAAAGCCCTATCACTAATCAATCAAGAGATATAGCCAATATTAGATTTTTAGAAAAGTAGGTCAAATATCTAGGTCAAGGTCAAAAGGTCAAAAATTATGATATGTGTATAAAGGTCTTGTCACAAGGAATACACATGTGAAATATCAATGCCCTATCACTTACCAATCAAAAGTTATGGGGTGTGACACCCAAGTGTGACAGACAGACGGACAGACGGAGGGACGGATGGACGGACAGACGAACAACAGACAAAGTGATCCCTAAGTGTCGCTGAGCTTCGCAGGCGACACAAAAAGTCAACATCTTAAAAATAAATTCAGCGTACATTTGATAGCGTATGTGGCCAAGTTAATTCGAAGTATGAAAATAAGTACACAAAGCCAAACTAGCTATAGCTTGTCTTATTTTAAAAATCATTAAAAATCTAAAAGTTGATATTTTGACAAAATTCTTTCACAGTTTCATTTCTAGCGATAAATATAAAAATAAAAAGAGAAAAAAAACTGAAAAAGGGGAAAAAAAATTGTTGGGGTCCCGCCGGGGTTTGAAGCTACTCCCCATGGGTCCATTTGGCATGGAAAACATACATTATACCTATGTACAATCTTAAAAAATATTCCTTAAAAATCCAAAAGTGGATATCTTGACAAAATTCTTTCACTTGTAGGGTACCATGCATGAGTACCTCATACCTACAAATTGTCATGACAATCTGAAGAGTGGGTATAGAAAAGAAGCAGAAATGTATGAAAATCAACCCCCCCCCCCCCCCTTCCTTTTTACATAAGAAAAAAATTCATAAAAAATCAAAAAAATAAATTTTAAGCATAAAATACATATCAAAGCATTAAGTAAGTTAAATATGATAAATATGTAGTAAATGAGTGTGTAAAATCATACACTTATTGAGTTATTTAAAGAAATAGTGCAAAAATGTGCATTTCTGACAAAGTCCGAAAAGACGTCAAAAACGCGTCAAAAATTTGATTTTGAAGTGGAACCAAAAATAACAACACTTCTTAAGACATCTCTCTAGATCATCCTGATGCTTTCGGTTTGTCGATACATGCTTCGGTTCTGAAGAAGAAGTTTGTCAAAGGAGGGTACCCCCTGTGACCTACTTTTGGCTGTGGTGGCGCCACCTGTTGACAGATCCGGACGAAAAACAACAACACTTGTAGGGGACCATGAGTACTTCATACCTACCAAGTTTCATCAAAATCCCTTCAGCCGTTCTGGAGAAGAAGTTTAAAATGTGAAAAGTTTACGACGACGACGGACGACGACGGACGACGACGGACGACGACGACGACGACGACGACGGACGACGGACGCCGGACGCAACACTATGACAATAGCTCACTTGAGCCTATGGCTCAGGTGAGCTAAAAACCAAAACTGTACGAGCTACGATCCGGATGTTCTAATACTGTCCAAAAGAAAACGATAACATACCGTCTTTCTTTCTTATACACTTAATAAATAATCATCATTTTATGTATTTTAAGTATTTGTTACTTGTTAGAAGTCTACACGAATAAACATGGAGAAAAAAGACAAACGTTTTATATGTCACATATGTTATATGTTATGTATATGTACAAGTATCGTGTAGTATAAACTACTTATAATACGTCTTTCATAGGTAGAAGCGCAGGTAATACATATTGATTATATAATCATTCACAGTGCTATGAAAAAGAAAAGAATTTAACGCATGAATGTGTCTATCGTTGTGATAGATAAACTGTACATAGGGGTCAAGTTACAGGAGTGCACGTATGTCACATTTACTAGGACTGCTGCGATCCATTTGGTCCTGTGCGCCTCTGTCCTTTTTTAATTTTAGACTCAATATCATCACCAATATCAAACTTCATACGTCTATCGCTGCCTACGATTTTGCCATAGACACTGCCATTAAAGTAATAAGATTGTTCAATATCATCGTGTTGACTTAAACGTTGAATGAGCCCCGAGTTTCTGTGCGTCACATCATCTGCGAATCGGAGGGGGGCGGCGATGCGTTTCACGACTGATCTCTGTTTCATTATTCTAGCCTTCACGTTACTATTGACAACTTTTAGCAAAATCGGACGTGGGCCATCGTGTTTACCGGTCGGAATGCGATGCACTGCGATGATCTCCTCCTTATTTAAAGCAACATTAGCTACATCTCGTAACATGGTAGTGACCTTTGACTCTGTGTCCTCGGCTGGTTGCTCGGCCATACCGTAGATTTTGATGTTATACTTTCTGCTATATTGTTCATTTCTGTTTGACTGTACCAAAGCTTCATGTGCGATAATCGATGTTTCATTCATCACCTTTTTTATTTCTCGTAAATCTTTCTCTCTATCAGCTAATTTTTCTGCCAATATTTCTTTATCATGCGTTAACCCGTCTATCTGGTCTTGTAAGTAACCTTCCTTTTTTCTATGTACTTCTTCTAGGTCACTTATCCTTTTCGAAAATTCTTCCCTGGCATCTTTCATTAATTCTTGTACTATAGATCTCACAATAACCTTCAAATCACCAACTTTTACAGTTTCGTTTACTGCTTGTTTTATTTCGTCGATTTCATTTAGCTTTGTTTTTATGTCTTCGAGTTCATTGATTATTTGTACATTAGAGTCATCTAAGCTGCTATTTGAACGTTCGCTACATAGCCTTTTCGATTGTTTAGGTTGACTTGAACTGCCCTTTTTGGATCCGTTTGGGTTAAAGTATTTCGACTTACCCGACGCCATTGTTGGTTATGTGTATATATGTGTAAGTCCGACGGGTAATCACCGTTACATAACATAAAATAAAAAAAACCTCCAAAATCGTCTTTAACGTATCACTTTTTCCCAGCAACGTTAGAAATGTTTCTGTTAACAAAATTCTTCTCCAAATAATCACCTTTAAGTCAATATTTCTCCTGTTTTTGCAAGAAGTAACGGAGGTCTCAAAACCGTGACACTTCCCCTGACGCCATCTTGGTTTTTTTTTCCGCGTCTTAATTCTTATTCGCCTCACACTCGCGGCAAATGCGCAGCGCATTCGCCTTGCATTCTCCTCCATTCGCGGCGCGTTCTCCTCACATTCGCGTGCATTCTTGTTCCCAACGTGGAGGAGATTGAGCCACGATAGAGCCCTGATAGAGCCACGACAAGAAAGAATCTGACGAAAATGTGATGCGAATGCGCCGGGAATGTGACGCGAATGAAAAAAATCAACGCGATTCAACCACGATCTTGACACGATAGTACTACATACGCGCACGACAGTAACAATAATAATTATCTCAGAGTTGATGTAAAAGTGTGCGAAAACTTCGACAATGCCTTTCAAGAGAAAACAATCTGGAAAGGGGTCAAAGTCGACAAAGGGTATTGATGCTCCTAGATATGTCAAATGATTTTAATTTTGCTCTTGTCACATTCTTGTCATGATCGCAGCGCTATCGGGTTAAAGTCGTGTCTCAATCTCCTGCATCGCAGCGCTATCGGGTTAAAGTCGTGTCTCAATCTCCTGCATTCGCCTTTCGTTCGCCTCAGTGTCTTTTTATCGTGGCACATTCGTGTCACATTCTTCTCTATTCTTATCACACTCGCCTCACTATCGTAGCGTAGCATATTCTTGTTGCATTCGCGGCGCTATCGTATGCCTATCGCGCCAAGAAATACTTCATGAGAACAGACAAGAATGTGACACGATTGTTCATTCCCCTCTGATCGTTGCTCATTCTCCTCTACATTCGCTACAGTGGAAGCCCGGCTTTAGCGGTTGATATTCAGGTGACACAATATAGACCCGTTATACTCAGATATGAGATCATTTTCCGCTTGAACCGGCAAGATAATTGTTGATTGAATCGCTCATGTAATGGTTAGAGTATAGTTTCGAGTTACCAAGTGATTTGGTAGCTTCGAGCGCAGCGAGAAGCTACCAAATCACGCGGAACGAGAATACTTCAACACCTCGAATAATTACAAATCGGTCATCAGTAATGATTAGAAAATTACATAAACTGTTTGAAAGCGTTAAAAATGATTTTAAATGAATAAGAAACTGAATAAAGTAATGATTAGTAAATTACATGAACATTATCAGAATGATTGCACAATAAAAGTCTCATTTTTACAATATCGCAGCATGTATCCTGTCATGAAAATTCATTTTTAGTTAAAAAGTGTACACATATTCAATACTGACGATTATTGAAAATGAATTATCTTATACAATGGAAGTCTAAAGGAAACTACTGATAATCTTGAAAAATCAGCGGTGGGAAGCAGGTGAAATTAATCTAATTACATGTACACATATTTAGAAAATTGATTAGAAAATGAGTTCAAACTGAATTATCAGTATAATTGAAATGAGGATGTAATATATTTTTTCTTTTTGTTTTTAAAATTGCCGGTCGAACTTGAGTCACCCTCCCTCTGAAAAGAAAACATTCTGGGTTATCATTGCTTTTATTTAAAAATTATTTTTTAACAAACACATACAGATGAAATAACCAAAACATTTTTTTTTTTTATTGAAGGAAACAATTCCATGGACTTATTTAGATTTTTTCTGTGAGGAAAGAGAGGGGTTACAGACTCTGGTTTTGTAAAAATGAAATAAAACACAATTACGGGAACAATCCAGGTGGTCCTGAACCCCCTCTTGAACCGCGCTAACATTTTTGACAAATTCAACAGAAAAACAAGAGGCCCAGGGGCCACAACGCTCACCTGAAAACTACGTAAACTAAGCATATCAAACAAAAAGAAGTTTGTAAGAGGAAAATAACCAGACTTCAGAGTGGAACAAAAATTAACAACACTTCTTAAGACATCTCTCTAGATAATCCTGATGCTTTCGGTATGTCGATACGTGCTTCCGTTCTGAAGAAGAAGTTTGTCAAATGAGGGTACTTCCCATGACCTATTTTTGCCCGTTGTGGTGCCACCTGTTGACAGATCCGGACAATAAACAACAATACTTGTAGGGGACCCTGATTACTTCATTCCTACCAAGTTTCATGAAAATCTGTTCAGCGGTTCTGGGGAAGAAGTTGAATATGTATCATAGGGTCATTTCGACTAGTAACTAATTCAAGTTAAAAGCATTTATTTATTTCGTATTTTTATAAAAGTAAATTTTATTTTCTTTCACTCATTTTTATCAGAAATTATTAACTTCTTTTTGGATAACAGTATTTTTGTATTATATTTATAAATCGTCTTAACTATAAAATCCGGCTTTCAAATCATGAAAATACATGTCAAGTAATCCGCGATCACCATGTTTTCCAAACATCCAAGCCGTTACTTCTCAATTTTCTATTGTTTATGTTTGGCAACTATTTTTGAAATAAGAGCTTGGTGTTTGAATGAAATTGTTGAAACTTGTTGTGTCACCGCTAAAGTGAAAAGTCGGCTTTGAGTAATTACCGCTAATTGTCCTAACCTGGTTTTAGATAGTTCCGTCCGGCGTTTTGACTTCACTAAACGTTCGGACACCAGAAAATAAAGATAGAAAATACAGAATTATCTCATCATTTTCAGGTAGGACATTTTGTCTATTTCATAAAAGGTTAATATGGTTTTATTTTAAGTTAAATTTCAAAGTAACGTATGTCACTACTTTCTATAAAATTCTCTTATATTCCGTTAAGGTTTTACTATAATTTTTAGAAGTCATTTTTATATTTTATGCCACTTTTATGTGATTTACATTGATGAAATGAAAGAATTAGGATTCCAACAACTTTATTATAAATTGAAGAAGGTTAATTTCCGTTACATGTATCTTTCTTTAATTTTGTTAACATGCATTTTATATATGTGATTATGTTTGTTTACTTTCATTTTTGGTTATTGTTGGAAATTCTTTTGTACGGAAGTATCATTCAAATGTTACACTATTTTTGGACATCATTTTGGCAAAACCTCTGTTAAGCGAGTAGTCTCTACATTTATGCAAATTCCCCATCAAAATAACTTTTATATTTGACAATTTGTTTTTCTATATCATATGTATTTATACTAAACGTTCGGACACCAGAAAATAAAGATAGAAAATACAGAATTATCTCATCATTTTCAGAAACAACAGAAATACGTTATCACCGAAAAAGGCAAAAAAAAAAAAAAACCCGGTGATATATGTATGAAAATCATCTCCCCCCCTCCTTCTTCTCGAGTAATCTAAGTAACCCGAGACAGACAGTTATAAAGAAGCTAAAGCAAAATCCTGCTAATCACTTACAGCCTTCTCCCCCTCCTTTCACTACGTTATGTAAATGTGAACTTCTGTTTTTACATTAATATTTTGAGCTGCTCTCAATATTTTAATTTCAAAGTTATATATCTAAGTCTTCACAAGATGAATTTGAAAATACTTATTCATCTTTTTTGAATTATTTAATTTCCTTTTGCATACTCATTTAATAATTTAAAATATATAACATTCAAATAATCGATAATCCAAGAATACATATATCTATATTAAAGAAAGACAACTCTTGCATACATGAGTTCTGCTGCCTCTTATACGAAACTAAAGTTACCAGGGTTTAAAATTCCTGATATAGATAAAAGAAGTATCAGAACTTGAACCCACAAGTCTTGTGTCAATTTGCACAATAAACATATCTATTCATGATTGAAAAAAATACTGATAAAATCTGTTCAGCAGTTCTGGAGAAGAAGTTGAATATGTATGAAAATCACCCCCCCCCCTTTCCTTTTCACATAAGAAAAAAAAATTCATAAAAAATCAAAAAATTAAAATTTTAGTATAAAATACATATCAAAGCAATGCTCAGGTGAGCTAAAAATTGTTGGGGTTCCGCCGGGGTTTGAAGCTACTCCCCATGGGTCCATTGGGCATGGAAAACATACATTATACCTATGTACAATCTTAAAAAATATTTCTTAAAAATGCAAAAGTTGATATCTTGACAAAATTCTTTCACTTGTAGGGTACCATGCATGAGTACCTCATACCTACAAATTGTCATGACAATCTGAAGAGTGGTTATAGAAAAGAAGCAGAAAGTGCATGAAAATCAACACCCCCCCCCCTTCCTTTTTACATAAGAAAAAAAATCATAAAAAATCAAAAAAATAAATTTAAGCATAAAATACATATCAAAGCATTAAGAAAGTTAAATATGATAAATATGCAGTAAATGAGTGTGTAAAATCATACACTTATTGAGTTATTTAAAGAAATAGTGCAAAAATGTGCATTTCTGACTAAGTCCAAAAAGACGTCAAAAACGCGTCAAAAATTTGACTTCGAAGTGGAACCAAAAATAACAACACTTCTTAAGACATCTCTCTAGATCATCCTGATGCTTTCGGTTTGTCGATACATGCTTCGGTTCTGAAGAAGAAGTTTGTCAAAGGAGGGTACCCCCCGTGACCTACTTTTGGCTGTGGTGGCGCCACCTATTGACGGATCCGGACGAAAAACAACAACACTTGTAGGGGACCATTAGTACTTCATACCCACCAAGTTTCATCAAAATCCCTTCAGCTGTTCTGGAGAAGAAGTCGAAAATGTGAAAAGTTTACGACGGATGGACGACGGACGGACGGACGACGGACGCCGGACGGCACGCTATGACAATAGCTCACTTGAGCTTTGCTCAGGTGAGCTAAAAAAAAACAGCGGATTCAGAAATTTATAAAAAGGGAGGGATGTCTAACCTCATTTGCAATAGAACAGGTCCCGTGTTTATGTTCCTTTTCTAAATGAATATAATTGAAATAAGATTTTTAAAAGAGTCCATTAAATATTCCTTAGAAATCAGCTTGTATCAGCAGATCAGTGGCGAATTAAGGCGGCGCGAAAGAAGGGGGTATTAATTCTTTATTCCTTCCAAAATCTTACATTTTTCTAGGTTTAATGACAAATTTCAGATCCTTAACACACACACCCTGATCCGCACTTGTATTTTAAACAAATCCTTTTCCTCGACCACCCCCCCCCCCCCTCCCCAGAAAAGGGGTTTCTGGATCCACGATTTTTTAAATGATATACATTACAGTCATTATAGCGTAATTCTCAAAATATTTGTTGGAAAATTTTAGCAAATATAACAAAATAGTTTGTTTTATTTCTATATTATTAGGGAAAATTAACACACAGAAAGTTTTTGATTTGATAATTCCATGGTACAATGACTCTCTGATTTGGTGACCAATTAAACCCATTGTGAGAGGTGTGAAGTATACACTAAATGGTGCTCGTTCTCTGCAAATGGCTGAAATATATAGCATGAATTTAAAAGGTGGTCTTTCTTCAACAGAACAAATGACCATATATCCGATTCTTGTCCTTTTAATTCATTTTTTGGTCTTCTTTAGGGAGAAGGGGAGAGGGGGGGCTAGTCAAATTAAATGTATCCCCTCCTACTATGCAAACAAGATAACGAAATTACATGCATGTACAATATATCATTATGACACACAATTGTCTGCGACCAGTGGCGGATCTAGAATTTTAGATAGTGGAGGGGCGAGGGCAAAGTCCAGTTTCAAAGAAAATTTCTACGGAAAACTGAAGAGCGAAAATAGAAATACTTCTATTCCTTCCGCTCGGTTCCTTGATAAATGACTTATATGATTGAAAGATGATTGGCAAACATTTTTCAGAGTAAAAATGAAAATGAAATACAATTACACATGTACTATCTAATTTCTTTATCAATGTATTTTGGGTCTCTAAATAAAACTCAAAGTCCATGCATATTAAAAAAAAAATTCGTGGGAATGGGGGTGCATTGGTAAAGCTCAACAACGTGAAAGTGATAGTAACCGAAACCAGCGAGCGACAGCGTGCCAACAATTTTTTTTTTTCAAATACATGTACTGACAGAAAAAAATCGTAATTATTTAGAATTTCAATGTTTCAATGGCGTAGCTCTGCCTGAAAAGGTGGAGGGGCACAGCATCCAAAACATTCTAACAAGCAAAAAAAAGGGGGGGGGGAGGGAGAGGAAGAGATTTAAAAAAAAAGGGGGTGGGGGGTTCATGTTCTGAATGCAAAAATTTTAACATTTCTGGTGCAATTCTAAATTTTAAGTAGATGAATAAATGTCTGGCGAGCGGTAGCGGGATAGGAAATTTTTTTAGCAAAATATTGACTTATCAGAAAATACTTTGTATACCCTCTATCATTAACAAGTACATGTAATAATATTCCACATAGTTTGAGTAAAATGACTTCATGTACATTGATAAAGTAATATGTATAAAGAATGGATCAGAATTGCGAGCGGTAGCGAGGCAAAGAAAAAAATTTGAAAATTGACCGAAAATTGTAGATTTATGATACGAAATGTTGCTATTTTAAACAATATTAATGCATCATAAAAGTTTGAGTTTGAAAAGTGGGGGGGGGGCATAAACATGGTTGTGCCCCCCCCCTTTTCAAAGTGGGGGGATGTGCTCCAGCTGCCCTCCCCCTTCTCCTACGCCCTTGATTTTAATAGCAATTAAATTAAGAACTTTTAAAAAAAAAAGATATTGACCGCAAAAGGGGAGGATAGGGATCGACCCACACAAACGCACTAGATTCGTTATTGATCCATTCAAGCAGAGCAAAGAAAAAAAGTGCATGAGCTGAAGATAAGCATGATATAAAATACGGTGATTGGGCGATCCACTGTCCTCCTCCTCTAAATCGGAGTTACTGTTTTAAGAAAAAGATGAAGAAATAAAACGTAAGTAAACGTAAAATAAAACTCGCATATCAAATTGAAAATATGCTGAGTAAATCTGTCGAAACCCCATCGCTGGAGAATAGTTTCGCCCCCTGGACCTTGACATGATTATTCGATCGAACGGACGCGACTACCAATACTAGTAATTCTTCTACATTATTTACAGAAAATGGTGTCTATCCGGAATTTGTGAGCACAACCCACTGTTAATCTGATACATACATAGGTCTCTTAGAGTCTAGACTCTAAGATGTATTAACACAGGAAGCCTTCAAATAAGCTCAAATTTCATCTGAATTCAGTCATAAAAACAAATATATGTAGTGATTTTTTGTCACAAATAATGTTTCACATGAAAGTGGAGCTTCTGTCATGACGAAATCACTAAAAAGTTAATTTAACTCTATTTGATTGTTTAAGAAATATACAAAAGTCAGGACAGCAAACACGAAAAAGCCAGGACATTCAACTTTTTTTTAAATTTTGGCCTTTCCGCTTTGTATTGCCGCTTTATTTCTCGAGAAAAATATGGACGAGAAAATGGAATTCAATCAAAAGAGTCGAAATCTCTCAATTAAATGAAAAGTAGACATTTAGTCTTACAATGGATTTACAATGTGTAATGGAAAGATACGTATCTCACGCTTATCTACACGTCCGTTTGTTTAAAAAATATGAAAATTTGCCGATTTCGCTAAGTACGACAATGACTCTTGGAATATTTTTCCAGTGAGCTTATATGACTTTAAAAAGAAACAATAAAACGCATGTAAAAATTTCTAAAAATAAACTCAGTCACTTTCTTAAATACACGATTTGGATATTCACTAATTTCATTGGTTAATTATTTCGTGGCCACGACTTAGTAAGTCGTGCGCACGAGATAATCAACCAATAGAAACGCAGAATTATGTCGCGGCCACGAGATGGTAACTCGTGGCCACGAGATAATTAACTCGTGGCCACGAGTAAGTATGTCGTGGCCACGAGATACTAAGTCGTGGCCACGAGTTACTAAGTCGTGGCCACGAATTACTAAGTCGTGGCCATGATATAATAAGTCGTGGCCACGAGATAATTATGTCGTGGCCACGAGTTAGTAAGTCGTGGCCACGAGATAATAAAAAAGTCGCACATGTCCCCTCTATGCTTCCGTAAGAAACAGACTTTCAGACTATGAGTAAGTCGTGGCCACGAGATACTAAGTCGTGGCCACGAGTTACTAAGTCGTGGCCACGAGTTACTAAGTCGTGACCACGAGTTAGTAAGTCGTGGCCACGAGATAATAAGTCGTGGCCACGAATTACTAAGTCGTGGCCATGATATAATAAGTCGTGGCCACGAGATAATTATGTCGTGGCCACGAGTTAGTAAGTCGTGGCCACGAGATAATAAAAAAGTCGCACATGTCCCGTCTATGCTTCCGTAAGAAACAGACTTTCAGACTATGACTATTACCTTCACGTGTTACTGAATGTGGACATACAATGTAAAGAGATACATGAACTAAGCCTGGTTTACTGTTACTGAATGTGGACATAAAAAGATACATGAACTAAGCCTGGTTTACTTACATTATCCATTCTTTACTGTCTTATAGCTGTCTAACGTTCACAATATGACGTTTCACGAGAACTAATAATTTCCACCAAACGACAATCATGCATAGCAGATAACGTCACACAGCTTATCTCTATATATAGATCCTACCAAGAACGAAACTAACAACTTCTTGGAACTAACGATTTCAGAAAACCAGTCTTAAAATAGTCCATACATGTACATGTAGAAAATACGTTTTTCACCAGGGGCGGAAACAGGGTCTAGCTTTTAAGGGGGCGTGATGAATATAGAAAAAAATCATACAGAAAATGGGTAGTTTTGGTTCCATATTGGCTAAGAGCGATATCTGGAGGTGGAGGGGGGGGGGGTTGGGGGAGGGGCAAAGATTTGTAAGGCACGGACCATTTTATATTCTTGGGGGGGGGGGGGCTTGGGTTTTTTGTCTGAGCAAGATTATTTTTTTTCGCCCCGGACCGGGGCAAAATTATTTTTTTCTTGCAAAGTTGGAGCAAGGAATTTTTTTCTAACAATTGATGTGAATATTAAGAATGTTTGTGTTTTTTCAACGGAATTTTTTTATTTTTGCTGAAATTGCTCAAAACATTACTAAATTTTTATGTAAAAGTTGTATTCATCTGTAAACTGAGAGAGATAAAAGATTTGTACAATATGATATAATTTTCAGTAAACAAAATGTATATAAGGTCATGTAACATGTAAGAGGGCCTGAGGTGAGGCTCTTCTAGACAAATTTTCAAATTTAGAGATGTAAACTAGTGAAAAACTTAAATTCTCCTTCCAAGAATGTATATAAATTTTAGACTCTATGGTGATGCATGTATCTATTCATAGTAATAAATGATATTGATGATGTATTTAAGGAAGCCCCTTTTTTTCCAGTTACATGTATACTTTTGATATTTTTAAATATGAACTTGCCATTAAAGAAGGAAAGTATGGCGAGCCCAAAATTTTTTATACAAAGTGAAAACTGAGGCGAGCGAAGCGAGCCGAAAAATTTTCACGAATTTTAAGCGAGTTTCATGGTTATTCTTCAAATTCAGATTACTTGTAAGAGCAAGATTATCTTTTTTCTGTCACACCATAAGCAAATTAATTTTTGTCATCAAAATTCAGAGCAAAATTATTTTTTTCGAAAAAAACCCAAGCCCCCCCCCCCCCAGAATATCAAATTGACCGTGCCTAATGATGTGTTGTGAATGTATGTTTTCAATAAAGAAACCACGTATTGAAACTGATGAAAAATATTCATTTTAGGCCATACCAAATTAATTAAATGTTCTTCGGATTTTCTTGTGATAAAAAGGTGCGAGCGAGCGAAAATATAATTGTTTTATTAATTATTAAGTATTGCAGCTTTAAAGGTGCGAGCGAGTGAAATATTTACATATATTTTATATAAGGCATTTTATATTCGGGGGGGGGGGGGGGTTGAGATTTTTGTCCGAGCAAGATTATTTTTCGCCCTTGACAGGAGCAAATTTTTTTTTTTTTTTTGCAAAGTAGGAGCAAGAAAATTTTTTCTAACATTTATAAGGGGTGTGGCACGCCTGGTCTCAGAAAATGACAGTCACTAATTTGTGCAAGTACCTTTGTTTTAAAAGAAAATTATATCCCTTGATGTCCATGCTCATTGGTTGCCATGGCAACGGCTCAAGTAAATTTTCGTCCAAAATCAATGTTCTGAACCATCAAAATTAGTTCATTTTGAGGCAATTATAATATTGAAATATATATTTTTTTCTAATTTGATAAGTTACTAAAAGAGAATAATTCAGTGTATTACAATATTTCAACTGAGGAGTAGTTTTCAGCCCATTGACATACTTAAAGAGGCTCCCTAGTGAGGTCCCAAAAATGTTAAAACAATGCATATTTTGAAGCGATTTTCTCTTTTACAACCATGCTGTTAATGGGCATTATGTTGTGTTATAAGAAGACACTCTATATTATCATCATACTATAACATTTTTGGGGCTATTGAGTATAATAGTAGTAACCATGGAAACAAAATTGCTGATTTTCGATGATTTTATTGACAAAATCAACAAAAACGGTTAATGATCATCTTTAAATTTCTTTTATTATTAACAATTATTATTCTCAGGGATCAATTAATCAAATTTTATATTAAATTCAATATTTTGATTTATAAAAACGTGGTTACCATGGTTACATAATTCAAATATGGCTAACTTATAAAGAATAAAACTAAAAAGCCGTCGTTTTCCTGATTAAAATACATTAAATGACCTTGACTTTTTAAATGTCATTGACCTTTTACATACGAGTATTTTCGTCGAGAAGAATTATTATCCATGAATTTTGTGTCAATTGTTTAATAATGATAATTATATGACATAAGTATTTAACGCTAATTCAACAGTCAGATGACAATGATGTGATTAATGCTAAGTCTTGTCGATTATTTCCTCACCTTCTGGACAAGTTGTTCTTTTAGATGAAAATAATTTAACTATTCCCGTAATGTCTGTATAACGCCTATACAAACGTACGGCGCGAAATTTTATCTATAGCTGTATAGACAATGTCACCTATTATGACGTCACTAGCAGCGAGCGCCGCTACGTTAGACCTGTTCAAATATCACGTCGCCAGTTTTGAACTTGAATATCAACCACGCTAAAATGACTTCAATTGCAAAATAAACTAGATGATTAAATAGTGATTTAATTAAATTATAAGAAATGACTGTAATACTTTTTCTGTCTATCGATGTATAGACAAAAACCGATGCACAAACTATATAATCCGCTTCGCTTCGCGGATTATATAGTTTGTGCATCGGTTTTTGTCTATACATCTATAAATAACAATGAACACTCTATATCCACATATTTTCGGCCACTCGGCCTTTATCAAGTGGAAAAGCACGAATACAAAAGAATTCTACGTAATATCCATAACTGCTGGTAAACAAAGCCCAGCGTAAAATGAACAAGGCATGACGTCACACATGTGTTATGTGTGACGTCATACCTTGTTCATTTTACGCTGGGCTCTTGCATTGCAGGCGACATAAAAACTGTACATTGATATTACAGTGATATTGATGTATTTAAAGTATCATGCATATATGTCAAGAGTTCATGGTCAAATTGGAACAAGCTCTCTGTTTGTGAAACATACAAGCCTCGGATAGCAGCTTTGAGTATCGAAACAGAAGGTCAAAATCATAAGTCAAAAGTCACAAGGTCAAACTTTTTATACTAATAGCAGGACACTTTCAAAAGGAAAGCAAATATGAAATACAAATGTTCAAAAGTTTGAGAAAAGGTCAAATTTCAACGTCAAGTTCACAAAGTTCAGAAATGTAGGTCGAATTTCAAGATCAAGGTCACATTGCCTCTAAGATGAATGATCTTGTCATAAATGCATTATAAGTTATCAACATGTGAATAATAACACCCTTCCACTCATGCTTCAAAAGATATAGCCTAGTTTTAAACTAACTAATTTGCAAACCCCCCCCCCCCCCCTCCTCTCCTTGACTGTAATGTATCGATACCGAACTCGGCCTCGTTAAATTGATTCTTTTTCATTTATTTATTTATTCAATTCATTCCTTTATTTTTCCAAACGTTTCGGCCATTGGTCTTCATCAGTGGAATGTTTATAAAATTGAGTGTTCGTACTTGTGACGTCGGAGCGCCAAAACGTCGTAACGTAAATGGCGTGCAAAATGTTACTTTACCTGTAAAGGTGACTTTATTGTTTATTATTCAATTTATATATATTTTTTTACTATTTTTATTTCATGTATGTACTTCGCAATTCATAATATTTTCATGCAATGAATGGTTCAGCGGGGAGTACATGTCAGCTAGAAATACAAGCAAACAGGATCTTTAAAATTTTATGTTTACCTGAAAATTAGTTCAAAATGGTGAAAATCAGTGTGAATTTGGTGCTTTCTATCCTTTGTCAGATTTATATCCCTCCCTCCCAATCTCCTAAATCAACTTGTAATTGTTTTACTTTCTCATTGTTTGCGAATATTATCGGCGAATCTAGGAATCTTTGAAATTAAAATGGAGTTGAAGATTCTTTTTTTGGAAGACGAAGGATTAAATTATACAATGAGAAGGTTTTTAATTTCTTCTTTTAGTTTTGCTTTTTGAACATCTTAATTTGATTTAAAGAGTGAGTCACTGTCTGAATATATTAAGAAGGATTATAATACATCCGTGTCTAAATTCAGTCATTATAGAAGATGAATGATAATCAAAAAGACTTATATTAGTTTCATTTTACAAACTTGCTAATAGAGTAAGCTTGATAATTTTTGGAATGTAATTATTATAGCTTGTCTACATACCTAGATATTATAAAATAAAATAAAATAAAATAAAATAAAATAAAATACTGCATAAGAAAATAATTTACAAATTACATGTAACGCAACAGCAAATTCTTTGATGAAGAGTTATCTTTCCTACTATTTCACCTCTCGATAACTCATTTTCTTTCAACCCCACCCCGAAATCCCATATTTACCCCCTCACTTTAAATCCTACAAGCCGGACTGTCAAACTCAATTAAATCAGGGTGATATTATATCGACAGTCTAACAAAAAAGGTTAATATCAATTCCTTTCTCTTTCATATCTATAGTGTTCGGAGAACCCCCCCACCCCTCTTATCCACCGGGCAGGATCTGCGCAAGATTTTGATTTTGACGTTATTCATAATTCTTTTTATTTTAATTCTTCTCTTACAAAGATATTGTCTTATTTCCACTAAAGAAACAAGATAAACGTTACTTTTGGATTTAACAGTAGTATGGACCAAGATATCAGGGACATTTAGAGGATCAACCATGGGGCGGATAATTTTGACAAGATTTCTCACTATTTCTTAAAGCCGAATTTTGTCTCCGGCCCTCTGGGCTGTTTTTTTTCTTAGAATAAATACCATATTGGTTGCAAAATGCTTTATTTTTTTCGCCGGCACTTTGGGCCAGAATATTCTTTTGACAAAAATTCAAGCAACATTTTTTTTGGTAAAGTTTTCCTGCCCCCCTTCCAACCCCCTCCCCCCAAATCAAATAGCTATCTATCTTCTTATACGGCATCTGCCCTTTTCGGGTATTGCGTGCAGCGTGCGCGTCAGTGCTGTGAAGTTAAGACAAACTGTTAAGTAATTTACATGTTAAAAGAGGGATTAAAATCATGATTTCGGTACTAAGGTAGGACCTAAAAAGAGAGATGCTAGCCACTGCTGCCTTAAAGGCTTCTGGCTTTCCTTGCTCTACTATGTGCTGTGGTAGTTGGTTCCACTGCACTATGGCAAGAGGAAAAAGAGTTCTTATAAAAATCTTTGGTGGAAGGGATATGCCGAAAAGACTATTCCCTTACTTTTTAGAGAAAAAGGAGGGGACACATGATTTACAAATAATTGTCACAAAGAAAAATTAAAAATAAAACAAATTTATAAAAAAAAACCATTTGATGGTCATGTGGACTAGTCCGACATATCTGACCAAATCACACATTTGATGGTTATGTGCATATGTTAGGAAAATTTGGGTATCAATAGAGTACACCCATTCATGCAAAATCTGGGTCAATAAATGAAATACAATGTACTCTACTTCCCTTTTCTATTTTGTTTTTGTGTGGTATCATTTTTGTTGGTTCTCAGTAGGACAGGTTTTCAAATTCAAAACTGTGTAATCTTTGACTCCTTTCTGTTTGCTGCCATGATAGAATGCTGCCATAAGGTGAGCTTTGTAATCTTTGGTTATACTATGTTTTACATAGAAGCATGTTTACTTTTATCAAAACATTCCCATCTCAAATTGAATGATGTATTTACCCACCTTTTTGTATTTACAGTCAGATATTGCCATAATCACGTTTATAACGACAAAAAATACAGTTCTGCCAAAATCGAAAGAACAATTATCATAATAGATCAAACTAACGCCTATAATATGATAAAGACCAAAAAGACAAGAAATATCATGTGATAATGGTGGTGAAGTATAAAATTGAATATAGTTAAAAGTTGATCGAGGTGACATGTATGTGTTTGTAGTCATGTATGGTGTGAGGTGAGATGTATGTTTTGGTAGTCATGTATGGTGTGAGGTGAAATGTATGTGTTGGTAGTCATGTATGGTGTGAGGTGAGATGTATGTTTTGGTAGTCATGTATGGTGTGAGGTGATATGTATGTGTTGGTAGTCAGGTATGTTGTGAGAAAACATGTATGTGTTGGTAGTCAGCTATGGTGTGAGGTGAAATGTATGTGTTGGTAGTCAGGTATGGTGTGAGGTGATAAGTATGTGTTGGTAGTCAGCTATGGTGTGAGGTGAGATGTATGTGTTGGTAGTCATGTATGGTGTGAGGTGAAATGTATGTGTTGGTAGTCATGTATGGTGTGAGGTGAAATGTATGTGTTGGTAGTCATGTATGGTGTGAGGTGAGATGTATGTTTTGGTAGTCAGGTATGGTGTGAGGTGATATGTATGTGTTGGTAGTCAGGTATGTTGTGAGAAAACATGTATGTGTTGGTAGTCAGCTATGGTGTGAGGTGAAATGTATGTGTTGGTAGTCAGGTATGGTGTGAGGTGATAAGTATGTGTTGGTAGTCAGCTATGGTGTGAGGTGAGATGTATGTGTTGGTAGTCAGGTATGGTGTGAGATGATATGTATGTGTTGGTAGTCAGGTATGGTGTGAAATGATATGTGTATGTTGGTAGTCAGCTATGGTGTGAGATGAGATGTATGTGTTGGTAGTCAGATATGGTGTAAGGTGAGATGTATGTGTTGGTAGTCATGTATGGTGCGAGGTGACATGTATGTGTTGGTAGTCAGGTATGGTGTAAGGTGAGATGTATGTGTTGGTAGTCAGGTATGGTGTGAGATGAGATGTAGGTGTTGGTAGTCAGGCATGGTGTGAGGTGAGATGTATGTGTTGGTAGTCAGCTATGGCGTAAGGTGATATGTATGTGTTGGTAGTCAGCTATGGTGTAAGGTGAGATGTATGTGTTCATTGTCAGGTATGGTGAAAGGTGACATGTGTGTGTTGATTTTCAGGTATGGTGTAAGGTGACATGTGTGTGTTGATTTTCAGGTATGGTGTAAGGTGACATGTATGGGTTGATTGTCAGGTATGGTGTAAGGTGAAATGTATGGGTTGATTGTCAGGTATGGTGTAAGGTGACATGTATGGGTTGATTGTCAGGTATGGTGTAAGGTGACATGTATGGGTTGATTGTCAGGTATGGTGTAAGGTGATATGTATGGGTTGATTGTCAGGTATGGTGTAAGGTGACATGTATGGGTTGATTGTCAGGTATGGTGTAAGGTGACATGTATGGGTTGATTGTCAGGTATGGTGTAAGGTGATATGTATGGGTTGATTGTCAGGTATGGTGTAATGTTATATGTATGGGTTGATTGTCAGGTATGGTGTAAGGTGACATGTATGAGTGAATTGTCAGGTATGGTGTAAGGTGATATGTATGAGTTAATTGTCAGGTATGGTGTAAGGTGACATGTATGGGTTGATTGTCAGGTATGGTGTAAGGTGACATGTATCAGTGAATCGTCAGGTATGGTGTAAGGTAACATGTATGGGTTGATTGTCAGGTATGGTGTAAGGTGATATGTCTGGGTTAATTGTCCGGTATGGTGTAAGGTGATATGTATGGGTTGATTGTCAGGTATGGTGTAAGGTAACATGTATGTGTTGATTGTCAGGTATGGTGTAAGGTGATATGTATGGGTTGATTGTCAGGTATGGTGTAAGGTGATATGTATGGGTTGATTGTCAGGTATGGTGTAAGGTGATATGTCTGGGTTAATTGTCCGGTATGGTGTAAGGTGATATGTATGGGTTAATTGTCAGGTATGGTGTAAGGTGACATGTATGGGTTGATTGTCAGGTATGGTGTAAGGTGATATGTATGGGTTGATTGTCAGATATGGTGTAAGGTGACATGTATGGGTTGATTGTCAGGTATGGTGTAAGGTGACATGTATGGGTTGATTGTCAGGTATGGTGTAAGGTGATATGTATGGGTTGATTGTCAGGTATGGTGTAAGATGACATGCATGGGTTGATTGTCAGGTATGGTGTAAGGTGACATGTATCAGTGAATCGTCAGGTATGGTGTAAGGTAAAATGTATGGGTTAAATGTCAGGCATGGTGTAAGGTGATATGTATGGGTTGATTGTCAGGTATGGTGTAAGATGACATGTATGGGTTGATTGTCAGGTATGGTGTAAGGTGACATCTATGGGTGGATTGAAAGGTATGGTGTAAGGTGATATGTATGAGTTAATTGTGAAGTATGGTGTAAGGTGGTATGTCTGGGTTGATTGTCAGGTATGGTGTAAGGTGGTATGTCTGGGTTGATTGTCAGGTATGGTGTAAGGTGACATGTATGGGTTGATTGTCAGGTATGGTGTAAGGTGACATGTATGGGTGGATTGTAAGGTATGGTGTAAGGTGATATGTATCAGTTAATTGTCAGGTATCGTGTAAGGTGATATGTGTGTGTTGATTGTCAGGTATGGTGTAAGGTGATATGTGTGTGTTGATTGTCAGGTATGGTGTAAGGTGACATATATGGGTGGATTGTCAAGTATGGTGTAAGGTGATATGCATGAGTTAATTGTCAGGTATGGTGTAAGGTGACATGTATGGGTTGATTGTCAAGTATGGTGTAAGGTGATATGTATGGGTTGATTGTCAGGTATGGTGTAAGGTGACATGTATGGGTTGATTCACAGGTATGGTGTAAGGTGATATGTATGGGTTGATTGTCAGGTATGGTGTTAGGTGAAATGTATGGGTTGATTGTCAGGTATGGTGTAAGGTGATATGTGTGGGTTGATTGTCAGGTATGGTGTTAGGTGACATGTATGAGTTAATTGCAGGTATGGTGTAAGGTAACATGTATGGGTTGATTCACAGGTATGGTGTAAGGTGATATGTATAAGTTAATTGTCAAGTATGGTGTAAGGTGATATGTATGAGTTAATTGTGAGGTATGGTGTAAGGTGATATGTATGGGTTGATTGTCAGGTATGGTGTAAGGTGATATGTATGGGTTGATTGTCAGGTATGGTGTAAGGTAACATGTATGTGTTGATTGTCAGGTATGGTGTAAGGTGAGATATATGGGTTGTTTGTCAGGTATGGTGTAAGGTGACATGTATGAGTTAATTGTCAAGTATGGTGTAAGGTGATATGTATGAGTTAATTGTCAGGTATGGTGTAAGGTAACATGTATGAGTTAATTGTCAGGTATGGTGTATGGTGATATGTATTGGTGGATTGTCAGGTATGGTGTAAGGTGACATGTATGGGTTGGATGTCAGGTATGGTGTAAGATGACATGCATGGGTTGATTGTCAGGTATGGTGTAAGGTGACATGTATGGGTGGATTGTCAGGTATGGTGTAAGGTAAAATGTATGTGTTGATTGTCAGGTATGGTGTTAGGTGATATGTATGGGTTGATTGTGAGGTATGGTATAAGGTGACAGGTATGGGTTGATTGTCAGGGATGGTGTAAGGTGATATGTATGGGTTGATTGTCAGGTATGGTGTAAGGTGATATGCATGGGTTGATTTTGAGGTATGGTGTAAGGTGACATCTATGGGTTGATTGTCAGGTATGGTGTAAGGTGATATGTATGTGTTGATTGTCAGGTATGGTGTAAGGTGATATGTATGGGTTGATTGTCAGGTATGGTGTAAGGTGATATGTATGGGTTGATTGTCAGGTATGGTGTAAGGTGATATGTATGGGTTGATTGTCAGGTATGGTGTAAGGTGATATGTATGGGTTGATTGTCAGGTATGGTGTAAGGTGATATGTATGGGTTGATTGTCAGGTATGGTGTAAGGTGATATGTATGGGTTGATTGTCAGGTATGGTGTAAGGTGATATGTATGGGTTGATTGTCAGGTATGGTGTAAGGTGATATGTATGGGTTGATTGTCAGGTATGGTGTAAGGTAACATGCATGTGTTGATTGTTAAACGTCTTTAAATTCAATAGCATCATTTAAAACCTGATAAATTTACAGCATGGACCAGACATGCACGTTTCGGGTACTAAACCCTCGTCAGTGATCCTCAGTCTAAAAAATGTAATATGGTCAAAAAGGTATGAAAATTATTATGTCCAAAAATGTACCAAAAGACGTAGCAGAATGGGTGGGATATGATGCCACAGGACCCACGTTTTAGAAATTTCAAGAAATTTTGTAACAGAAAATTTCAAATGCGTTGAATAGACGGACGATCAACCGAAGTTGATCAAACTTGGCTACATGTGTTGATTGTCAGGTATGGTGTAAGGTGAGATATATGGGTTGATTGTCAGGTATGGTGTATGGTGACATTTATGAGATAATTGTCTGGTATGGTGTAAGGTGATATGTATGGGTGGATTGTCAGGTATGGTGTAAGGTAACATGTATGGGTTGATTGTCAGGTATGGTGTAAGGTGATATGTATGGGTTGATTGTGAGGTATGGTGTAAGGTGACAGGTATGGGTTGATTGTCAGGTATGGTGTATGGTGACATTTATGAGTTAATTGTCTGGTATGGTGTAAGGTGATATGTATGGGTGGATTGTCAGGTATGGTGTAAGGTAACATGTATGTGTTGATTGTCAGGTATGGTGTTAGGTGATAGGTATGGGTTGATTGTGAGGTATGGTGTAAGGTGACAGGTATGGGTTGATTGTCAGGTATGGTGTAAGGTGATATGTATGGGTTGATTGTCAGGTATGGTGTAAGGTGATATGTATGGGTTGATTTTGAGGTATGTTGTAAGGTGACATGTATGGGTTGATTGTCAGGTATGGTGTAAGGTGACATGTATGGGTGGATTGTCAGGTATGGTGTAAGGTGACATGTATGAGTTGATTGTCAGGTATGGTGTAAGGTGACATGTATGGGTGGATTGTCAGGTATGGTGTAAGGTGACATGTATGTGTTGATTGTCAGGTATGGTGTAAGGTGATATGTATGTGTTGATTGTCAGGTATGGTGTAAGGTGATATGTATGTGTTGATTGTCAGGTATGTTGTAAGGTGATATGTATGGGTTGATTGTCAGGTATGGTGTAAGGTGACATGTATTGGTTGATTGTCAGGTATGGTGTAAGGTGATATGTATGGGTTGATTGTCAGGTATGGTGTAAGGTGATATGTATGGGTTGATTTTGAGGTATGTTGTAAGGTGACATGTATGGGTTGATTGTCAGGTATGGTGTAAGGTGACATGTATGGGTGGATTGTCAGGTATGGTGTAAGGTGACATGTATGAGTTGATTGTCAGGTATGGTGTAAGGTGACATGTATGGGTGGATTGTCAGGTATTGTGTAAGGTGATATGTATGGGTTGATTGTCAGGTATGGTGTAAGGTGACATGTATGTGTTGATTGTCAGGTATGTTGTAAGGTGATATGTATGAGTTGATTGTCAGGTATGGTGTAAGGTGACATGTATGGGTGGATTGTCAGGTATGGTGTAAGGTGATATGTATGTGTTGATTGTCAGGTATGGTGTAAGGTGATATGTATGGGTTGATTGTCAGGTATGGTGTAAGGTGACATGTATTGGTTGATTGTCAGGTATGGTGTAAGGTGATATGTATGTGTTGATTGTCAGGTATGGTGTAAGGTGATATGTATGTGTTGATTGTCAGGTATGGTGTAAGGTGATATGTATGTGTTGATTGTCAGGTATGGTGTAAGGTGACATGTATGTGTTGATTGTCAGGTATGGTGTAAGGTGACATGTATGGGTTGATTGTCAGGTATGGTGTAAGGTGATATGTATGTGTTGATTGTCAGGTATGGTGTAAGGTGATATGTATGTGTTGATTGTCAGGTATGGTGTAAGGTGATATGTATGGGTTGATTGTCAGGTATGGTGTAAGGTGATATGTATGTGTTGATTGTCAGGTATGGTGTAAGGTGACATGTATGGGATGATTGTCAGGTATGGTGTAAGGTGATATGTATGGGTTGATTGTCAGGTATGGTGTAAGGTGACATGTATAGGATGATTGTCAGGTATGGTGTAAGGTGATATGTATGGGTTGATTGTCAGGTATGGTGTAAGGTGACATATATGGGTTGATTTTCAGGTATGGTGTAAGGTGATATGTATGTGTTGATTGTCAGGTATGGTGTAAGGTGACATGTATGTGTTGATTGTCAGGTATGGAGTAAGGTGATATGTATGGGTTGATTGTCAGGTATGGTGTAAGGTGATATGTATGTGTTGATTGTCAGGTATGGTGTAAGGTGATATGTATGTGTTGATTGTCAGGTATGGTGTAAGGTGACATGTATGTGTTGATTGTCAGGTATGGTGTAAGGTGACATGTCTAGGTGGATTTTCAGGTATGGTGTAAGGTGATATGCATGAGTTTATTGTCAGTTATGGTGTAAGGTGATATGTATGGGTTGATTGTCAGGTATGGTGTAAGGTGACATGTATGGGTTGATTGTCAGGTATGGTGTAAGGTGACATGTATGGGTTGATTCACAGGTATTGTGTAAGGTGATATGTATGGGTTGATTGTAAGGTATGGTGTTAGGTGAAATGTATGGGTTGATTGTCAGGTATGGTGTAAGGTGATTTGTGTGGGTTGATTCACAGGTATGGTGTAAGGTGATATGTATGGGTTGATTGTCAGGTATGGTGTAAGGTGACATGTATGGGTTGATTCACAGGTATTGTGTAAGGTGATATGTATGGGTTGATTGTAAGGTATGGTGTTAGGTGAAATGTATGGGTTGATTGTCAGGTATGGTGTAAGGTGATTTGTGTGGGTTGATTCACAGGTATGGTGTTAGGTGATATTTATAAGTTAATTGTCAAGTATGGTGTAAGGTGATATGTATGAGTTAATTGTCAGGTATGGTGTAAGGTGATATGTATAAGTTAATTGTCAGGTATGGTGTAAGGTAACATGTATGTGTTGATTGTCAGGTATGTTGTAAGGTGACATGTATGTGTTGATTGTCAGGTATGGTGTAAGGTGACATGTCTAGGTGGATTTTCAGGTATGGTGTAAGGTGATATGCATGAGTTTATTGTCAGTTATGGTGTAAGGTGATATGTATGGGTTGATTGTCAGGTATGGTGTAAGGTGACATGTATGGGTTGATTCACAGGTATTGTGTAAGGTAACATGTATGTGTTGATTGTCAGGTATGGTGTAAGGTGATATGTATGTGTTGATTGTCAGGTATGGTGTAAGGTGGTATGTATGGGTTGATTGTCAGGTATGGTGTAATGTGACATGTATGTGTGGATTGTCAGGTATGGTGTAAGGTGACATGTATGGGTTGATTGTCAAGTATGGTGTAAGGTGATATGTATGAGTTAATTGTCAGGTATGGTGTAAGGTGATATGTATGGGTTGATTGTCAAGTATGGTGTAAGGTGATATGTATGGGTTAATTGTCAGGTATGGTGTAAGGTGATATGTATAAGTTAATTGTCAGGTATGGTGTAAGGTAACATGTATGGGTTGATTGTCAGGTATGGTGTAAGGTGACATGTATGTGTTGATTGTCAGGTATGGTGTAAGGTGATATGTATGGGTTGATTGTCAGGTATGGTGTAGGGTAACATGCATGTGTTGATTGTCAGGTATGGTGTAAGGTGAGATATATGGGTTGATTGTCAGGTATGGTGTAAGGTGACATGTATGAGTTAATTGTCTGGTATGGTGTAAGGTGATATGTATGGGTGGATTGTCAGGTATGGTGTAAGGTGACATGTATAGGTGGATTGTCAGGTATGGTGTAAGGTAACATGTATGGGTGGATTGTCAGGTATGGTGTAAAGTGATATGTATGTGTTGATTGTCAGGTATGGTGTAAGGTGACATGTATGGGTTGATTGTCAGGTATGGTGTAAGGTGACATGTATGGGTTGATTGTCAGGTATGGTGTTAGGTGATATGTATGGGTTGATTGTGAGGTATGGTGTAAGGTGATATGTATGTGTTGATTGTCAGGTATGGTGTAATGTGACATGTATGTGTTGATTGTCAGGTATGGTGTTAGGTGATATGTATGGGTTGATTGTGAGGTATGGTGTAAGGTGACAGGTATGGGTTGATTGTCAGGTATGGTGTTAGGTGACATGTATGGGTTGATTGTTAGGTATGGTGTAAGGTGATATGTATGGGTTGATTGTCAGGTATGGTGTAAGGTGGTATGTCTGGGTTGATTGTCAGGTATGGTGTAAGGTAACATGTATGGGTTGATTGTCAGGTATGGTGTAAGGTAAAATGAATTGGTTGATTGTCAGGTATGGTGTAAGTTAAGATATATGGGTTGATTGTCAGGTATGGTGGAACGTGATATGTAAGGGTTGATTGTCAGGTATGGTGTAAGGTGACATGTATGGGTTGATTGTGAGGTATGGTGTAAGGTGACATGTTTGGGTTGATTGTCAGGTATGGTGTACGGTGACATGTATTGGTTGATTGTCAGGTATGGTGTAAGGTGATATGTATGGGTGCAATGTCAGGTATGGTGTAAGGTGACATGTATGGGTTGATTGTTAGGTATTGTGTAAGGTAAGATGTATGGGTTGATTGTCAGATATGGTGTAAGGAGACATGTATGGGTTGATTGTCAGGTATGGTGTAAGGAGACATGTATGGGTGGATTGTCAGGTATGGTGTAAGGTGATATGTATGGGAGGATTGTCAGGTATGATGTAAGGTAACATGTATGGGTTGATTGTCAGGTATGGTGTAAAGTAACATGTATGGGTTGATTGTCAGGTATGGTGTGAGGTGATATGTATGGGCTGATTGTCAGGTATTGTGTAAGGTGACATGTATGGGTTGATTGTCAGGTATCGTGTAAGGAGACATGTATGGGTTGATTGTCAGGTATGGTGTAAGGTGATATGTATTGGTTGATTGTCAGGTATGGTGTAAGGTGATATGTATGGGTTAATTGTCAGGTATGGTGTAAGGTGACATGTATGTGTTGATTGTCAGGTATGTTGTAAGGTGACATCTATGGGTTGATTGTCAGGTATGGTGTAAGGTGACATGTATGGGTTGATTTTCAGGTCTGGTGTGAGGTGATATGTATGGGTTGATTGTCAGGTATGGTGTAAGGTGACATGTATGGGTTGATTGTCAGGTATGGTGTAAGGTGATATGTATTGGTTGATTGTCAGGTATGGTGTACGGTGACATATATGGGTTGATTTTCAGGTCTGGTGTGAGGTGATATGTATGGGTGTGTATTGTTAGGTATGGTCTACGTTGACATGTATGGGTTGATTGTCAGGTATGGTGTAAGGTGACATGTATGGGTTGATTGTCAGGTATGGTGTAAGGTGACATGTATGGGATGATTGTCAGGTATGGTCTACGTTGACATGTATGGGTTGATTGTCAGGTATGGTGTAAGGTGACATGTATGGGTTGATTGTCAGGTATGGTGTAAGGTGACATGTATGGGATGATTGTCAGGTATGGTGTAAGGTGATATGTATGGGTTGATTGTCATTTATGGTGTAAGGTGACATGTATGGGTTGATTGTCAGGTATGGTGTAAGGTGACATGTATGGGATGATTGTCAGGTATGGTGTAAGGTGATATGTATGGGTTGATTGTCAGGTATGGTGTAAGGTGATATGTATGGGTTGATTGTCAGGTATGGTGTAAGGTGATATGTATGGGTTGATTGTCAGGTATGGTGTAAGGTGATATGTATGGGTTGATTGTCAGGTAGGGTGTAAGGTGATATGTATGTGTTGATTGTCAGGTATGGTGTAAGGTGATATGTATGGGTGGATTGTCAGGTATGGTGTAAGGTGACATGTATGGGTTGATTGTCAGGTATGGTGTAAGATGATATGTATGGGTTGATTGTCAGGTATGGTGTAAGGTGATATGTATGGGTTGATTGTCATTTATGGTGTAAGGTGACATGTATGGGTTGATTGTCAGGTATGGTGTAAGGTGATATGTTTGAGTGGATTGTCAGGTATGGTGTAAGGTGATATGTATGGGTTGATTGTCAGGTATGGTGTAAGGTAACATGCATGGGTTGATTGTCAAGTATGGTGTAAGGTGACATGTATGGGTTGATTGTCAGGTATGGTGTAAGGTGATATGTATTGGTTGATTGTCAGGTATGGTGTAAGGTGATATGTATTGGTTGATTGTCAGGTATGGTGTACGGTGACATATATGGGTTGATTTTCAGGTCTGGTGTGAGGTGATATGTATGGGTGTGTATTGTTAGGTATGGTCTACGTTGACATGTATGGGTTGATTGTCAGGTATGGTGTAAGGTGATATGTATGGGTTGATTGTCATTTATGGTGTAAGGTGACATGTATAGGATGATTGTCAGGTATGGTGTAAGGTGATATGTATGTGTTGATTGTCAGGTATGGTGTAAGGTGATATGTATGTGTTGATTGTCAGGTATGGTGTAAGGTGATATGTATGGGTTGATTGTCAGGTATGGTGTAAGGTGATATGTATGGGTTGATTGTCATTTATGGTGTAAGGTGACATGTATGGGTTGATTGTCAGGTATGGTGTAAGGTGATATGTATGGGTTGATTGTCAGGTATGGTGTAAGGTAACATGTATGGGTTGATTGTCAGGTATGGTGTAAGGTGACATGTATGGGTTGATTGTCAGGTATGGTGTAAGGTGACATGTATGGGTTGATTGTCAGGTATGGTGTAAGGTGACATGTATGGGATGATTGTCAGGTATGGTGTAAGGTGATATGTATGGGTTGATTGTCAGGTATGGTGTAAGGTGATATGTATGGGTTGATTGTCAGGTATGGTGTAAGGTGACATGTATGGGATGATTGTCAGGTATGGTGTAAGGTGATATGTATGGGTTGATTGTCAGGTATGGTGTAAGATGATATGTATGGGTTGATTGTCAGGTATGGTGTAAGATGATATGTATGGGTTGATTGTCAGGTATGGTGTAAGGTGATATGTATGGGTTGATTGTCAGGTATGGTGTAAGGTGACATGTATGTGTTGATTGTCAGGTAGGGTGTAAGGTGATATGTATGTGTTGATTGTCAGGTATGGTGTAAGGTGATATGTATGGGTTGATTGTCAGGTATGGTGTAAGGTGACATGTATGGGTTGATTGTCAAGTATGGTGTAAGGTGATATGTATGGGTTGATTGTCAGGTATGGTGTAAGGTGACATGTATGGGTTGATTATCAGGTATAGTGTAAGGTGACATGTATGAGTTGATTGTCAGGTATGGTGTAAGGTGACATGTATGAGTGGATTGTCATGTATAGTGTAAGGTGATATGTATGGGTTGATTGTGATATATGGTGTAAGGTAACATGTATAGGTTAATTGTCAAGTAGGTGTAAGGTGACATGTATGGGTTCATTGTCAGGTATAGTGTAAGGTATCATGTATAGATTGATTGTCAGGTATGGTGTAAGGTGATATGTATGGGTGGATTGTCAGGTATGGTGTAAGGTGATATGTATGGGATGATTGTCAGGTATGGTGTAAGGTGACATGTATGGGTGGATTGTCAGGTATGGTGTAAGGAGGCATGTATGGGTGGATTGTCAGGTATGGTGTAAGGTGATATGTATGGGAGGATTGTCAGGTATGATGTAAGGTAACATGTATGGGTTGATTGTCAGGTATGGTGTAAAGTAACATGTATGGGTTGATTGTCAGGTATGGTGTAAGGTGACATGTATAGGCTGATTGTCAGGTATTGTGTAAGGTGACATGTATGGGTTGATTGTCAGGTATCGTGTAAGGAGATATGTATGGGTTGATTGTCAGGTATGGTGTAAGGTGACATGTATGGGTTGATTGTCAGGTATGGTGTACGGTGACATGTATGGGTTGATTTTCAGGTCTGGTGTGAGGTGATATGTATGGGTGTGTATTGTCAGGTATGGTCTACGTTGACATGTATGGGTTGATTGTCAGGTATGGTGTAAGGTGATATGTATGGGTTGATTGTCATTTATGGTGTAAGGTAACATGTATGGGTTGATTGTTAGGTATGGTGTAAGGTGATATGTATGGGATGATTGTCAGGTATGGTGTAAGGTGACATGTATGAGTTGATTGTTAGGTATGGTGTAAGGTGATATGTATGGGATGATTGTCAGGTATGGTGTAAGGTGACATGTATGGGTTGATTGTCAGGTATGGTGTAAGGTGACATATATGGGTTGATTTTCAGGTATGGTGTAAGGTAACATGTATGGGTTGATTGTCAGGTATGGTGTAAGGTGACATGTATGGGTTGATTGTCAGGTATGGTGTAAGGTGATATGTATGGGTTGATTGTCAGGTATGGTGTAAGGTGAAATGTATGGGTTGATTGTCAGGTATGGTGTAAGGTGACATGTATGAGTTGATTGTAAGGTATGGTGTAAGGTGATATGTATGGGTTGATTGTCAGGTATGGTGTAAGGTGACATGTATGGGTTGATTGTTAGGTATGGTGTAAGGTGATATGTATGGGATGATTGTCAGGTATAGTGTAAGGTGACATGTATGGGTGGATTGTCAGGTATGGTGTACGGAGACATGTATGGGTGGATTGTCAGGTATGGTGTAAGGTGATATGTATGGGAGGATTGTCAGGTATGATGTAAGGTAACATGTATGGGTTGATTGTCAGGTATGGTGTAAGGTGACATGTATGAGTTGATTGTCAGGTATGGTGTAAGGTGACATGTATGAGTTGATTGTCAGGTATGGTGTAAGGTGACATGTATGAGTTGATTGTCAGGTATGGTGTAAGGTAACATGTATGGGTTGATTGTCAGGTATGGTGTAAGGTGACATGTATGGGTTGATTGTCAGGTATGGTGTAAGGTGACATATATGGGTTGATTTTCAGGTATGGTGTAAGGTAACATGTATGGGTTGATTGTCAGGTATGGTGTAAGGTGACATGTATGGGTTGATTGTCAGGTATGGTGTAAGGTGATATGTATGGGTTGATTGTCAGGTATGGTGTAAGGTGAAATGTATGGGTTGATTGTCAGGTATGGTGTAAGGTGACATGTATGAGTTGATTGTAAGGTATGGTGTAAGGTGATATATATGGGTTGATTGTCAGGTATGGTGTAAGGTGACATGTATGGGTTGATTGTCAGGTATGGTGTAAGGTGATATGTATGGGTTGATTGTTAGGTATGGTGTAAGGTGATATGTATGGGTTGATTGTCAGGTATGGTGTAAGGTGATATGTATGGGTTGATTGTTAGGTATGGTGTAAGGTGATATGTATGGGATGATTGTCAGGTATGGTGTAAGGTGACATGTATGGGTGGATTGTCAGGTATGGTGTAAGGAGACATGTATGGGTGGATTGCCAGGTATGGTGTAAGGTGATATGTATGGGAGGATTGTCAGGTATGATGTAAGGTGACATGTATGGGTTGATTGTCAGGTATGGTGTAAGGTGACATGTATGAGTTGATTGTCAGGTATGGTGTAAGGTGACATGTATGAGTTGATTGTCAGGTATGGTGTAAGGTGACATGTATGAGTTGATTGTCAGGTATGGTGTAAGGTAACATGTATGGGTTGATTGTCAGGTATGGTGTAAGGTGACATGTATGGGTTGATTGTCAGGTATGGTGTAAGGTGACATATATGGGTTGATTTTCAGGTATGGTGTAAGGTAACATGTATGGGTTGATTGTCAGGTATGGTGTAAGGTGACATGTATGGGTTGATTGTCAGGTATGGTGTAAGGTGATATGTATGGGTTGATTGTCAGGTATGGTGTAAGGTGAAATGTATGGGTTGATTGTCAGGTATGGTGTAAGGTGACATGTATGAGTTGATTGTAAGGTATGGTGTAAGGTGATATGTATGGGTTGATTGTCAGGTATGGTGTAAGGTGACATGTATGGGTTGATTGTCAGGTATGGTGTAAGGTGACATGTATGGGTTGATTGTCAGGTATGGTGCATGTTAATATCAATTTTCTGTAAGGACCAAAGTAAGTTGAAAATAGCATGTCACAGATTTTGATAATTTTTATTATATTACATGTTTGTGATAACATAAGAACGAAAATACACCTCTTTGATGAAAATGACCTTCCGTTGCCACGGTAACAAGGCCCAAATTTTCAACAGGTAATTTGAAGTCTAAAATAAGAGGTTTTCAGGCATCTGGTTGCCATGGAAACCGGTTTCAATTTAGATTCCTCATAACAAATAACATTCTGTACTTCTATTTTGTTAATCCATATAAAATTAAATGGCACTCCGTACAGTAAATCAGCAAAGTTCTGACCAAAAAAGTCAATATTTTCCTTGAAAATATACCCCAAAATTAGGTCTTTTTTTCGTCAATTTTGATGTTTTTCACATTTGAATAAAAAAATAAGCAATGGGTAAGTTAAATATTTGTTAATTGACTGTTAATCTATGTTGACTGATCTAAAACTTGAGGGGCAAAATCTAGTGGGGAACTTAACAGAAATGCCTAGTTTTAAGCTGAAAAAGTGGTTGCTATGGCAACTTTTGATAGCAGATGGCCTCACATTGGGTATCTTTTGATTCACTTTAAATATATATAGACAAAGTTGGCAATGACAAAGGTATATGTTTAAGATAACTTTGATAAGTATCAATTGCTGTATGACCATGATTCTATTCCAAGGTCATTCAAATATAGGTCAAGGTCATTTCAAATTTCCACAAAAAATTATTCCAAAATTTGATTTTTTCTTATTTTTGACGTCGTTTTTTGTTGTTTTACTATACTTATTTTGTTTGATGTTTTTGCTTGATTTAAGTCTTCCAATAAAACAAGAAAATTACATAGTGCTTAAGCATGTATGGTATTTTTGTATAGAATTAGTCTCGTAAGAAAAGAGAAAAAATCATGATAATTTTCCATTTCTTTCACAAATTGCCGATGAGAAATGAAATACTTGAAAAATGCTGAGTGAGTAGATACAATCTATCGTGCATATTCAATATCATATAATGGATTTCCCATAATTTCATAACATTTTAACGTGACATCATATATTTCCCTTGAAAATTCATGAAAAACGCTAAAATTGAATGTCTAAGTTTGAGTGACCTTGAAATTAAATGATATGACCTTGAAATGTTTTCACGGTTATTTTCTAAGTTATATCCTCTTTGTTAATGGTCACATGAAGTTTGATTATAAAAGACAGAATAAGGCCTCCACAATAGCCCTTTAATGTTTGCATGTGCTTTAACATATGTGTCAAATGTTGCCATGGTAACCTATTTCGGCATTTAATTCCAAGAAAACCAATAAATTCCCCACTACAGATTTTCTCATTTTCAGAAGACCACAAATAGATATTTAAAATATTATAAGCTTTATTACTTAAAAACCATTGCTTTTGCAGTAATTTTATTGTAAAAACTGGCAAAAAGGGCATAAAAAGGGGTTGGAAAAAGGCCTAAAATACGAATAAATGGTTTAGATTTTCAATTTCAAAATTGTTATGGAAGGACGAAGGAATGCTTTCGAGAAGATTAAATTCTCCTCATATGTATGTTCCATGGAAACATGGACCTTGAAAATGTCTCGTTTTCCAGACCCCCAAAATTGTTGACAAGGTTACCATGGCAACCGATACTCCAGTTCCACAATGATATCTAAATTCCGGCTTAACACATTATGCATGACTATTATACCAAAAATCTTTCATTTCTGTGACATACTATTTTTCAATGTTGCTGAAATTGTTTGGTCCTTACAGAGAATCGGTATTAACTTGCATAGGTTGATTGTCAAATATGGTGTTAGGCAACATGTATGGGTTGATTGTCAGATATGGTCTAAGGTACATGTACGAGTTGATTGTCAGGTATGGTGTAAGGTGATATGTATGGGTTGATTGTCAGGTATGGTTGATGGTGCCATGTATGAGTTGATTGTCAGGTATGGTTTATGGTGCCATGTATTGCCTGATAGTCCGGTATGGTGTAAGGTGACATGTATGGGTTAATTGCCATGTATGACATGAGTTGACAAATGTGATTTGGTAGTCAGTATGGTAGAAAGTGACAGGAATCTACTGGTTACCATATAAGGTGAAAATTGACATGTATTAGTTGGAATGTTAAACGTCTTTAAATTCAATAGCATCATTTAAAACCTGATCAATTTTCAGCATGGACCAGACATGCACGTTTCGGGTACGAAACCCTCGTCAGTGATCTTAGTCTAAACAATGTAATATGGCCAAAAAGTATGAAACTTATGTCCAAAAATGTACCAAAAGACGTAGCAGAATGGTTGGGATATGATGCTACAGGACCCACGTTTTAGAAATTTCAAGAAATTCTGTAACAGAAAATATCAAATGCGTTGAAGAGACAGATGATCAACCGAAGTTGATCGAACTTGGCTACATGTGCCCTCGGGGACTCTTGGTCCACCAGCAATGACACTCACCAAGTAGTTCAAATGTTAAACGTCTTTAAATTCAATAGCATCATCTCAAACCTGATGAATTTTCAGCATGGACCAGACATGCACGTTTCGGGTACTAAACCCTCGTCAGTGATCCTTAGTCTAAACAATGTAATAATGTCGAAGGGTTCCAACTCTCTGCCTTCTTGAAGAAAATTCCAAACTAATTTACATGCACCAGACACGTGTTTCGAATAATAAGGTATCCGATGTACAATAGGGTATTTTTATGCCTGGAAAGTTACTATAAACTATATATTTTCTGAAAGCTTATAATGCCCACAGATCAGAAATAATAATTTTGGGGTCAGAAAAACAAAGGGGAATAACTTATAAAGCACCTAAATAGTCTATTTTCCCTTAATATCATGTACAAAATGCCTATTTTGTACAAGAGTTTTCCCCTTTGTTTTTTAAGGTCTGGGAGTCTTATATCTGTACTAAGGGCATCATTACCTTTCAGAAAATATATAGTTTATAGTACCTTACCAGGCATAAAATTTACCATACTTTACAATGGAGATGATTGAAACGCTATGTAAATTGACTTTATTATACAACAGATAATTTCAGTAGCGCCCTCTTTAATTTTTTGAAGTTAGATCTTTACATTTACATTACAGAGAGCGCGCGGATTCGAATTTCCTGTAGGGTCGATTCAGTGGCATATCCAAATAAAACCTATGTTCGAAATAGCATTGGAGGGATGGTGCTAAGATGTTAAACTCCTTTAATTTCGATGATATTTATCGGTTAAATAGCTAGTTTCCGAAATAGCAAAAAAAAAAAAACATATTTGATGTCACATTGACAAAAGGCCAAAACAAAGCTTCTTTCAGGTGACAGAGCTGGAAAGAAGTCATTAATACACTTCACAAACATCAGGCCACGGGGAACGATTTTAACTGCTCCACACTGCAACGTGAAATAAGTGTCTATAATAATAATGTCGAAGGGTTCCAAATGAGTCAAAGAAGATCCTGACGACAATCTCAACAGCACTCACAATAGATCACAAAATTAAACATCGACGGACCCCTAGCAAGTTAGAGGTGGGACCAGGTGCCCGGGAGCTCTACCTTCTTGAAGAAAATTCCAAACCAATTTACATGCACCAGACACGTGTTTCGAATATTAAATTCTCATCAGTGATGCTTTCAGCGAAGCCACAAATTGAATCAATCGGCAGTTCTGAGTTGATTTTTTGGTATCAGTGAAGGTGATAGGTATGAATTTGTAGTTAGGTGTTCTATAACGCACAGGTATTCGTTTGTATTCGGGTATGATGTAGGGTTACATGCATGTGTTGGTAATCAAGTAACGTTGTGATGTGACACATATGTCAGTCTGCAGGAAGGCGTATGGCGACATGTATGAGAGCGTTATCGGATGGTTTGACATGTATACTAGGTTGGTAGTCAAGTTTTGTACGAGGTTACTTGTGCGAGTTAAAAGTCAGGTTCGGTACGAAGTGACATGTACTGTGATGACTAGTCAGGTTTGTTACGAATTGTCAATATTGAAATATATGTTCTATAGTACCAATTTTATTGTACTAGACACGTGTTTCGGATATTTTAATCCTCGTCAGTAGTACTTCATGCCAAATAGCTCAAATAAAGCCTGAAGTTAATTTTCCTGACGCCAGCTACAATACAGAGCTTTATGGTGTGGTAGTTTGGTATGGTACGAAATGACATGTACTAAGGTACGGAATGACATGTACTAAGGTACGAATTGACATGTACTAAGGTACTCTGGTACGGGGTTACACGTATATGATGATAGTCAGGTTTGGTACGAAGTGACGTCTATCTATGACGTGGTCCCACCTCTAGCTTGCTAGGGGTCCGTCGATGCTCAATTTTGTGCTCTATTGTGAGTGCTGTTGAGATTTTTGTCTGGATCTTCTTTAACTCATTTGTGTTAGTCAGGTTCGGTAGGAAGTGACATGTACTATTTCGTAGTCAAGTTTGGGACGAGGTGACATGTATCTTGTGTTAGACAGGTTCGGTAGGAAGTGACATGTAGTATTTATGCAGTCAAGTATGGGACGAGGTGACATGTGGCGCTACTGAAAAGATTTTATGTGGCGCCGCTGAAAGCATCACTGATGAGGATTTTAATATTCGAAACACGTGTCTGGTGCATGTAAATTGGTTTGGAATTTTCTTCAAGAAGGTAGAGAGTTGGAACCATTCGACATTATGTATCTTACTTATGCCCTTTGCCGTGTGGAGCTCGTTAAAAAGTTCCCCGCGAGGGGTTTGACAGTAATTGTTTTGAATTTTTTCCCTGAGATGTTCGCCATAGCACTTTCTATATAGATATAACCTCAGACAGTGTAATGCATGAATTTATATATTGTATTTTTTATTTTCGTGCATGAACATCGATGGCGGGTGCGGCTAGCCAACAGGGGATGCTTACTCCTCCCGGGCACCTGGTCCCACCTCTAGCTAACTAGGGGTCCGTCGATGCTCAATTTGGTGCTCTATTGTGAGTGCTGTTGAGATTATCGTCAGGATCTTCTTTAACTCATTTGTGTTAGACAGGTTCGGTAGGAAGTGGCATGTACTATTTGGCAGTCAGGTTTGGGACGAGGTGACATGTATCTTGTGTTAGTCAGGTTCGGTAGGAAGTGGCATGTACTATTTGGCAGTCAGGTTTGGGACGAGGTAACATGTATCTTGTGTTAGACAGGTTCGGTAGGAAGTGACATGTACTATTTGGCAGTCAGGTTTGGGACGAGGTGACATGTATCTTGTGTTAGTCAGGTTCGGTAGGAAGTGGCATGTAGTATTTGGCAGGGGTATGGGACGAGGTGGCATGTATCATCAACGGCGGTTGCGGCTAGCCAACAGGGGATGCTTAGTCCTCCCGGGCACATGGGCCTACCTCTAGCTTGCTAGGGGTCCGTCGATGCTTCATTCTGTGCTCTATTGTGAGTGCTGTTGAGATTATCGTCAGGATCTTCTTTAACTCATTGGTGTCACACTTATGCCCTTTGCCGTGTGGAGCTCGTAAAAAAGTTCCCGGCGAGGGGTCTGACAGTGTTTTGAATATATTTCCCTGACATTCTCGCCATAGCACTTTCTATATAGACAAAACGTCAGAGAGTGCATGACTTTTAGATATTGTTTTCATTTTCTTGCTTAAACATCAACGGCGGGTGCGGCTAGCCAACAGGGGATGCTTACTCCTCCCGGGCACCTGGTCCCACCTCTAGCTTGCTAGGGGTCCGTCGATGCTTCATTTTGTGCTCTATTGTGAGTGCTGTTGAGATTATCGTCAGGATCTTCTTTTACTCATTTGTGTCACACTTATGCCCTTTGCCGTGTGGAGCTCGTAAAAAAGCACTTTCTATATAGACAAAACGTCAGAGAGTGCATGACATTTAGATATTGTTTTCATTTTCTTGCTTAAACATCAACGGCGGGTGATGATAATGGCCATATGATAGGCCTAAAGTAAAATAAAATGAATAAGATTTAAACAGTATATACTTGCTTAAACGTCGACGGCGGGTGCGGCTTGCGAACAGGGGATGCTTACTCCTCCCGGGCACCTGGTCCCACCTCTAGCTTGCTAGGGGTCCGTCGATGCTTCATTTCGTGCTCTATTGTGAGTGCTGTTTAGATTATCGTCAGGATCTTCTTTAACTCATTTGTGTTAGTCAGATTCGGAAGGTTGTGACATGTACTATTTGGCTGTCAGGTATGGAACGAGGTTACATGTATCTTGTGTTATCTGTATACCAGTAATGATGGCAGAAGAAGGCAAAGATTATCAAAAAGTAGTCTGCGAAGAAATAAGTGTTTGTCAGACGCAGTATGAAATGAATCAATCGATGTACACTATCAAAAACAGCATAATAATAACAATAGTGTTAGGTTTAATGTTCACTATGCCGAAATAGTAGTCAGGGTTCTAACACATAATGCACTCCCCTTCGGGTCTAGCACTATGTGCCAGAACCCTGACTACTATTTCGGCATAGTGAACACTAAACCTAACACTATTATATAATTAGTCAGGGTATTGTGAGAGGTGATATGTAGGTGGTTGTCAGGTGTAGGTACGAGGTGACCTGGCTGTTTTGTAGGTCAGGTTTTGTAGGAGGTGACATGTATGTGGGATAGTCAGGTTTTGTACGAAGTTAAATATATGTAGGGTAGTGAAGTTTGGTACGAAATGACATGTATGTGGTGGTAGTCAGGTTTGCCATGAGGTTACATGACAAATATGGATAATGACCTATATCCCTGTATACAGCGACAAACTTGATAATTCAGAAAATAAGAAACCGAAGGCATACCAAATCATGATAAAACAGGAACCAAAGCAAGCAATTAAAAATCTCCATTATATGAAAAAAGCGAACTCCCGAGTTGGTAATCAGGTTTTGTAGTAGGTGACGTGTATATTCTGTTAGTTAGGTTTAGTTCGAAGTGACATGTATGTGGGATAGTCAGGTTTGGTACGAGGTGCTATGTATGAGTTGCTAGTCAGGTTTGGTGTGAGGTAACACTTATGTGTTGGTAATAAGTTTTGGTACGATGTGACATGTATGTGTTGGTAGTTAAGAGGTAACATGCATGAGTAAGTAGTCCGGTTAATTATGAGATGACATATATAATTGTTCAACGTCTTCAAATTCAGCATCATTTAAGAGCAAATAATTTACAGCATTGATCAGAGTACTAACCTAAATTAGTGATCTTCAATCCAAATCAATTAATATGGCCTAAATCTATGAAAATACTAAAGCAAGATGCCTGGAATATTATGCTATAGGACCCAGATTTAAAACATTTGCGACAAATTTGCAAACAGAAATGTTCGAATGCGTTTGAAGAAACAACCAGCCGAAATTTATCCAACTTGGCTACATGTTCCCTAGGAGACTCTTTGTCCACCAGCAGTGAACACTCACCAAGAGGTACAAATATTAAACGTCTTCAAATTAATTGGCATCATTTAAAAGCAGGCACCTTAACCTACTGCATGAAATAATGTATATAAGAATAAATGTAATCGAGACTGAAATATTCAGCGCACTATATTTGCATTTCAACTAAAAATATAAAATAAGTGGTACCAGATACCATACCATTGAACCATAAATTGTATTCAAGGATTAAAAAAGGTGGAAAATTTCTCAATGGACAGGAGAGCATTAGGTACAATACACACGAAAAGGTACTCGTAAATCGATCAAATGTTATACAGTTTTTTTTGGGGGGGGGAGCTTTGTTTCCTTTTTCTTACCTTTAACTAAATGCTTCTGTCGCTTAATGTCTTCTATATCTCGTTTGTTTTCCTGAACCGCAATATCCAGCCTCTCTATTCCTCTGTCCAGTCTCTCTACTCCTCTGTCCAGTCTCTCTACTCCTCTGTCCAGTGGTTCTACTTTTGTGTCCAGTCCCTCCACTCTTGCGTCCAGTTCCTCTACTCTCGTGTCCAGTTTCGCTACTCCTATTTGTACTGTTGATATATCCTCTAGAGCAAAATTAAGCGAATACACATTCATTTCAATGATATAGTCCTCTAATGGTATAAATTTAACAATTCCAAGCCTCTACTTAAAATATTATGAAAGATATTTTCTAAGCAAATAATTAATGTATCTATTTCATAATTTCCTTTGTATTTATATGAAGGAAACCAAAATAATGCGTGTTACCATGAACCCGTTTCTCTAGTTTGGTCACTCTCTCCTTCGTAGTTTTATCTTCATCTAGTTGTTTCTTGAGCAGTCTGATGCATACGTCTTGTTCTGGGTCCATCGTCTCAGTGAGTAAAAAGTCTACTTCTTTCTTATATCCATTACTGTTAACTAAGTAAGAGTCCATTGCCCTAACTGCCTTTTTTATTTCACCCAACAAATCATTGAAGTCAGTATCATTGAGAGCCGTACTTGAAGAATGAACAACTGCATTTCTGGCTTCCCTGATTCGGTCAATACTCGCCGACAGAGAAGTGTCTGATATGTCTGGTGTGTTTCCCCAACCTTTGGTATGAGGTGGAATATTACAGATATTTCTCAGTAGTAAGTAAAGTAAGGAAATATCCATATCACTGTAGTCACCAGAGTAACGCCCTGATCTAGGTAGGATAAGGTCTCTCTGAGGTGGAGTAAGACGGGGTAGGTTTGACCTATTACGTGTTATGGCATAATGGAAAGTAGCTGGAGGAATATGACGACGCAGAACATCACGGAGCTGATCTGTGCATGGCCCAAGTAGAATGCGACTTGCTCTGTTAGCATTAGTTGTTTCTATACTTGAAGCATACGCACTTGTGGCCATGCTTTTTTCTATGACCAAAACCTGAGAAATGGAAAAGATGATAATACGAATGCTTATGATTCCGATAAAAGAACATCATTTGATTTGCTCTGAATGAAGTAAATGATCATAGAACAAAGGAGTCGTTTACATGTAGTTTTTTTTTCTTTTTGAAAATAAAATTGTTTGCCTGATCGAAATGTCAATCATTTTTATATACTATTTTCTACTGTCTTCCGTCTCTTCCATTATGGACAAGGACCACGAAATAAAGAAGACAAGGCATAAACAAATTGAGATGTCAAGGAATATAAAAAACAAAAGGACATACAGAAACATAAAACCAATAAAAAATGATGTAAATATCAAAAGTTAACTACTCAATTGCCAGATTACATCCGAATTTAAAGGTTCGATAAATTTGTAAATCTCCCCCAAACAAATTTAATGAAAAACTTATGGCAAATGGCAAAACTGTGTCCTTAGTAGTAGCAATTTTAAGTCAAATTAAGACTATTCCTCTTCTTTACATATTATTGTGGCTCTTGTTCGGCCTAGAGGATCACTGGTAAAGATGCCTTAGGCTATATGATGCACTGGAATTTTACAATAAAACCTATATTTTAACATTTAAAATCTTAACCACTAGGTTGGTGTTTCTGCTGGTGGACTGTTTAGTCCAAGAGGATACCGATCGCCTAATTTCACCTTCCTTGTTGATTTCTTTTTGATAATGCTCCGTCAGAAAATTAAATCAAATGAACTTAAGCGAAGGAGTATCTACATGATGCTCTGTCATTAGCAATTTTCTAAATATCATAAGAAAAGATACATTTGCAACATGGATAAGACATGCACGTTCCGGGTACTTAACCGTCGTCAGTGATCCTCAATTTAAATAATGTTTTATAATCAATGAATGTGAAAGTTATTGTGTTCAAAAATGTGCCGAAGACGTAGTAAGATTGGTGAGATATGGTGCTACAGGACCAATGTTTTAGAAAGTTTGATTACAAATATTTTCGAATACGTTGAAGAAACGATCAACTGAAGTTGATCGAACTTGGCTACATAAAGCCTCGTGGGCTCTTGGTCTACCAACAGTGACACTCGCCAAGTCGTACAAATGTAAAACGTCTTCAAACACAATGGCGACATTTAAGAACCGTGTAAGATACATCACTTTTAATTAACCGATTATGTAAATTAATGGTTAATAAAAATTAGATACATCGATGTCAATAACATGGTAAGAGACATCAATGTTAGATACATGTGCCTGATACGATAAGTCAATGTTAATTACCTGATACAATAAGTCGATGTTAATTACCTGATACGATAAGTCAATGTTAATTACCTGATACGATAAGTCGATGTTAATTACCTAATTAGAAACATCTATATTAATTACCTTCTACGATACATTAATATTAATCACCTGATCATAGACAGCAATGTTTAGTACCTGATCAAAGACATCTACGTTAATAATCAGATTTAGAACATATTTTAATCACCTGATAAGATACATTAAAGCTAAAGGAACGGTGTCCCTGAAAATAAATTAAATTTACAAATTTTAAAGATGCAAAATCTTTCTTTTCATATAAAAGTTTATATTCTCATTTGTATGAATTCAAATTTTCAGGCGAATCTAACGCATGCATAAGCAGTTATAACCGTTTGCACATCATTTTTCAATTTGGGGTGCGCAGCTCCAATTCTTTTCACTAGCACCACATACAATGTATATTGCGTTTATACAATAGAGGTATATGGAGATTTAATTTTACAAATTCGACAATATTGACAAACATTTTCAACACAAACTTTTTATGACTCATATTTTCCTCAGTCAAGACCCTTCGAAATAAATTTTGCGTTTTCAATTAAAAAAAAAATCAGGGATACTGTATCTTTAATTCCCCGGTACGACACATCAATGTTTATTTTCCCGATACGACACAATTCAACGTTAATTCCGCGATATGATACATCAAAGTTAATTACCTGATAAGATACATCAATGTTTATTACCTAATAAGATACATAAATTATCATTACCTGATAAGATGGATTAAAGTTAATTACCCGATACGACACGTCAATGTTAATAACCTGATTATACATCAATGTTAATTACCTGATTAGATACATCATTGTTAATTAATTTGTTTAAGTACCTGATCAAAGATATTAATGTTAATAATCCGATGAAAGATATAATTTATAATTACCCGAGACTCAAGGAAACAAAGTCTCACATCAGTGTTGTCTGCTCACATCAGTGTTGTCTGCTCACATCAGTGTTGTCTGCTCACATCAGTGTTGTCTGCTCACATCAGTGTTGTCTGCAGTGTTGTTGTTTTGATGTTCCCAAGATTAATGTCCGTCGTCTGTACCAAGGTTCTGTAGATGGACTCTCAGGTCGACTCTGTTTATAAAGATGGCGGTGGCCTTTTCTTGTTCGTTCTTCCTTGTTGAAGCGCTAGTTGTCTAAGGTTCAACCAGGCTAGACTGTCACAGATCTAGGTTATATAGATGGCGGAAGGATTCCCCCGAATACTTTCTTCCTCGTTAGGGCACGAGGTCATAATGACTATGTTATACTGTTAACAAGGATCATCTTCCTGTCGTATCAACAATGTATATTAAGCTTCATTCTATGTACTGTCTCATGATTACATGTCTTATTGTTTTCAGAAAATAAACCCTTAACCACTAAGGCGGTCGGGTCAGATTGCGAAGTGCTAGTTGTCGTTGATGTAAACTTTATATATTACATATATTGTTGATTTACAAGGAGTCTACCAGTGCGCAATTAAGCAAAACTCCTTCTAATTCAAGATATATATCTAATTCTAAGGTCAAGGTCAGTCATTAATAAAAGGTTCAAGGTCAAGGTCAAAGTTTCACTTTCAAGGCCTTGTTATTTAAAATCTTAATGTAAAAAGAATCAAAGTAAATCCGATTTTTATTAAAGTGTTACATTTGTACGATAATCTTCAATTTTTTAAAAAGTTTACCTAAGAAAAGGTCAATGCAACTAGGTCAAAGGCATGGTTTCATAAAAAAGTGTGGTAAAGAATACATGAGTAAAATATGGAAGCTCTGCTCATTACAATTAATAGCTATTCTCTGTAAGCATTTGCACTTTTATGAAGGACGCATGGCACGGCATGTTTCAGATTTTGATAAAATTTATACATAAGGTCGAGTCTGACCAAAAAGTAATAATTTGTTGAAAATTTTCTTAATATCACATCCGGTTGCCATGGAAACGGACTTTCAATATTTAAAAAATGCATTTTTTTGGCGTTTTTGATGTCACATATATAATTTATGCAGCATCATCTAAAACAAACACTGATGAATTATCAGTACCCTATCATTGCTCTTTCAAATTAAGACTACTGAATCGACCCTACAGGAAATCTCGATCCGAGTACGATATGCTTTCTAGACACAAATTTCATGAAAGTTAACAAGAGGACATTCCAAAACTAATATGGCTGTGTCTGAAATCAACACTTCTGCATTCAGAACCAATGACGACGATTTACTTACCGAAACACGTATATTGTGCATTACATAATGGGTTTGGAAGTTTCTTCAAGAAGGGAGGAGATCTCTAACAAGACCCCGTTGCAGCATCAACAGCAAAACACCCGATGCAAAAACACAAAAGACGAGTACAGCACGAGACGGAAAAGAGACGTACGACATGTTAACATAAAACACAAAAGACAACACATAAACCGACGAGACCAATGGACAATCGGTGCCGACTTTGGACGGCCATTTGTCACGCAAGTAGGAAATGGTGTGGTTATCCTGGATTACGTGCGCACAACCCTCTCACTTCTCCAATTACCTAGAGGTCTCGAAGAAGGTACAATCGTGGTGTAAAACAAACTCCTCGCTGTAAGATGACATCACATAAACAAGACCGCGAAACGTAGAGGCCCCAGAAACACAGATGAATATGTAAATGGATATAAAAAGAAGGCATGCGTAATACAGTCCGTGCTCTGCCGGCTGTAGCGAGCTCATGTATGTAATCAGACGAGGAGTCAGAGAGGACATTCAGAGAGGACAGGTGGTCGGGGCCCTCTCTCCTCTAAAGAGGTTTGGACAGGGCCCGTCATGGAGTCCCGTCAAGAGTTAGAATTGAGAATGTGTTGGTACCAATGTTAAACGTCTTCAAATAAAACAGCTATATTTAGTAACAGATAAATTTCCAGCATGGACCAGACATGTACGTTTCCGGTACTTAACCTCAATCCAAACAATGTATAATGGCAAAAAAAGTGTAAATTTTATTCTAATAAAAATACCTAGAGAGGGGATATGATGCTACAGGACCTATGTTTTAAATTTTGTTAACAGTGATTAGGCTAAAGATTAATCAAGTATAATGCCGAGTGTGTGTAGCAACAGGATAACTTTCTATTGTTATATCCAATGTAAAAGGCATTTGATAATTCTTCCAAGTTTTGGATTGAAATTCTGTGAACTTCTAATTCTTCTTGTTTTAGTTATTATATCACAATGAAACGCAGATTGTTATCTTTCCGTTGTAAGGTTAAAAAGTTAACATTGGCCTAACCCCCGTTTACACTATGTTCCCGGCGGCGACGGAGGTCACGTTTCAAGCCACCGTGGACGAAACGTGGTGCCCGTGAGACAACGTAGGGGAACGGGAACAAGCCGTGGCTGACGGGGCAAATGTTTAAATGAGTTAAAGAAGATCCTGACGATAATCTCAACAGCACTCACAATAGAGCACAAATTAAGCACCGTCGGAATCCTAGCAAGCTAGAGGTGGGACCAGGTGCCCGGAAGGAGTAAGCATCCCCTGTTGGCTAGCCGCACCCGCCGTCGATGTTAAAGCACGAAAATGAAAACAATATATAAAATTCATGCACTGTCTGACGATATGTCTATGTAGAAAGTGCTATGGCGACAATGTCAGGGAAATATATTCAAAACACTTACTGTCAAACCCCTCGCGGGGAACTTTTTTACGAGCTCCACACGGCAAAGGACATAAGTGTGACACAAATGAGTTAAAGAAGATCCTGACGATAATCTCAACAGCACTCACAATAGAGCACAACATTAAGCATCGTCGGACCCCTAGCAAGCTAGAGGTGGGACCAGGTGCCCGGGAGGAGTAAACATCCCCTGTTGGCTAGCCGCACCCGCCGTCGATGTTATAGCACGAAAATGAAAACAATATATAAAATTCAAAAAAATTAAACTGTCAAAACATTTGTCACGGCAGCCCACGGTGCAGATGACCTACTTTAGAAACCGTAGCAAAACGGACCGAACGCAACGCAACGTGACAGAACGTTACAGACCGTAACAAAATTTGGAACAGTGTCCGTAGCGGAACGGGAAGCAAAAGTATGACTCGGCAACTTACGATCCTGGTGAAGTTGAGTTACGGTCTGCCACGTTTATGTCCCGTTTAGCTGCGGCTGCTTTAGGGCAGATGTACGTTTTATCAAGGTGAACCACAATTTCTCACGGCGAGCTAAGGAATGTGTTGCCGTTTCGTCACGTTCAGTCACGGTACGTCCCGGATTATTTCGGTTTATTTCAAGTTCTACTACGGCCTGGCACGGTACGCACAGTTACACAAAAAGTAAAACAAACCAAACCCTTTTATGAAGCTTTTTGTGTCTCTTTCTCCCGGCGGTCACGGTTAATCGTAGTGGACCTTGACAGAACTTGGTAGACGTGGCCAACTTGAATGGATCGTAACAAACCGTGACAGACCTTATCAGAACGTGACAGGTCATGAGGAAACGTACAAACGTCCGTAACAAGCCGTAAGGTGAAACGTAGTGCGCCGTCAGGTCTCCGGGATTCGGGATCCGCGGCTCGTCACGGATACCTTGATAGACCGTACGGAAACGTAACGAAACCTAACAGAACTTGAATACCAAGATAAAAACTGCCAAAAATCATACGGTGTGCTACGTTTTTGGCCGCCTTGTCTGCCGTGTTCGCCGGGAACATAGTGTAAACCTAGGGTTATAATAATCAATCTCTTGGTAATTTGTTAATTTATTTGTGAAAATCAAACATTTTTAACCATCTGATATTCTGTTGCTCCTTGGAGAGACATTTCCCACAGCAAAAGAAAAAAAATTGGGCTGGGGGCGGGGGGGGGGAATTCTTATTCAAAACGTTTTGATGTATACAAGTTATTTCCCTGAAAAATGTAATTCAGTGTAATGTAACAATTTACTACGGAAGCATTCCGATATTAACAATGTAACATTAGTTCTTATTTCTGATTTACGTTTTCTTGATTACAAACGTGTAAAGTACAATTATTTCCTTGTAGGTCTCTCTCCAATACATTAATGTTATGTTTGCTTTATTCGGTCAAAATCTATGTACAAACTATGATGAGGCGGATGACTGTATAGAAGTATTCTTTCCGTTTTACGAAAGCATGCCATTGTATTTAAATAGGGTTATGAAGAAGTGGTATGAAAATTTCAATTTAACAACGTGAATAACTTATTAACTGGTTAACTGTCCATGTCTACGTGTCTTTATTAGACAATAGTAATCAAATATTTTGTTTTACGTCCGCTGGCGGGTACCTATTAGGAGAAATTATTTAAAAAACCATCAAACATGTATTTTATGATAAAAAATTAATATTAGTACGTTCTAAAATACCATGAAAAGCCTATACCTATATTAATTTCATGGCATAATAACGATTTTGCAAATAAATTAAAGACAGAATGTTGTATTTGATTGTTTGTTTTTTGTCTTTCTTTCACAATTGCCTCATACTGAACATGTGGCACGTGAAAGTTACATATATGCGTTAAATTTTCCTTTTCAAAATGGCTTCTTTTTGAAACAACTATAGAATAAGAAAACCAAAACTCGTAAAGCCTATCATATCATCGAGCCATGAGTCTGGACTTATGTATAATATTCTTCAAGTTGAATAAGTAAAGAAGAATTGGTAAATTCTTTGGCTTTTTATAAACATAGACTATATTCGATTTGAGAACAAATCGTTCAGAACTTGAAGTCACACTATCACGAGAGGAGTGAATGTATGTACATGTAAGTCCTTTTTCCGTTTCATTAGAAACTTTCCTATGTTCGGAGAAGGCTCTGTTCTAAAGGATGTACATTCAAATGGATTATTCGTAGTAAAGATTATTAATACAAAACGGAAATTATTTCTTGATAGAACACTTTACATTGACAATAACAAGGTAATCCAGTGAGGCACGCTCTTAGGGCGTGTGATTCTTAAACAATAGTGCAAATATCTGACAAGGAATAAAATATATCTGAATGCACTGTACTTGGCTAATTTAAATATGTATCATCTGTCAGCATTTGCACTGGAAAGGTCGGAAGAAGGGGGTTGGAAGGGGGGCCATTTCATGGTCAGGAAATTTTTTCCGACCCGAAGGCCGTATTTTTCTCCCCTTATAAATTGATCCGTAATTTTTTTTCAAAGTCATGCGCCCCCCTGAAAATCAAATGGTTGCTCCCTAATAAATGTATTGAAGTAGACATTTCATTACATGAAATATTTTGTTGAAGACATATTCAGACAATTGTATCGGTTCAAATTATCCAACATTGAGTCCTTGAATACGAACGTCGAAGGTGAAGCCATTTGAAAAAAAAAAACTAAAATAAAGTTTGGACTCTGCTTAAACATATATGTAAAAATAATTGTGTATAAAAGCTTATTTCGTTTTTTAGAAAAGGCTGCGAAAACAGTAAGAAATACTCATTCTTAGATTATATGGCAAAATTACTATAGCAACCATCATCATTATTTTCTTGTATTCTAATAACGGCTTATACATCGAATTTGAACTTTCTGGGACTCAAAATAACCTTTTCATAATAATAAAAATACCAAAAATAAAAAATATATCTACCACGGTAAAATATGTACCCAATAACCTTATCATGGTTTTTTGAAGGAGCTCTTTTTGTTAGACTATCATCTGTTCATAATGACGCATTAATCTTCAAAATAACTCTGAAGTTGTAAAATAAGTAATATTATAGACCATAGTTACCAAACACAAAGAAGGGAGGGGTCTCCAACCTGACCCTGTTGCAACACCAACGTCAAAACATCCGATTCGAAAACAAAGGAGGGGATCTCCAACAACACCAGGCTGCAGCTCCCACAGCAAAACACCCAATGCAAAAACACAGAGCAGAGAAGCACAAGAAGAGGCACAAAAGGGACAAGGAACGTCAACGCACGACACAGAAACATAACACACAAAAGAACTACGCATAAACCAACGAGACCAATGGACAACCGGTGCCGACTTAGGACGACCATCTGCCACGGAAATAGCAGACGGTATGGTTATCCTGGATTAATGAGTTAAAGAAGATCCTGACGATAATCTCAACAGCACTCACTATAGAGCACTATGTTGAGCATCGACGGACCCCTAGCAAGCTAGAGGTGGGATCAGGTGCCCGGGAGGAGTAAGCATCCCCTGTTGGCTAGCCGCACCCGCCGTCGGTGTTAATGCACGATAAAGAACACAGTATATAAAATGCATGCACTGTCTGACGCTATGTCTATATAGAAAGTGCTATGGCGACCATGTCAGGGAAATATATTCAAAACACTTACTGTCAAACCCCTCGCACACAACCCTCCCACTTTTCCGATTACTCAGAGGTCTGAAGATTGAAAACACGAAGACGAGCATAGTAAGAGACATACGACATATAAAAATCTGGTCTCACTCCCATATCGGGAGTTCGCTTCCTTTCATATGGTGGAGTTTATTTTGTATGCCTTCGGTTTCTGATTTTCTGAATTATCGATTTTGTGCTGTATACAGGGATATGGTCATTATCTATATTTGTCATCTAACACAAAAGAGAACACATAAACCAACGAGACCAATGGGTATTCGGTGCCGACTACGGACTGCCATTTGCTGCAACAAACAGGTTGATCCTGAGTGCTCTCATTATATTATATAAAATAAATAATTTCCTTATCATATAACCATCATAAGAGAAGGAAAATGTAACATACGAACAGCGTTCTGAAATCAATTCGTTTTGACAATATCATACACAACCAGTGAGCTTATTCACAAATCAAGGCCCTAATGCCTAGGATATATAAAAATATCACAAATTTATAGTATATCATAGAACTATAAAAAGGGTGAATTTTGTCAATTTTCGATATAATAGACCGTTTCCATGGTAATCAAATGTAGTAATAGACACAGTAATATTTCATTTGTCCCTAGAGATATGCTTTTTATACTTGATGAAGAATCATTATTCTTTCCATGTGGATATGTTACCCAAATGCAAGAACAAAACAGAAGATTTTGTTTCATAAAAAATTCCCTCTTTAACAATTTTCGGGTATGTATCATATCATATATGATACATAGGGCATAAGTGGAATTTCTAAAAAATTAAAGGAATGATAGAGTTTCCCATGTTTATAAAGAAACGGGGATGATCTCCAGCATGACCACCCTGCACCCACCCAGCGAAACAAACCCAAAAGAAAGTGATACGTAAATGACATCAGACAAAACTACAAATCACAAAAAATACACGACAATAATCACTAGTTTTTGTTTGAATTTGATTGCACTTGAGCTGATCCGAGGCAGCGGACCCTGTCCTTTATCGACCAGCGGACTCCCACATAGGTGAAGATATTTGGGAGTCCGCTGTTCGATAAAGGACAGGGTCCACTGCATCGGATCAGCCCAAGTGCAATCAAATTTAAACAACAACGAATTCTTCACTTCCGGTGTGTGCTGAATGGGCCGTATTCATATGGACGTCATAGGAACAACTCTTTTTAGGGTTGTCACCGTGGCGTAGCGGTATGAGCGACCTGCTTTGTATGCTAGACAAGCCGCCGTACGGAGTTTACCGACTTTATAAATAATTACTAGAACATCACAGAATGAAATATGAACAATATACAATTTGACAGATAAAATATATTATTTGATGAATTTTATTTTTCAAAGATTTCTGTGTCTCGGCTGCCAAATGTATGATATGAGATACAGTCATTTTCAAGAAGGGAGACAAATACTTTAGAAAGCTTATTCTCTGGTGTAAGGTTAAGCAATAAATGCTGATGGAGTTACCCTTCCTATCAAAACAAAAAAAAAATAGAAAGGAGGGGATCTCAAACAACACTCGACTGCAGCACCAATAGCAAAACCCCGAAACACCCACCGCAAAAACACAAAGGAGACATGCACCGAACGAGAAGCAAATGGTACAATGAACATCAACCACATAGAAATATCAAACATAAATGACTATACATAAACCAACGAGACCAATGTGCAATCGATGCCGAATTAGGATGACCTTGATGTTTCATATTTGATACGTGGGACACTAGAGGGTCAAATAATTATACAAAAACTGTATTACTGTCAAGAGACTTTGGCATAGTTTACCCACTCCTCTCGTTTGTTTATATTTCGTTCTTGAACCTGTTCTTTTCATGTTACATATTTATAGGAATTAAATTTTCTTGAATATTCTGAAAAGTGGATCTGACGAGGGTTAAGTACCCGAAACGTGCATGTCTGGTCCATCCTGCAAATTCATCTGTTCTTAAATTATGCTAAAGAATTTGAAGACGTTTAACAATTGTATCATCATATCCAACCCTTCTTGCAACATACTTCGGTATTTTGTTTTTTGACATAACTTTCAGGCTTTCTACATTTCATTGTTTAGATTGAGGATCGTTGAAGGGGGTATGTATAAGACATGTGTCTTGGTTCCGATTACCGTCATAAGGTATCTACATTTCGCAGCTCAATCGGTAACCTATTAGCATGTACTGATGTTTTGGAATTTCATAGTAGAATTTACAAATTACCAAGAAAGGTAAGGGTTGTTGCTTTCACAAACTAGTTAAGACATTCTGAAAATTTTACAAAAAAATATTGTCAAGTTCTTTTGAAATTCATCGTACAAGCAACAGGGCACATGTAGCCAAGTTCGACCAATTTCGGTTGTTTGCTTCTTCAAACGCATTTGAAAAATTCTGTTTACAAAATGTTCTCAAATTTCTGAAACCTGGATCCTGTAGCATCCTATCCCAGTCTATTTGTTACGTCTTTCGGTATATTTAGGACATAATTTTCAGATTCTGGCCATATATCATTGCTAAGTTGGAGGATCACTGGCGAGGGTAACATACGCGAAATGTGCATGTCTGGTCCATGCTGTAAATTTATTTGCTCTCAAATGATGCTAATGAATTTGAGGAGGTCATACATAATACTTGGGTATTTCGCATTCTGCATTTTTTTTTGTGACATGATTAATAAAATAGGAAGAACCAAAGGTAGACAGAATAACCATCGAATGTTAGAATGAACACCTCTTATACCGTTGACATAATCCCTATGTAACAAATCGGACACTTGGCTTGTTACTGGACCAATTTACATCCGTGTACCTGCGTATTCGTAACAATTGCACTCTTACTGACTGTGACGACAGGACTCCTTGACGGGCCCTGTCCAAACCTTTAGAGAAGACGGGGCCCCGAGCACATGCCATTATGAATGTGAATCGGACTCCTCTGGTGATCAAATGCATGAAAGATGGGTATATCCAACAAGATCCGTTTGCAGCACCAACAGCAACACCACAAGTGAAAACACATAAAAGACACAAATAGCATAAGATAATGAACAGCAAACGAGACATCAAATACAAAAGACAACAGCCACGTTAGCAGATGGTGTGGTTATCCTGTATAACATGCACACAAACCTCCCTTTTTCCCGGTAACTCTAAGGTCTAGAGGAACACACAATTGTTGTGTGAAATAGCCTCCTTACTGCTAGAATAAAAACAAGACAGCACAACACAGGGGCCAAAGCAATACAGATGAAAATGTAAATATATATGAGCGGGGGGCGTAAGAAATGCATTCGGTGCTTTGCCGGCTGTAGCAAGCTCATGCATGTTATCACCCGAGGAGTCCTATCGACATTCAGAGAGGACAAGTGGTCGGGGCCCTGTCTTCTCTAAAGATGTTTGAACAGGGCCCGTCATAGAGTCCCGTCGTCATATGCGGTCTGAGTGCACGCTATAGCCGGAAGAGCCCGGACTACATTTCGCATGCCTTCTGATTTCTATATCCATTTACATATCCATCTGTGTGACAAATATGGATAATGACCATATCCCTATATACAGCACAAAATCGATAATTCAGAAACCGAAGGCATACAAAATAAGGATAAAACAGGAACCAAAGCAAACAAACAAAAACCTCCACCACATGAAAAGAAGCGAACTCCCGATAGGGAGTGTGTTTCTGTCTACTAGTATGTTCATCTTACAGTGAGGAGGTTATTTTTTCGTCACAATTGTGCGCTCTTCGAGACCTCTGGATTATCGGAATAGTGGGAGGGTTGTGAGCACATAATCCAGGGAAAAACCACACCGTCTGCTACTGGCATGGCAGATTGCTATACTAAGTCGGCACCGTTTGGTCTCGTTGGTGTATGTGTAGTCACTAATATTTGATTTTTTTCTCTCTGTGATTTGCCGTTCCTTGTGCCATTAGCGTATCGTTCTTTGTGTGTCTTTGTATTTTTGCAGTGGGTATTTCGGGGTTTTACTGTTGGTGCTGCAATTAGGTATTGTTGGAGATTCCCTCTTTTCCTGTCCATTCTGCATATGTACATGTTCTTAAACATGTGAAATGATGCTATGAATTTGAAGACGTCTTTTTTGTTTTAGCATAGGGTGTTTTTGTGTTTTGCTGTTGATGCTGCAACGGGGTCTTGTTGGGGATCTCCTTCCTTCTCATAGATATATATCAATTAGGAAATATTAAATGTGCATGTATACGCGCATTGCGTGCTATCCATATTAACACATAAGTATCTCTTACCTCATACCATTTGTTACCTTCTCTTGTATAGATTTAACTTCAGATATTATCTGTGTGATCAGAGCGGGGATCAACATATCTATCTCACACAGTTGATCTGGTCGCTCAAAACTTAATATGGATTCTCTGTAAAAACCATAAACAGCTGGCCACGGCATGTTATGGATTTTGATGAAACTTTCTGTAATCATCATACTTAATGTAAAAACAATGAAAACAAACCATATTGCTATATTTGAACAACGGTTGCCATGGTAACGGGGTCAATCTATTTGACACCCCATAAATAAGAGAGATAAGACATATTGTGGCATTCTGTTGCCATGGAAACCATGGTCAAAATTTACTTCATGAACACAAAAACTTTTCTTTGTAAGTTTAACTCCAACAAAAATACCTTTTTCGGGGGAGGGGGTTATCAGGTAGTTGTTGATATTCAGTCAAATTATGTGAAAATATAGCAAAAATAAGGTCTAATTTTAGGGTCATTTTTGGCCTGTTTTTGATTATTTTGAAGGTTGAAAACCATTATTTGGTGAATGTTATGGGTATTAAACATCACCTTGCCAAAATAAATGTCTATAGCTGGAAAAAATCAAGAAATAAAATTTATGGTGAAACTCACCATTTTGTCACGAATGCTAATCAAAATCCGTTGCTTTAGCAACTTGGAATCCATATTACCATGTACCGCATATTTTAAAACATTGTTTTTCCTCATGTTTGAGTCCTATGAAATAGCATACCTGTATACAAATTATATTTATCATTATCAATTGACCTTCAAATCATTTCAAGGTCATCTGTCCAAATTTCAAGGTCATTTCTAACTTTAGACTTAAATTAAGACAAAAAACAGGATTTCGAATTAATTTAAATTGATTTCTCTAACTTATTTCATTAGATATTTTGATTTTAAATATACACAGTTGAACAACCGATCAAAAGAAGTAGAATCCATCACAATTTTGTTAAATTGTATTTCACTTTTATGTATGACATACTTTCAAAAGAGCATAAAATTGAGATTTTCCAAAATTTTCTCGTAAAATATGTGACATTTTTTGGGGTCTTCATTGGACTTTGATTAATATGATACTCATCCCAACAAATAATACATTTATCATACTTTTACCGATAATTGATTGTTTTGCCAAGGTTCCATACTGTTTACTGTTAGTCATGTCTCTCTCCTTTTAGTGAAAAACCACAAAATTTGGCCTGAAAATAGTAAATGTTTTTCAATGACCTTGAAAACTGAGCAAATGACCTTGACATTTTTTCAAGGTCATGATAGCATCAAATGGACTTTAATACATCTACATACCAAGTTTTGTAACGATAGCAGGCATACATCTGTAGAAATTAGCTTTTTACTTATGACAGGTATTTACACCTTCGTACCAAATGTTACCATGGTAACCTATTTCAAAGGCATCTCGCTTCTAAAAAAATTTCCTTCGATTCCCATGAAGTCCTAGGATAATACTCTTCAGGAAATAGTCAACTGTATTTCAAATCTTGTGCAATTGCATTATTACTCTTGTCAAAAGTAAGTAAAATATAGGTAAAATAAGGCCTATATTGGCCGAAAATGGCTCATTTTGAATAAGCAATTTTTCTTGAAATTGAAGCAAATTTACATGACACATAGAAGGAAGGAGCTTCGAAAAATCAAATTGTATCAACTTAAGAGGATTTAAATAATCTTTTCGGAAAATTACATATACATTCAACATTTATTTCCATGGTAACGGGATGCATAAAAATGCCTTGTTTAAAGGTGTTTTTATACAAAACCTTGGTTACCATGACAACGGAACGTCAGAGAAAAAAATGGAAGGTCAATTCGTTCTGAGGACATCATATTTACCTTATACACAAAAAATATCCAAAATCTGAGACATGTCGTGGCCAAACATGTCTGATTTTTAAGGTTTTTACAAAGAATCCATATTAAAGCAGATCTTAAGTTCTAAACAGACATACAAATTTCCTTTATTGCACTAAAAATTACAATGTGACATATATATCAATGTTTCAACTCTACACTAGAACAGAAATCCCTTTCTTAATACTTTATTTTTTATTGAAACAATGCACACTGATATCAATGTCAAAAGGAACCTTGACAGGAGAATTAATTAAAAGAGCTTCAGTTCCTCATTTCTGACTGAAGAGCAAATACACTGTGTAGCATCCCGTGACTTAACGAGGCTGTGTACAATTAAAACAATTTGATGACGGTGAAATTTCAATTTCTTTTTCTCAAAATGATATTTGAAGTACAACAAATAAACAACATGAATTTAATTAAAATCTCTTGCGCAGAAACATGAAAAAATTGAGAAAAATCATTATTTTGCAGAAAAACCCCATAAGGTCTCATTGTAATATGCCATTATCTTTGAGATGACCCCTACATAATACTGAACGGTCAACTTCTATTTTCGTTCCCATAAAATGAATTTTATAATACTGCAATTATATGATCCGAATTTAGTCAAAATACGTTGGGTAGAAGTTCATCATTTTCTAATTAGACCCAGCCTCGTTAAGTTGGTGAAACCACGAATACAAAATGGAGACATACCGCTCGTTTGAAGGAAAGAAAACAGGTACTCTGATGATTGTGTTGATTCAATTTTATCTTTTCATAACTGATGTCCTTGTTAAAGATGATATTTTGATAATTCTTTGTTTGTCAATCAAGAACACATTGTAGTTTTTACATACATTCTGACAAAAGGAACGTCGTGGTCTAAATATGTTAAACACCATTGTGTGGTGGTTTCCACGAAAATATCTACAGCTTTTGTCACAATGTTTGTAAAAACAACCGCGTTTTACTTACTAACGATTCCATGATAGTAAAAGTACAAGGATATAGGCTATGAAAAGATAAAATTTAATCAAAGCAATTATTGCAGTTCCTGTTTTCTTTCCTCCAACTGAGTTTTTTATTATTTCGTGGTTTCACCAACTAAAGTCACGTGATGCTACACAGTGAAATATACAATACAGAGAAAAAATAGGAAAAAATCAAATGATCTCTGTGTGTTCAAATGTACTTTTTAAGACAGAATTATTGATGACAAAACATTCATTACTAAGTTTGTTATCTATCAAACTTAAAGTACATCTCTACGTTCATCTAAAGAATACTCTTAACATATTACATGTTTGTCATAAAGTTGAGAAACGGTATATTTATTTTTTTACATTGTAAGAGAGATAACTCTAAAACTCAATATTCGCAATTCAATGAGATTTTTCTCTACTAACTATAGACACACAAAATTAAGGAAGCGTCAATTTATTATTATAATTATACACTGCTGTGTTCGACGTTAAATGAAAAAAGACAATCATCGTCTGAATATATTTGTTCTTTGAAATTAATTTGTATGTCCTGGAATATGTGTCTATACATTTTTAATACGAATTTCTGTCGCGAATTTGAGAGAAGTTATATAAAAAAAATACTTTAATTTATGATGTTTAAAACTTACGCAAATAAAAAAAAATTCTGAGATTCTTACATATCTCACTTTTTTTTCTCGAGAAATAAGAGCCAAATCAATGAATTCTTTCTATACCATCATGTAGTTTTACATTCTCTTTTGATACATAATGTACCAAGTTCTGATGTATTTTGTTTATTTTGCTGTACTTGACGACATAATTGTTATAAAGCGAAAAATTGATTTAAGCATAAAATGCAGCAAGTACAGGTATTACTCAAACCGTATTTGCGACGTTATAACTCGTTTATTTTATACCCGATCAAAACAGCATTTTCACTGTCAAGCATTAAAAGATATTCTCTAAACATTCCGCTGCAATTGTTTGTATTTTAATGGTTTCTGGATATTTCGGAAAACATGACTTCAGTTACCCAACGACCTTAAGGAAGCCGAGTTCGGTTTCATATTTTAAGAAAATATAATAGAAAAGTTGATCATTCCTTAACTAATTATTACTTTCTTCAAAATTAACATTTTGAGAGATTTGTAGAAAAATCGACCGTTTGGTATAGTTGCAGGGACCGTCTCAAAATAGTGACAGTTCTACCGAATTGAAGCGACGGGTGTTGCATGCAAGCAGGAGATGCTTACTCTTCCTGGGCACCTGGTCTCACTCCCATATCGGGAGTTCGCTTCTTTTCATATGGTGGAGGTTTTTGTTTGTTTGCTTTGGTTCCTGTTTTGTCCTGATTTTGTATGCCTTCGGTTTCTGATTTTTGAATTATCGATTTTGTGCTGTATACAGGGATATGGTCATTATCCATATTTGTCTATTTAACCTACATAGTCTATGAATAATACTATAATAGAGATTTGATTGAAATTACAATAAATTATTACTTAATGGACGATTAACGAAATGTATTTATAAGAAAAAAAACCAGTCCGGTATGCAGATGAGAAGGGGCATTAACATCTATGAGAATCTAACAAAATGTTTAATACGAAAATTTTTTCAATTTTTCATAAGCCTTTTTCAATTTTGCAAGTCAAGAAATGAATATCAATCATCTCGCTTGTTCTCGTTAATGCGGACAATTACTTGTAGAATGGCTATATCTATGCACAAAGCAATGTTCATACTAAAATTAACTTGCACTCAAAGTTTGTAAATAGAGAATTTTTTTTTCGATAACATTTCCATGCAAAGTACGAAAGTTTACAAGTATGCAGAAAATTTCTTATAATCAAAGACAATTCGAGATACTATACTTGAAATTTCTTATCCAGTATATCCAAAAAATATTCAAGAAATATCCTGTTAGATCGTCAATTAAACAGTTTCCTGTTTTACTTTGCTCCCAAGCAACAAACTGTTAAATATCGGATTGTTACGCTATAAATATATTTACGACGATAGCCTGGAAATCTATTTACTGGATATTTATGTATATTTAAATTAAACGATAAATCATACGTAATACTTATTATCAAAGGATTCTAGAAGATAATTCTCTGGGTTTTTTTCTCATTCAAAACTTGTTGAAATCGCTATAGAGATCTCCATGCGTGTAACAACACGCAATGCGCGATAACTGGTACAGAACTCTGCCTCGTTAAATATGTGTTTTGACAATCAATATGAATTTTTTTTTTTGTATATCAATGATTTATTTCTCTTTTCCAAATTAATGGCATAGAGATACATATATAACATATTTACATCTATATACAGTGTTCATAATAGATCTGATAATTAATTGGTACACAATAATACAATAGAAAGAGTTCTAAATAAGAGCAGACTTATTCAATGACTATGAAGGACAAATCTTTAAGAAAATACAATTTATGAATTTACAAATTTTTCTTAATTTACCTACATTTTTGCAAGTCATAAGTTCGTCAAATTTAGGAATATTGGCATTTTTACAATAGTAATTACCCAAAAAATCTTTGCGTTCTTGAGCAAACGTTTTGCATTCTAAAAGGTAGTGAAACTCATCCCCAATTTGACCACTATTACATAAAACACATTTTCTATCCTCCCGTTGGACCCCCACCCACCTCCCTGTTTCAATAGGAAAACGATGATTACAAGTACGAAAACGGCATAAAATTTTTCTCTCTTTATCATTTAACAAATCTAAATAACTTTCAAATTCAATATTTCTTTTATATATTCTATAACATAACGATTTTGGCGAATTTTCAATATCACTTTTCCATTTTTGCATATACTGATCTGAAATAAGTTTGATGAACATATGATATAATCAATAACACTCACATTTTTACATGTAAACTCTCCTACACCTTTGTCATCACCCGTTCTTCCGTTACATACAAAAAGATCATTAAATCTACAAAATTCTAACAATTGATTACCAAAATTGTTTTTCCGTTTATCCCTACTACATCTTTCCCGCATAAATCCAAGACCTGTTAAAAAATCTGGGTCAACATTTTCAGAAGCTATTATCGCATTTAACTCATCATCGTCATTTTCTTCCAAATTAATAAAATCATTTTCTGTTGCAGTACGGGCATTAAAATCACCCATGAGACAAATATGTTTATATTTATTACTTAATGTGATGTATTCATTTTCTATTTCTAAAAAGGGATCACCAATGCAATGGACCGAGTTTTCAGGTGGGATTTACACCGCACCTATTACCACATCCATATCTAAGCTAAATAAAGATTTGTCTAATTTAAACCATTTAACATATTTACTATCTGTATCTATATCTGATATAAACTGACTAAGTTCTTCCTTATAAGCTACAGTAATTCCGCCTGATCGTACATTACTGAATGTTTTCCTATTTTTCATTGTAATCTTATAACCTTATACAGTATCGACAACGTTATCTTACATGCGTTAATCGTTTTCGTTCGTTTTTTCTTAATCGTTTTGCGTTATGCGTTCGTTTGCTCTGAATCGTTAATCGTTTCCGTTCGTTTAGGGGTGCTCTGGATCGTTAATCGTTATCCGTTAATCGTTATCCGTTTTTCGTTTTGCGTTATGCTTTATCCGTTATTCGTTATTCGTTAATCGTAATCCGTTTTAAGTTATCCGTTAATCGTTAGTACCGTTCCCATATATAACGTATACTCATGATAGCTTAGAAAGATGACAAATCGCTGTTCAAGAATTTCTAATGTTTCTTAATTGATGAAATTTTAGTATACTGAAAATAAAGTTCTTGTGATCAAGCTGAGGGAGTCCGGACATTTAATAAATGATCAACGAATGAAAGTGTCAAGAGGGGAATTAACGTTACTTAAAAAAACTTTATTGAAAAAAAATAAATAAAACACCGGGCGCATGTCCGTCGTAAACAAATATTTGTCTACCACTTCTTGCTTCTTTATTTACCACCTGTCACGTTCTGCATAATATACATGGATTTAATATACATAGCACAGTCTCTTTAACAACCCTCGATTGCTGAGCGATTTAAATAGCAGACGGTGTTGATTTAAAATAAGATGTACAGTCAGTGGCGGATTTAGGGGGTGCGGAGGGGGCGCCCCCCCCCCGGCACTGACCCAAAATTTTCAAAAAACAGGTATATTTTGGCCCATTTTCGGTAAAAATCGGCAAAATTCGCCCCTTGACCCCCCCCCCCCCGGGCAAAGGGGGCGCTGGATCCGCCACTGGACTACATTTATTTATTTATTTATTTATTTATTTATTTATTTATTTATTTATTTAGTCGAAGTATATTTAGTACATATACATAAAAATTAATACATGGAATACCCCCCCCCCCATCCAAGAAATTGCATAGCGTACACAACCCGGCTAATATGCATCTTAGCTACATATAGGTAAAGTGCAGAAAACGAAGCCAGTACATTATTGCTGAAACAATAAGATCAATATGATGAATCAGTTATAAGTACCGTACATGTAAATAATCAACTTAAATATCAAGTTTCGCTTATTAGCCTCAGTTCAATGCCCGTGCGCTTCAAAAATTATGCCGCCTCTTTGATTTCACCGATCAAAGTACCGCTTCAGTTTTATTTTAAAACTGCAGTATTTTGACATTTGTTACGAAAGTGTTATACACATGTTTATTGCAAAATAGTGTGCAAGTTGAACATATACAGTGGCGGATCCAGCATTTTCAGTTTGAGGGGGAGGGGGTGTAAAGAATTGGCGAGGGGTCTGGGGTCCGCAGCGGGTCCAGGGCAGAGCCCTGGTAGGGGGACCAGGGGGGGGGCAAAGCCCCCCGGAAGCTCTTGAATATCTGCATTTTAGAACCCATTTTCGTGACTGTAATTGATTAAAGAGTGAAAATTGATGCATTTAACAATTATATTTACTAACAGGTACAAGTACATGTACTTAATATTCACTAGTATTTACTATTTTTTGATTGAAAATGATCGTTTTATCCATGATTGGAAAATTTTAGGGGGAGCGTACGCGCCCTACGCCCCCCCCCCTTGAATCCGCCACTGATATAATCTCACATTCGAAAGAGAAATACGAATATGTAGTGAAACACTTGTTGACTTGATCAGTTCTTCTACAACACTGTCAACCAAGGACTTATAAACAGACTTCCTGTGGCGCCGTGGTCTAGCGGATAGGGATTCTAAGATTGCTGGTTCAAGCCTTGCTAGGACCACGGGTCGGCTGACATATATTCTTGTCCTTGTCAATGTATTGTATACATGTCTGTGGTGTTTAAAAAAAATAAACAGACATCCTTGTGTCAACATTTATAGACATGATATGATCATATGGATATTGCCAATTAAAATTTGAACATGCAATAGTGACGAAATTTATTTAATGTTGATCGACAGTTGAGTGATGAGAACACATGGATGGAGGGATACAAAAAAAGTAAGAGCGTAAGCGTCGTAAGGAAACGAACCATAATAAATCACTTTTTTTCTTTTTCTTTGGACGATATGGATCTTCATCATCCGATTACACCAAAAATCCAAAATCTAACACTGAACAGATTTAGGATCAAGTGGGAGAACAAGGGCTCCCTTTTCGAAGAATTGCTGCTGCAATCACTTATTTTCGCTTTTTAGTACATGTATATTCTTTTCAAAGCAGGATTGGAACCCCCCCCCCCTCTTGACGGCTTTGCCCCCTCTCCCCCCCGTGGAAGAGTTTCTATAGCCATCCATACATAATATATACCAGTAAATCTTTGCATACTGAATTTCGCTCTTAATATATTATTACAAGTATATATTGATTTCAAGCATGCATGTTTTTTTTATGAACAGATACCGTTTAAGGTGATCGGGAAGGCAAACTTGTTTAATGGGACTATAGCCCCTTCCACTTGAACTTAAATGAGCCACGCATTCTCAAAAACAATGGGCTATTCTTAAAAACTATGGGCCATCTTTCCTCACGAAAGAGCAATTCCAAAAATAATCAATTTTCGAAAAGCTTCAATACATCGGACAAATCTGTTTAAAAATGAATAGAAATTCATTTCTTTCTTCAGCACGTTTATTTTTATTTATTATCATTATTTCGGGGGAGGGGGTTGAAATTCCAAATTTTACCATTTCCAATGTTTAATTCACAGTACATTTTTTAACAGCCAAGTCCAATTTCATGTCGGTGCGTTGAGGAAGAGGGACTCGACTGTGATTGACATTTCTGTACATTTTATTACTTCAATTTGTACCCATTGATTGCATGACCACTTCAAAATGACATGATAATTTTACAGTCGAACGCATACACAGATAAGGTACGAAGTGGAAGTTGGAGATTTATATCTCAGGCGCAGAACAAGGATAAAAAAGAATGTCGGAGAAATTCAATATATTTCTGAATAAAATCAGATCTACGTCAAGTAGTATATATTAGTACTAAACTTAAATAGACCAAAAAGTAAAAAATAAATGAATAAATAAATAAATAAATAAACAATAAATAAATAAATAAATAAATAAATAAATAATAAATACTAATTTTAAAATGGATACCGCAGAATAAAGCGCACCAGGGCGCAGCGATTTGCAGATGTAATGGACAATTTTTGATAGGAATGAGACTATGATGCAGGTCGCAGCTTTGCCAATCCCTGCCGGCTACCAAACAATTTTAATCATGTACCAAGAAAAAAGAATAAATAAATAATAAAAAAAAAAAACAACGCTCACCAGACTGGTGGATCCAGCGTCCCTTTTGCAGGTGATAGGAGACTATATTTGACGATTTATTGACATGTATTGACCCAAAAAATTGCCAAAAGGTTTGAGGGGTAGACTCCGAGCGTAATTCATTGCCGGGAGTGGGGTCAATTTCGGCACAAACTTAAAGAATCTCCCTCTAGTGCGCCCGAAAAAAAAAAATCATTTTTACAAATTAATCGTTGATTTTATGTATGATTATGGACATATAAAAAACTTAGTTTTCTTTCTTTTTAATCAAATTTGATATAGGTATGTGAATCTAGAGAAATCTACGCCGAAATAGAAATGTTTCTTTGCTGGACATATTCACATACACAACATACATTCGTTTAATACTTATCGCTTTATTTACAATGTACTTATTGGCAATACGTTTCCCCGTAGAGGGCCCCATTTAATCGTACCTGGTAACTATAGTAACAAGGTTCAGGGTATTTTATATCGCGTAGTTTACCAGGAACGTGACACTTGCGGATGGTTTATTCAACATATTGTGACGGGACAGGGGATAAATGCCTTATAGACGATATGCATGTCAAGAGTCACAGCAATCTTGTTTTTATGAATTATGTTGTACATGTAAATGGGACAAGAAACAAAGTAAAAAATATTGTTAGAAATCCAAGAAAAAAAGAAAGAAAGAAAACCTATAACCCCCCCCCCCCCCAAAAAAAAAAAAATTGCAAATAGATTTTCGTATTTAATGATATATGGACCATATAAGGAGAAGAAAATTATACCTAGAATAATACCTAGAAATTAAATTAGAAATCCAATAAAAAAAGAAAGAAAGAAAACCTATCCCCCCCCCCCCCAAAAAAAAAAACATTGCAAATAGATTTTCGTATTTAATGATATATGGACCATATAAGGAGAAGAAAATTAATCCTACAGTATAACAATCGGGATATGGTGTGCAAGTACATTGATGCACCCTAGTATAAAATCGAAACCTCTTCGAGCGCGTGTCCCGTCCGAAATTAAGAAAAAGGGAATATTTTACTTATTTTACAAAATTTCCTTACACTTTTCTGATTCGTTCAAGATTCAGATAGATAATAAGTTATACATTCTTTGGGGCCTCCACCGGACTCCGGCTTACATATTGCTGATATTTATTTGCATGATTGCAATTTTTCATTTAAAAAAGTCGTATTCACAATTTTGAGTGCTATGATAAAACTAAGACATTCTTGTATATCAAAATTAAGATTCTGCTACGAAAAATCTCCCCCCCCCGGTTTGGGGCGAAAAAAAAAAAAATATAGCCCGGAATCAACCCAAGTGCCCCCCCCCCCTTCCCCTATCTCTAGAATATCATATGGACCGTGCCTAATATATAGCTCTTCGGAAAACCTATAGCGGAGTTTGATAAAGACGGAAAAACCAGTGACACAGCATTTGGTTTATTAAAAGCTATTCAAATTTTAATACTACCTTCATAAAAGCCATGTTTCTAGTTTATCTTGTGTTTTTTGTCTTTGTTTATTTGTTTTGATTTCAGTGCAAGCGCGATCCAGAGGGGGGGGGTGTCGAGGGTCCGGAACGCCCCTGGAATTTTATTTTTTTTTTTGTATAAATGTACATATTTCATAGAATAAGCGCCGCTTATTCTATGAAACATGTAAATTCGCGATGAATTTGTATTAGAAATCTTTCATTTTGATTATAGAATTTCAGAAAATTTCTCTAGCTCGCTTCCGCTTGTCAGAATTTATTACAGCTTTCCTATACACCCATATACATTACACCTTGGTCAATAAACAAGGCACTAAGAGCAATGGAACTGCATGAAAAGAATATTTTATAAACGGCATTATTGTCTAACCGTTTTATTCCGATTCTGAAAAAATGCGGGTTTTTTTTTATTTATTTACATGATTCATCATTCATGAAAAATCAATTTTTTACGAACTTGTTTGGAGTCGTTTGAAGTACATGTACCAGAACAAGGCGCTAGCATTTTTTTTTTTTTTTTTTTTTTTTTTTGTAGTTTTGTGTTGTTGTGTGTGTGGTTTTTGGTTTTTGTTTGTTTTTTTTTTTTTTTTAATTATTGGATGCTTTTGGTTTTTCTGAAAATCTTATCGTAAATAACAATTATTTTTTCCTATCAGAAGACTTTATAGGCAAGATACTATACAAGAAGCCATATTTAGTTTTAGGAGCTTTTATTGAAGTGTTTACCTGAGACTATATTTGGTTTGTTCGTTTGTTTGAAAGAAGGAAGGCGTGTAAAAGAAAAAAAAAATTGGGAAAAAAGAAACTAATTAATGAACACACGAACATTTTATAAAATAATATACTATCTAAATTAGTGGGAAATGTTGTTATATTCAAGATTAACCTGTCTTCCTCGCTCTCGCGGACCAATAAATCTTCTGCCAATATGTATATGTGTGCGTCCGGAGAGAGAGAGAGAGAGAGAGAGAGAGAGAGAGAGCACTGGCAAAACCCCACTGGGGAACTCACACCTGTCAAACTACCTTTCTTGTGAGGAATGTTGGAAATTGTGGGGAAAATCGCCATACCCCATAAACCTAATCGGAATTTCTAAATGGTTCAAGGTATCCACAGGCAATAAAAAAGATATTTTTCGATAGTTTTGTTGTATTACAGGACGCAGTCCGCCTCATCAAGGTAACATGTGTATATACATAGGAAAAATCATGTTTTTCAATTGAATTCTATGCTATACCTATGGGTTCCAAAACCGTGGTCAATGACGTCATTCTCCCCACTGCCCATTTGATCGGCGTTGAGCGCAAGCTTTTTTGTTTTTTGACAATGTCACTTGACGACAGAATGAAACCCATCGATGACCATGATTTCTCAATCTCCTTTGAATATTCTCCGGTTGGCTTACTCCTCCTGTGTCCCAATTTATGTGTTGTACTTTGCTTCATGTAATACTGACATTGCACCATCATTTCCAACATATATTATGTTAAGTCCGAATATCCTCTTTAGAAATTACAACGTGACGTCAGCATGCGACGTCAGCATACAACTTTGTTTCGCGGACTTTCTTTCATCGACAGCTCCCCTAGACAACGCCCAGTAATCAATGGATAAACTCATAAAGCTGGGATGAAAATTTAATACAAACAAAAATATCAGCGCGATCAGCGACATACCGATCTTCATTCTGATTCCGAGGATGATTTGTAGCTGATATTTTGATACCTGTAGATCTAATAACGTGGTTTCACTCCACAAGTTTATAAGATCTACAGGTACAGGAAATCTATGCAGTATAAATCCCAACACAAACTGTCTTCTGCCTTCGATACTGTACACAACGCGTCACATTTTACGTCATCATTTACAGTATTTAGTGCAAATAGGTAAACACAACCGGGGCTTATATAAGTATATTTATTCTGTCAGAAATAGGACTGGCTAGTTTTTTTCCCTTGGAGGTAAATCATAGGCTGATCCAGGTTATTCAAAAAAAGGGGAGGGGTGAACTTCACTATGAAGGCTTCAAATTTTTTTAGAGGGGGGGGGGTTGATTGTATTCATGTGGGGGGGGGGGGGGGGGTTGGACAGGGAGATATCTCCCCATTCCTCCCCTCTCCCGCCTCCTTACTTCCCCCTCTCTCCTTCCCTCCCTCCCTCCCTCCCTTCCGCCTTCCTCCTTCCTCCCCCTCCCTTTCATCCTTGCCTTTTATGGGGTGAGGAGCAGACAGGGACGTGGTACCTCTCTCCGTCCCCTTATCTCCCCTCCCTCCCTTCCTCCTCTTCTCCTCTTCCCATTCCCTTCTTCCCCCTCTCTCCTTGCTCTCATCCCTTCCTCCCAGGGCTCTCTTTAATCCTCTTTTATAGTAAAGGAATGAGCAAGAATTTTGTCTTTAGATATTACATCGGAAAATAATGTAATATTAATGTAACAGTTATATACTGGACCTATTTGTAAGTTTTAACCCTCTTCTCCAGGCCATCCCATAAAACGAAATATTGCTGATAACATAATAGACGGCGCAGAAAAGGAGGTTTTTTTTCTCTCTTCTACATTTTGAATGTTATTTTTTCCGTTGAAAGTGAAAGGGAATGGGGGGTGTTGATGGGTGCAAAAAAGGGGAATTACACATATTCTTGATACGACAACTGTGACATTTCATCACCCAATAAAATTTTGAAAATAAACTTCTAAAAGTTTAATTGATTTGAATAATCAAGATACATGTAAATCTGACAATATATAAATACTTCAGAAAACAGTGAAAAAAAATTTTTAATTTCAATGGTTTGTGTTTACAGTTTTCTTGCCCGAGTTCTTCTTTCCTTGATTTTCGCCAAGGTCCAAGGACTTGCAATGTATAGATTAAGATAACATCACTTGATCTCTTCTGATCTGTCATTAATGTTTCAAATTAAGCATTGCGATCTCATGAGTGACATCAAACCGACATTGAAAATTGTTTTCCCGCATTTACGAGCTATGTGCATGCTGTCTATCCAGAAATTGTCTATAAAAATATCCCCTCTCCTGTAGAATATTCTGGATTTTAAGAAAAAAAAATGTAAGACTGATAAAGTAAAAACGCATATTGATTATTGTATGACGTATTTTATTCATCATTTACTTAGTAAAAAAAAATGTGATGTGTGATGAAAATTCATTGAAATTATAATTCATCTGCGTCCTCACAATGGCTTTGCCATAACTCATATTATTTTTGTCAGTAAAGAGTTAAGGCATCGCAGAAGCGTATACACCATGGTAGGAGGAATTTTCCTTTGTGGGGAATTTCTCTCTCCTTCGTCCGATCAAAAATATCTCTTCACCGTAAAATTGGTGTCTGGGCATGCTGGGTAATTTTTGTGTTCGGAGCCTTTTTAGCTCACCTGAGCAAAGCTCAAGTGAGCTATTGTCATAGCGTGCCGTCCGTCGTAAACTTTTCACATTTTCGACTTCTTCTCCAGAACGGCTGAAGGGATTTAGATGAAACTTGGTGGGTATGAAGTACTAATGGTCCCCTACAAGTGAAAGAATTTTGTCAAGATATCCACTTTTGCATTTTTCAGGAATATTTTTATGATTGTACATAGGTATAATGTATGTTTTCCATGCCCAATGGACCCATTGGGAGTGGCTTGAAACCCAGGCGGGACACCAACAATTTTTAGCTCACCTGAGCAAAGCTCAAGTGAGCTATTGTCATAGCGTGCCCTCCGGCATCCGTCGTCCGTCCGTCGTCCGTCGTCCGTCGTAAACTTTTCACATTTTCGACTTCTTCTCCAGAAGGGATGAAGAGATTATGATGAAACTTGGTGGGTATGAAGTACTAATTGTCCCCTCCAAGATTGTTGTTTTTCGTCCGGATCCGTCAACAGGTGGCGCCACCACAGCCAAAAGTAGGTCACGGGGGTTACCCTCCTTTGACAAACTTATTCTTCAGAACCGAAGCATGTATCGACAAACCGAAAGCATCAGGATGATCTAGAGAGATGTCTTAAGAAGAGTTGTTATTTTGGTTCCACTTCGAAGTCATATTTTTGACGCGTTTTTGACGTCTTTTCGGACTTAGTCAGAAATGCACATTTTTGCACTATTTCTTTAAATATCTCAATATTAAGTGTATGATTTTACACACTCAATTACTGCATATTTATCATATTTAACTTACTTAATGCTTTGATATGTATTTTATGCTTAAATTTTCTTTTCTTTTTTTTTTTTGTTGATTTTTTATGATTTTTTTTCTTATGTAAAAAGGAAGGGGGGGTGATTTTCATACATTTTCTGCTTCTTTTCTATAACCACACTTCAGATTGTCGTGACAATTTGTAGGTATGAGGTACTCATGCATGGTACCCTACAAGTGAAAGCATTTTGTCAAGATATCCACTTTTGCATTATTAAGGAATATTTGTTAAGATTGTACATAGGTATAATGTATGTTTTCCATGCCCAATAGACCCATGGGAAGTGGCTTCAAACCCCGGCGGGACCCCAACAATTTTTTGCTTTGCTTTGCATTGCTTTGATATGTATTTTATACTAAAATTTTAATTTTTTGATTTTTTATGAAGTTTTTTTTTTTCTTATGTGAAAAGGAAAGGGGGGTGATTTTCATACATATTCAACTTCTTCTCCAGAACTGCTGAACAGATTTTTATGAGTATTTTTTCAATCATGAATAGATATGTTTACTGTGCACATGGACCTAAGGCTTGTGGGTTCAAGTTCTGGTACTTCTTTTATCTATATCAGGAATTTTAACCCTGGTAACTTTAGTTTCGTATAGGAGGGGGAGAACTCATATAGTTCGTACATGTATAACAGCAGAACTCATGTATGCAAGAGTCGTCTTTCTTTAATATTGATATGTTTTTGATGTTTAAATTCTTGGATTATCGATTCATTTGAATGTTATATATTTTAAATTATTAAATAAGTATGCAAAAGGAAACTAAACAATTCAAAAAAGGTGAATAAGTATTTTCAAATTTATCTTGTGAAGACTTAGATATATAACTTTAATGTCACCAAACGGTCATTAGGCTTGGTACTTGACCAATCTACTGTCTTGTACAAGCACATCCTTGAGACTTGCACTCTGACTGACTGTGACGACGGGACTCCATGACGGGCCCTGTCCAAACCTCTTTAGAGAAGACAGGGCCCCGACCATCTGTCCTCTCTGAATGTCAGTCGGACTCCTCGGGTGATTACATACATGAGTTCGCTACAGCCGGCAGAGCACGGACTGTATTACGCATGCCCTCTTTTTATATACATTTACATATTAATCTGTATCTCTGGGGCCTCTGCGTTTCGCGGTCTTGTTTGTGTGATGTCATCTTACAGTGAGGAGGTTGTTTTACACCACAATTGTACGTTCTTCGAGGCCTCTGGGTAATTGGAGAAGTGAGAGGGTTGTGCGCACGTAATCCAGGATAACCACATCATTTGCTACTTGCATGACAAATGGCCGTCCAAAGTCGGCACCGATTGCCCATTGGTCTTGTCGGTTTATGTGTAGTCTTTTGTGTTTGATTTTTACATGTCGTGTGTCTCTTTTCCGTCTCGTGCTGTACTCGTCTTTAGTGTTTTTGCATCGGGGTGTTTTGGTGTGTTGCTGTTGATGCTGCAGCGGGGTCTTGTTGGAGATCTCCTCCCTTCTTTGAAATTAAGATATTGAGAGCAGCTCAAAATATTGATGTAAAAACAGAACTCTACATTAACATCAATGTTATCAACAACGTACTGAAAGGAGGGGACTGTAATTTATTAGCAGGATTTTGCTTTAGCTTATGTATAACTGTCTCTCCCGGGTTACTTAGATTACTCAAGAAGACGGGGGGAGATGATTTTCATATATATTCAACTTCTTCTCCAGAACCGCTGAACAGATTTTCATGAAACTTGGTAGGAATGAAGTAATCATGGTCCCCTACAAGTATAGTTGTTTCTGTCCGGATCTGTCAACAGGTGGCACCACCATAGGCAATTAGAAAACAGAACCTGATCAAATATTATTTTCTTTTCTTATTGGCTTCATGTATGTAAATGAACTAATAAGAGTAAAAATTAATATTACTTCATTTACTCCATACGTTTTCTGCACAAAATATTTCTTAAGGTTTTTGAATTAATGACAACCTATCTGATGCATCTTTAGGTTGTCCATCCTTTCCCCGAAGAAGTCAAATGGTAGGATGCTTTCATTATTTCTAGTAGTCTGCATAAATTAGTACATGTAGTTTCCTCTGCTAATCTTTCTCCTCCTTTATTTCATATCTTATTTTGTGCGTGCATTTCATATGTCATATTCCTAATTGTTGTTTTGTTCAGTTTTGTGTGCTTTGTTTAATTTTACATGTGTACATATTTGTCGGTCAAAACCTCTTAGGAGCTTGTGTTAACCTGTTTTCATATATGCCAATTTTAAATAAACATTGTCTTGTCTTAACATGCGTGTTCTCAGGTGAAAGTTGTGGCCCCTGGGCCTCTTGTTTATTATTGTGATGTAGAGCTAAGTTTGATGTATCGATATTTCATTCGTGATGGGTCGATAATTATCGATTAACGGGGTGTTGTAGTCATCCGATTTCGGTAATCGATTTGGAAGTAAAATAATCGATCGTCTAGCGCGAAAAATGCAGAAGTGGAGGCTGCCGCTGATGTATCAGAGGAAATTCTGTCCGATGCTCAAAATCGCACTATACATACAAGTTTACGTTATCAGATGAGCCCAGCATAGAGGATCCTACAGAACCTGCACTGGAAAACAAGGCTACAGTGAGTAATTTATTTTTTAGGTAAACTGATCAACAGGTTCCTGCAGATACCGTATGATCGTTTGACGCACAGGCACATGTAGAAAGAGCGTCGAGATATCCTGTATGGTCATATGGGAATACTGGTATCTGTAGAGAGGCAAGGCTTCCGACGAAATTTCAGCTAGAAGTAGCATTTCTGCAGTTTTTGCATTTGAAGGGCAAAACGGCGTATGACCATTAAGTTTTATTTGTATACTTCCTAAAAACATCAATAATTCACCCAAAGAGATCCCATAACATAGCATAATCGTCTGCTTAAGTTGGACTGTTTCCTACTTTCTGTCTTGAACCTCCATTGCCAGATTAGCTTATCTGAATCATCCAGGTGTTTACAGTAAGCAGAGTAAAGCCTCTGAATGAATCAGTATTTGTCCAATCTGGCAATGGAGATTCAAGACAGAAAGTAGAAAACAGTCCAACTTTGGTAGGCGATTAGGCTATGTTATGAGATCTTTTTGGAAGAATTATTAATGTTTTTAGGAAAAATACAAATCAATCTATATGGTCATGCCCCATTTTGCTCTTCAAACCTGTCAAATGGAAAATTGCAGATGCTACTTCTAGCTGAAAATTCGTCAGAAGCCTTGTACTGACTGATTCAGACTTAATATCATTGTCTCATTCGCACAGTATAAACTTTATCCTATTGTGAAAAACACCTCACCGAAAAGACGATTCATAAAAATCCCGTTTATTAACAAAGGTTTTGATCTTCTAAACATCTCTAATATTTTTCGGGATCATCGCGTACAAAGTACCATTCCTCAATATTTTGAAAATTTAGAGCCACCTCTTATTTGTTATAATTAAAAGAAACCTATTCGAAACTTTGTTTTTAACTATAATAAAGTTACAACGGATCCTGACATACTTGAATCGTGTCCTGCTTCTTGAGAATGTGCAACTTCTAAATATCTCTACAAACCAGCTGGCCATGTTGTTACAGGTGACTTTTCAATTATCCAAGACAGACAGCTCCGTGGTCTTCTTAAAAAAGGACCTAAGTATAGAATCCCATCCAAGATAGATTTTGTCAAATGCCGTGAAGTGCTTACGGAAGCCTTAGATAATTATACGAAAAGATGGTGTAAATCAGAAGGAGTCGAACCGCATGCTCTGAATGACTGGAAAAACCTCATTTTAGATATAACGGATATTCGAATAGATAACTTCCATAAAAATCCTCATCTTTTTCAAAATCCACATTCCAAATCAGAAAGATTTTTCAAATCCAAACTAAGTAAATTACATGAAAAATATGTCTTTGCACCAGCTGATAAAGCAGCCAACAACACCATTATCATTTGAAAACTTTACTACATATCAACTTTGATTTCGGAAATTTTCGTCTACTAATACATATATGAAAAGCAATGAAAGTGCATCTAACATTTTAGGCAAGCATAACAGTGAACTGTCTTCATTCAATATCTCTATTTCTAAATTGGATCTCCCAACACTATATTGCATACCGAAACTGCACAAGTCTCCTTACAAATTTCGATTTATTGCTAATTCTAGTAACTGCTCCACTACAATTTTGTCTAGAAATCTGACGTCAGCACTTACTGTTATTAAAGAACACGTAACTAGATATTGTGAAACGGTTCTAAACAGTAACGATGTAAATTTATTTTGGTCTATTAAGAATTCAGGGGATGTGATTGAAAAAATGAAATCTGGAAATTTCCAAGCCAATACGATTTCTTCATACGACTTCTCTAATATGTACACCACACTTCCTCATGACAAAATTAATGATCGATTATCTAATCTCATTAAATGGTGTTTTGATCGAGAGAGAAAAACTTACATTTGTACATCTGAATCGAAGGGTTTCTTTTCCTCGACAGACTACACATCATACAAATCATGGACATGTAGTGACCTGTGTAATGCCTTGTCAAATATTTATGTTAGATTTGGTGAGGATCTATACAAGCAGGTTGTAGGAATTCCTATGGGTACTAACTGTGCGCCTCTTGTTGCAGATTTATTTTTATACACTTATGAAAAAGAATTTATCAAAAATCTTCAAAAGCAAAGAAAATTTGATGAGCTGAAATGTTTCAATAATACTTCTAGGTATCTGGATGATATTCTAACCATTGACAATCCTGCTCTTGAATTATATAAGAATGAAATTTATCCACAAGAATTAACCCTTAACAAGGCAAAACTTTCAAATACAGAAACACCCTTTTTGGACCTAAATATCAAAATTGTAAACGGAAAGATTCATACAAGTGTATATGACAAAAGGGATGATTTTGGATTCAACATAGTAAATTTCCCTTGGCTTGACGGTGATGTTCCAAGATTACCGTCATACGGCATTTACATATCACAGCTCATCCGGTACGCTAGAGCATGTACTGATATTTTGGATTTTCACAGTAGAAATTTACAAATTACCAAAAAACTTTTAGGTCAAGGTTTCCGCTTTCATAAACTAGTTAAGACTTTTTGGAAATTTTACAAAAATTACAGTCAACTTCTTTAAAAATTCGGATTTATACATGCAAGAGAGTACATTACTATGGGTATTACACAACCTGTCTTTTATGGTGATATGATAAACAAAATAAAAAGGATCAAAGGTAGGCAGCATAACCATCGAAAATGCGTCAGAATCATCAAACGCCTTTTATACCGTGGATATGATCCTAATGTCACCAGACGGACACTAGGCTTGGTACTTGACCAATCTACAGTCTTGTACAAGCGCATCATTGAGACTTGCACTCTGACTGACTGTGACGACGGGACTCCATGACGGGCCATGTCCAAACCTCTTTAGAGAAGACAGGGCCCCGACCATCTGTCCTCTCTGCATGTCAGTCGGACTCCTCGGGTGATTACATACATGAGCTCTCTACAGCCGGCAGAGCACGGACTGTATTACGCATGCCCTCTTTTTATATCCATTTACATATTAATCTGTGTCTCTTGGGCCTCTGCGTTTCGCGGTCTTGTTTGTGTGATGTCATCTTACAGTGAGGAGGTTATTTTACACCACAATTGTACGTTCTTCGAGACCTCTGGGTAATTGGAGAAGTGAGAGGGTTGTGCGCACGTAATCCAGGATAACCACACCATTTGCTACTTGCGTGACAGATCGCCGTCCAAAGTCGGCACCGGTTACCCATTGGTCTCGTCGGTTTATGTGTAGTCTTTTGTGTTTGATGTTTAAATGTCGTGTGTCTCTTTTCCATCTCATGCTGTACTCGTCTTTTGTGTTTTTGCATCGGGTGTTTTGGTGTTTTACTGTTGATGCTGCAATGGGGTCTTGTTGGAGATCTCCTCCCTTCTTTCTATACATATTCTAAGGGGTATCATACATTGGGGTACATATATTGACGCTCTTTCTAAATGTGCCTGTGGTTTGACGTTTCCACCCCTCCCCTCTTTCTTTCACATAATCATGGCCAATGTGGCCGTGGAGTAAAAGAATCTAATAAATGAAGTGGCGATGATATGTGCCCAGCGATAATATGTGCCCAACCTGTAAAGAATCTTTACTGGTCGGGCACATATTATCATCGCCACTTCATTTATGTCTAGATCTACATATTGTTGATGAAGGAATTAAATTTGTTCACCTCAATTACATCTTTGAAATATGAAAAAGTATACAAAATTTCAAAGAATTTGATAACCTGCAAATACTGAATTTTATGATGGAAAGTTGGTAAATTTGAATGTATTTCCCCCACCTCTCTGGGGATAGGGTAGGTCTCTTCATCTTCTTTGGTCTTTAAAATTTTTTGTACGGATTTTTCACAGGCGAAAAGAAGAAAGTTCAAAGTTTCAAATAATGTGAACTTTGTCGAAAAAAATAAGGATTTTCAGTAAGATCAGATAGAGGTGGCGATAATATATACCCTCCCTTCTTTCAAACTTGGTGCTACATGTACCCTTAAGTTCAATGAGGACAGGTTAACAAGAACAAATCGTCAGATTTTCATGAAAATTTGGACAAATGTGTATCTTGGGTTTCTCATCCTTCTGTGCAAATTTCATCAAATTTCATGAAGAAATAAACTTACATGTATATAGATTTTAGAGGAAAAAATGTTGAAAAAAGTGGCGATAATGTACCCGACCAGTATCTTTGAAATGACCCTGTCTAATGTTAATGTTTACATTTACAGTTACAAATTTACAGATTTGCAAATATATACCCTACACCCCCCCCCCCCCTCCTTACACTCAACATTAAGCATGACTGGAAAGGATTGTTTCAAGATACTTTTCATGCATTTTTTTGATTAATAAATGAAAGGGGATTAGGGCTTTTCTTTCAAGCACCCTTGATTATTTTGGTTAAGTTTTATTATTCAACAAGATTAACTAATAAAATCACATATAATTTATGGAATAACAAGTTTCTGGCGTTACATTTGCAGACGATTAATGCTGATAAATGTAAAAACGGATGTTTGCACCGTAAAATCAGCATTTACCGTCCACAAACATAACGTCAGTATCTAGTTATTCCCATTCTAATAGAAACTATATTTTTGTGAATAAAAAGCGAAATGTGACGTTAGCAACATCAAAGCCTAGTATGTTTTAGTTTTACAGCCGTAGCTAAGGAGCAAACAACCAATGAAATATGACGTCATGGCGACATTGCATTAGAATCAGTTTTAAATGTATGTTTTACTTGGATAAAAAATGGAAAATTTTAGGGCTGAGTATTGCAGGTCAAATGTGTATTGCGATATATTGCGATATTTGGAAAAATATTGCGATATATATTGCAATATTTTTATACGGTAACATCAAGAGTCCTTATGGTCTTTTTTCCCCCACCTCAATTTTCCTTTCAAAATTTTATTTCAAAATCTGAAAATGTCTTCATCATGATATAATTACGGATGCACACGTGCAGACAAATTTGACCAATCATACGTACATGCATGAATATCCGGTTGAAAAAATAATATCCATCCAGTTATTTTAAGCTATTAATGTGATAATTCTGCTGAGACACGGTGGACACTCGCGGACAGACAGTGCAAAAAGTCGCTAGGAAACTTAAAATGACACCACTATATTGTACGTTTAAACAATCATAACTAAATATATACATGTACTATAATCAAAATATAAGAATCAAGATAACACGATAAAGTCTTCCTTGCAAATTAGTATACCAATGTGCAGTGTGTTGCGGAACGTTTCTAAAGGTCGAAGAAACGTTATTTTACCTATTTCTTGAAATCTATTTTGCTGTGTAGCATTGAACGGACACCTCGTCATGTTTAAAAGTGGCTAGTCAGAAAATTGCAGAGCTGATCGCTTTCGCCCATAAGTTTCAAAGAAACAACATAAAAATTTGAAGATAAATAATATCGTCAAAAACCGGTTTTTGAAAACAAATACCGTGGTACGTATTGCGAAGCCTCGTACCGGTATACCGGTACCGCGATATAAAACCGCTCAGCTCTAGTGAATTTGAGTAAAATGTAATACGCAGATTATAATCGATAAAATCGTATCGGATACACCAACCGTTTCAAACCAAGTATTGATTATTATTCTGAACGGATTTCCCACCACTATTTTTACAAAATGTATTCAGACTTCAGTTCTTGCATTTTATAGTTTCTTTTTCATTTATTCCAGGGGTCTGTCGATTCTATTGTAACGTATTTCGAAGCTTGAATGTTTCAGACCGCTTTCTGACCTTGCGAAATTTAACTAGGGCTGTCACAATTCACCGTGGTTCTTGATTCACCGCGGTTTTTGACAGCGGTTTGATACATGTACACCATGCAAGAAGAGGCGGCATATCGTCAAAGCTAACTTTTAACGAAGCTCCTGTTTTCTAGTCAATACAATAATTCTGAAAGCATTCAACTTAGAAATGATTTTAATTTGTTGTTTTTAAACTTGTTTTATTGAAATATATTTGATAAATTACAGTGGCGAATTCAAGAGGGGAGTAGGGGTGGGGGTATGCCCCCTAAAATTTTCCAATCATGGGTAAAACGATCATTTTCAATCAAAAAATAGTAAATATAACTGAATATTAACTACCTGTTAGTAAATATAATTGTTAAATGCATCAATCTTCATTCTTTAATCAATTGCAGTCACGAAAATGGGTCCTAAAATAAAAAATGCAGAAATTCAACAGCCTCAGCTTCGCCCCCTGGCTCCCCTACAAGGGCTCTGCCCTGGACCCACTGGGGACCTAGGGGGTCCCAAGACCCCTCGTCAATTCTTTGCGCCCTTAACTAAAAAGCTGGATCTACTGGATTTCAGAAATGCTTTCATGAATATCTTCATTAAAAATGATATATCGTGATACGAATCGTATCGTGAGTAAATATCATGATACGTATCGTATCATTATCATGATACGTATCGTATCATGGGCTTAGCATATCTTGACAGCCCTAAATTTAACCCCCTGGACCGGTGACTGTCTGTATGACTCATTTATGGCTTTTTGAAATAGAAAAACCCTGACGATTTTTTTTGTACTATAACACTTATAGTGACTATAACTTATACGTACATGTACATGTACATGTAATAATTATACGTACACCACTTACACATAACAGAATGAACTAAGGGGACCACACATGTTAAGGAGGCACTTACCTTGACCTAATGCAAGAAGAATTATGTAAAGTTGGCGATCACAGTCTTTCTCCAAAATTTTCAGCTCACATAGGTCATTTGGACCTATGTAATAAAAAAACACATAGTGCCGAAACAAAAACTGTCTGAAAAACAAGAGACCCAAGGGGGCCACATCGCTCACCTGAGTTGCAAACAATAGAATGATAGTGGACGATTTGGTAGAGGACCTTGAGTACTTGCTTCCAATAAGGTTTCGTTAAATTCTGTGTAGCAATTTCAGAGATGTCGAAAATGTATCATCCAATCAGACCCCTGGGCGGCAATATTCTTTGACCTGTCGGCATGAAAAAACTCAAAATTGGTAGAGGACCTTGAGTACTTGCTTCCTGTGGGGTTTTATGAAATGCTGTGCAGCAGTTGCAGGGGAGATGTCAAAAATGTGTCAGCCAATCAGAGCCCTCAACAGTCAAATTTGTTAAACGATCGTCACGAAAAACACAAAATTTCAATTCTTGTACCCCAAGACGATCCGGCACCTGTGTATCTTAAAAATAAACATTGTCCCCAGATGATCCGGCCCTCGTTTATAATCAAACACCCAAGATGATCCGGCCCCTGTGTATAATATCCTTCAATTCTTGTACCCCAAAAGATCCGGCCCCTGTGAATCTTATATAAATAAACATTATCCCTAAACGATCCAGCCCGCGTTTATAATCAAAAAACCTAAGACGATCCGACCCCTGTGTATATTATCATTAAAATGCGGCCCCTGTGTATCTTATATAGTGTCCCCAGTTGATCCTGCCCCTGTATATCTTTTATAGAAAATATCACTACACCTTGTCCATAGTCTACCCGCCCCCTGTACGTATATTGTTTCAGCTTGTCACACAAACAAAGTCACGTATTATGTCTTCTGGGCTTGGGTTCACAGCATTACTTTGATAAACATACATTTCTCTATTCACACTTGATTAAAATGTCAAATTGGTGATTCTTGAAAAAAAAATCATTGTACATTATATTACGGGGGCCGGATCATCTTGGGTTAAAAATTATTCATGTAAAAAGTGGCCGGATCGTCTGGGGATATACGTTATACTAGTATTATTTTATTTCCTGTACAAGTATATATTGGCCGGATCGTCTGGGGTTCTATACCGGGGCCGGATCATCTTGAGATACCTAATACATTTAATGTTCATGTAAACAAACAGGGGCCGGATCGTTTGGGGATAGTCATTATTACCTGCAAAGTAAATATATTCAGTACAGGTTATCGGTGGCCGGATCGTCTGGGGATATAAGAATTTAATGTATTTGTACAGGGGCCGGAACGACTTGGGGTATAACATATTCCATATATATATACAAGTATACATGGGCCGGATCGACTTGGGATATAACATATTCCATATATATACAAGTATACAGGGGCCGGATCGACTAGGGGTATAACATATTCCATACATGCATTGTATACAAGTATACAGGGGCCGAGTCGTCCAGGGTTTATACATTGACAGGGTCATTGGCCATGATCAATCTATGTAGAAGTATACGGGGGCCGGATCATCTCGGGTACCTGTGGCCGGATGCGTCGACTGGGGTCAGAGAGTCATGGCCTGATTGGTTTGTGGCCGGAACGTCTAGACATCGAAGATATCATACGCTCTCATCTTACCGATTTTGGTGACTAGTATTCCATTACAATATAAGAAACGCAATAATTTACAGTTTGCGCCCCCCCCCCCCCCCCCCATCATGAATCTCCCTTGGCAATCTCCACCTTTTCCCGCTCTCCATAATGTGTCACGGGCGAATCCAGAACCCGAACTGTCACGTACATCTTTTGATGGGAATCACTTCAAAGGGTCGAGTGGGGGGATTTGGAGGGGGTTTCCCCTCCCACGAGTTTTGGGATCTGGGTGCCTCCTTCGAGATAAATTTGAAAAAATGAAGGAATTAGGTGGCATCTGAAGCGTATTTGATTTGAATTTAAAAGGGATTAGGCGCGTGCATGATTCAGTCAGTGTCAGTAACGAACATTAGTATGTTTAAGAAATTTTCGGCATTGTCTGATACTGTTAGTATTGTTTTTGCAGTCCATGACCTCGAAGTAAAAACGATTTTAAACAAGAGGCCCAATTCAGCCACATAGCTTACCTGAGTTGCACACATAAGGATGACAGTGGACAATTTGGTAGAGGACCTTGAGTACTTGCTTCCTGGAAGGTTTCATGAATTTCTGTGCAGTGGTTGCAGAGGAGATGTTGAAAATGTGTCATCCAATCAGAGCCCTCGGCAGCCATATTTATTGACCTATTGGCACGAAAAACACATACGTGGTAGAAGACCTTGAGTACTTGCTTCCTGTAAGGTTTCATGAAATTCTGTGCAGTGGTTGCAGAAGAGATGTCGAAAATGTATCAGCCAAGCAGAGCCCTCTGCAGCCATATTTATTGACCGATTGGCACGAAAAACACAAACTTGGTAGAAGACCTTGAGTACTTGCTTCCAGTAAGGTTTTGTTAAATTCTGTTTAGCAGTTTCAGAGAAGATATCGAAAATGTGTAATCCAATTAGAGCCCTGGGTGTCCATATTTTTTTACTTGTCGGCATGAAAAAAACCCAAATATGGTGGAGGACCTTGAGTACTTGCTCCTGTGAGGTTTCATGAAGTTCTGTGCAGCGGTTGCAGAGGAGAATTCCAAAGTTTGTCATCCAATCAGAGCCCTTGGCGGCCATATTTGTTGACCGATTGGCAAGAAAAGATTTGCAAAGAAATTAAAATTACAATCACGAAACGTTAAAAGGAGCTGATAGGATAAGACGTAAAATCTGCCCTAAAAATGCAAAAATAAAGAATTTTTTTTCGGTATAAAAATAAGAAGTAAATTGGTCCGGATATGAATCTTCTGTGAGGCTGGATAAATTATCTAAAATAAGACCGATTTTTTTTGTCAAAACAAGCATTTTTCCCCTAGAAATCAATGGAAAACGGAAAAGTTTTCTACAACATTGTTAAACCCCCCCCCCCCCCCCTCGGTTCAGAATGCCACTTTCACCAAAGGTGTATATCAATAAAGAAATTTTCTGGCCGAGTGGGGTTCTGAACTGAGGGGGGGGGGATAATGTCCCACATCATGTGACACGCGAAAAAGGGGGGATGGATGACTATTTTAGAATCAGTTCTCAGATCGGTAAAATATATCAAAATTGCCTTCTTTTCCTTTTTCTATCGTAAAACAATCTATTCAGAGTATGTTCTGATCAAATATTTAACTGTTAGGAAGGAAATAAACAAGAAAGTTGTCTATTTCTACACTGTGCATATTTCGCTCCTGAAAGCTACATAAGTACGAATTAAAATCGTTTTCAAATTTTCGGATGGCAGATTTTTTCCGATTATATCGATAAAATAACCTCAAGGTTAATTTTATTTATGAAATTTTAACTCGAAAAGCTACAGAATCATAATAAACATCAAATTTGTCTAAAATAATGGATTTTTTGTGAATTTTCACTCGATATTTGACGTTTTCTCTTATCAGCACCCCTACCTCTTCAACCCGTAATTTAACATCTATCCCCAGATCTATTTAAAATACCTACTAGGAATCTTCTAAGACTTGATATTTTTCAGTGATTTCAGGGCTAAATCAAGCCCCTACAATGTATCTTAACAGCTCCTTCTCACCAGGGAACAAAAATATTGTAAAAACATGCACCGGAACATTTGATTACATAACAAATACACTCGCCAAAAGGCATTGGTCATTCGTACTGAGTATCGAGAGGAAAGCAGTGCATGGTCCGAACATAATTTTGCCTGCCAGGACCGGCGGACCGATGTTATTATGAAAGACTGCGATCACAATACTGGTACATATACCAATATTGTTGACAATAATGATGGGGAAATTAGTTCAGAATCTGATGATAATCAATAATCGGTTAGTGTATTCAATGCGATTTTACAGATTATAATCGATTTGGAAATGAAAATTGCATGAGGAATGTAATTTGAATAAATCAAGAAATCCAAGATGACGGCGTGAAAACTGCCCAGGCGTCGTTACAGTATGTAAGACGTCGCCGCATGACGTTCGCCAAACTGACCGAAAAAGTGTCAAAAACCAAATTTCTATCGCCTGTAACAAAAAATTGCGTCCATGTTTTGATTAAATTTTTGATATCAGTATTTTCAAAACGATTTTACGAAAAATGTACTAGAATTTATTGAATCTTCCTCGACTCGTTTTTTTTTTAAAATAACTATAAAGGATAAAAAAGGTTATTTTTTTCTTCTAACCTAAATGTGACAAAATGACGGAGAATAATATGCCAAAACATGCAGAATATCCATGTTATTGGCAATATTTTGTGGATTTATGCACAGAATTTATATATTTACCTAATCAATGTATTATTTTCTTTGGATGACATGATTTTAAGAAAATTATCTTGCCAAATGTACAAGTGTAAGTGTATCTTTATTATTACAACGGCAAGATAAATGTCCCATTTTTGTTAACGTTTATAGAAGAATCGACGCAAATAGAAGTGAGAATAGCGGAAAAACTAGGGGATGTTTTGGATGATTTTATTATATCAACATGAAGAGTACATCTAGTACATAGGATGTTAATTTTTATAAGGATATTTGTCGACTAGAATTTGAATATTTGTTAAAAGTATGTGAAAATAAAAAATCAAAAGTCGAAAAAAGCCATTGAAATATGAATTGCATTTTCTTGTTTACACATTACTAGAAAATGATATTATAAACTCACGATTAAAGAGGTTTATCACTCAGAAATACATTTTAGGGCATTTTGTCAACATCCGTTGTATATTTTGTCTAATTTGATGTTGTATTTATGCAGTTTAGCGCATACGAAAGGCGCAAATATATGCCATGTAGGTAGCGGTCTATACCTACTTTGTGACGTTATTACTAAGGAAAACCATTTTGTCTTTTCTTTAAAGATGTGTTTTTGTAAGTGTTAATTTCGCTCCAATATGGAGACTAATCTATCTACCGTATCTGTTGAAATAAACAGTAGATACAATTGTGTTAAAAGAAAACACAAGGATTTGAAGAAAAGTCGATACAATTGTGCTAAAGAAAACACAAGGATTTGAAGAAAAAATCGATTAATGTAATTGAAATAAATGAGATCTTTAAAATATACATTTGAATTGTTTATACTTGAAATCATGTCAGTGTAAGGAATACTGATGCATGTTGTTGTCTTTTGACATGGCGAACACAAAGGACTTAAGTCTGAATTCTGTCCATATATGTGGAATGATGTACTTATAAGTTTTGTAGCTTTGTTCACTGTCGTTGTGATGGTACGTTATACAACAATCAACGTATTGTACCAGGGACGTATATAATTTATATTTTATATACGTCCCTGATTGTACACTCACAAATTCAAGAAATTATGAGTTTTTAGTTTTTACTAAACATAGAAAATGTTTTCCCCTTTCTGATTGTTTTGAAGCGTCTGACCAATGAGATGTCTCGTCTCTCAGTTCAAGGAATTTGATTCGCCAAGGGTCGAAACTTTCTGTACGAAAGGTGTACCGTGCAGCTTCAATGCATTTCATTCTACATGTATATCAGTTTATTATGGAGGGGGATTGGGGTCACAATGCTATTTGACTTGCTTATATGCTTCATGCTATGTTACTTCATTCAATGTTTGATTATTCCATGTTCATTTGTCTTGACTTCATTTAAAATTGACTCTATCTTTCTTCTTTTTGTAATTTTGCTTCCCATGCGTTATGACATCCTTCTTTCTGCCATTATCCTTTCGTCTTAATGCTATTATTGCTTCGTCAATGCTAACTTCAATTTTGATACCAGATGGCGCTTCACCGCATGTGCCCGTTCATTGAAATGAACTTTGAAACATCCCCTGTCGTTAGAAATTTCTTTTAAATTCTACTACAGTAATGATTATATTATCGCATGAGAGGACAGAAGTAGATTGGCTATATAAATATTTGAAAAATATTAAGAAGTAATTAGTAAATATTTGATTTTGTATGCATCAGATTTTTGTAAGTTTTAAGAGCAACTATAAATTGCGCGTGCAGATAAAAAACCTTTGTGGAGTAGTGGTTATCACGTGAGCCACAGGATTCTATTTTACACCTTTCCGAATGGGTTCGAATCCCGGACAAGGATACATTTTTCCCTTTTGTCAATTTTAAGTATAATGTAACTTGTTGATCTTCCCAGTAGAGGATGTAGGACAAATTGGGGGTACTTATAAAAATAAAATGTTTTTATGCAATTTTTATTCAGTTTTTCTTTGGGGGGGGTCGTTGTTTTGGGAAAAAAATATGGCGGGCAACTGTACATTATCATTATTCAGTTGAAATAAAAAATTATTTTTATTACAAAACTTTGCAAATTAAAGCTTCGTTGGCTCACTGTCGTCGCTGTCGTCAATTGTCGTCGCTTGCAAGTCATCTATGAAAAGTCATAATTTTAATTATTTACCTTTTATATGCCCGTCAATGTCGTTTCTGTACCATAAATCGGGTGATTCTTGCATAAAAAGATAAGACTTCAGTAATAATTGACTTTGAAGTATGGACTTCTGAAGGTCAATGTTCAAGGTCAATCCTTGCAAGCATCAAACGCTTGGATTTCAATCTTAACCTTGATCTTGGGTCGAAGAACAGTGGCGGATTTAGGGGATGCTCCTGCACAGACCCAATATCTTCCCGGCAAAACAGGTACATCAGTAAATCAGTAAAATTGGCAAAATTCACCCTCTGACCCCCGGCAAAGGGGCGCTGGATCCGCCACTGAACAAGAAGAATCTGACAAGTTTGCCATAGTGCAATCTTATTAGAATTATACCTTCCTTGTGCTCCTAACACGGAGTATAGGAACACAATAAAGGTCTCAATTTTGGCCATTGTTGAAAAATGTTGTGAATGACACTGAACTGTTTTTGTGCCACGTTCCTGAGAGGCGTAGTCCTGGACCAACGGCGTAGCTCTGCCTAAAAAAGTTGCGGGACACAACATCCCAAAATTTCTAACAAGCAAAAAAAAAAGGGGGGGGGGGGAGATTTAATAAAATATGGGGGTTTCATGTTCTGTATGCACAAATTTTATCATTTCTGGTGCATGCAATTCTAAATTCTAAGTACATGAATTAATGTCTAACGAGAAGTAGTGAGCCAGGAATTATTTTTAGCAAAATATTGACTTACCAGGAAATACTTTCTATACCCTCTATCATTACATGTAATAATATTCTATATAGATTGAGTTAAATGTCTTCATGTACATTGATTAAGTAATATCTATAAAGGACGTATCATAATAGCTAAATCATTCAGAGAGCCTATAAAGAGCTGGCGAGCGGTAGCGCTGCCCCCCCCCCCCCCTTCTCCTACACTCTTGTCCTGTGCAACAGATTGGAGTAATTTTGGCAATCAGAGATGTCAAAAGGTAAATTGTCAAAGTCAAAATTATGAAAGGAGACTAGAAACTGTATTATTGACTTAATCAATGGGGCCGGGGGATGTTGATCTCTAGGTTCGATCAGTGTAGGACGCTCGGCAGTTTCAATTCATATGAAATACCGCCTCTCCCACGATTTCTCAGAAAAAACTGACTTCTATGTAATTTCCCACTCAAAATTCAGAAAAAAAAATTATGTTGCCGATGGGATTCGAACCCACGCGGAAAAAAATGCATTTGAAATCCGGCAAACTTACCGCTGAGCCACAATGTCATTCACATACTAATGCTAAACTTAGAGCTTTGAAATCCCCAAATCGCTATTACTGTATAAATAATAAATAAAAAAATTAACAAACAGAAAAAGTCTAAATATTTATCATTAAATGATTTCTTTTGTGTTCAAATATTTCAATAAAATCGGCTTTTGCTTTTTTCCACTATTTAAAACTAATTTTTCCAAGTACTGCAACAGTGGACGTCTCAATGTTCATTTCAAGGAACGGACACAAACGGAGCGCCACCTGGTATCAAAATTGAGGTTAGCATTGACGAAGCAATAATGGCATTAGGACGAAAGAATGACGGCACAATGAAAGATGTCATAACGCATGGTAGAACGACAATTATGCGTTGACGAAGGAGAAATGTAAAATGCACGGAAGCAACATTGCATAAAGAAGAAAGACAAATGCAATAAAGTCAATTTGAAATGAAAGCAAGACAAATGAACATGGAATAATCAAACATTGAATGAAGCAACATAGCATGAAGCATGTAGTAAGCAAGTCAAATAGCATTGTGACCCTAATCCCCCTCCATAGTATCTCTTTGCGATAAAAATGGAACTGTTTCAACTCTTTACATTCTTGAAGGAAATTTCAAACCACTTTCAGTGCACCAGAAACTTATACCAGATAGTAGATCATCAACAGATGTTCTGAAGGACAAATCCTAAGACAAAGTACAATATGCATAAAAGATTTCAGTGTATAAAATAAAGTTCTTTGTCTGTTCTTTTTATCTCCTGTTCTTATGTTTCGTTGGTAATTAGCCTTTTTTTATGTGATTGTAGCCGGTTTTTAGGGGGGGGGGTTCATTTGACAGTGATTTTTTTAATTTTCTCTAAACACCACAAACATGTTAAATAAGACACACAAGTACATTTCTGTATATATAAAATAACATTATACAATGATTGACTTTTGATGAGGTCTACTCGTGACTATACAGACCGTGATGTCAAAGATCTAACACTACAAAAATCAACGCACGAGCTGGTAACGCACGCGCTAATCCCGAATAGACCGCTTTGGAACGTTAGCGGTCAACTCACTCTGAGCAGCGTCTCCACCAATTAGAAATAAGCAAAATCGGAAATAATTCCAAATTATTAAATAAAGACGAATATAGGCTTAGTGATGCCCGAATTAACAAGCTTTAAGTCACTATTCCCACACCTTAATCACTAGTCCATGACGACGAAACTCGTATTGTCTAATACCAAAATATACTAAAATATACCTCTATGATATTTCACGTCATAACATTCAAGATATGCAAAGTATATAAATGATCAGTCTCCATTATCCTTTTCGGCATATCGAAATTCAGTGTATAGGTGGCGTAACTGAAATGAATTTGCGGATCTTCGCACTTATAAACTCACAATGTCTTATTGAACCTTCGGAAAAGTGTACTCAGGCCAACCTACCCCGTGTGGTTTAGGAGACATTCCAATAGCAATAATAACCACCAAGTGTTCTAAATAGTTTGACATATGTCTCAGATTTCTCGTTTAAAATAGCTTAACGGAATTTAGTGAAAATTGGCGTGAGAATACACAAGTACTTAATAGCAGTTCTCTGTAAGGACCAAAATAATTTCAATAGCACGTGGAAACAGCATGTCTCCATTTTTGAAGATTTTTGGTGTGGAAGGTGTATATGATGATAAAGACAAAAATAAACTTTCTTTTTACAAATTAAGTTTTCGTTGCCATGGAAACCATGTTTGAAATTTTACGCATCAGTAGAATACTTGTGACGTGGCATTTTCACAAGGCTCGTTTCCATGGTAACAGCTATTGTAGTCAATCGAAATTTCCTTAATTTTTGGCCGGATTGCAAAGCAATTCCGGTCTATAGATTGACGATGTCCGTCTGTCCGTCCGTCTGTCCGTCCGTCCGTCCGTCCGTCTGTCCGTCTGCCGTCAACATTTTGGTTAAAGTTTCTGGTTGAGGCAAAATCTAAGGAACTATATGCAGTAGAAACTTTATATTATACATGAAGGTTGCCCATGACAAGACCTTTCAATTTATGCCATAACATTGGACCTAGTGACCGTGACCTTGGACTTTGACCTAGTTAAAGATTTTGGTTAAAGTTCCTGGTTTAAGCAAAATCTATATAACTGTATGGAGTAGAAACTTTATATTATACATGTATGTTGCCCATGAAGAGATCTTTCAATTTATGCCGTAACTTTTGATCTAGTGACCTTGACCTTGGACTTTGACCTAGTTAAAGATTTTGGTTAAAGTTCCTGGTTTAAGCAAAATCTGAGGAACTGTATGCGGTAGAAACCTTATATTATACATATAGGTTGCCCATGACGAGACCTTTCAATTTATGCCATAACATTGGACCTAGTGACCTTGACCTTGGACTTTGACCTAGTTTAAGATTTTGGTTAAAGTTCCTGGTTTAAGCAAAATCTAAGGAACTGTATGCGGTAGAAAATTTAAATTATACATTTAGGTTGCCCATGATGAGACCTTTCAATTTATGCCATAAAATTGGACCTAGTGACCTTGACCTTGGACTTTGACCTAGTTTAAGATTTTGGTTAAAGTTTCTGGTTTAAGCAAAATCTAAGGAACTGTATGCAGTAGAAACTTTATATTATACATTTAGGTTGCCCATGATGAGACCTTTCAATTTATGCCGTAACATTGGACCTAGTGACCTTGACCTTGGACTTTGACCTAGTTAAAGACTTTGGTTAAAGTTCCTGGTTTAAGCAAAATCTAAGGAACTGTATACAGTAGAAACTTTATATTATACATGTAGGTTGCCTCTGACAAGACCTCTCAATGTATGCTGTAATATTTGACTAAGTGACCTTGACCCAGTTGGTGACAAAAACTTACTTTGCAATCCGGCCATACCGTCTCTATCGGTGTTTTATTCTCTTTATATCTTTAATAGTATAAATATTACAGAAGAAGTATGTTTCTGCCCGCTATTCTCTGTGTCAATATGCTCAAAATGTAGGCAAAAACCTGTTTTGAAGAAGCCCTTTTTAAGACCGAAAAAGCTCCTAATTTAACATGATTTTGCTCAAATTTATACTACTAACTTGATTTCTACTGCCAATTATCTTTAAAGTTTAATCCTCGATCTTTAAGAAAATGTTAAAATTTGAATGGGACCTCTTCACAATTTTATTCAAAAGGGTATAAAGATGGTTACCATGGTGACATTCTGTTCAGTGCTATTACACATAGGGTAATTTACTGGTAATTTTTTTATCAGTGCATATAAAAGAGCATTATTGATTAAAAAATCACCTCAAAATTTTTCAAGGTCACAGGACCCAATGTCAAGGTCATATTGAATGTAATTCACAAAATTTGGCAAAATTCTGTGACGTTTCAAAAATATGAGAGGCAGTTACTCAAAAAATCATATGGTATTGAGTAAAACAAACACATACATAGTGATTTTGGATATATCCCCTATTTATTGACCAAAGTTACAAAAATCTCAATATTAATGACATCCTTCATTTTTAGGTAATATTTCATACATACATATAAAAAAATGTGAGATTATCATGATTTTTGTCTGGGGCTTATTTTTTTTAGGAGAAATGTTCTGAACAAAAATTGTAATGTTTTTCCATCTATCGATCCTAATTTTAGAAAGAAGTATTTTTGATACAAATATATGATAGGCAAGCCTAAATTTAGTAACAACAAATAACAACAAAAATGCAAATTTTATTGAAATTGGAACCTATAATTTGAATCGACCTTGGACTTAGAGTCAATGACCTTGACAAATTTTGGAAGTGTTCAAATAAAGAATAATTTCTTCTGTTGTCCCTACATAAAACTTAAGCAATATAAGTTATTTAAACCATGCTAAAAATCAATTTGAAAAGATATAGTCATCATGTGTCAAATGAAAAGTTGCCATGGCAACCATTTTTGACCTCAAAATGTAGGAAAACAAAACAAGGTCCCACTTATTTTTTCAGTGATTATATTTGTCACATGAAATCTATTTTGTTCTGACAACAGTGATGGTGTTATCAGCCTGACATATTGTGTTATTTTTGCTTAAAAATGGTAAAAAATGGATAAAAATAGGCCTTGATTTTGACCTTATTTTATGGCAAATTTTGACTGATTTTGATTTGATAGGATCCGGCTAATTGAAAGAAATGTCAAAAATTTGTTATTTTTTCTTAACATAGAGGTTTTAAAGATTATAAGTTGTTGATACCAATTAACTCTGACAATGGTTTCTATGGCAACATAATAACCAAAGATGACTGATTTGACCATTTTTAGTGCTATAAATAGACAGACCTTGTTTCCATGGAAACCGGAATATTTATTTTATAAAAAATGCTATTTTTGTATTCAGGGCATTTTACATACCATTTATAGAGAAAATCATGAAAATCCATGACATGCTGTTTCAAAAATATTTTGGTCCTTACAGAGAATTGATATTAATGTCCTATGTATCTCAGAAGAATTGCATTGATCTTATTTTATGTATATCAACAACAAAATCATTATCAAGTTAAAATTTCTTATGCTCCAATGTGTGCAATGTCTTGTTTCATTTATTTTTTTTTTTTATTTATCTTGTTTTTTTCTCTCTCTCTCTCTAGACCAAGATAGCATATTTTTCCTATTTCAGCATAGTTAAAGGGATATAACCGCGAATTATTCGCCGTTGTCAATAGATATCTTTGTTTATAACTTCCTGCTTTATACAGGTTTTTAATGGATCTGGTCTCTGTTGATTGTGTTGTCAGGACTTGTAGACCTATCACTTTGCTTTCTATACAGACTTGGAAAAAGGTGTGTAATGTAAATAAATTAAACTTACGTTTGGTACAAAAATGTCTAATTATTTCATTTCTAATCTGAAGGATCAAACATGTTTTACGACATCAACGGGGCCAGGAAGGAATAACTAAACAATAATAATGATATATGAGATTCAATTTATTTTGCATTGTCCTTATATCAGCATGAAATCAAAGTTTAATCGATTCTTCGTAAAATATTTTTTTCTCGCCTTTGTGTCGTTGATTTCAATAAGAATAGTCTTCTTACATTTACGTACTTTGTCTAATTTTTAGTGCACGTACCTTATGTAGCAACAGACAGAAAAATCGATTTAATCTAAAACCACAGTAAATTAAAGCGTGCATAGTATTATTTAAAGTCATTTACATGTATCAATGACCGTCTATTCTTTTTCTTCTGTATGAAATGTTTAGGGTGTATACAGAGTGTGTAAGCTTCGTCATTTAAATGTTCTGTACAGACTGATAAATATGACAGATATAGATCTACTTAAACAAATAAATCAACGCTAACACCTGATCAATAACCACCTTTATGAATGGGCAATTTCACAAGTGCAGAAAATGCGGTGGGACTAAGGGTCGGGAATCCCCTTGTAGTTCAGATAAAGTTATAAAATACTATTTTCTTCCAGATAAATGTCGTAAAATCTCTCTAATGCCAACCATAAGACTTTTGTACAAAAAGGATATATTAGTGCATTAATTCATCCATAATATATTGACAGATATAGAAAATAAATTTGTAGCAAATGTTTTGAGGCATGAAATTTGAGTGGGGGATAATTCCGATTTAGAGAAACTCTACGTGCATATTAAGGTATATCGGGTAATTTTGGCGCGATGGAAATTTTGGCTTTGTTGGCGTACGAACGTAATACATGTAAAATCACCAAATTTAAAAGCGCCAAATTTTCCATTTCTAAGGGAGCAACCATTTGATTTTTAGGGGGGGGGACTTTTGTCAGCCGGAATTTTTTTCGGCCATTTTAAGAGCCGGAAAAAATTGTTGTTGTTGTAATATTCCAATGTTGAACATTACTCTAAAATTGAAATAATTCAGCATGATTCTTCGGCCATATTAGACATCGAACACAGAATGAGCTCATCCCTTGCCAGCAGATCACGTCATTGTAATTTCTAGTATGGCATATGATACTTATAATCTATTCACTTAAATGATACTCAACGGAGACAGGCTATACGGTGCTAATAACTTTTGAATTTGATTAATTCACCCCAAATTGCATAAAGTTTGTTCCATTTATATTTGTACTTAGTTTATGACACACAAAAAAGTGTTTACTGGTCACATGGAAAGGTTGGAAGAGAGGGGGAGGGGCAATTTCATGATCCGGAAATTTTTCCCCCTAAATTTTCGATACAGAATTTTTTTTCCAAAGTCTTCCTGCCTGCCCCGCTAAAAATAAAATTATTGCTCCTGGCCTAAATGCCGGAATTTATTCAGCTAAACATCCGCCACAGTGACTGTAAAATATATTTTTCTACCGGATAATGACTTCATTTACATAAAATTTTCACCTATGCTGACCATGTCTTAATTACAGGTATCATTGTTTACCTTCAAACATGGTGGGACATGACCGTAAGTAGCCGAAGACAATAATCAACAAAGAAAAGATAATTTTCGAAACATTTATTGTACGATCAGTGCTAAAACAGTGTCGATATAAATGAACTCTTATTGCGATGTTTATACGACTTTTTAACTGTATACATGGTCTCTTATATCTATGAATGAAGCACCGAACATTTTATTATCGTTTATGCGATCATAAAACATTGATACTTGCATGAATTTTACGATTATTATTTTTGCAATGTTTTAAACAATTTGCCAATATTAAAAGCGTCAATATATCCAATGCCCATTTCGGCGCCAATAGCACCGACACCAAAATTACCCGATATACAATAGATCCGTAAAATATTCTTCTGCTCATCGAATCGGTAAGCGCCCTTCACACTATCACGGATTGGGACACCAATAGCTACGGATCCGCAACAAAATTGCATCCGTAACTATCCGAAGCAATCCTTACCAATCCGTAGCTCGATCCGGCACAAGTCGTAGCTATCCTTGGCAATCCGTAGCTATCCGGGATGAGACAAAAAGCTTTTGAACATGGTCAAAATTTTCTACGACTCCGCTACAGATAAATTTGTCGTAACGGTGTCGTAGGGGAGTCTTAGAAACACGTAATGAAGTCGTAGCTATCCGTAGGGGAGTCGTCGCAACCCCTAGCGCATCCGTAGCAATCTGGGATCATTGTTGTGATAGAAATAGTCATACATGTACGACTCCACTACGGATTGCTACGACTTTCCTACGGATTGATAAGACTCTACTACGGATTGCTACGGATAGCCATGAATTCGAAAATGGGAGGCTATGGATAGCCAAGGATTGTGTCTAATACCAACTTCAAATATACCAGTATTTTGTGCGTTTCTCGGTCAATATACTAGTTATTACAGTAACTTCAACTATTCAATTTCAGGTAATGATATACAGACATGTATAAGAATTTAATACTGTTATAATACAAGTGAGATCGTCTCAACATGAAAACATTGGATATTTTAGTAAATAATGATGGTTTAAAAACTTATAGGAAATTCATACCAGTCCTACCAATCCGTGCTGAAATCATAGTTATCCTTGTGCGAATCGTGGCTATCCGTACTCGAGTCGTGGTAATCCTTAGCAATCCGTATCTATCCGTAGGCGTGTCGTAGCAATCCGTATCTATCCGTACTCGTATCGTAGCAGTCCGTAGTAACGTCGGGACGATATCCGTAGCTATCCTTAGCTATCCGTAGCTATCCTTAGCTATCCGTAGCTATCCATACTCGATTCGTATCAACTGGTAGCAATCAGTAGCAATCCATACTGGAGTCGTATGTTCATGATTCATTGAACATTTTACGTCCCGACTCGCCACGGATAGATCTTTTTTGGAGTTGTAGCGGAGTCGTGGCTAGATCCGTGGAAGTGTGAAGGGGCTTTAGTTTGATAATGTAGCTTTCAAAAGGTGTGAATAAATTGAATTTAGAGGACAAACACTTGATTGAAGGCTAGCTGTCTTTGGAAATAAATATTCTAACATCAAAACTCTATTTTGCAGAAAATACCTTTTCAAGTCTATATTCCCAACAAAGATGAAGAAAACAGTACCAAAATTCAGAATATTTGTTTCGTCATATTCACACATTTTTAAATGATCGCTTCGCTCTCCAAATCTTAATTAAATTACAGATTCTCTCCATTCGCCCTCTAATTTTGTGTCGTGTCAGATTGTGCTCTTTAGACATTTCATCAGTGTAATGTTTTAAAATGCAGTTAAATCACTTTTTTATATTTGTCTTACAGGAGTAATGTCTATACAAACTTGCACATACGTGTTTGTAAAACACAAATGTTCCTTCGATATCTTTGTCAGTAAAACAGTAAATTGCCAAGGTCGAGGTCAAAATTTCATTTTCTACCAATGTGTAGGTCATGCCATAAAGAGTGCACAGTCATATGAAATGTGATATCTCTATCACTTACCATTCAAATGCTATGGCCAATGAAAGTTTTTATAAAGTAGGTCAAACTCCAAGGTCTAGGTCACAAGGTCAAAATTTTGGTATCCACTGAAAGGTCTTTTTGTTAAGCCGGGCTTCCACTGTCGCGAATGTAGAGGAGAATGAGCTACGGTCAGAGGCGAATGAACAATCGTGTCACATTCTTGTCTGTTCTCATAGGCACACGATAACGCCGCGGATGCAACAAGAATATGCTGCGCGTCCGCTACGATAGTGAGGCAATTGTGATAAGAATAGAGAAGAATGCGACACGAATGCGCCACGATGAAAAGACACTGAGGCGAATGAGAGGCGAATGCAGGAGATTGAGACACGACTTTAACCCGATAGCGCTGCGATGCAGGAGATTGAGACACGACTTTAACCCGATAGCGCTGCGATCATGACAAGAATGTGACATGAGCAAAATCATTTGACATATCCAGGAGCATCAATACTCTTTGTTGACTTTGACCTCTTTCCATGTTGTTTTCTCTTGAAAGGCATTGTCAAAGTTTTCAAAATATTGATCCGCACACTTTTACATCAACTCTGAGATAATAATTATTGTCAATGTCGTGTGTGTATGTAGTACTATCGTGGCAATATCGTGTCATTATCGTGTCAAGATCGTGGCTGATTCGCGTTGATTTTTTTCATTCGCGTCACATTCTCGGCGCATTCGCATCACATTCGTGTCAGATTCTTTCTTGTCGGGGCTCTATCGGGGCTCTATCGTGGCTCATTCTCCTCCACCTTGGGAACAAGAATGTACGCGAATGTGAGGAGAACGCGCTGCGAATGGAGGAGAATGCAAGGTGAATGCGCTGCGCATGTGCCGCGAGTGTGAGGCGAATAAGAATTCAGACGCGAATGTTATAAACAGTTTAAAGCATTCGCGTCGGTGCCGCGATCAGAGGAGAATGCAGGAGAACATGACACGATAGTGACACGATAGGACGAGAATGCCCGCGATTGAGAGGAGAATGCGCTACGATTTAACAAAATCACCCAATCGTAGCTCTATCGCCTCTGCATTCGCGACAGTGGAAGCCCGGTTTTAATAAACAGACAGAACTGCAGACAAACGAGAATGCCAAAACTTAATGTCCCCAAATTGCCCCAAGTCACCGATTTTGATGAAATATTTCTTCCAGCATAATATTTATTCCTTGGAAATTTTATCATATAATATTTTTTCCTAAAAACTTTTATTATGTAACAAAAATTCCAAAAGGAAATTTTATCATGACTTTTATGAATCTTCCATGATCATAATAAATGTTCTCATACCATGGAAAAATATATTACATAACAAAAAGTCCATCTTTATTTTTTTATGCTCATATTAAATGTTCTGATTTTAGTACCGTGGAAAAATCTTACATAACAATAAAACCAGTATGGATTTCATATGTGCGCATAATAATTGTAACTGGAAAAAGATATCATAATGAACTTATTTACAAGTAGAATTCAGAATAAGAAATAATAAATCTCAAAAATCATGTTACTACTGTACAATGTACGTCCTGTATAGCTTGAAAATGTGATCCCAACATCATTTCTTCAGGTAACCAAATGTTGTACTTGTAAAAAAAAAATTAAAATGATAAATGATATCATTATAATAAAATTTAAAAGGTGTATCAATCCACAGAATTGTTGTTATGTAATATTTATTCCTGTAAGCAGACCATGTTACTGTAATCATGAGAGACTATCCGTAAATTAGTCATTGTATATGGAAAAAATTATTATACATGATACTCAGATATAATATTTCTTCTGTTTTAAAGGAAAAACAGTCCTTTTGGTAAGTAAAAAAAGGTCATAAGTAAAACATCAACAATTTTCATAACAACGTTTCCGTCTATATAGTACGGAAGCCAGTTCGTGCCATGTTATATATTTTTTTGCTATCTCGTAGTTACGAGAAACGTTTCTGGTAGTTACGGGAAACTTTTCTCGTAGTTACGAGAAACTTTTCTCGTAGTTACGAGAAACATATCTCGTAGTTACGAGAAATTTTTCTCGTAGTTACGAGAAACTTTTCTCGTAGTTACAAGAAACGTTTCTCGTAATTACGAGAAACTTTTCTCGTAATTAAGAGAAACCTTCTCGTAGTTACGAGAAACCTTTTCTCGTAGTTACGAGAAACTTTTCTCGTAACTACGAGAAATAAATCTCGTAATTACGAGAAAAAAATTTGAACGCACTATTTCTCGTAATTACGAGAAATGTTTCTCGTAACTACGAGAAAAGTTTCTCGTAATTACGAGAAATGTTTCTCGTAACTACGAGAAAAGTTTCTCGTAATTACGAGAAATGTTTCTCATAACTACGATAAAAGTTTCTCGTAATTACGAGAAACTTTTCTCGTGGTTACAAGAAACCTTTTTTCGTAGTTACGAGAAACTTTTCTCGTAGTTACGAGAAACTTTTCTCGTAATTACGAGAAAAAATTCGAACGGACTATTTCTCGTAATTACGAGAAATATTTCTCGTAACTACGAGAAATATTTCTCGTAACTACGAGAAAAGGTTCTCGTAATTACGAGAAATGTTTCTCGTAAGTACGAGAAATGTTTCTCGTAACTACGAGAAACGTTTCTCGTAACTACGAGAATTTTTTCTCGTAACTATGAGATTTTTTTCTCGTAACTACGAGAAACATTTTTCGTAAATACGAGATTTTTTTTTCTCGTAACTACGAAAAGTTTTTCTCTTAACTACGAGAAAAGTTTCTCGTAATTACAAGAATGTTTTCTCGTAATTACGAGAATGTTTTCTCGTAACTACGAGAAAAGATTCTCGTTACTATGAGATAGTAAACAAATATAACATGGCACGAACTGACTTCCGTAATATAGAATAATTGATGTTTAACTCTCTTTTCACTTACCCAAAGGACTGTGGAAAAAGTATTATGGACAAGGAAAAAATATTCTATAATAAAAAAGTCCTGGGAATTTTCATTATAATAATAAACCTTCCAGGAGGAAGAAATATTACGCGGAAGAAAAGTTCGTTCACACGATGACTAGGGCATAGCCCCCCCCCCCTCCCCCCCCTCCCCTGGAATTCAAGTTTAAACGGAAAGATGAAAAATTATAGCGCAGATTATTTTCTGCTTTTTTGCGCGTTTAATTTGGTAGGAGTTGAACATAAATATTCTGACAAATGATGATTACATAATTTTGAACTTTTTGCACTAATTTACAATTTACGAACGTTGCTGCTTTGAAGACCTTCAATGTGTTACTATGATTTATTCATTATCGGCCGATTTTAACTAAACTTTCTCATAATTTCTCTTACTTGTAAACATGGGGAAATTATAGTACTATATAAATACTAAGGAATTTAATTTGATCATGAGTAGATATGTAATTCGTACACTGAATCAAATCTATTAAAGCCAATTGATACATATTGAATGCTCATTTCCCTGACAAGAAATTAATATATTAAATAAATGATAAATCTCAATACAATTTTCTTTAATCAGGGATGGCCAGTGCCTCAGTATCAGAATGGCTTTGTGAACCATGTAAAGAAGATGGGAAAGAAATAAAGGCGAGAACTCACTGCTATGAATGTCATGAGCTACTCTGTGAACCTTGTTCAATAACTCATCTTAGATTTAAGAGGTCTAAGGATCATCACCTTATTGAACTTGTACAGTTTATGCAGAAATCGACATCCGAAAATGATCAATCAACACCGAAACCAACATCGACATCCGTCAACGAGGACGAGCTGGCCTCTGATTTTCTGAAAACCTTAACACTTACTGAAGACACCGTCCTGTATCATGGAGCTCAGGTCGCCGTGGAATCTACATCTGTTACATCAAAACCAGAAAAACGTACAACACCCAAACAGGCTGATCCTAGACGACTGAAAGCTACAAAATGTCGGGAGTTCAGTGTGAAGAGACTAGAGGATAAGAAGAAAGTCAATGTACGAGGTGTACTGTGTGTGTCTGATCACGTAGTCGTTGTTGATAATGATAACAACATGCTGAAACTGTTTGATCAGAATGGAACATATCTATCATCTACAGAACTAAAGGAATATACATGGGGAATAACGTGTGTACGTGACAGTATGTTTGCCACGTGTGGATTCGGTAACACAGTATATCTATGGACAGTACGTGGACAGACAATAGTCAGTGAGGACGTATCATATCACGTGGATCACAGAGCGCACAGTATCCACTATAATGGTACATACTACTGTGTACTACATCGTGATAACAACGCCATCACAATACTGGACAAACAAGGGAGGCAAGTCAGGAAGATCATCATGAAGGAGGCATGTGGGAAGAAGTTTGAGTTTGGATGGGACATACATATGGACAGTGATACAAACAATATATACGTACCTTGTTGGAATGAACATGGTTTGTTATGTATGACAATAGATGGTAAAGCTCTGTGGTTTACTCCATTGCCTTGTCCATTGGGTATCACAGAGATACAGGGGACACTGTGTGTAGCTGACTTTGGTGGTACCTGTCTACATCTGATAACCAAGGATGGGGAGTACGTCAGGAAGCTGCTGGATAAGGAGGATCTGGGAGTGGGACCTGCTTATGTATGTTATGGACAGGATGGTAGACTTTATGTTGGTTATGCTAATGGAGATAACAAACATGATATGATCTCTGTGTACACAGTCACATAGTTATGTATGTTATAGACAGGATGGCAGACTTTATGTAAATTATTATTATAGAGATAACAAACATGACATGATCTCTGTGTACACAGTCACATAGTTATGTATGTTATAGACAGGATAGTAGACTGTATGTTAGTTATGATGATGATAATAAACATGATGTGATCTCTGTGTACACAGTCACATAGTTATGTATGTTATAGACAGGATAGTAGACTTTATGTTATTTATGATTCATGTGATAACAAACATGATATGATCTCTGTGTACACAGTCACATAGTTATGTATGTTATAGACAGGATGGCAGACTTTATGTAAATTATTATTATAGAGATAACAAACATGACATGATCTCTGTGTACACAGTCACATAGTTATGTATGTTATAGACAGGATAGTAGACTGTATGTTAGTTATGATGATGATAATAAACATGATGTGATCTCTGTGTACACAGTCACATAGTTATGTATGTTATAGACAGGATAGTAGACTTTATGTTATTTATGATTCATGTGATAACAAACATGACATGATCTCTGTGTACACAGTCAAATAGTTATGTATGTTATAGACAGGATGGTAGACTTTATGTTAGTTATGATTCATGTGGTAACAAACATGATATGATCTCTGTGTACACAGTCACATAGTTATGTATGTTACAGACAGGATGGTAGACTTTATATTAGTTATGATTCATGTGATAACAAACATGACATGATCTCTGTGTACACAGTCACATAGTTATGTATGTTATAGACAGGATAGTAGACTTTATGTTAGTTATGATTCATGTGATAACAAACATGATATGATCTCTGTGTACACAGTCACATAGTTATGTATGTTATTGACAGGATAGTAGACTTTATGTTAGTAATGATTCATGTGGTAACAAACATGACATGATCTCTGTGTACACATTCACATAGTTATGTATGTTATAGACAGGATGGTAGACTTTATGTTAGTTATGGTTCATGTGATAACAAACATGATATGATCTCTGTGTCGCAGTCACATAGTTATGTATGTTATAGACAGGATAGTAGACTTTATGTTAGTTATGATTCATGTGGTAACAAACATGACATGATCTCTGTGTACACATTCACATAGTTATGTATGTTATAGACAGGATGGTAGACTATATGTTAGTTATGGTTCATGTGATAACAAACATGACATGATCTCTGTGTACACATTCACATAGTTATGTATGTTATAGACAGGATGGTAGACTATATGTTAGTTATGATCCATGTGATAACAAACATAAATAATCTCTGTGTACACAGTCACATAGTTATGTATGTTATAGACAGGATGGTAGACTTTATGTTATTTATGATTCATGTGATAACAAACATGACATGATCTCTGTGTACACAGTCACATAGTTATGTATGTTATAGACAGGATGGTAGACTTTATGTTAGTTATGATCCATGTGATAACAAACATGACATGATCTCTGTGTACACAGTCACATAGTTATGTATGTTATAGACAGGATGGTAGACTATATGTTAGTTATGGTTCATGTGATAACAAACATGATATGATCTCTGTGTACACAGTCACATATTTATGTATGTTATAGACAGGATAGTAGACTTTATGTTAGTTATGATTCATGTGATAACGAACATGACATGATCTCTGTGTACACAGTCACATAGTTATGTATGTTATAGACAGGATAGTAGACTTTATGTTAGTTATGATTCATCTGATAACAAACATGACATGATCTCTGTGTACACAGTCACATAGTTATGTATGTTATAGATAGGATAGTAGACTTTATGTTAGTTATGATCCATGTGATAACAAACATAAATAATCTCTGTGTACACAGTCACATAGTTATGTATGTTATAGACAGGATGGTAGACTTTATGTTATTTATGATTCATGTGATAACAAACATGACATGATCTCTGTGTACACAGTCACATAGTTATGTATGTTATAGACAGGATGGTAGACTTTATGTTAGTTATGATTCATGTGATAACAAACATGACATGATCTCTGTGTACACAGTCATATAGTTATTTATGTTATAGACAGGATGGTAGACTTTATGTTATTTATGATTCATGTGATAACAAACATGATATGATCTCTGTGTACACAGTCACATAGTTGTGTATGTTATAGACAGGATGGTAGACTTTATGTTATTTATGATTCATGTGATAACAAACATGATATGATCTCTGTGTACACAGTCACATAGTTATGTATGTTATAGACAGGATGGTAGACTTTATGTTAGTTATGATCCATGTGATAACAAACATAAATAATCTCTGTGTACACAGTCACATAGTTATGTATGTTATAGACAGGATGGTAGACTTTATGTTATTTATGATTCATGTGATAACAAACATGACATGATCTCTGTGTACACAGTCACATAGTTATGTATGTTATAGACAGGATGGTAAACTTTATGTTAGTTATGATTCATGTGATAACAAACATGACATGATCTCTGTGTACACAGTCATATAGTTATTTATGTTATAGACAGGATGGTAGACTTTATGTTATTTATGATTCATGTGATAACAAACATGATATGATCTCTGTGTACACAGTCACATAGTTATGTATGTTATAGACAGGATGGTAGACTTTATGTTAGTTATGATTCATGTGATAACAAACATGACATGATCTCTGTGTACACAGTCACATAGTTATGTATGTTATAGACAGGATGGTTGACTTTATGTTAGTTATGATTCATGTGATAACAAACATGACAAGATCTCTGTGTACACGGTCACATAGTTATGTATGTTATGGACAGGATGGTAGACTTTATGTTAGTTATGCTTCATGTGATAACAAACATGATATGATCTCTGTGTACACAGTCACATAGTTATTTATGCTATAGACAGGATGGTAGACTTTATGTTAGTTATGATTCATGTGATAACAAACATGACAAGATCTCTGTGTACACGGTCACATAGTTATGTATGTTATAGACAGGATGGTAGACTTTATGTTATTTATGATTCATGTGATAACAAACATGATATGATCTCTGTGTACACAGTCACATAGTTATGTATGTTATAGACAGGATGGTAGACTTTATGTTAGTTATGATCCATGTGATAACAAACATAAATAATCTCTGTGTACACAGTCACATAGTTATGTATGTTATAGACAGGATGGTAGACTTTATGTTATTTATGATTCATGTGATAACAAACATGACATGATCTCTGTGTACACAGTCACATAGTTATGTATGTTATAGACAGGATGGTAGACTATATGTTAGTTATGGTTCATGTGATAACAAACATGATATGATCTCTGTGTACACAGTCAGATTGTTATGTATGCTATAGACAGGATGGTAGACTTTGTGTTACATGTAGTTATGTTTCATGTGATAACAAACATTATATGATCTTTGTGTACACAGTCACATAGTTATGTATGTTATAGACAGGATGGTAGACTTTATGTTAGTTATGGTTCATGTGATAACAAACATTATATGATCTCTGTACACAGTCACATAGTTATGTATGCTATAGACAGGATAATAAACTTTGTTAGTTATGAATTATGTGATTACAAACATGACATGATCTATGTATGGATTAGAAAATTAAAAAAATGGATGACAAGGCATTAATATGTTTATTTTCATTGGACTGAGGTTTACCAAGAATCAAAAGGACGGACAATGTGTCATGGGCTGTCCGTCTGTGCTATTGCTACAATGCTTTTGTAGGAATTTTGATAGAATTTGGTAAGCATTTTAAAGTTTAACCCCAAACAAATAATGTTGTCAATCGACCGGCTCTGTCTACGGGTGTCGCCAGCCAGAATATACAAAAAGTGGTCAAGTTTAAGAGAAATTTATGTAAAAGAATCGAAACAAATATCAACAAACTGAATGCATTAGTGTGTTCGAGAAGGATGCCTAAAGAAGTGATGTTAGTTTTGGTTCCACACCGAAGTCATTTTCACGCGTCTTAGACCTGTTTCGAGCTTATTAACAAAGAAAAGAGGGGATCTCCAACAAGACACGGACGCAGCACCCACAGCAAATATAGAAGCACCCCTAGCGAAAACACAGAGTAGACATACATGTACACAGAGTAGACATACATGTACACAGAGTGGACATCCATGTACACAGAGTAGACATACACGTACAATGTGTAGACATTCAGGTACACAGAGTAGACATACATGTACACAGAGTAGACATACATGTACACAGAGTAGACATGCATGTACATAGAGTAGACATACATGTACACAGAGTAGACATATGTGTATATAGAGTAGACGTACATGTACACAGAGTAGACATATATGTACATAGAGTAGACGTACATGTACACAGAGTAGACATACATGTCCAGTAAAGACATAAATGTACACAGACTAGACATACAATTACAAAGAGTAGACATAAATGTACACAGAGTAGACATGAATGTACACAGTGTAGACATACATGTACACAGAGTAGACATACACGTACAGTATAGACATACATGTACACAGAGTAGACATACAGTTACAAAGAGTAGACAAACATGTACACAGAGTAGACATACATGTACAGAGAGTAGACATACACGTTCACAGAGTAGACTTACACGTACACAGAGTAGACATACATGTACATAGAGTAGACATACATGTACACAGAGTAGACATACATGTACACATAGTAGAGATATATGTAAACAGAGTAGACATACATGTACACAGAGTAGACATACATGTACACAGAGTAGACATACATGTACACAGAGTTGACATGTGTACACAGAGTAGACATACATGTACACAGAGTAGACGTACATGTACATAGTGTAGACATACATGTACACAGAGTTGACTTACATGTACACAGAGTAGACATACATGTACACAGAGTAGACATCCATGTACAGTATATACATACATATACACAGAGTAGACATACATGTACACAGAGTAGACATACATGTACACAAAGTAGACATACATATATACAGAGTAGACATACATGTACACAGAGTAGACATACATTTACATAGTGTAGACATACATGTACACAGAGTTGACGTACATGTACACAGAGTAGACATCCATGTACAGTATATACATACATGTACACAGAGTAGACATACGTGTACACAAAGTAGACATACATGTACACAGAGTAGACATACATGTACAGTATATACATACATGTACACAGAGTAGACATACAATTACAAAGAGCTGACAAACATGTACATAGAGTAGACATACATGTACACAGAGTAGACATATATATACATAGTGTAGACATACATGTACACAGTGTTGACATACATGTACACAGAGTAGACTTACATGTACACAGTGTAGACATACCTGTACACAGAGTAGACATATATGTACAGTATAGACATACATGTACACAGAGTAGACATACAATTACAAAGAGTAGACAAACATGTTCACAGAGTAGACATACATGTACAGAGAGTAGACATACATGTACACAGAGTAGACATACATATACACAGAGTAGACATACATGTACATAGAGTAGACATACATGTACACAGAGTAGACATACAATTACAAAGAGTAGACAAACATGTACACAGAGTAGACATACATGTACACAGAGTAGACATACATGTACACAGAGTAGACATACATGTACACAGAGTAGACATACATGTACATAGAGTAGACATACATGTACACAGAGTAGACATACACGTACACAGAGTAGACATACATGTACATAGAGTAGACATACATGTAAACAGAGTAGACATACATGTACACAGAGTAGACATACACGTACACAGAGTAGACATACATGTACACAGAGTAGACATACATGTACACAGAGTAGACATACATGTACACAGAGTAGACATACACGTACACAGAGTAGACATACACGTACACAGAGTAGACATACATGCACACAGAGTAGACATACATGTACACAAAGTAGACATACATGTATCATAACCTCCATGCACTCCAAGGACGTACGAAAAACAGTCCGTGTTCCGCCATTCGGAGCGACGTCATGAAAGTTGTAGCCTAGACCTAAACTTTTCTTTGTGAAATCAGAGCCCTCGGCGGCCATATTTGTTTACCAATTGGCACGAAAAACTTAATCTTGGTAGAGGATTTTGAGTACTTGCTTGCTGTAAGTTTGCAGAGGAGGAGTCGAAAATGTAAAAAAGTTTACCCCTGACGGACGGACGATGGACGGTGCTCTATGACAATAGCTCTCTTCAGCTTCGCTCAGGTGAGCTAAAAACAGACTTGACATGAACAACAAGAGACAAAAAAGGTCAGGGAACACCAAAACACAATATAGAAGCATCTAACACAAAAGATCACACAAACCAACGAGACCAATTGGCAACCAGTGCCGACTTAGGACGGTCATCTGCTATATCCCGATGACAAATAGTTGAGTTATCCGGATTACGTGTGGAAAACCTCCCACTTTTCTTGTTGCCAAGAGATATAGAAGAAATCGTAATAGTGTTGTAAAATAATTTCCTGACTGTAATATGGCCATACAAACAAGACAGCATGATGCACATACAGATGGATTTGTAAATTGATATGAAAAAGAGGGCATACGAAAGACAGTCCTTGCTGCTCTGCCGGTTGTAGCGAGCTCATGCATGTTATCACAAGAGGAATTCGAACATTCAGAGAGAACAGAAGGTCGGGGTCCTGTCTTCTCTAAAGAGGTTTGGACACGGCCGGTCATGGAGTCCTGCCGTCACAGTCAGTCGGGGTGCAATTACAAATTAGACACAGTAGAACATTTTATGCTACATGTAAAATCCTTTGGTTATAAGAATCTGTCATGTATTCTCTCAATCAAACATTATTTGTTAATTATGGTAAAACATTTGCCCTATATTTTCTTTTCATTTGACGCACGGATGCATTGGTTGTTCATTGTCTTGAAATATAAATGTTGACTTATAGTACGCTGGACATGGACCTGCCGAATTTTACTCAATCTGGTTGTTCAAGCGTGCAATATGGATCAGATTCAGCATCAGTATCATACATTGCAATAGGCTCCCTAAGATGCATCATCAATACTGGTGTATCTAAGACCTATAGTATGTAAGAAATTGATCTGCCGGTTGGTAATGCTTGAAACCGATCAAGAAGGATTTCTTATATAAAGTGTTTGAATTTTTGGTTCGACTCGAAAGTCTAATGTTTAAGGCGTTTTTGAAGTCTTTTCGGACTTTGTCAGAAATGTCATTCTGTTTTGTTCGAATCCGTCAACAGGTGGTACAACCAGAGACATAAACGTTAAAGTTTCGTTTAATCAATGCATGCTCCTGTGAAATTTTGTGCACTCGTTTACTGTGTATTTGTCACATTTAAGTTGTTCAAGCTCTATCATTATCCATTTAATTAAAAGCAATGTTCATTTTTTAAACTTTCAAAAAAGAAGGTCAAACCTGATAGGTCTAGGTCACAAAATTTTGGTATCTGAAGAAGGTATTGCCACGACAAATACATGTGTGAAAAGTCAAAGCCATATCATTGTTCATTAACCAAAAAAAGAATAAGGTTTAACTTTAAAACTTTCAGAAAAGTGTATCAAAGATGTAGGTCAAGGTCACAAGGTAACCAAAATTGGTGTCTGTAGAAGGGTCTTGTAACAAGGAATCTACATTTTATAAAACCTAGGCAACGCAAAGCCTAGCATACCCCTCCCCAGACCTTTTCCAGTCTGTGACCTTGACCTTTGACCTAAGACATTGGAAATGAATAGGGTTCTTCCACTTGTCATATGCTATCAGTGCATGAAGTTTGGTTAAAATCCAATCAAAACTGCATCCTCTAGGCTGTATACAAGGAATTTGACCTTTTCCCATCTGTGACCGTGACCTTTGACCTTGAAAACAATAGGGTTCTTCCACTTGTCATATTCTATCAGTGTATAAAGTTTGGTAAAAATCCAATCAAAACTGTGCGCTCTAGGCTGTATACAAGGATTTTGACTTTTTTCCAATCTGTGACCTTGACCTTTGACCTATGACCTTGAAAATCAAAAGATCTTTTTCTCTTATCATAAGCAATTAGTGTATAAAGCTTGATTAAGATTCAATCAAAACTGCACCCTCTAGGCTGTATACAATGATCTTGACCATTTTCAATCTGTGACCTTGACCTTTGACTTATGACCTTGAAAATCAATACGTTTCTTCCTCTTATCATGAGCAATTATTGTATGATGTTTGATAAAGATCCAATCAAAACTCCACTCTCTAGGCTGTATACAATTTTACCTTTTCCAATCTGTAAACTTGACCTTCTGACCCATGATGACATTAAAAATCAACCGAGTTCTTCCTCTTGTCATACATGTATGCTATCAATGTATGGAGTTAAGTTACAATTCAATCAAAACTGCATCCTCTAGGCTGTATACTAGGATTTTGACCTTTTCAAATGTATGAACCTTCCTTTTGACCTCGAAAATCTATAGGGTACTTCCTCTTGTCATATGCTAGTTTGGTTAAAATCCAATCAAAAGTGCCTGCCCTAATCTGTATACAAGAATTTTGACCTTTTCTAGTCTGTGACCTTGACCTTTGACCTAAGACATTGGAAATGAATAGGGTTCTTCCACTTTTCATATGCTATCAGTGCATGAAGTTTGGTTTAAATCCAATCAAAACTGCATCCTCTAGGCTGTATACAAGGACCTTTTCCATCTGTGACCATGACCTTTGAAATCAATAGGGTTCTTCCTCATGTCATATTCTATCAGTGTATAAAGTTTGGTTAAAATCCAATCAAACTGTGCACTCTAGGCTGCATGTATACAAGGATTTTGACCTTTTCCAATCTGTGACCTTGAAAATCAATAGGGTTCCTCCTCTTGTCATATTCTATCAGTGTATAAAGTTTGGTTAAAATCCAATCAAAACTGTGCGCTCTAGGCTGTATACAAGGATTTTGTGACGTACACACAAACAACAGCGTTAGTATAATCCCCCTGAAAGTATGTTGCGAGGGGATAAAAAATTGAAGTTCTATCACTTAGCTAACAACAGATTTGTGATGTGACATCTAAAGAGAGACAGACATACAGATGGATGTATGGACGAAAACTGATTCCTGATAAGTGTCGATATGCTTCCCACTGACACAAAAACACTGAATACAGTAACCTCTAATAATCGTTGGGCTGAATTAAACATCATGCCAGTATAAAGGAACCCTTCAGCAGTATTCCCAAATTTGACCAAAATTTGTATCCTTATATTTTCTGCTATGTATTAATTACTGAACATAGAGTAAATACCTATTACATTACGGACACTGTCACTGCAACATGTGTAATACACATCTTTATAAGTCCCTCCTCCGTGATGTTTAAAGTTAAAAAAAAGGTAACAAAAGAAAGAACATTTGAAAAATTAAGCGATATTCCAAAAAGAATAACAAAACATTATTCTGCAAATTTTTGTACGCTATACATTTTACAACCAAGCAACTATAAACTTATGCAAAGATTTGTTTTGGTTTTTCTGCAAAAAGTGATTTTTCTTTTCAAAAAGCAAAATAAGCTCAAAATGCATCGAAGATGCAAAATGCCGAGTTGCAAAACTGGAATGTAAGTATGAATATGCAGACTAACATGAAATGTGTATGGTTTGTAACAACATTTTGTGGTCCTAAATGAAAATTTCTGGATCAAGAAATGGTCTTCTCTTTATTCTATATCAGCGTGTAATATATTATAGGTGCAATACAGGCTCAAAAATGGTCTGGAAACCATTTTCAATTACCTAAGTCCTGTGACCTTGATCTTTGACCCTTTGACCCCTAAATCAAAAGTGGTCATTTTCTATTCACTGGAAACATTTCTGGCAAGTTACATGATTATAGGTGCAATACAGGCTCAAATTCAGTCGGGAAACCATTTTTAATCATCTTAGTCCTGTGACCTTGACCTTTGACCTTTTAACCCCAAAATTGATAGTGGTCATCCTTGATCCATGGGAAACATTTCTGGCAAGCTTCATGATTATAATTGCAATACAGGCTGAAATATGGTCCGGAAACCACTTTCAATCATCGGAGTCCTGTGACCTTGACCTTTGACCTTTTGACCCCAAAATCAATAGGGGTCATTCTTGATTCATGGGAATCATTATTGGCAAGTTTCATGACTTTAGGTGCAATACAGGCTAAAATATGGCCAGGAAACCATTTTCAATCATCAGAGTCCTGTGACTTTGACTTATGACCTTTTGACCCCAAAATCAAAAGTGGTCATTTTCTATTCACAGGAAACATTTCTGGCAAGTTACATGATTATAGGTGCAATACAGGCTGAAATATGGTCCGAAAACCAATTTCAATCAACAGAGTCCTGTGACCTTGACCTTTGACCTTTTGACCCCAAAATCAATAGGCCTCATCCTTGATTCAAGGGAAACATTTCTGGCAAGTTTCATGATTATAGGTGCAATACAGGCTGAAATATGGTCCGGAAACCATTTTCAATCATCTTAGTCCTGTGACCTTGACCTTTGACCTTTTGACCCCAAAATCAATAGGGGTCATTCTTGATTCATGGGAATCATTATTGGCAAGTTTCATGACTTTAGGTGCAATACAGGCTAAAATATGGCCAGGAAACCATTTTCAATCATCAGAGTCCTGTGACCTTGACTTTTGACCTTTTGACCCCAAAATCAAAAGTGGTCATTTTCTATTCACAGGAAACATTTCTGGCAAGTTACATGATTATAGGTGCAATACAGGCTGAAATATGGTCCGAAAACCAATTTCAATCAACAGAGTCCTGTGACCTTGACCTTTGACCTTTTGACCCCAAAATCAATAGGCCTCATCCTTGATTCAAGGGAAACATTTCTGGTAAGTTTCATGATTATAGGTGCAATACAGGCTGAAATATGGTCCGGAAACCATTTTCAATCATCGGAGTCCTGTGACCTTGACCTTTGACCTTTTGACCCCAAAATCAATAGGCCTCATCCTTGATTCAAGGGAAACATTTCTGGCAAGTTTCATGATTATAGGTGCAATACAGGCTGAAATATGGTCCGGAAACCATTTTCAATCATCTGAGTCCTGTGACCTTGACCTTTGACCTTTTGACCCCAAAATCAATAGGGCTCATCCTTGACTAATGGTGAGTAAGTGTATGAAGTTTCATTGTTATAGCCTCTTTCGTAGTTGACTTATAGTCCGGAAACCAATTGTTGACGCCCTCCCGCCCCGCCCAACCGCCCGCCCGCCCGTCTCACATCAAATTAAGAGCCGAGTTTTGCAACTCGGCTAATACCATAACCGTGGTTTCAATCATTTAATTCACTTCTCTTCATTCGACATTATTAACTCATCCACTATAAATATGCACAGAGCAAGTAATTACATTTCCCCTTCATATATATAAAGACTTTGAATATTGAAGACATTCGTAAATTGGACGGAGTTTTAACATGAAATGCAATAATAGATTTTATAAAATCACATTTAATGTTTAATTTATACTTAATCATTATCTCAACATGCTAAAAGTTACTGTATTAGATTAGATACAGCCAATTATAAAATTGTTTAGAATCAAAGCAAAAACAGCATGAAAGCATTCTATTTGCATCTTAAAAAGGAAATAGTGACCTTAAACTTTGACCTAAAACCTTGAAATCTATAGAGTTCTTCCAATTGTCAAGGTGATCTTTAATAATAAGGCTGAGTATCCCTCATAATGCTCTTCTGAACAATGATTACAAGTCGGAACTAGTGCAAGTTGCTGTGACTTTCAAATTTGATCTTTATTATAGATTAGATTTTATTATAATAATCTATAAATAAGGCTCTTCAGCTTGCTTTGATACTACTTCTTAGCAAGTTTGAAGACCTTTTGTCTACAATCAAGGTCGTGACATTGACCTCTGACCTTGCTTTGATATTCTTTGTGACAAATTGATTATTTTACATCATACAAATTACATGTTTTACAGTTTTGTCAGTCAGTGTTTTTAATAAATGTATGAAACTGCAAAAAAGATATTGTACCAGTAGAATAATTTGTTGGTACTTTCTTTCGCGATTTTATAAAAGTTAACAAATTTGCATGGAGAACAATTTGTCAATCCGCCCTTGCTAGTACTGAGTTATGCATTTATCACCGGACAATTTAACATTCGCGGTAGGAAGCTGACTGCAAGTGAATGTTAATATATCGGGAATGGCTCTACATATATAGTACAAATTGATGGTAATGGGTAGTGTAATCAAATCCCATTTTATAGTTCTGTTTTCAATCTTTCTATTTGCATTAAAGACATTTTGAGGGTGATTGACACTAAAATTTTTATTTTAAACACACAAAATATGATGATTTTTCTTGAATTTAAATCAACTTCCTTGAGCAATTGACATAAGAACACAGGGTCAATGATATCATGACATGACATTACACTATTAGAATTCTTCAGAATAGTGCAATATTTTTTCTCATCTACATTTTTTATTAGTATTAATAGTAATATAAATTAAATTTCATTTTTCACAATGAAGAATCTTTTATTTTAAGGGTATCTCATGCTGTTTTCATTGACTTGTTGCACACTGAGAACAAATAGAGCTTGTTACAATAACAGAAGTCAGACAATTCATTGTGGGAATAAATTTTCCTAACATATACAATAAGATAATTACATGTATGATTTTTACATTCAAAGAAGAACAACGAAACAACAAAATAATACTTTGGGTAAGTAACTTCAGGTAAATATTAATAAATTAATTCGTAATTATATATAATAAAAATGTGAATAACATTAGCTCAGTTTGGTTCGAGATTCACCAGAGCGAGATGGTATTCTAAGGGGAGGTAACTCTCCAAATCGTTTCAGCCCAGGTGACTCCCCCCTTGAGGGAAAAAGGGTGTGCTCAGATGAGGGACTTTCCCTACCTCTCCATGACCTTGTGCGCTTCAAATCCTTAGGATGAGTTGTAGGCACAGGGTGTGATATAGGGCTCCTCAGGGGAAGTGGGGACTCACTATCAAATCCCATACGGCTTGAGAAGCTACTAGCTGATGACATTCTGTCAAATCCATCATTGTCCAAACTGGAATTGTTCCGAAGTAAGCCGAGATCAAAGGCACCTGATCTCCGTAAATTATCTACTTCTCCGGAACTTGGCCTAAACCCTAAAGGGTCATTGTTGACTGGAATACGGCCTAATGGGGTAGGCTCCAATTGTCTAATTTTTCCGGATTCGCTAGAATTATGTCTTTGTAGCACTAAATCACTAGAGTTGTATAGTTGGTTCGGACGCATTAATTCGGTAGCACTTAATTTTTGCTTTCTCTGACCAGATTTACTAGGTCCATGTTTCGTTCTCCTTGACCTTGTGACCTCTGAGGAATTTGACCTCTGTGAAGAAGGTGAAGAATCTGTAATAGATCTTGCTGTTGACTTCACGGAGCGGGCGGAGGGTGGCAATGATGACTGCCCTGTTGTCTGTCCACGAACCTCGTAAATTCCTCCGCCGTATTTCTTGTGTGACTCCATATGTTTTTCAAGTCGATGTTGAGATCGAACAAGGATCCTTGTAGTAACATCTTTGATGTCTGAAATTTAGAATTATTATTATATAAATCCAAAAGAAAATCTTCACACTGACAAAAAGATTAATTTATAGGCAATACTTTAACTTATATGACTCAGAGATTATTTTGATCTAAAGCAAAGAATGTCTAATGCAAACATGCAAGGGCCCATGTACATATGTATGCGTATCAGGAGAGAAATCTAACCCTAGACCACCTGCTCCACTCCTCAGATCTCCGCCAACATTTAAGAAATCTCAAATGAGGCTCTTTCACCACTGCGAGAAGAGGAATTAACTACCAGGAATTGGACCCAAATGCAAGACATTAATTCAGATCTTGTTTCTTGGCATAAACTGTAAGTGTCAGAACTATCTATATGGGCATGATACTGTTTTCTGACACTTATATCACAGAGTACATTACTCAAAGAGCCTTATCAAAAGGCCCAAGTATATGAACTATGAAATGACGCAATCAATTTACCTATATCACCTAGGCCTTTCTTCTTTTGTAGCTCATCTTCTTCTTCATCATCTTCTTCCTCTTCATCTTCAGAGACTTCAAGACCTGCTCTTTCTTTTTCCTCCCTTGTTACATCAGCCTCATCGAGTTGTTGTAAACGTGGCAACACACGGATCAATGAAATTCTGTGAAAAAAAATAGTAAAAAAATTGACAAATCATTATTATATATCAATTATACATAATAATTAACTTAATTGATTTAATTGATTTCTTAAATGAGCGTTAACATTTAAATATTTCATTAGCATAGAGATTTTGTCATTTCTCTCCTTTTTCTGTATTCAGGAAAAATTTCAAGGCCAAGTATATTAAAATCATACTGTGAAAATTGAACAAACGTTTTGAAAAATTTGGCCATTTCTCACATTTGGATTTATACTTAAATATTCACCTAAGAATGGCTTTGAAATATTTCCTGAATACAAATAAAAAAATGTTATGATCGCTGAGCGATATAGTCCCCTACCGGCGGCATATATTTATGTCCTGCAACTCTGCCTATGAATTACTCTTCAATTAAACATATATGAGTTTAAATTAAACTTACTGTCTGTGCAGCTCAGTTCTGAGGTTTTATCTGCTTAATCGATTCGAAAAAGAGGTCAAGCGTGACGAAAGTTGAACTTGCTCTGTAGCTATCCAAGACTAAGCTGAGTATCAAATTTCACCTGAATATCTCTATTTGCTGCAGAAAGAAGTCTGGAAAACTGACAAAAACTGAATTTTCCAAGTCATCAAGGGGCATAACTCCTCGAAAAATGGGTCAAGCGTAATGAAAGTCAAACTTGCTCTGTAACTATCCAAGACCAAGCTGTGTATCAAATTTCATCTGAATATCTCCATCCGTTGCAGAAAAAAGTCCGGAAAACTGACAAAAACTGGATTTTCCAAGTCATCAAGGGGCATAACTCCTCGAAAAATGGGTCAAGCGTGACGAAAGTCAAACTTGCTCTGTAACTATCAAAGACCAAGCTGTGTATCAAATTTCATCTGAATATCTCTATCCGTTGCAGAAAAAAGTCTGGAAAACTGACAAAAACTGAATTTTCCAAGTCATCAAGGGGCATAACTCCTCGAAAAATGGGTCAAGCGTAATGAAAGTCAAACTTGCTCTGTAACTATCCAAGACCAAGCTGTGTATCAAATTTCATCTGAATATCTCCATCCGTTGCAGAAAAAAGTCCGGAAAACTGACAAAAACTGAATTTTCCAAGTCATCAAGGGGCATAACTCCTCGAGAAATGGGTCAAGCGTAATGAAAGTCAAACTTAATCTGTAACTATCCAAGACGAAGCTGTGTATCAAATTTCATCTGAATATCTCCATCCGTTGCAGAAAAAAAACCCGGAAAACTGACCAAAACTGAATTTTCCAAGTCATCAAGGGGCATAACTCCTCGAAAAATGCGTCAAGCGTAATGAAAGTCAAACTTGCTCTGTAACTATCCAAGACGAAGCTGTGTATCAAATTTCATCTGAATATCTCCATCCATTGCAGAAAAAAAGTCCGGAAAACTGACAAAAACTGAATTTTCCAAGTCATCAAGGGGCATAACTCCTCGAAAAATGGGTCAAGCGTAATGAAAGTCAAACTTGCTCTGTAACTATCCAAGACCAAGCTGTGTATCAAATTTTATCTGAATATCTCCATCCGTTGCAGAAAAAAGTCCGGAAAACTGACAAAAACTGGATTTTCCAAGTCATCAAGGGGCATAACTCCTCGAAAAATGGGTCAAGCATGACGAAAGTCAAACTTGCTCTGTAACTATCCAAGACCAAGCTGTGTATCAAATTTCATCTGAATATCTCTATCCGTTGCAGAAAAAAGTCCGGAAAACTGATATTCGGACAGACGGACAGACGGAGGGACAGACGGACGGACAGACGGAGGGACAGACGGACGGACAGACGGACGGACAGACAGACAGACGGACAGACAGACCGAGAGGAAACTAAGAGTCCCCTTCGGCGTTGCCGGTAGGGGACTAATAAAGGAGCATGATTTCACTTGTAAAATTGCAACAATAATGCAGCATAAGTCATGTGAGGGTCATTTGACATGAATATATCCCCTCAACACCCGCCCCTCCAGCTGAAACCCCTCTGTGAGTCAGTTGACCCAGACTCGTCCACTTTTTCCTTTCCCATTTTCAGTAATACCTGTAATCAGTAAGCCTTGTACATGGATTACCCTTCAGGTTCAGGATCAGCAAAGACTTAGGAAACTCATCTACAAGGAATGGTCAATAAAATCTAAAGTAAATAATGTACTGTGTGAAAAATTTAGATGTACAATAGTCCTTTCATGCAAGCAATTTCTATTCATAAAATACTTTTAAACATCAAAAAATCATTTTTTCTTTAATAATTCCTTTTGTGAAGTCAAGATATGATTCATATTTTGTTTATGAAACTTCGTAGCATCAGAGTTCTTTAAATCTTCCAATGAAATGTCGGACATTTGGGAATTTTTATCGGTCCAAATAATAGATACAACATGAGTTTTTATCGGACCAAATAATTTTTCATCGGCAAATTTGATAAAACCAATACTTTTCATGAACTCTGGAGCATTTTATTCTATAAATGGTGATGCTGCTAGAATTTAAGATCAAAATAGAGACCATTGGTGTAATATAGCCAAAATAAAGCCTGTGTTTGTGAAACACGAATGCCCCCGGTGGCATCTTTGTTAGTATAAACTTCATTTTCTGTTAAGTATGTGAAAGGTCAAGTTCAACAATTTTGGTATCAATGGAAAGGTCTTGTCACAAGGAATATACATGTGAAATATGAGATTCCTATCACTTACCATTCAAAAGTTATGCCCAATGTTAAAGTTTTTGAAAATTAGGTCAAAGGTCAAGGTCAAGGTCACAAGGTCAAAACTTTTGGTATCAATGGAAAGGTCTTGTTGCAAGGAACACCAATGTGAAATATGAAAGCCCTATCACTCACCATTCAAAAGTTATGCCAAATGTTAAAGTTTTTGAAAAGTAGGTCAAAGGTCAAGGTCACGAGGTCAAAAATTTTGGTGTCAATGGAAAGGTCTTGTCGCAAGGAACACACTTGTGAAATATGAAAGCCCTATCACTTACCATTCAAAAGTTATGCCCAATGTTAAAGTTTTTGAAAAGTAGGTCAAAGGTCAAGGTCACGAGGTCAAAAATTTTGGTATCAATGGAAAGGTCTTGTCACAAGGAACACACTTGTGAAATATGAAAGCCCTATCACTTACCATTTAAAAGTTATGCCCAATATTAAAGTTTTTGAAAAGTAGGTCAAAGGTCAAGGTGAAGGTCACGAGGTCAAAAATTTTGGTATCAATGGAAAGGTCTTGTCACAAGGAACACACATGTGAAATATGAAAGCTCTATCACCTTCCATTCAAAAGTTATGCCCAATGTTAAAGTTTTTGAAAAGTAGGTCAAAGGTCAAGGTCAAGGTCACAAGGTCAAAAAATTTGGTATCAATGGAAAGGTCTTGTCACAAGGAATACACATGTGAAATACGAAAGCTCTATCACCTTCCATTCAAAAGTTATGCCCAATGTTAAACTTTTTTCGGACAAACAGACAAACAGACAGACAAACAGACGGACAGGCCAAAAACTATATGCCCCCGAATCTGTGATTCCGGGGGCATAATTATGAATGGTATTATCTGATTGGCCAGACAGTCCCTTTGATGCAATAAACGAATTTCACATTAGCGCAGTAGACTTGAGTTTTAGACACTCCAAGTCCCAACATGACAACATTAATTTTGACGTACTTTCTAATTGAGGTCGAAACAGATCTGTGACGTCATAATGATAAATAACGTCAAAAGTTGTGATATCGGGTCTTGAAGTGTCTAAAATGCAAGTCTAGCTGTAATGTGAATACCTACACACGCTACAGGATATTACTATGTCAGCAGAACAAAGAAGTCAATTTTTCATTAGGTTGAACATCAACAATTCTTAAATCTAATCTTTTTGTGATTTTCAAACATAGTGTACCTGGATCAATCTCCTGTATATTATTGTCAGACAGATCGAGGAAGAATAGTTTCTGTAGGTGATCTAGGTTCTCTACGACTTTTATAGAATTTCCAGCCAGTGTGATAAACTGTAGGCTCTGTAGACAATCCAGATTCTCTATTCTCTCTATACGATTCTGTAAAATAATAAATGATGTTCATTTAAAAACAAATTAATGCGCACATCTAGATTGGGTGTTAGGAACCCTCCCCCCCCCCCCTCACTTTCTGAAATATTGTCTAAGTGAAATGGGAAGGTCACGCTCTTGGAACAGGAAATCAATACTAGACTAAGTATGTGAAATATCAAAGCCATCCTTTATGGTTCAAATTTGGTAATACATGCAGTAGGAATTATTTTTTATAATGTTGGTCGAAGGTCAAGGTCATTAGGTTAAACATAATGATAAAGAATAAAAGCTCATGTGATGTTCTTGTTGAAAATAGAAGGTCAGTGAGAACCCATGTCAAAAATATCTAATTCATACTTATGATTTAGAATTTCATACAAAGTGAAGATGTTTAAAGCATTGTTTATAGTATGTGATTTTTAACATACAGATAAACTGACAGACAATTCTTAAACATTTATGAACTTCTCACTGTTTTTCCTGTTGTAGACAGAGATTTCTGACAGAGCCATACCCCAGTAGATCTGGTGTACCTATTCAGTAGAGACATGAGACAGACAGACAAACAGATTGACATACTGACCTGTTGTAGATAGAGATTTCTAACAGAGTCCCCAGCAGTTCTAGTCCATCTATCTGATGTACCTACTCTGCAGAAACACATATGACGTACAGACAGAAGTTTCTCAACTGTAGAGAAGTTTGTCCCTTTACAGAAACAAGATAATGAAATGATAAAAGCAGTCACAAACAGACAAACAGATTAACATAGATAGATATTTCTGATAGAGTCCCACATCAGTTCCAGTCCATCTAGATCTAATGAACCTACACTGTACAGACATGTAACACACAGACAGACAGATTAACATACTGACCTGTTGTAGATAAAGATTTCTGACAGAGTTCCAAACAGTTCTTAGACTAGTCTATATATCTGGTGTGCCTGCTCTGTTGAGACATGTGCCATTCAGACAGACAGATTAACATACTGACCTGCTGTAGATAAAGATTTCTGACAGAGTCCCCAGCAGTTATAGTCCATATATCTGTTGTACCTACTCTGTTTAGACATGTGACATACAGACAGACAGATTAACATACTGACCTGTTGTAGATAAAGATTTCTGACAGAGTCCCCCAGCAGTTCAAATCCATCTATCTGACGTATGTTCTCTCTATCCAGACGTAGATGACTTATCCTGTTTAAAGCTTCTAGCCTACAATAAACAGAAGTACATTGTAAAATGATCTCATTTTCATTAAACTTTTTGATAATGTACATGAATGTCTTTTATCTATGATATGGTCCATACCGGACCGTGTATGTCTTAATTAGTTAAATTTATACTCACATTTCATCTTGTGTCCATGATGTGGCATCTGGGGGCAAGTTCCTCTTGGCTATGAGATGTAATGAAAGGCGGACAGGTTTGGCATTCTCTGTTAAAAGGTAAATATGATAAATAAATGAACTGATAAAATCTTGAACCAACATGGGTTAAGTTATATTTTGTTTAGCAAGATTTCTTGCAGGTGAAGTAAATCACAGGTTCCAAGCCAGATTACAAGTCCAGTGTGTTTCTAGGGTCAAACAGATAGCTCAGTCATTTAACAAATAAAATCTAACCATCATATAAAAACCACTTGAATCTCTTTTTACACAGGCTTTCAAAAGACTAGAATCTGTCAGAGTTGGCCAGATGATAACATTATACATGAGAAATTGATCAGTGTTCTATTCTTCAAGATCCCTCATGTTTAAGTACGTTTGGTTCACTTTTTTCTCCTTTTAAGACATTTTTGCCCACCAGAAGATCAAATGACAAGTTGCTATTGGAGGGGAATGAGGTAGTGTTGTGCCGATTGTCACAGACAGACCCTTCCGATTACGATAATCGATTATGATCTTGATGATCAATTTTAATCGGGAAATTAAAAACATCATAACAATTAAATATTTGCATCATTAAACCATATTTTTGCTACAGAAACAGTTCATACGTCGTACTAATAATTTAAGTCAACTGATACATCTTTGATTTAGGTCGGTACACATACTCGTATGAAACATTTTGCCGAGTTTCCATAAAATTTGCTGTCAATAAAAAGTAAGTTATGAACAAGTTTTACACTCTAAGAATCCAATTATAATCAAAAATCAATCGAAAGGCTTTCCTATTCAACAATCTTGATTACTCCACCGATTTCCAACACTAGAATGACGTCAGCTGATTGCTCTGGTGGGCAAAACTAACAAAAGAGAACCAATTAAGCATGAAGGGTATTAGTCCGACTTGCAGACCTACGACGGTGTTATCTGTTTTTTCGTCTTCGGTCTGACTGCTATGCATAGGCAAAACTTGAGAATTTCTGTGCGAAAAAAATTTCGGCAAGTCGTCCTTTTTTTGACAAATTCCAGTCCCTTCAAGCAAAAAATAACTCACCCAGTCCTCCTCCCCCTAAAAAATCCCCTCTAGGCCTGGTTTCACCTCTGTGCGCATGACAAACTGTCGTCGATCAGAGGAAAATCGGAAGAGAAGAAGAGGTGAAACCAGGCTTAGAGGGGATTTTTAGGGGCAGGAGGACTGGGTGAGTCATTTTTTGGTTGAAGAGACTGGAATTTGTCAAAAAAAGGACGACTTGTCGAATTTTTTTTTCGCACAGAAATTCTCAAGTTTTGCCTATGCATAGCAGTCAGACCGAAGACGAAAAAACAGATAACACGTTGTAGGTCTGCAAGTCGGACTAGAAGGGTATATAAACTCTAGGGGTTCTATATTCCGTGGGTAAATTGCACAAATGTAAGTTTATTGTGTATCTGAGTAGGGGGCAGTTTGCGACGTCCCAGTGCAATTTACCGACGAAATATCGAACTCGTGTGATATTTTACAGGATTTCCTCTGTTTCTACAGTACAGTAAGTATTGATAATTTTGGATTAAATTGGAAAAACTTAAGACTTAAGTCTACTTTTCATTGCTTGAAAATGAATTGCAAACCTTTAAATATTCCAGAAAATTTATCCAACTCCTCTAATTCGTCATTTTCCATCCTGAAATGGAATTACGAACAAAAAATTCTTGGCAGGTGTTTTGATTAGCAACGTTGCTTCTCGATCCCGTTCTTTAACTCGGAGGCGGTGCGTTCTCGATATTAAAAAAAAGATATCATATAAAGACAGTGCTTTTGTCTCAGTTTTCTCTTTTGACAAATTTCCGTGTTCAATTTAAAACCAAAAAATAACTTGTGATCATCATTAACATGAACAGCCAGGGGTGCATGTCTTTTAGGCAGAGCTTTTTTAAAATTATGTTTTGTATGCATGTTTTTAGTCTGTTGTTAAGTACTTTGTACAGTTTTATCTATTCGTTTGTCGAAATACAAGCTCTTCTGAGCTTATGTTTGTAGTTGAAATATTCGACACAAAATAAAGATTATGTATCTGACCATATCTCGCCGTATTCTTCGTACATTTCTTTGAAAATTTCAAAATTTGGAGGCCAATTCAATAATTGCTTTTGCTAGAATTTAATTTAACTCCATTCTCGATTGAAAAAAAAACTACAAAGAGAATTTATATTATGCAGTTCATTGTTTCCTTACAAAACGTCAAAATATTTCTTTTTCATGTTTCCAGGGGGGGGGGCACATTTCGCCGTTTTTGTTGATATGTATCCTATTTACACACAAACGGACAACAAATGTGATTTCATTTCAGGTAATGTTTCGTCACCACTACTTCTATGAAATCATGCCAACTAAAATATTGTCTTTTTTTGGTTTTTGTAAAAATTTCGGATGTTTTACGTCTAAAATTTGGTGTTTTCGTTAATTTTTCACCATTTTGTGGTATTTTTTGTCAAAATTGAGTGCAGGATATATCACAGTCTATCAAAACATGACTACTACGGTCATATTTGAAAGGATATAGAAAAACGAACATTTCTTAACTATGAAACGGCGAAGTATGGTCATCGGCTAAATATGGTTCCTCGCTATATCTGTAAACTTATAGTATTCCAAGGATGTATAACTAGGCTGGGTACATCCCCCCTTTATCCTCCAAAACCGGCCTAACTTTGTATCATTTTTTTTTTGCGCTTTTTCAGATGAAAAATTGTCTCGTGGAATTTTCATTGCAAAAGTGGTGTTTTGGCGGAAAAACATGTTTTTAGGCAAAAATTACTGAAAATAGGAAATTTATATGGTTGATGATTTTAAAAACTGAAATGTGTAAATATTTAGTATTTTGCATGCTCTTTCAGATGAAGTAAGTTGCAAGTTCCAATTCCTGTTTTTACTGTGTGTTTTGGGGTAAGAGAAGTCGAATTTTTGCAAAAATTCACAGAAATTTTAATTTATTCCTGCTTCTCAGTTCCTCAATATTGCATATGGTCCTTTAATGATGATTTAAAAAAACACACATCTTTAAAGTCTCCTCTTTCAAATGACATATATTTCATATTCATATTTTTTGCAAAATTTTCGAAATTGATGTTTTTATACAGAGAACTGTATTTTCAATTCGAAATCTCAGATTTTTGTATATTTATTAAAGAACCCTTATTATTTATGAAAGCAAAGACTGAAAGCTAATATGAGGATGAAATTACCTCACTCTCCAGAAAACCCCAGTCTTTACCTACTTTTTTCTTAGGACGAGTACGTAAAGTAGGCAAGAATAGACTAGGGTTTTCTGGAGGGTAAGGTCATTTTTAGTTATATAAAAGGGCTATAGGGATACACCTTCATAACTTCAAGCCTTTGTGGAACGTTCTGAGGGAATTCAAATATTCTTCATCAGATGAACTCAATTACTTTATCACTGACAAGTACGCTGGCTCCATATATAGAGACCAGAGAAATCAGTCAAAATACGCGCACGCATATTTATACATTTACAGAAATTATAAAATTCGATCACTACTTGCGAAAAAAGTAAGTGATATTAAATTCGAAATGATTTATATCGATCAATTCTGAAAAATTAAGTGGTGAAATCAATACTCAGTAGTTCCCCTGATTGATGTACATATTTCAGTTATCATGTTTTACAAGAAACTATTTTTTTTTGTCATTTTACAACTTAAGTTTTACATTTGAAAGAAACTCATTTCTCACCAAGCACGCACAACTTTTTGCATTTCGTAGAAGGCAATTGAACTAGATATAGTGAAGACTTCAGTATAGATAGATGGTCCTAGTAAGGACCGACCAGAAAATTAACGTCCTAAAAACTATATAATTACCTCTTATACTGTAATAACATATCTAGATATTAGATTTCCACGGCCATTCTTATAAATCAGTACTAAAAGGGGCTCCGAACAAATTCCAATCGATATACGTCATGATCGAAAATCCGACTACAACTCAAACAACATACAGCCAATTTTTTTTACAAGAAGAGGGGTGATGGGTTACAACATATGGTTTGAGAAAAAACATTGAAACGGGTAATATCCGCATTAAATTACAAATTCTAGGAAGGGGGGGGGGGGGGGGTCCTGACCCCATCCATCTGCCAAAACACTCAATTAATGCAGGTTCATACGATTCTATATACCATCTGATTTTTTTAACATCACTACCTTAATTGACCCTTGAAATAAATAGACTAAATTCTTTTTCAATGGCAATTATTTCAGGATTTCTTGCTGATGAATCCATTTTCTTTAGTTTGTGTTCTATTTTGGTCATAAAATTTGTCATACATTGTCCATTTTGACCTTGATCTCAGACGGAGGTCCTCAAAAATCAAGTCTCCATACAGTAAACCAATTTGGAAAGAGTTTGGTATGTCCAAACTGTTCAGCAAGAATTCTTTTGTTACAATATTTTTCAGACACTCTCACTCATATCTTCCCAGATCAGTACACATGACGCTCTACCCCCTCAAAATATCGATATCAAAAGGCCTTTTACAGATTGGAAACATTCACTTAGTACTTAGGGACAGATGGTTAAAAGACCTGCACATTATGAACTCACTGCAAAACATATGTAAAATTTCCCTTTGCCAACTTGTAATCATAGATTGATGATCACTGGACGAGGGTTATATACCCGAAACGTGCATGTCTGGTCCATGCTGTAAAATCTGCTCTAAATTTGAAGTATGCTGCAAATTTATCTGTTTATAAATGATAATATTGAATTTGAAGACGTTTTACATTTGTACCAATTGGTGAGTGTCACTGCTAGTGGACCAGGAGTCCCCGAGGGCACATGTAGCCAATAAGTTAAAGAAGATCCTGACGATAATCTTAATAGCACTCACAATAGAGCACGAAATTGAGCATCGACGGATCCCTAGCAAGCTAGAGGTGGGACCAGGTGCCCGGGAGGAGTAAGCATACCCTGTTGGCTCAAGTTCGATCAATTTTGGTTGGTCGTTTCTTCAAACGCATTTGAAAATTTTTGTTTACAAAATAGTCTCAAATTTCTAAAACCTGGGTCCTGTAGAATCATATTCCAGCCATCTTGCTGCGTCTTTCGGTATATTTAGGACAAAATTTTTACAGATTTTGCCCATATACCATTGTTTAAATTGAGGATCACTGACGAGATTTTTAAAACACCCGAAACGTGCATAGCTGGTCCATGCTGTACATGTAAATTCATCTGCTCTAAAATGATGCTAATGAATTTGAAGACGTTAACATATACAGAAAACCACTTTTTGTAGTTTTGTCAATCTGATGAAAACCAGATCTCTACAAGCTCCCCATTTTGTTATGTTGCGAAATAACAAAATCGAACGTTTTTAATGTACTGTATCATATTACATACATAGAACCAGAAGTCTCTGACGAGACTGAAGCTCTCCTGGTTGTTTGAAATTAATCTAAGTGACACCCGCATTTTCCAAAGACCCTGGGGATCAGGGGCTAAAACATATCACAATACCAGAGAATGATTAATATAATGAAAAAGAATTAACTCTCTATCAATGATACTTTCAGAGAATTGGTGTTTACAATATTACATCATAGGGTCATACATGTATAGGAGAAAATTACTACACCCAGTTTCCAAGACCCTGGGGGGGTCAGGGGTTCAAACAAAGTACACGATGCAAATCGAAACCACAGTCTGAGAATAATGCAAAAACAATTATCTTTCTATCAATTATACTTTCTGAGAATTGGTGCTCACAAAATTACATAGTTATATAGGAGAAAATGACCATGCCCATTTTCCAAGACCCTGGGGGTCAGAGGCTCAAGCAAAATATCAGGTGCACAACTACACCACAGACTGAGAATAATGCCAAGAGAATTATCTTTCTATCAGTTTTACTTTCTGAGAATTGGTGCTAAAAAGATTACATAGAGTTACATGTATGTACTGTAGGAGAAAATGACCACACCCATTTTCCAAGACCCTGGGGGTCAGGGACAGAAACAAAATATCAGGTGCACAACTAGACCATAGACTGAGAATAATGCTAAAAGAATTATCTTTCTATCAATTACACTTTCTGAGAATTGGTGCTCACAAGATTGCAAAGAATTATAAAGGACACAACTAGACCACAGGCCCATTATAATGCAAAAAGAATTAATTTTGTGTTATACACAGATTTAGAGGATTCGCGCTCACAAGAAAAGTTTAATGGACTGACAGACAGACGGCCGGGCGATCGCATAATCTCTACTGTTCTTTGACCAGTAAAGCTAAAAATGACCAAAATTGTTGAAAATGTCCCTCATTTTCTCAGACTATTTTGTAAACAATGATTTTTTTACTTAATTTCAGATTATAAGACAGAAACATGACGTAGAGTCTATTTTGTTTAATTTAGTAAAATAAGGAGTTCATCCATAATAATATATATAAACAGTAACATTATACAATGACAACAATTCAACAAGATGTGTCAATTTTCAACCAGATCTAAGACATAAATTGCAAAAATATTTTTCCTATACTTAGCATATTAAGTTTATAGGAGATACAATGCTTGAAAGTAGTCTTGACTGAATTTCCCCCCCCCTTCAAAAAGGTTTAAGTATTAGAGTTAAAATTATTCATAAAAAGCCAACATGCTTAGATACAAATGAACATGTTTTCAAAATTAAATTTATAAAACATACCACTGCTTTATGTTCTCCATTCTTCTACAGTGACTGTGTATTTATAAATAAAATATTTTCATTATATCTTTTCACTCTACAGCTTTATCATGCACAATAAGACGGAAATTGTTCCGAGCTAAAATTGTCTTTAGAGTATTTAAATTCATGACTAACGTTTTGAACGAGGACAGAAAATAAGTCTGACGATCTCAATGACAGACAGAATTTTTGAAGCCAAACTCACCAAGAAATAATTAGCAAAGATACACTATGCTTATGATGCATTACTTATCAGGGCTCTTACACCCTTTTTTGGGACTGGGGCCAGGGCCTTTGAATTTTGGAAAAAAATGTGGCGTTTTCTCAAAAATTGGGAAAAAATAAAGTAGATTTAGATGCCTTTTCAGTTGAACTTACATATTTTTCACCCCTTTTTTTAAGAATTTTCCATGAGGTTTCAAATTGTGAAAAGTAGTAAAAAAATTGGGAAAAAAAGACATTATTTTGCATTGGGAATAAGGCCGTGTATCGGCCCCAAATCAGGCCAATCGAGAGCCCGGCTTATCGCGATATTTCTTTCAGACAAAATTAATGACAGGTTTGAAAAGAGTGAAATAGATTACGCAATGTCTGCTCGTATAGTTATCAAATATGAAAAATACATGCGAAACAAGCTTAACTCTGATCTTTAAGTAATAATACCATTGGAATATTTCCTACCAAACAAAGTTACTTAAACAAACAAGAAATAAACTAAAAGCTAAAAGATGCAAATCAACTACATTATCGATTCATGAAGCTTCTTGCAAAATACAGGGTACATAAATAGTAAAGTCTGTGAAAACAGCGAACATTATATTTATAATAATACGTTAAAATCTGTGCACATGTAACATCATGTACTTATAGACATGTTAAAACAGAAAACACTATTCAATACGTAAAATAAAGAACTTATATGTAGGCAATTTCAATATCATCATATGTAATATATTGTACATTTTTTTAAAAACAAAAATATATAAATCATATCTACATATAATTTTACAAGAAAATCGAAGATGAATGTAAAGTGAGACACATAAGGATAAACTGAAATACTGGGATAGGAAATCTCTTTATAACATATAATAATGTCATGAAAAAATAAAGGAAATTGTGGCAATAGAACAAAAAAATTCAATCCGTACTCTTTCACGTGATTTTTGTTCTTGGTAATCTACAGTTTTGTGTATTGAACATTCTTAATATATTTAAACAGTTACTGTTCTTGAGAACTTCCATGAAATATTACACATTTGGGGATTTTTATCGGTCCAAGTAATAGTTACAATGTGAGCTTTCACCTGACCAAACAAATTTTATCTGCTTATCTGATAAAACTTACATTTTTCAGATCTCTGAATCAAATTATTCTTTGAGTTTAGAATTTCAGGTATACTTGGGCTAGATTGAAATTTCAATAGTTGAACTTAGCTTTGTAACTGAATCAGAGTTCAGAAATACATGTAACCTTTAATACAGTATATGCTAAAAATTGAGTCATCTGTATTTTAACATTTTACCACTCTTCTTACCATTTTCAAAATTTAAAGAATTATTATTAAGCTTATTTTCTTCCTATTTTTTTACATACTGTATGTTAAGCATTCAACATGTTCAAATAAAAGATAGAATTTTCAAAAGGCAAAGAAATGACTTACATACATGTACACACACATGTATAAAACAGTTCTACAAATGCACATTTACGACATTTGAAGAAGCAAACATCCAATTCTATAGTAAATGAATTCTGAAAGCTATTTTTAGGTTCTAAAAGCTATTTTTAGATTCTGAAATCTATTTTCAAATGGTCTTTAAATACTGATTCAAGCCAGTTGGAGCTTTGAAATGAAATGAGGTGATCATCATAGAAAACTGGAAAAATATGTTTTAAATACACGAATGATAAAATTTAAGCTTGCTAAAAAGGCGAAAATGATGAAAAAAGAAAATAAACCAGAAGTTACGATCTTTCCGTTTTCACTTTCCAGCACTATTTCTTGCTTACATATGTACATGACCCATAAATTCCGAGTGGACCGCAAACAATTCATGTCAGATGTTCACATACGATCATTAGAGAGACAACATGTAACATACATGTATTTGTACGTTTTCTCATCTTGCTTTCATACATGTATCAATACTGAATGACATAGCTTTCTTTCTGCATATAACGTATCGTGGCCTATCACAAGCTAGCCTTCATCCACATTTGGCGATACGGACACAAACCAGAGTTATCTTCCTTGGGAAGAAGTAAGTTTAACAAATGAGGTCACCGTCTTCCTGTTTAACCTTCTTTCTGGCAATATAACTCCTTCAAAGCTTTCAGCTCTTCAATGAGAGTCTTATTTTGATTTTCAAGAACAGCAACTCTGTTTTCCAGGCACTTGACATAATCTTTTTTCTTTCTCCTGCATTCTCGTGCTGCCTCTCTATAAACATATCAAAGAAAAAATTCATTTCACAGTGCTACAAATGAAAACTGATAAACGAATAGGAGCACAGCCAATTGACCCTTCCTGTTCCAATTGCGGGGGGAAAAAAATGCAAAATTTTGTGACGTCACAATGCTTTTACCTCGGACAAACAAGCTTCGAACCTTGGTCAAACATCGTAATTACATTGTGACGTCATGGAATTTCTCAAATTTTTCCAGCATTCTGAAGGGTCAATAACTGAATAAGTGCAGTGTTCTCCCCAGAAATTTCAGATAGCATGGTGCCAAGTCTTCGCGGTGCACCTTGCGTTGGGATGCGTCATTGCGCGTTACATCATTGCATACAGTTTCATGTGTTGTTGCTATATTACTAAACTGTTTAAATAATATTGATAATGAAATAAATGTGTTAATAATACTGCATTCTTATCTACATACCAATTATCATTAAATTTTAGACAGTGAGATCATTGATGTTCTATTTGTAAAGAGAGATTCATGACAATTTTAAAACTCAATTAGTTTTGAGCCTTTTATCTTGAGACTGTCTCATGACCATAACTCCAGGTAGCTTAGTGTAAGAATTGGGCATACATGTATTACACTGATTTGGAAGGAAATTCTGTGAATGGGCCATTTTCCACGATTTTCTAAAATATCAATGGGCCATTCCTTCCAAAAAGTACTAAGTTTTCAATGGGCCATTTTGCAAATGAATGGGCCTATGGTGCATGTCCTCTGTCCTTCCTACTCACTGATATTAGTGAATATAAGCATGTTATGGAAAGGGTGTCTAACCTGAGTTCTGAATTTTTGGTTCAGGGAAAGGTAAGGTTTCACCTTTTAAAAAAAGTTAAAAATTATCTTTATACAAATTCCTACTTGAAAAATTGGGTCCAAATATGGAAACATTTACTCCCCCCCCCCCTCCTTATTAGCCATAATGCGTATGTTTGTGGTAATCTCTGGCAAAGAAAGCTGACAATTGTTCTAATTTGACCACACCGCCCCCCCCCCTCCCCCAAGAACTCAAGATTTATTTTATGTCAATTGTATACAAAGCCTTCTATATCGTGCTCAGACTAATCAATAAAACGATGGTCCGTACACCATGTTCTGTTTTGATGATTAATTTCATCCATCCGTCTAAACTTCTTATTAACCATCCGTCTAAACTTCTTATTAACCACATTCTAGCGTATCCCCCCCCCCCCCCCCCAAAAAAAAAAAAAAAAAAAAAAAAAAACCGGACATACCGACTCGTTTTTCATTCAAAGTAAAATAAATTTGCGCGGGCGAGATAACCTCTTTCTTACCTTGTAAAAGCGGCAATTATTTTGTATGACAAAGACGGCGAGATCGGGTTATATGTTGAACAGTAAGACGGATTAAAAACATATTTTAATGACATCTGATATAGCGTATTTCCAATTTACCGTTACGCTGTAACTATATGACACGTGCCGGTCAACACGATCTAGCGATTATACAATGTAAATGAAAACGTTTTCATGAACTACGTTATAGAATGGTCGTCTTTTGTTGGTCACTCGATAGACATTGACAACGCAGTTATTTTAAATGTCCTAATAGATTGACGTGCGCCGTAGAAGCCAGACACGTTCTCAGCTCAGGTAAATAAAGCTTGCGGGGGGCTACAAGACGTTTAACACCTCGGGTTGTATACAGCCGGGGCTAATTAACCGGGAATGCGGCGGTTAAATCAATCAATTAACGCAAAGGGGTACACAAAATAGTTAATACACGAATTTTTAGTGAAAAAAATATAGCGTGGCGGCCGTAAAATATAGCGTGGTGCTAATCCCGATAGCGTGGCGGTAAATCTCGATAGCGTGGCGGGGCCGCCACGCTAAAACGGCCTGGGGAGAACACTGTAAGTGGACATGATGACTGTACCGGTAAGATACAATGTACATGTAGATGTAAGGTACATAATATAATCATTTATTTTCCTGAATTTTTGTCAACTACGTTCTATCTCATCATGACTCTATAGCTTTATTTTCAATTGCCTAAAGTAACATTTAAGTTTAACTTGAAATATGAAATGGTATTCAAAAGTTTGACACATTTTGCACTGTAAATCCTAAAATGTACTGCTTTTTACGCCCCCCCCCCCATAATTTCACGAGTCCGTTTGTCCAAAATACTTTAACCTTTGCCATAACTTTTGAATGGTAGGATATTTCACAAGTGTATTCCTTGAGGTAAGGCCCTTTTGTTGGTTTCATAGTTTTTGACAATGTGACCTTGACCTTGGAGTTTGACCTACTGGTACTTTTCAAAAACTTTAACCTTGGCCATAACTTTTGAATGGTTATTGGTAGAGCTTAAAAATCTCACATCTTCTTGCCTTACTGTTAGTACTGAAATATTTACCTTGATCTGACCTTCTTTTTACATTACAGCTAAAATACTGACAAAATATGCCAACTGTGGATATATATTTTACAAACATATTTTTAAAATTTATTTCCTGTCTTTCTCCTGCACCATATACATGTCACATCATACCTGTTTTTGAGTAAGCGTAATTCCCGTTTTCTGGATGCCTCTTCTGATAAGTTCTGAGGACTGGAGATTGTGCTACCTGTGGTTGCCATGACAACACCCTGCGGTAATGAGCCAGATGTGGCAATCTGATAAGCTTGTACCGTCCCAGTCATGTCTGTTATAATGATTAGAATAGATGATATTAATTTGCATCTTAGAATAATTTAAGCTCATCAAACGGAAATTAACCATGTTAACAATAAAACATGTAGTGACGTACATGAATTCCTTCACTTTCAGACATTTACAAATTTTGAAGGAAGATGGCTAGAGAAGGAGATTTGAAATTAAGATATAAATTAATGTCTTTAAAATATTGTAGTTTACCAAGTGCATGAAATATATGTACGAAAAACTTTAATTTTATTCCTTTTTTTTGACTTGTTCAAAACATCAGTCTAGTGGTCAGAAAACTAACATGCAAGTTTTTACAGATATTTTACAGACTTGGGAAGTGCACATATTTTTCTCACTAATACAGAATTATTACTGTAACCTGTTAAAGGCATAATTGTGCAAAAATACAAAACATTAAATTATTCAAATCACATCTGGTAAGAAAGCTTTTAAATCATGTACATGTATTTGATAAGAACAGGAAATTTTACAGGGTGAAGGAAAAACAGACACTTCTCTATGTAGAGACTTGAAACCTGACCTTAAATTCAAAGATTTGAGATGTCTACAACCCAGCAGCCCCAGGCAGATACTTCAAATCTGTAACTTGTGGCAGATTTCCTTGTTTATTGAGATTTAAATACAAATTTGCTTACCTGGGATATAAAACTGGCCATCGGGACCTTGTGCATACTGTACTATTGTAGCCCCCGTGGTGGCCGAGGTCGTTGAAGGACTCGCGTTGGTCATCGTTAACGTCTGAAGACCTTGACCTACTGAGGAATTCCCGTCGGGATTTGACGATATCTGAATAGCACCTGTCGGCAGAACTACAATACAAAACAACAGAAATTGTGAAGACTTTTCTAATGATATTTTGGAGTTTCTATACTATAATAGCTTACATATACATGTTACATGTGTAAGTGTCCAAATAGATGGTGCAAAAATACAAAGTCAAAATTATCTTATTGGTTAAATCTAAAAGTAAATTACAAATTGAGGATTTGCCAAATGTCAGACATCATATCAATTAGCATATATACATGTATTCATTATGACATCACAATCTATGGCATGTCAAACAGGGAATAACCTGGATTTGTAAAGGCAAGGGCCATTTAAATGGGCCAATGGCCCCTCTCTTAATGTTTATAAAATTGACAAAAAGAGGGGTCATTTGAAAAAAATAAGGTGCCATTTAGCCAAATTGATGGGCCAATGAACTCTTATTTGGGGTCCTAGACCAAAACTAAATGCACATTTGGAAGGTTTACATGTATATAGGAGGCCCTTTCATATTTGAAGTCAGATTTCTCCTATCTCCATAGTTTTCTCATAATTTCACAATGGCCCCACCCAGGATTATCCCTGTCAAAGGATTATTTCAATTTATTTGACATTGATAGTGACCTCATAATATAAACTTCCAAAGAAGTTGCGACCTCAGACATTCCTCGATCCCTCAGTAGGAGAAAAACACCTAATTATACATGTAGCAAGCAAATCAAAATATTGTGCGTCATAAATTAACTTGTGACATGCAACATACCGTGTTGATATTGTACCGCCCCTGTAGATAAGTTTGTAGCTTCCTGACTCTCTCCGTCTTGACTCTGACTGCTGTTGGACTCCTCCTCCACCTTTGTTACAGCCACCGGAGACGATAACTCGTTCAATATTTTTCTAAAAATAGTAACATTAATCATCATTAATGTAATGTAAACTACAATGACAATCCGCAAGTTCTATATTCATTTCAGTGTTTTATATTAATAATCTTTCTTCTTAAATTTTCCTTGTAACTTCACCATAGTTAGTCTTAAACTTAGAAGCAAAGTCATCACCCTTTTAAGGTATCCATTGTACAAATAAATATCAAGTGTATTATATAGTTAGAATCAATGAATATTTTTACCTAAATATACCTTATACAACATAGAAATTGTTTCTATCATCAAAGGTCAATATGCCATCCGTCATTCAATCAACGGAAACCATCGAGACACTGCCAAAGATTACCGTGATAATTTTAACACTGTTTAAATGGACGAGACTTCCACGAGATCTCCATTTGTACACTGGATACATTAAAAAGTAAACTCTTAATATTTATTCAGCAATATAAAGACAATCAAAATTCTAAATTCTTCATTTAAATTGTATAATGTACACATGTAGCTTAAAATCAAAAGATTAATAATTCTTTTTAAATCTTGCTATGCACATTTATTTGTTAGCATTTCTGCTAACTCTAGAGTCTAGACTCTACTTCATCTACACAAACATTATTACCTGTAAGAAGGTCTTCTGGATAAAATTTCTCTGCGTTTTTTACTTTCTGAATCGTCTGATAAATTGTCTTCATCTACCGCTGCCACCTACAATGTTAGCAATGTTTATGAACATGATAAATACAACACACACCTTTGTAAACTGATTACCCAATATTTACAACATGTACATGTACAATGTATGTAAATTTGGCAAAGGCACTTTTGTCTTGCCAAACTTGTTGAATTTTTCTCCTTAAAGAAAATATAAAATCACGAAAACTTTTTTGAACCACTAGCCCAAAGACAAATTTTACAAGTTTGTTAGACAATTTATACTGGCCAGGAAAAAATTTCTGGTAGCCCCAGGCATCGAGGTAGTGAGTTTTCACGAAAACTATCTATATAATATAATACAATTTTTAAAAAAATTTTTCTCGTTTTTCTCAAGATGCTGCAATATTGCACAAGAGTCGTACCCTGACAACTTGGATGGTTTGTACGTTAGGTCCGGCTGTTTGTATCACCGAGGGTTGATTGGATTGTATAACCGACTGAACTTGTACCGGCTGACTCAGCGAGGGCATGTGTACCACTTGTGTACCGTTCTCAAGATCTGACTGTGAAGAATTGACTTCCGTCATAACTGATGCTGAAAAATATAAAATCATATTAACAAATTGAAATGCATTACAGTAATTTACCATAAATGATAATTTTCTTCTGACAATGAACACAAACTTTACATTTTTATCAATATAACACTGTTAAACATGCAACAATTAACATGATTAACTTTCATAGACACATTCATATTATCAGTGGTACTGAATTTGAAGCTTATAATTAAGCATGCAGATCTGGGAACAAACAATAGAATAGAGTTGTGTGAACCAGTGATTCTTAAAAGATGTTTTTTTATGGAAAAAATGAAAAATCATTCTGCACAAAACTTCTTTTAACAATCACATGGCATTACAAGTAGTGCAAGAACAATCTCATATTACATGTCTCAAGGGAATGATTGGGTCAAATTCAGTACCACAAATAATGTGAAAGGGTCCATTAATACTACTAGTTCATTCAAACAGTTCCTTTTAATGATCGAGTTTAATGTACTTGTGGACCGCAATAGCTTTTCTTTCGAATTTTTCAATTTTTGATATTTTTTTAAATTTAATTATTATAATCTATATAACAAATTGATTTTTTTCCAACATTACTAGAAAGTTTAAACATAAAAATTCAAACTTAAATGAGGTACATGAATTATAATTTATACATGTTTGACAGATCATTTCAACAACTATAATAAATCAACAGTATATCAAAGATATGTATTCATATGATATGATATGATGAATAAATAAACATATTTCATGGTCGAATACTGGAATAAAATGTAAATCTAAGATAAAAAAATATTAGTCTCAAATTAAATTACATTACTAAAGTCTTACAAAGTACAATTGATATCATTTGCATTTCATTACCATTTTAGTCAATAAAATTTTGACTCAGTAAGTCAGTTGGAAATTTGCCATATATTACAAACATGATGCACAAAACGAAATACCAAAGACCCAAAATTCGGCCACAAAATTAATCATTATAAAAAAATCGACATGCAGGATTCCCAAGTAAATAAAGGGATACCCTATTACGTAAGAGGAACTCGTGCACCAAACTTTCTACATTTGTACATACACAATACTCCGGCTTGACAGTCATGTTGGAACAGATAAAAATATTCCTTTTGCCTGTGCTCACAAAAATTATTCCTTGATGGGTCTTCTTAATTCTAGTTTAATGGAAAATCGTTGACTTTGTTTTCTTTCGTCAGTCGAGTACTTACTAGTTACGTACTTTTCGTCACCAACTTTGCAGCAATCGGACTGGATATTGGCAGAATACGTAGTCGCCACGTCAAATTACAACAACAGCGTCACAGCTCCAAACAACAAGACCGCATCACACTGCTCTCACGCAAGAATACTCTGAGCCGGGCGATTTGATTGGCTGGTATTTTGGAAATGACGTCATTACAGTGGGTGGAGAACTACTTTCTCGTGGGTACTTCGTAGTTCCATAAATGGAAACGAAATAAGACCATATTTTCTAAATTGTATAATGCTATGGAAATTAAAAGTAGTCAAATAAATCATCACTTGTACTTTTACTGAGTTTATTGACATAGATAGACCATTCTAAGCTGACAAATTTAGGGTTACTTTTCAACGCGGAAGAAAAAGTACTGAATAAATTAACCCTGAAAAGTCCTTGAACTTTTTTTATCATATTCATTATTATTTCCTTGAATCTACGCAAAATAACACGTACAGAAGTAACAAATGTAAAACTTTCATTTATCAATTTCTTTTTGAAATCATGCTTTTTTTGCTGCATCAAATAAGAAAAGCGGGGGGAATGTATTATGTAAATATTTCATATTTATACCGTTTTTGAGATTTTTAAATAAAAATATTCCATTCTAACACAATTTTACATTATCTGATATATTGACTAATTTAAGGAATATTCAATGTTTATATGATTTAAAAAAATATTATGGTCTAGAGACATGTATGCAAGCATTTTTTAAATTTCGATTTTGATATATATATTGATATCAAATCAAGGGTATCATTCATCAATTATTTTTTCCTGCTTTTTGTTATTTTATACCAACATATCAAGAATTTTAATCTGGAAAGCTGATGGAAATATTTGAAATCAATGATAGCGGATTGCTATAGATCTCTATCAGTTCTAGATATCATCAAGACAAGTTGCCTGTTTTCTAAACTTTATGGGGATATATTAAACTTACTTCTGATTCTGCTCCAAAAGAAATTAACTAAAATACGCGCACGCAAAAAAAAAAAAAGAAGAAATGGAATGTAATCTTGAGGAAACAAAGCAAATGTAGCGAATTAAATTGATCAATATCAATAATTACATTTTTATTAATCTCTGAAGTGAAAAGCACTGAAATCGGCGATGCCCCTGGCTGTATTAAGTAATCTAAATAACACAGCATTTTGGTTAATTTGAATAGTCGTTTATCAATGATTTTGAGCTGCATTATCAATGATTTTGACTTAGTTGTATATAGTACACCTGTGTACTCGCACGTTTCAAGTGTTTATGATTGACGTCAGAGGATGAAAATATAGGTCAACAGAGTGAGAATGACGCATCTAGACTGACAAGCGATATCAATATTCTTTTTCTTTTCATAAATTCAGAAAACTGAGATAGTCGGTCAAACAGATCGACACAAAAATTCGGGGGTTTTTTTTTTGTTTTTTTTTTTTTTTTTGTTTTTTTTTTTTTGTTTTTTTTTTTTTTTTTTTTTTTTTTTTGTTTTTTTTTTTTTTTGTTTGTTTGTTTTTGTTTTGTTTTTGTTTTTTTTTTTGTTGTTGTTGTTTTTTTTTGTTTTTTTTTTTTGTTTTTTTTTTGTGTGTGTGTTGGTTTTTTTTTTTTTTTTGGAGACCGCACCCTCTCCCTCCCTCTAAAAACATCCTGCTGCGCCATATTATCAGGATCGTACATCTCGTGTTTTTTTTTTTTTTTTTTTTTTTTTTTTTTTGCTCTTCGAAAAATTCGGACTTTAGGTCCCCCCCTACCTTGAAAAAATTCCTGGATCCCCCATGTGAAAGGAATATATACATATGTATCTATAGACTCTCACAGAATTGTTGTTTAACAGCACAGTGGTGTATAGCTACAATATATACATTGCATACAGACTGAACAGACACAAAGATTGAAAGTGATTATTTACAGCTCATTGTACAAAATTAATGCTATGCACTAGTATACCGTTGAAATAAAGAGGCATTCTTGAAAAATGTTCCTATTTATAATTTACTCCTGATAGGTACTGAAAATGTTGAAAGACTTTGAACTCTGCTTTCTTACCGATCTTTTTTATTCTATTTCTAAAATTTCAAATAAGTCTTCCGAAAGAGCATATGCATACAGAATTTAGAGTAAAACATATATGTTACAGGGAATAAGTGTAATCAGGGATTTCATGTAATTCCTGAAAGGTTCAGGGATTTCGTGAAATCCCTGGTCATTTTAGTGATTACATGAAATCCCCAAAATTTTAGGGATTACATGTAATTCCTAAAATATTTTAGCATTTTTACACTTATTTCCTGACGGCCAAAAATCATATAAAAATGATGAAATTGCGATATGATAGACATTTTTCATGTTCATAATAAAAAATCCTATTACTGAAAGAGACAAAATGGTTACGTATATAATCAGATATGCTTTTCAGGCTGATTTTGTTAATTCAAGATTGATAGGAAAACGATATGTTAGAAAAACTCTTGAGCGGACAATTCGGTTGCACGGATAGATTATGGCCCACTGATATGACTGTAATACATGTACTAGGTAAAATTGTATGCATGGAATCTTGAATAGACTAAAAATGTAACTCAATACACTTTTGTACCAAAGTGCCATGGTGATCGCTTCATCCCAAAATCTTTTCTTTGTATCTATTCTATTTCAATGAAACTTGTTGCAATCAAAATATCTTTGGATTTAGATGTACACAAAGGAAGGGGATATCCAATTTTTTTTACCGGGAAATAGGAATAATTCACATAGATTTGCTTTATGGACCTTCATACTCAGTCTGGTCTCCTATGCTATTTTTAACATATATTTTATTTGGATATGCTAGTCTGAATCGACCTTACAGCAAATTTGGAGCCGCGCACTCTCTGTAATGCAAATGTACAAATCTAAATTCGAAGCATTAAAGAGGGCGCTACTGAAATGAATTTCGGTGGCTCCGCTGGAAGAATCACCGAGGAGAATTTAATAGTCGAAACACGTGGCTGGTGCAAGAAAATTTGGTTTGGAATTTTCTTCATGTAGGTATAGAGTTGGAACACTAATCCGTATTATTATGCATTGCTTTCGGAAGGGGACATCCGTTGCCTCGCCAAAAAAGTAATTTTGAATATATCTTAAACTTATTTAGACATCACATAATAAATAGTTGAAAATTAGACCATTTTCATCATTTCTTTTTTTTTTTTTGGCCCATTATCAAGATGCCTTAACGAGGGTTAAATACTAATTTTTCCGATTGAAACTTTTGATATATGTTTTAGAGAACTTTGACCATCAATTTTGTTCGATAAATTCTTTTTCTTTGCGCTCATGGGTTTGTTTTATATCTATTTAGCATAGATAATTATAAACATGATAAATGAACTTCAAATTTGGGGAATGTTTTGATAAAAAATACCTATTCTAGTTTGAAATTTTCACTTATTTGGCATAACTAGTTCTTGGTATTTGACAGAGAGGATATTCAGCATCAACTGAGCCAACAATAATAGATTTTAAATTTGAAAATAAGGAGAAATTAAGGTTAGGAAATAAGTGTAAAAATGCATGAAAATTTCAGGAATTACATGAAATACCTGACCAATTTCAGGGATTACATGTAATAACTAATAGAAACAGGGATTACACGAAATCCCTAAATTTCAGGAATTACATGAAATTCCTGATTACACTTATTCCCTGTAACATATATACATAATCATGAATATAGGCACTGAATATGACGAAGATTTTAAAGAAGTAGATGCGTAGATTTTCTCTGAAAAAGAGAAATACAATGTTGCAGACAGTTTCATCTTTCATCTGAGGGTTCGAAAACGAAAACAGCTGGAGACAGTCTAGTAACTTCAAATTTCATTTTTTTTAGAGAGAGAGAGAGCCGGAGAGAGGGGGAGAGAAAGAACATGTATGCTTGTAGTCCCACCCTTGGACCCTCGCTTCCGGTGCACGCATTATCTTCTCAAGCCTTGATTAAAGCATACACATTATTTTAGGTCTAGCTACGTCCCTCAATCAGATATAAGACATTTATATACACATTAAATAAACGTCAAAAGGATATACTGTAAGTACAGCATACTCCTTCTAAATATTTGATCATGCGTTCCCGGATCTCATCGATATTCCTTCCGGGTTTATATGAATTTATGTTATTGGTACTTGTAAAAGCGGGTATGCAGTAAGCAGCATCCACGGAAAGGGGACCGACATTCATAATTTTTAGTAAAAGGGGACCGACATTCATAATTTTTAGTAAAAACTTTTTATTATTCTTTCTTTCTCGTTGAAGTTTCTGTTGTACATATCAGGGGCATATAGCTACTAGGGTGTTCTCGATGTGGACGCCTAAAGAATAGACTCAGAACACCAACTGCTGGAAGGGGGGAGGGGGTCGCACAGGCACTTTTATGGGGAAGACTCGCAAAGTGAGAAAGCCTTAAAAGTGTATGGGAAAATATTTCCGCCTCTCATTGGTGGGAGACAATTTTGAATATAAAATTAAGCAATTGGTGGCCTGTATTTGAGCTGAATGTAGAAAGGATATCAAACTGAGAAAATTCTGAAAAAAAAAACTATGTATCATGAAATCGGTGGTCTCTGAAGAGTCTTTGAATATTTTAAACATATGCAGTAATTTTTTTAAAAACCATGTCCCAAGTGCCCCTTCTTTTGCCACTGCCAGGAGAGGCAATCTGTCTCTCCTTCTTATATATGCGAAAACAGTGTTTTTGCGTACTTGTAAGCGTATACATGCTACGCCCTTGTATATGTCACAATTTATGACCATTTTGATATTCCAGTCACAAAGTGACTGCTATCTTTTCCTTTCTTAACTAGGAAGAACTAGAAAAGAACTAGAAAAAATCCCCCCCCCCAAAAAAAAATAAATAAACAAAAAAACGAGAGGCTCAATGGTCACATCGCTGAGCCTTTGGTCCAGAAACCATTGGAATAGAACAACCCCCGTTAATAAAGGTCAACTTCATGCTGAATATGCTGGGTTGGCCGGACTGAATCCCGGGACACCTTCTTCGAGTTAACAGGTACTTGATCCGGCCGGCCCCTTCAAGTTGTCTAAAAAAATATAGAGTACGGTTATGACTGAGTGATGCCACTGATGGATATTAAAGAAGGAATTCAAGCTTTTCTATCGACCAATGGTTAATTTGTTTGTTGAAGACATGATTATAGCACAGTTAGACAATTGGACGGTTGGACAGATAGACAGACAGACGAATTCATGTATTTTCTACTCGGGGTTCCTTGAATATTATGGAGTTGTATACGTGTGAGAAATCTAGTAATTTTTTCTAGAGATGGAGATCCAGGTCGTCGTTGGGGGGGGGGGGGGGGGGTTATACGTAAAAAGGGGGAACGCATGCAGCATTTTTGGCTAATTCCACGGATTCTGACCCTCCTAACCCCTTTTTAGATCCGCGCTTGTGAGAATTTTGATTCTAAATATGCATTTAAAGATGGTCAAATTCAATGGTATCTATTGATCACCGTGTATAATACGACACAAATTAGTCGTGCATCCGTGACGATTTTATTGGTTACAAAATATTCATTACACCAAGAAGATCAGATTATTTAAAATAATAGTTCGGTATATACACAATATAGGTTACATTGGTAGGTTGTGAAGAATGCAATACACATTACTATAATAATTATAGATGGAGAAGGGAAAATGTTGTTTAAAACCAGGTAGGAATTAACTTTTATTTGAAAAAAAACCGAGATGATAAAGATTTTACTATCTCTGAATTAATTAATAATTTAATTACTTAGTTGTTGAAGTAATGACGAAAAAAAAAAAAAAAAACAACCGTTGGTCTTCGAACAAGCAAAAACATGGGCGGATCCAGAATTCGAAGCGGATTAAGGGGGAGGAGGTGTTGAGTGGGGACAAATATTCAAATATTGAAATGCTCTGCATATATATAGATCAGTGAATGAAGTCACATAAAACCCAACGTCAGAATCCATGCTAAAATCATAACCAATAGGCAAACATGATCTTGAAAAATATAAACAAAAACAAAGATATAGGGAGTAGATCCCTAGCCCTTACGTATCTCTCTTTCTAAATCTTTCATACGATTTTAATTTCGCTTTGGGTCCTCATGCTCAGTAACCCCTCTCCAGAACCATCTGTATGATAGGTAATATAGGCTTTGTCGACGAGCGAAGCGATCAAGTCGAAAAAAAACCAAACAATTTTATGATGCAAATTAGAACCCCCCCCCCCTCAATCGTTCACTCTTGATGGCAATTTGCATTTTTTCTCCCAATATTTCTTAATTAATGTAACTCGAAGAAGGAACCAAATTTTGAAGACAACAACATACCATAAGTAAGCGGAATATTTATAAAAAAAATTGCTATGACTTAAAATTATATAATTCTAATATGACTTGAGATTTTGTCCCTATATGTACTATTACAGAACTTGCCTGGTGTAAAATCTCCAACAAACTTCCAGTCCGCCAAGCTATACGCCCACTATAGATCGAACTCCGCGCCTGGAGTAAAATCTCCAACAAACTTCCAGACCGTTAAGCTCCGTCCATCGTAGCACACAGAACAATATTAGAATAGAAATGACAACTTTACAGGTAGCTAGCCGTGGTTTATTGTCCAGTAATTCCCATCTTCGCATGAACCAATCAAATTATAATTTGATTGGTTCATGTGACAAAGGGGATTACTGGACAATAAACCACCGCAAGCTAGTTATAATTTGATTGGTTCATGCGACTCGGGAAAATTACTGGACAATATACCACGGCTAGCTAGTTGTAATTTCTTAAATTGCAACACTTTTCAATTTCTTAACATGTCTTAAAAATATAGAACTCAACTTGAAAAAAAATTGTGTACATCTGAATAATATACCCGACAAAAAAAAAAAAAAAAAGAAAAAAGAAAAGAAACGCACCACTTAATCTTCATTCTATAAAATGTATGATATACTGTATATGAATTTTATTCCTTTCCAACATAAATCGTAAGTATACGAGTGACTTATTCAGTCAAACGCCAAACGAGTCCGCCTTATAGTTATCAGACACAGCGCCATGATAAAGACACTTCAAAACGCAATGCCACAAAATGGCTTTAAAGAATTCCGTTCACTTTTTAGAAATCATTAAAGCTGTTAAACCTATCCAAATTGATCTACCAGGCATTGCTAATTGTTTTTTCCAATGATAATTAAGAATTATCCCCAAATACAAATTCATTTAATTGCTTCAAATGACGTCATCCAACAGAAAATCTTAATTTGATAAAAAAAAAACATCTTAAACATCAACTCTTTTGAAAATGAAGTCCGAGGTTTGATTTTTTTTTTCGCTCTTAAATGTTTCCCAAACCACAAAATTTCCCTACTACAGCTAGTATCTGATCTTTTTTCGCAAGCAGAGTTTTCAGTAGCGACATCTCGATCTTGACAGGCCCTCTTTTACGTGCATTTTCAATGGTTTTGGACGTGAGTTTTAATTTTTTTTTTTGTATTTTATTTGACGATTTCAATTCGATGATGAACATAAATCTTTAACAGATTAATAAGAATGGCAGAAGACAAAATGAGTGTTCCTTTTGAATGGGAATTGCAAAATAATGAATTTATTGGCATATGTTGACTAGATTTGAATAGAGAAACCAGTACTCATCTACTGTTTTACTGAAAATTTGCTGAAAGTGGTCAAACAACAAAATTTCGAATCAGAAGGATACCAAATCAGCGGCCATGCAACAGGAGCGAGAAACAACACGCTTATAATTCAGCATTATCATTGTGATATGTTGCGAAAAAAATGATCGAAATGTGTTTAATTCTCGGTAACTCAAGTGTTGGAAAAAGAAAACTATATGTGTAATAAAATGTCTAACTATAAATATATTTATGATCAATTGAAAAAAAAATCACTATATTATATGATGTGCGTTTCTTTTTTTGTCGGGTATATATGGAAGAGATATCCACCAAGGTCACCCCGAGATCTTCCATGAATTCTTTCTCGATGACTCCGCATCTATAGAGGTATATACTAGTAATTAGTACCCATAGGAATGCCAACAACTGGTGTGTAGAGAGTGTCACCAAATTGCAAAAACAATGTTGTCTAAAAGGAAGGACAAGGCCTTGTACAATTAAGATCAGAATGAATATAAAATAAATTAAAAAGATAATGAAATATGAATAAATAAAAAATACTATATGAATCTATATGATACATATTTCACTCTTTATCGTTACAGAATCCAAACTGCTACGATTTGCGGCTCTAGAGAAAAAGGATGCTAAAATAGTAACACAAAGCAAAATAATTTGCGACATTTGCGAAAGTCCAAAAGATGTCAACTCTTTCTGCACACACTGCGAAGGAACACTTTGCGATAAGTGTAAAATCAAGCACAAAGATGGTCGCATATCACGTCATCATCGCGTCATCACGATGTCTAGGAAGATGTTTACAAGACCTACCAAACCGATGGGACCCGAAAATATGTCCGATCCTAAAGGCAAAGCGAGACCGCCCTCGGGAAAAACCATGCAGGACAATAGGGCCAATATCCGGAAAGAAGGTACGATAACAAGGGAATATTGTGTCAGACAGACATCTTAGATGAAATTTTAAAAATAATAAACCCATCGTGCACAATTTATCCCATTATGCACTGTTATGCTATGTAAGAATATTTACTTATTTTATTTAAGAATCACTCTAAGATAACATTCAATTTGTTGAAATAATATTGAGCATTCCCATAATCATAATAAAATGATACGTAAATCTTTAAAACTTATTCAAATTACGATATTGCAGATTCAGCTCTTGTCAATCAGAGGAAAGGTATCTCGCGGACGTTTTCTTTATCGGTGCAACCAAACAAGAAACCCGATGATGCGAAAACAGTACCAACAACCGTAACTTCTACTGAAAACCCAAGGGTTTCCAGGACCCTCACAAGATCGGAATCGGCAAAGATATCCAAAGAGTCCCGAATGACTTCCGGACCCGTTGGCATGATTTCTGCGCCATGTAAATCACATCCGGGTAAAGCGGAAATAATTTACTGCAATCAATGCAGAGTTCCTTGTTGTATCCTCTGCGCAAAAGCAAACCATGTCAAACATGATTTGGTGCAACTTGCTGAAAAGATGGAAGTATTCAACAAGGAACTTCAAAAATACACGAAACAACTTGAAACTTCAGTCCTCAAAAACTTCAAAGGCGAGCTACAGAAAGTAGACCAGGATTTCAAATCTTACGAGAAATCTTCCTTAAAAACTAAAAACGATCTGGAAGTGGACTTCCGGAATATCAAAGAAAAAATGGAAGACTTGTACGCGCAGTACATTGAGGCAATTTGACGAACGGATCCAGAAAGACAAGAACAAGATGCTGGAGCGAAAAAACATGGTGGAGAAAAATATTCGGGATGTCTCTACCCTTATCCAGCTTTGTAAGACCAACTTCTCTTCGACAAATCCTGCAGCTCTCGAGTTTGAGAATAAGTGTCCAAAGCTTGAGTCCTTCAAACTACCACACTACACAAAGCCCAAAGCACCGACTTACCACCCTATACAACAGATGGACAAAGCCCAGACAGACGGACAAGTAACGGAAAACAAGTCCAAGGTATGACCTTAATTGGTCTTTATTAATGCATTCAATGGGTAATGAAGGAAATTATGCCAAAAGCATTGAAATTAATTTATTCATCACTGATTATCTTTCTGTGTCATTTGATATTTTTTGACAATTTTTGTACTACCCTAGTGGATACCGAAATAATAAATACATTGTAATTTGAAAAGGGTTATTTTAGGAGTTATCTCCCCATGTTGAAAAATATAGAAAAAAGATAATAATTGCAGAACAACTAATTGGTGAACTTTTGATTTTTCAGCGAAATTTGATGAAATATATTTTTTAGAATTTTTACCAATCGATATTTGATGCCCCGTTGGGTGTTTGTGTGTTTTAAATAGAAAAAAGGAAAGGGACAATTATTATTAATTTACTAATTGAGCAGACCCATGCAGTTGTTGCAAAAATATTTCAGGTATATTTCTTGTTTTTCAGGGTACACTACAGAAATATAGGGGTGTTGGTTACATAGACGGGGAGGAATGTGATACATGTGGTGGAAAGCTCAGGGAATGGGAGCATCCATTATCCCACCATACTGTCATGTTCTGTCCTCGTTGTATTCTGCTGTGAAGCTGAAACGAAACAATGAGAGGTCCCTGAGCAGTTCAATGTTATGTACGATATAGTAATATAGTTTTGTTCTTTGTTATAAATGTACGATTTAGCATGTTTACGTTTGTTTGAGAAATAAAAGTAGAAATATATCCTTGTTTTGTTTTCTTAAAAATTGTTTTCTAAACTTCTTGCCCGTCACCATGGTCATGTAATGGTGTAGGCACTCAATCTTTTCTGGACCATCGACAGCGAAAACCTATTGGACATTGGCGGAAATCGATCAGAATATAAGCATAATAAACCTATCTATGTATTTACCTCGTGGGATCGAAAATGTATGATGTGATTCCTTACAGAGTTTTTTTTTGAGATTTTCCCATTTAAGTGATACGCACAAAACTGATGAGACGTTGCAGTAGGGCAATGACTAATACATAAGTCCATATCGTTCATATATCTGAAAAGTCTCTAGTTTTTGCAAACACTTCAAGAGTTCGTCAAAACGAAAGATTTTCTGTCGTCGACAAACTATTGTTCAAAGTGTTTGCAAGAACTATGAACATTTCATATACCTGGACGATATGGATTGATATATTAGGCATAGCCCTAGCTACTGCAACAGCTTATCAGTTTTGTAAGTTTTAATTCAGAAAATGAAGAAATACAGAAAAAAAAATCTGTTACTACGCTTGCGATAATGTGTCCGGGGAGAGTAAGCATCTCCTGTTTGCTAGTAACATCCGTCACTTTGCTCAACGGATGATGTCAGCTCAGAGATTTTCAAAACTTTAGTATATATGCCCTGTCCAGTATTTCGTTTCATTGCACGATGAAACAATGTCTTTCGGCACTCTAGATAGATAGATACCAATCTTTTCTAGTTATAGACTTAAAAAAGGAAGCAATTGCCCAAAAAACAAAAACAAAACAAAAAACTTAAAGATGGATAACTTCACAAGAAAAAAATGTGGAAATATGGAATACTTTCAAAATCTTGGACACTTCAAGCATCTTTATGGAATCAGTCTGTAAAAAGACAAAAATCGCCTTCTTCGTCCAAGATCTATGATCCTTTAAAGTCATCAAAAGAACTTTATCCATGGTTCTGGTCCCATGCGTCTTCAGTTCTGCAACAACATCTGTTTTCTGCATTGTATTGTTCACTGACTAGCCATGACCACGGGACTCCGTGAAGGGAACTATCAAAATTTCTTCAGAGAAGGATTTGAATGGTAACCATGACAACCTAGCTGTTTTGTCCGAAAACCCATGTCATCTTACAGTGATAAGGTATTTATATACAATTGTGCTTTCAGGGAGATCTCCGAACATCCGGATATAATATGTAAGTGGGAGGGTTGTGTGCACGTAATGCGGACAACACAGCCTTTAAATTGCTATATAGCGGATCGCCGTCGAAAATCTACGGAAGCATAGAGGGGACGTGTACATTTTTTATTATCTCGTGACCACGAGATAATAAGTCGTTGCCACGAGTTTAAGTCGTGGCCAAGAGATATTAAGTCGTGGCCACGACTTCTATATATAAATTATCTCGTGGCCACGACTTATATACATAAATTATCTCGTGGCCACGACTTCTATATATAAATTATCTCGTGGCCACGAGTTAATAACATTGCACACGTCCCCTCTATATGCTTCCGTAAAAATCGGCTCTGCATGCAAAATTGTTTCTTTCCTGTCTCTGAATGGTCCCGTTTTCATAATACTAGTATATAGATTCATTTGATTTAAGCATGGTCTCTTTCTGTTTGTACATACTTGAAATTGATTTCCGTGTTGTTAGTTGTTCGTTTCGGTGTTCTGTGGATGTGTTTGCTATGGAAATTTTTGGAAAATTTGCGAGAAAGGGAGCTAGTACATAGCACGGGTGGATCTTCACTTTTCCAAGGGAAGGAGGTCCAGTCTTTCGGGGGTATCCATTTTATGATTTTCAAAAGAAAAAAAAATACTGGAAAAGTAAGGGTTTTTAGCAAATTCAACGGCGGGGTTTCCTCATCCTCCTACCCTCTCTGGATCTGTGCCTGTAAACTTAGACTTTTTAGACTTATATTTATATATAAGTGTACATATCCTGTTTCCAAAATTTGAAAAAAAAGTGTAAATCTCATATATATATATAGCAAAATTTGTACATTTGGCAAAGACCTGTCAGATACAATGTATATGTATATAACAATTTAAGATACCCTAACTTATATATTCTACCCACTGAGTGCTCTTTCTATAAGATATATAGCTTTTATTTTCTTTCGAAGACATTAAATAATCAAACTATTCCATTTTCTAGTCATTTCATCATCGCTCTTTGTAGATAGTTGAGTATAATTAAGATAATGAAATAATAAATGAATGAACAAACATCATTCTCAGATAAATCAATAAATCATTGCTCATTCATTTTTTTTAATAAAAATATTACCCCCCCCCCTTTCCAAAAAGAAAGAAAAATAGTTTTGCTGAGTCATCAAATATACACAATGTGTATTAAATTGTGTTAGTGCAATTGTTAAACTCTGCGGTCGTACGTTTAAAGAATCAAACTGTAGTAAACAACACCTTGGGCTCAATAAAACTTGGACATTCATCATGTTCGTGAACGTACACATGAGCGGCTCGTCTGAGGAATTTTCCCGTTTGAAAGTTTTTTTTTCAGTTTTATTTTGAAATTATCTGCCCTTTCCTATCAAACCATGAATTAGGTACGTAGTATTTATTTTTTACATAAATTAAACAAACCAGCTGTTAAGAATAAAAGGATCCATTTTCAGTTTCCTCGATCCATGGGCGGATTAAAACTTTTTCGAGGGGGCGGGGGTTTAATTTCCAACCTGTGGTACTAAAAATATAAACGTAAAATTAATGCGGAAAATTGGTATTTTTAAAAGCAAACTCAAATGGAGGAGAACATTTAAATATTGCTTTCGATTATCATATACTTTTTCAGAAATTGCTATGCATGGCACGGTCCATTTGATATTCTGAGGGGGGGGGGGATTGGTTTTTGTTTTTGTTTTTGTTTTTGTTTTTAATAATTTTGCTCTGAATTTTGATGAAACAAAATAAATATGCCCATGGTGTGTCAGATAAAATAATCTTTCTTTCACAAGTAGTCTGAATTTGAAGAATTACCATAAAATTTCGCTAAAAATTCCTGAAAATTGTCCGGCTTGCTTCGCTCGCCGCAGTCTTCAATCTACATTAAAAAAAATTTGCTCACTTCGCTCGCGGTAGTTTTCTATCAACACATTAATTTTTAATGGCACAGTTCATATTAAAAATATCAAAAGAATGCATGTTAATGGGGGAAGGGCTTCCTTAAATGAAAAATGCTTTGTGGCCTAGCTCCCTTCATATTGGAAAAAAGCAAAATGATCGACAATGTCAATAATTTTGGTTTTAATTTTATTGACTCCCGCTTTCGCGAAAGCGCGGGGACATTAAAACCGGTTCGTCCGTCCGTCTGTCCGTCCTTCCGTCCGTCTGTCCGTCAGTCACAAAAACTTTAACCTTGTGCATAACTTTTGAATGGTAAGTGATAGGGCTTTGATATTTCACATGTATATTCCTTGTGACAAGACCTTTCCATGGGTACCAAAATTTTTGACCTTGTGACCTTAGCCTTGGACTTTGACCTACTTATTAAATTTTTTTTAACCTTGCCCATAACTTTTGAATGGAAAGTGATAGGGCTTTCATATTACACATGTGTATTCCTTGTGATATGACCTTTCCATAGATACCAAAATTTTTGACCTTTTGACCTTGACCTTGGACTTTGACCTTCTTATCAAAAACTTTAACCTTGACCATAACTTTTGAATGGAAAGTGATAGGGCTTTCATATTACACATGTGTATTCCTTTTGACAAGACATTTCCATGGATACCAAAATTTTTGACCTTGTGACCTTGACCTTGGACTTTGACCTACATTTGTGACCTTGACCTTGGACTTTGACCTACTTATTTAAAACTTTAACCTTGACCGTAACTTTTTAATGGAAAGTGATAGGGATTTCATATTACACATGTGTTTTCCTTGTGACAATGACCTTTCCATGGATACCAAATTTTTTTATATTGTGACCTTGACCTTTGACTTTGACCTACTATTTAAAAAATTTAACCTTGACCATAACTTTCGAATGGAAAGTGATAGGGCTTATAACATATTACACATGTGTATTCCTTGTGACAAGACCTTTCCATGGATACCAAAATTTTTGACCTTGTGACCTTTACCTTGGACTCTGACCTACTTTTCAAAAACCTATAACCTTGTCCATAACTTTTCAATGGAAAGTGATAGGGCTTTGATATTTCATATGTGTATTTCTTGTGAAAAGATCTTTCCATGGAGACCAAAATTTTTGACCTTGTGACCTTGACATTGGAGTTTGACATACTTTTCACAAACTTTAACCTTGACCATTACTTTTGAACACATATGTATTCCTTGTGATAAGACCTTTCTGTTGGTAACAACATTCTGACCTTGTGTCCTCGTGCTTGGATGTTGACCCATAATTCCTTGAATTTGATTTTAAGTTTACTTTCTGTTTTCTTCTAAACAAAATACTGAATTCCATATATTTTTGCGCCTATATATCATCAAGGACTTATATAAGTCCTTGATATCACATATATATATATTTTTCCCCGCCGGTAACCATTCTATCCGGTCAGAGACGTCCGTGATCAGGGGCCGATCCAGAACCCCAACTGCCTGGGGGGCACATACATTTTTTGATGGGAATCACTTGCGAGGCCCGAAGGGCCGAGAGGGGGAGGGTATGGGAGGGGGTTTCCTCCTCCCATAGGTGGGGGGTTCGGGGGGCCTCCCCCGAGAAAATTTTGAAAAAATGAAGCAATTTGGTGGTATCTGAAGCATATTCGAACTGAATTTAGAAGGGATACAGTCAGTGTCAATAACGATATTAGTATATTAAAAAAATTGTCGACATACATGTATTCTGATGCCGTATTGTTTTTGCACGGCATGCAGAAGTCAAAATGTTCATGATTTTCTAAGGAAATGGCGGACCAAGAAAAGTTTTAAAAGGGCAGAAAGGTCAGTCCATGGGGAGGGGAGGGGGGGCGTCCAGTCGTTAATTCACGCAAAAGCTAGGAAAAAATAAGCAATTTTTGCAATTTCCAGGCGGGATCTACATTTTGTAACCCCCCTTCCCCTAACCATCACTCTGGATCCACGTTTGTTTGTTTTAAATTTTTGTAAGGTGAAGATGATAAGTAAATGATAAATTTCCTTGAAAAACAAGAGATCATGTGTACCCCATGCTCTGCATCGTTCAGATAGAAAAGTATACAATTATTCATTGGCAATTCGATTAAAAAAAATAAAGAAAAACATGCATTTTTGACTGTTTTCAAAATTCTTGGAGGTGCCGGTCCAAATCTGGTCAAACAATTTTAATTGTTCAATGACCAATGACTTCCAAAAAAAAAAAAAAAAAAAAAAAAAGAAAAAAAAAGTCAGTTTTATAGAAGATTATATCGAAGAATTGATAAAGAAATATGTGTGTTTTATGACTTGCATATGACTGCTATTCCAGATTCAAACCCTCAGATGAAGAGAGTCCTGTATGAACGTGATTCAATGTAGCTTGTTGTTTAAGTACATGTACAGATGACGGACATGGCAGTAATGCATCCTTCCCGACTTTATCTATCCCCGAGAAAATTTTGGGAAATTTATTCAAATCGGTGGTTTCTGGGGTTCTGAGGCTAATTTCATAGATTTTTGTTAGGAAACAACAGTTAAATTAATGCTCCCAAAAGCATGTCATAAGTGCCCCTTCGTTGGGCACTGCCGGGGGGGGGGGGGGGTGACGTGCCCCTGTGCCCCCCCCCCCCCCCCCGCCGGCTGAATCCGCCACTGGTGATCCGGTGTATTTTCAGTTTATTTTTGTTATTTTTATAAAACTATGATAGAAATCATCGGCAGCCTGCTCTTTGACTTGAGAAAGATGGGAAGGGGCGGATTTCATTGAGAGTTGTTGGCGTCGAGCTCCTGTGTGTTAAAACACCCATGGACAGTGCTCACTGATCAATTGAAATCATTCATGGCGATCTCCAAGATCTGAAGACTGCGAAATTGTAGAATAGAGAAAAAAAATTGAACGATATGTCTAGCTTTTCTATTGTCCAATCAAAACGTAGCTTACAAACAGGTGCACGTTCGCGACGAAATGAATTTTTAGACAGACTCGGTCAGTTTTCCATGGTATTTGAGGCCTATTTGGACAGACGATGTAGTTGTTAATGCCTGAAATCAATTAAGAAAGGCAATTAATGTGTAAACTTTAATTGGGGCGGATCTAGGAAGCGGTGAGTGTACGAGGCTTTTGCTGAGTCCGCGTAACTTAGGACGCGTTTTCGAGTTATGGCGGCTGTTTACATAGAAGAAAGAATTCAAATTTAGTTCATACATACAATGACATCGACAAATGGTTTTTGATTATATCAATTGCTTTTCAGTTTCATTGCTTCGTTCATTTTCGTTCAGAAATGGTACTGTCAATCTAGTTTCTCATGATGAATGAATTTTTATCAAAGTCTAGTCACTTTAAACTCCACAAACTTTGTCAGGTTGGGACTGTCCACAAGATATCGATGCTATCACGTAAATGCGCGACTGTCCTTTAAAACAGTGGTAAATTCAGTCACGGGAATACGTATGTGAGATGCTCTTATCATGCTTTTTTTCTTGTTATCGTTTAACTCCGTGTCTTCGCAATAAATCAAGTTAATAGACAACTACTACGTTCATTTCTATGTACGAAAATGGTGAAATATTCCTATTCCATACGAGCATTTTCCGCGAAAAAGACTTTATACCATACAGGGGTTATAAATTCCAGTACTAGCAACGATGCATATTGTAAACGTGTTGATTTTTCATCAAATTTACCTGTTGTATCTTACTTTTCCCTCTTATCCACCATTAGAAATTTCATTTCACGTGACCTTGACTTTGATCTTGCAGTGGCCAAAACTAAAATGACCAACAAACAATGCCGAAGCTATTTTTGTTACGGAGGCCCATGCAGACCTACAATGCTTCAACACCTAGATAAGAGCTCTTCTTTTTATAGAAGGACGAGTTATGTTTCGTGAAAATTCAATTCTTGAATTTAATGTGATTTTTACTCAAATTTTTATGAAATATTTACACTCGGTAATTTCCGTATATTTACACGTGCATTTGCGATTTGAAAATTAAGTTTAACCATCAAAGTAAATAATTTCATTAATTAATTTCTTTCGAGAATCATTTAGATTGAATTGCCCTTATTGCGTACCGTTAATATGGGTAATTACATTTTGACAAGAGATTAACACCACGTGATTGATTAATACCGATCATTACAACTTCCGGTAAACATGTGGAGGGAGGCATAAACAACTGAATTTTCGAACACGTAAGTATATTTGGGAAATAAAGCTTTATTTTTAGGGACATATCTCCTTTTTACAGCTATACCCACGATTTTTTGAAGCCATTCTGTCACTTGGATCATCGTTTCCTGGAGATTGCAGATATAGAGAGGACAATTAAAAGTCGGTAGTCGATTTTTCATGAAAAGACCATTCGGACTAATTGAAAAAGAAAAAGCGAAAATGTCAAATTCAGGCCTAAATTGCTAATTTCTCTTGTTCCAAACACTTGAGTCACGCAAAACCGTGACCATTACAGTCGCTGGTTTAAAGGATAGTCGCGCATTTATGTGATAGCATCGGTATATTGTGGACTGCAGTCCCAACCTGTTTGTATCGTCGAGTGCCCTCATTTCGATAGGGTCCTAAATTCGATCGGAATTCCTCTGCTCTTTATCTTACGAAGCATTGCAGAAATTTCACGGGTCACTGCACATTTTTACAAATCTTACCGACAATCTTTCTACTGATACAAAAATATACCAACAATGCCTCCCAAGAAGGAAAGTGTAGCTCTAATATATACAATAGACAATAAAATGCATGATTTACTTAATGCTATTTTTAGAACCAAACCATAAGCCCAAATTCTCTTAAAATATAAATTTCATCTGAATCTAGGTCGTCTCCATTTCTCCTAACTGTATTAATAGTAATCACATGACTTCAATGGGAATCAAGACCAAATATGAAAAATATGTGGGTATTTTAGTTTCCTGTGCTCCTAATGCACAATTATACTGATGAGGGAAATCCTGTACATTTTTAAAGTGGCACAAATGGGTTGGAGGCATTAATACAAGGTATATTTCCCAATTGTACTGACAAAGGGAATGTGAAATTTGTATGTCCACACTGATTTCATAGGGATCACTATATATACAGTCTAGCATCTTACATTGCTGTTATACTGACTTATAATTTTCAATGACTGTTATTTTTGCAGCTTTATGATATATCTAAGTAAAAAAAACCAATAAAATATTTTAATATATGTTTTTTTTTATTCAATCATTTATCTACGATTTCTAAATGGAATTGTTGAAAAAAAAGCTAAACTAAAAATAAAGTTTGCTTGGCCTTATTCTCCCGCTTGATACCACTTGATCGAAAACAGGACCAAAATGGCGGAACGTTGGTAAAGTGGGTCAAAGTTCATTGCGCTGTCAGTCGTCTCTTCAGGGGCATGTTTGGTATCGTGCATTTTATGAAATCATACTCCATAATGATTAAAACAGATTGCTTTTCTTGATAACTTCTTGAATGCAAATAAATACGCTTGGTAATAAATAGAAATTTAGGTGATCGAAAACTGGGCGCACGAGGATATGTTGTCTCATGGACGGTGAATACCATCCACTTACTGTCCTCGCGGCTCACTTGTGAAAATGGATAAACACTATTTTGATAACTTTGTCATGCAAAAATTAAGATAAAATCTATATCATTGAATAGATCTCGCTAAGTCGTAAATTTTGGTATATGTTACATGGTCGAGGGTTTATGCAAACAAATTATACGGACAATATAAATTTCAGATGGAGCATTTTCAATTTAAATTTCAGTGTGACGTTGCCGAGTTTAACATTGAGCCTAATTGGAGAGTGTCGGGACGTTATTGGAAAAATTAGCATGGGAAATGGCCCATCTAAAATTTGTTTTGTCTATTAATTTTGATTGCGTGCACTGACTATCATATAATTTGTACCAAAATTTACGACTAAGCGAGATCTACTGAATATGGTATCATTTTATTCAAAGCTCTGCATGTTGAAACAGTCAAAATCATATGTGTTTATCCAGTTTCCGAAGTGAGCCGCGTGGACAGTAGTTTCTCTCAAAGGGGTGAGGTATCATCGCTAATGGTCACAAACCCTTTCCTAAATACAAACCCTTTCTTCTATATGTCTATATTTAAAACCCCAAAGGAGGACACTTCCTATATAATGGCTATATAACATTTTTGTACTCCATCGTTGCTTCCACTTTTATTGATTTGTATTTGACCGGTGCATCTTTTAGGATGAATTTTCAATTTGGATACCCCGGTATGTTTTATACATTTATCTTGAGATAACTAAACCAAAAATTGAATCAAATGGACCATGGGTTTAGCCTGTAGGAAGGAAAAAAGAGGAATCCACGATCGAATACAAAGAGTCGAGAGTCCGCCCTTGGGGTTTTATATATAGACATTAGAAGAAAGGGTTCGTATTGAGGAAAGGGTTTGTGACCAAACAATGATACCTCACCCCTATGGTTTCTCTCAATGATTTTCTCTCTCTTGATTTTGAAGTTGTCATAACTTAATTTGTGGATAGGTGACGCAAGAAGATCTTTAAAAATATCTGTTGTAATAATTATTGTTGAAATAACTTGAAAAAGCTTCAGAGCTCTGGAAATGCATGTTAAGATGCAACTATGGGCATGAGGTGCATCGACCGAGAGGATGAGGACTATGGGATGCAAAGACTATTCAAAAGAACTGAATTTACATGTACAATGTAGATATAAATTGATTGTTGAATTACTGGTTCATCTTGGGGATCCTCTAAATGAAAATTCTACAGAAAAAACGTTGCAAAAATTTTGTAAAAAAGGCCCCTTCAAATTGCATTGTAGGTGTATGAAATTCTTTTTACAAAGCTCTGTATTTAATTGAAGACCTCTCTAATTCTTATAGACTATATGGAATAAGAGAGCTTTTTGATTAATTAAAGAGCCCTCTTGAGTTTGAGAGAGAGACATTAAAGCAACCATAGTTTAATTTTTGTTGAATTTTGCATTTTGTTGAATTTTATACATGACCTTAAAATGATTTTTTGTTAAAGAAAAAATCTTTTACTTGGGAGGAAAATTAATCTCTGACAAGAGGGGAAAATATATACTCCAGGAGGGGGGATGAGGCCGATTCAATATCGCCAGATTAAAAAAAAAAAACCGCTGGTAATCTGTGCACACATGCTAGAAACTTTTGCATACAGGTTGCTAAACTATGCACGTAAGTTTTTTAACCTGCGTGCACAGGTTAGTAGCAAGGTTAATAAGATAGATAAAATAACCTGTGCGCAAAAAGGACTAAACTGTGCGCACACTCCGGGTTGCTAACTTGTGTGCACACAGGTTGCTAACTTGTGTGCACACAGGTTGCTAACTTGTGTGTGCAGGTTACTGACTTGTATGTGCAGGTTTGTAAATTGGGAGTAGGTTGAAAAAAAATTTTTACTTCGCACTTGGCTCAGGCTTCCGTATAAATATGTAACGAAGTCACAGTTAAAAGTTATGTCAAATGTTGTGATGTTGGGTCTTGGCCTGAATAAAATGCGAATCTTAGCTGCAGTAATGTGAAAATCGTCTATTGAAAAGCTCCCTAATTACTTTAGAGAGTTCTTTCATTAGTTTAAGAGCTCTCCAACTGTTTGAATTTCTGTTAATTTGGTGTTCCATACCTACACTGTTGACCTGTGAGTAATAGAGGTCAATTGGACCTCTTGTTGGGACGGCTTTAAACTTAACACTTTCAATATTTGGACACTTTATTTTGCAGGCAGACATGTCGTCACGTACATCAGGCACGCCACAGCCGTCGGACGGCAATGTCGGTGATGAGGCCTACCAACAAGCCATGCAGGAGAGGAAAGCCATGGCCTACTTTGAAAAATTCCAGCAACCAGTGATGCAAGAACTACTTGGCTGGCACAAAAACCATTGGTTACTTTCGGAAGACTTCAAAATGGCATATGATCAACCAGTTGGGTTGATCAAAGGTCTGAACCCTAAGAGCTCAAATTCCTGTGTTATACTAGTTGAAGAAGACCCAGAATTGGCTGCTTCAAATTTTTGTCTTGACTATCGGGAGGTTCATCAGATCGTTAAGGAACTTACGTACGGTATATTTGTTTTGAATCAGACTCCAATGATATCGTTAGAAGCTTTATATGATCAAGGCACTGCATGTCAGTTACCGCCTGCATACGTCGACACCCGTATAGGACAGTTACTTATTGCTGTAGATTACATGATGAAGGGGCTCTGGCACGGAGCTTATTTCCCGAAAGACAAACGGACAAAATTTAATGACAGATGGAGAGAAAGTTTTAGGATATCTAAGGTGAATGGCAAACCTGAGAAGGAGAGACAGTTTATGATGGAATTCATAGGACAAGGTAATTTACTGATCAACGATTGGGTAGATTCTGAAATTTTACACTTCTGAGCATTGATGGGGAAGGAGAGGGACCAAAAGCTATAGATCTTGCAATGTGTTTATTTGTTCATCTATCTGTTCACATATAAACAAAATAGACTTAACACATAGTGGGATCTTCATACTTACCATCTATTGTCATCATAACAAAAGAGAAAGTACTCTACTCAGTTCAAGGTCAAATGTCAAGGTCATGAACAAAAGCACTACATGTACATGTAGTACGGTAAAATAACAGACTAAACATTGAAGTCTAGAACCTGTATTATTTATCAAAAAGCATCACAGTGACAAAAGGGAAAGCCCTGTTAATGTCAGAGGTCAAGGTCAAATATTATGCTGTATACAACATTGTTCATTACTCATGTTTATGATATCATATATTGATAACGTCCCTGTGATAATTTCAGGCCTTCAAGACATGGGTAAGGATCCAGACTACGGTGGCGCATATGACGATTTGCCGTTTGACATTGACGATGACCCGGAGATGCTGAAGGAACGCAGCCATTTTATGAAATACTCAGAAGAGCTTTGTATGCAGATGGTGTTCTACCAGAAGTCAGTGTCTCAGTATCGTGACCTGTACGTGATGGACACGGGATGGCAGGTGAGCTAAATATAGAATTCTATGTGAGTCTGTTCCATCTTTTCGATATACAGTTCACTGTATCTTCCCTTTGATTGTGTATGACATACACCACAGGTAATTCTGACGTCATCAAATTCTACAGAAAACAGGGGAAAAAATATTCTTCAAATGATTTTTTCATTTCTGTAGGAATTTCATGACGTCATAAGACAAAAATGTCGGATACCGTCCCAAAGGGGAAGTAACTCTGTATACCGAAGGTGTATTATCATAAAGACTGTCATATATCACAGATGTTTATTAAGGCCCTACATCATAATTTTAAAGGCCTTATGGGGACTATAAAAGAAGATAGGTTAATTTTCAGAATCTGTGATTTCCTCACTGACTGCAGCATAGGATTAACATCTCTTATCACAATCTGATCGGCCCCTTTAATCCCCTATGTACCAGAGATGTTGAAATTTTTTCAAGTCAACCGGTCATTCGGACCAGTAACTCCACTAAATTAACCGGTCCGAATACATTTTCACCGGACCGACACATTCTTTTTGAATTTTGAGATAAAACAACTTTTCATAGTTATTTTATCAAACAAATACATGTACTTATATATATATGCACAACCAATGTAATTCCCTGAGATGTTACTATTGACAGAAACGTGCTGCAATTCGTGTAATAACACTCGTGACGTCACAATGCACAATATCTAAAGAAACATGCCGCGACGGCTGTTCTAACCTGCAAACTGAACCCGCGGTGAAATTAATTTTAACGTCAACCTTTTACCTAGAAAAAGCAATTTCAGAAAACAAGAATGAAATAGACAACTATGGTGCATATATATAGAATAAATGTCATAATTTGTGTTTTGTTACGGGTATACAACACACAGCAAGTGCATTTATCGCATGAAATGCGCTAACGCGCATTACATGTACGATAAATGCACTTGCTGTGTGTTGTATACCCGTAACAAAACACAAATTAAGACACTTATTCTCTATGTAAACATAGATAAATCTTTTATCTTTTTTCTGAGATCATTTTATTTAATTATGTTCCATTATTATTTCTGACTGACTGGTTGATCGCAATTATTGTTTGGTGTGCTGTGCTTATTTTTTTCGCGGCTGCCTTTTTTGATTCTATAATTTCCATGGCACGAACGTGGGATGGCGTTCTTTCATGGTCCAATATTGCGGACAAACGATAATTTTTCGAGCCTTCGAGGAAGGTGCTAGTCCGACCAGCACTAATGCCCGAGGATATGCATACGGAACAGATCATTCCGTTTTGACCGTGCTTCAACCATGTTCGGTTTTTCAGCCATGCCGGCTTAAATTCGCGAGGGGATCGTTAACTTCAAACTTTTGTTTCTTGTTTGACGAATTTTCCTCTTTATTTGGACGTTTCTGCCCCGGTTTTGCCCCCGATACAAACTTTATGGGCCACGGGGCTGCCATTTTGGATCAAGGGCATCGGCGTTATTAAAACGCATGCATCTAAGAGACGTATCTACATATAAGTAAGCGTTTAACAGACTAAGAATGAATTAGGCAACTCGACCAACTGTGATTCGCGTCTCGGTCGTTACCGGTCATTCGGACCGATTGATACGTAAAACCAACCGGTCATTGCAATTTTTTATCGGTTTTGCCGGTCAGACCGGTTAATTTCAACATCTCTGATGTACCCCTTCTCAATTTTTGACTTGCAGCTTAAATGTTAAAACCAATGATATTGGGGTATCTCCTTAGCATAATCAAGTTTACCTGTTGGTATATCTTTGATGTCGCACACCACTTACAACTCTTGCAATATCACTCGAGTGAACGCTGCTATCATCAAAGCAATTACATGTATGTCATGCCTATCAAACCTACGTCACGCAGGTATGCATATTAATGACCACCCAGTTGAGAAACATCCCTTAAGTACCTCCTTACAAGGCTTGAAAATAATTTACATGCATGCCAATTTTCCAGTATTATCTAACAATTTTTTTTCTGATTTAATTCAGGTTAGCAGTATAGTGCGACTTCTAGATGACAAAATTAACCATGACGATTACGAGAGAATCAACACCCGTCTGCAGCTTCACGAAAAAATGATTGCAGCTAACTTAGAGAAGAAACTTGAGGTCCGCAGAAATATGTATCTCCTGAAAATTGTCAGTTTCCTGACACCATTTCTGGTTGGGATGAGAAAGAGGATGAAAATTCCCGAGATTACCCGATTTTTGCCCGATATGACTGGTATGTACTGTAAAAATACCTACTGCAGTATTGAATTTCGCTTTCTCTAGCCATTAAAGTTCAATATATTTTTTAAAATTTAATATAATTATCAAGTTGACCCTTCTGTCTGCCAAATGAAAAAAGGGTGAAATTTCATGACATCGCTAGTATGTTTTTTACCTTGGAAAAACAAGCTTCTAATCTCAGTCAAACAGAAAAAAATGCATTGCAACGTCATGAATATTCTCAAAAAGTTTTGCGTAATCGGAAGGGTAAATTGATAAGATAGCAGGTGCAAATTAAGAGCAGTTTACTAGAATTGACTGCTTACATATATACATACCTTAAGGAATCATAACAGGGTTGGCATTATATCAGGCCACTTTTGTAGGATTACATAATTATTTTCATAATTCATCCATTTTGAAACTGTATTGTAGAAGAAAATGGTAAGTTGTCATTTAAACTCAAAATTGGGATATTTCATAATACAATATTGGTTACAGAAATATATGTTGTCAAGCTGACAGCAAAATTTTACCACGAATCATTAGAAAGAAATTTAGTTAGAAATTGTAACATTGACGACATTGACGACACTTTCCAATCAAAATTCAAAGGTTATTTGGTATCTTTATAATCATGGTGATTGAGCTCTAAGACTTACAATCAATTTTAGTCTCATATAAAAAATAGCGAGATTATGATGTCACAATTATTCTTAGTAAGATAGCTATCCTGAGGGAAATAACCCAGTAATTATTCATGATAAGATATCTGTACTTACAGTTTGTGATGGAACATTATTAGTTAGTGTCATTCTCTTTTCATTTCTTTATTATGAGAATATGCACTTTTATGTATCTTTATATTTCTCAAAGCACTCGGAATATGGTCATACTTCAATGAGTGACAATGATTATATTATATAATACTACTTTCTGAGTATATGAAAATTTGAAGGGAATGTCATTTATGAAGTGACTGTCATATTTTTGGTGTTATCAAGGTATAACTCTTCTTGGTCATGCAAAAATTCCTTGAATTGCAAAGCAATTCTCAGAATATTTGCATGGCCAATCATAAATTATTACACACCCAAGAAGAAAGACAATCATTACTTATATTTATATTTGTTTTATTTTATGAAGTTTAGAAACATTAATGTGCACAAACATAGTTGTAATATAGTTTGAAACAAGTCAAAAGTATCTTATCGTTAGTAAATTTTCCCTACATTTGAAACTTGAACATGATATCACAATAAGAAACGGTACCACAGTTATTGAATTTCAATATTATTCTAGTTGCCTTATGGGCAATTAACACGGAAAATCTACAAGTAATGGAAATGTTTCTTGATGATGAAGTTATCTTTATTTAAAAGTCAAGGTCACATTCAAATTAAGTAGAATGAATCCAATTTTTGTTGTTGTATCTTTGGTACCTGTGAATTTGATTTTACTTTAAATTTCTGAATTTTCAGAGGACCAATGCAAAACTGAAGAAGAGTTACCTCCCTTGATGCTGGGAGAAGACTTTAAGTGCAAGAACTTCACTCCAGAGAAAAACAAATATTTTCACTTGCATGGCGGTAAGTTACCTTAATATCTGACAAATACATGTATGTATTAATTTACTGAAACTCCACATGCTCAAACAGAATTTTCCTATGATTTTGATGTCATTAAGTTATGTTTTATAAGCATCAGTAGTGCTGGTGGCGTAGTGGTTAGCATGGTGGACTACAAACCCATAGGTCGTAGCTCGAATCTCACCACCACCTACCATTGCAAAACTATGGTAACCTTGAGCAAATAACTTTACACTACGTTGCACTCACTCCATCCAGGAGTAAACTGGGTACATGGCACATGAGACGAGTTTGTATTTGTGAATGAAAAGCATTAGTGCCTAAACGGCACTTCTGCTTGTAAACTCCCAAGGGAGCTGAGAATGCACTGGATTGTACAGGTTTCGCCAGTGAGGTATTTGTAGAGGTCACGTTAGGCTGAGGTGAACAAGACTATAAACCCCTTCCTTTACCTTTATCTGTATTAAAGATCGTTCTTTCTAAGGTCTTGAAATCTTTAAACATTTTAAAAAGATTGTACTGAAAAACCTCAAGTAATGTTTTCATGCATTAATTTCATCTGTGTCTTTAAAATACGTCACGGTAGTCAAACTTAGAATTTTGCCTGTGTCTAATTTTCACTAAGTTCGCGATCATCATCAAATTGCGAGAAATTGAATGAACATGGCGAAAAAAAAAAGAACACTGTGACAGATCTTAACCCTTGATCTTCGTAACACGTAGATTAGTGAAAATTAGACTCAGTGGAAAAAAGACACTCCTTTTTTGGGTCATTTTCACGAAATTTACCTGACAGGAAATTACCAGATATACGGTGTGTGACGGGGTAACAGATAGAGATGGAATTTATATGACTTGTCTAGACACCAAGTCTCTGAATTTTCACTACTAAGGTGTTTGCTTGTAAGTTGCCAATGGAATGAAACTTTAGTTATTACACCCAGCACTACCAAATGATCATTAATAGGTTTTGAAAAGTCAAGACATCTCAGAAATTAAAAAAAAAATTCAAAAATACTAAGTTTGAAATATTAACTGAGCCAGTAAAGCTAGATGCAAATCTCGTTGTTATTTTATGTTTCAGGGATTTTGATGGACTTGGAGACAGATGACATGGTACCTGCGACGGGGGAATTTGAAGAAAAATACGACGAAATCGTATCGCATGCAGAGAAAACTGTGATGAAGTACCTTGGCCTAGAAACACTTAAAGAACATTACGAAGTTCCTAAGGCTACAGTCAACGGCAAAGAGTATGTTCTTTTTTGAATTCATGAAAATTAAAATACATGTATGCGAGGATAAAATTTTGATTACTTATGAACATAAAATTCTAAGGCAGTGGGCTTTATGGAAATTTTGAATATATATGAAGCATACTTTATCCTTTACGGACCAGTTGATGCCATACTGGGCAACTGTGTATGTGTTTTAATGTATGAATTGGAAGGTCAATGATACAGATTGGAAATCTTTTCGTCTTGATGAATGTATGGTTGCTATGAGTCTTTGCGGAATACAGAGTTATTTCCCATTTGAGACGGTATCTGACATAAAACTACTGTAATATGACATCATAAAAATGGTATGGCTGTCATTGATCTTATACCATAATTTCCCTGAAATTAAGGACCGTTTCCATAGGATTTGATGCATCACAATTAGTCTACGTCAGATACTGTCCCAAAAGGGAAGTAACTCTGGTTTTCAAAAATACCGATTAGGTGGCACAATTATATTTAGGTCAAGGTCATGGCCTTTTATGTGTTTTTGATTTCTTCTACAGGTATTATGTAATTCGTCTGGAGTTTGAGACTTTCTTTCACCCAAAGCAGCCGATATGGATAGAGAAATGGAATGAACGATTGAAAGAATTAGAAAAGAAACATATGTCAATAGGGGAAACGCTAATAAGCGATCAGTTTATACGACACTTTGGTAAAAAGAAAACAACTAAACTGAAGGTACATTTAATAAACCATTTTCATATTACCCCTAGACTTGCATTTTCAAGACACACCAAGATTTAAAAACAAATGTAGTGATGTTGGGTCTTGGTTTGTATAAAATGTACATTTATACTGCTGTTATGTGAAAATCATCTATTAGACAAACAATTCTTGTTAAGTGAAAAAATTTATAGTAAATCATGAAGGAGGAAAAATTATTGAATAATAATTTTTCAAACAAATTCTTGTTAAGTGAAAAAATTTATAGTAAATCATGAAGGAGGAAAAATTATTGAATAATAATTTTTCAAACAAATGTCAATTGTATGAAAACTCCCTGATTCAGATTTCTTGCAATTTTTAACTTTTCCTTTTATTTCTAAACAATAACTATCTCTTTTCTCCTTCCTCTTTCAGTCAAATCCATATATACATGTAGAACTAAAAGTATTTATTAAGTAAAAATCAGAAAAAATCAGATGTTAAAAAATCAAAAAGGAAAGTATTATGATTTTATGTACAAGGATGAAAAAGGCAAGCTTTCACTACTTTGATTTCAGGCTCAGATGAACTCTCCCAAGGCGTGCGCTATTCGAGGGCTGGTCATCATCTTCGTTCAACTGTGTCGTAAGATGCTTGGCCAGCAGCTTTCACGGCTGAGTAAACAAGACGAGCAGGGGTTATCCCTCTTACATCATGCCGCAATGAACAACCGACCCCAGGTTATTGTCAGTCTGTTACGTCAGACGGTAGACATCAACGCTCGCAGAAATAATATACTGTCCACAGGTAGGTTTGATTTGTTGATAATGTGTGGCTTGGTTTTAAAGAGGTTTTATATATATTAAACAGATGTTGTGGTGAAATTTTTATACTTCTATACTATTATATTTTATATATATTTAGGCGGTGTTATTCATGCATGTTATTAGCGTTGTTTGAATTTTACATAGCGTATGAATTTGGAAAACTCTTTTTATATATCTTGGAAAATTCTCTTTCTTAATCAACATGAATATGCAAATTTCTGAATTAAGGTACTGGAACTTGAAAATGTTTTGTTGAGAGACTTAATGTAGTAAAATTGTAATCTCTCCATAAAAGTCTTTGTAGCTACGAACTCCAACATATTGAAAACTAAGGTATTAGGGGTATGATAACAATATTGTCAAAAAGCTAGAAATTATGTTCTCTCATATCTTAAATATTTTTAGATGTTTTATATTTTTATAATGTTTCATTCAACTCACCATGAAAATATATGGTCCCGAACATTGGGGAAAACATGCGTCTTTGGCCAACTTTGTGGAATTTAATTTTTGTGTTATCAAGACAACTGAAGTAGAGAATTATACCCCTAATGCCTTAAGTTGACTTTGGGGATACTTATTCTTTTGCAAAGAAATTCGATATGTTTTTACAAAAAATAAAAATTCAATAGTCAACTAATTTTCGTAAAGGTTACATATCTCTCTATCATTTCATTAATTTCAGTGAGTTCAGTTGAAAATATAAATTATGGATTGCTGCTTTTATGCCCCTGGAATCACAGATTCGGGGGCATATAGTTTTTGGCCTGTCCGTCTGTTTGTCTGTCTGTCTGTTTGTCTGTTTGTCCGAACTAAAAACTTTAACATTGGGTATAACTTTTGAATGGTAAGTGATAGGGCTTTCATATTTCACATGTGTATTCCTTGTGACAAGACCTTTCCGTTGATACCAAAATTTTTGACCTCGTGACCTTGACCTTTGACCTACTTTTCAAAAACTTTAACATTGGGCATAACTTTTGAATGGTAAGTGATAGGGCTTTCATATTTCACATGTGTATTCCTTGTGACAAGACCTTTCCATTGATACCAAAATATTTGACCTCGTGAGCTTGACCTTTGACCTACTTTTCAAAAACTTTAACATTGGGCATAACTTTTGAATGGTAAGTGATAGGGCTTTCATATTTCACATGTGTATTCCTTGTGACAAGACCTTTCCATTGATACCAAAATTTTTGACCTCGTGACCTTGACCTTGACCTTTGACCTACTTTTCAAAAACTTTAACATTGGGCATAACTTTTGAATTGTAAGTGATAGGGCTTTCATATTTCACATGTTATTCCTTGTGACAAGACCATTTCATTGATAGCAAAAGGTTTTGACTTCGTCACCTTGACTTTGTCCTTTCACATACTAAACAGAAAATGGCGTTTATACTAACAAAGATGCCACCGGGGACATTCGTGTTTCACAAACACAGGCTTTATTATAGAGTGCATTACGATTGGTTCAATTTTTTTAAAATTCTAGAACTTTTACAACTGTATGTATGTTAGAGTTTCAATTATTTGTTTCGAGTTTTTCAAAACATTTGACATTTTACACAGGTGGACAGCGTGGGAAAAATGATGCCAAACGACCCGTTCTCATCGAAATGTGTAATTACCAATTTATGTTGTCATGACAACTGGAGTGAATTCTGTCAGTAATTCAAAAATTTTAATAATTTCAGTGGTTTGGTTTACCTTCAAATCAATTCTTTTCGATGTAAAAACACATGATGATAAAAAAACACCATAAGTTCATAAGTTTATAAGAGATTTGGATAAATCAGAAGAAAGAATTACTCTACTAATTAAAGAGAGGGGCCATTGGTCCATTTTAATGGCCCCTGCCTTTATAGGTGATTTGGATCTATTAGTATAGCATGTAACATTTAGAATTTTCTGATGTGTAATGGTAAAATAAATGTTACTAAAATGCGGCATCAAGTTATTGTTTTTCAATTTCTAGTGCCTAAGATTAAGCATGCTAGTAGGATGAAGTACTGTATATTTCATAAATTTTCATCATGGAAAAAAAGTAATATAATAGTAAAAACCATGGCAACCAAACAAAGAACATTTTAGAGGGTTTTAAGGTTAGAAAAAAGGTGAAATTTTGAAAGACAGAAAAAAGTTTAATTTAAAAAAGTGAATTCTACAAATAAAGAAAAGACAAGAAATGACTGCAGTGAAATTTTAAAGTCGGATAAAAAGTGAATTCTTAAAAAAAAAAGAAGAGAAAGCGACTGTAGTGAAATTTAAAGTTGGATAAAAAGTGAGTTAACGTTCTTAGAAAAAAAGAAAGAAAAGAAACCAACTGAAGTGAAATTCTAAAGTCGGATCAAAAGTGAATTCTTAAAAAAAAAGAAAAGAAAAGAAAACAACTGAAGTAAAATTTTAAAGTCAGAAAAAATTGCATTTGAAAAAGTGAATTCTAAAAAAAAAAGATAAGATAATGACTGACAGAATTTGCTCCGTCTTGTCCGTGGCTCCATCCTCCATAGAATATACATTGACTGTACCTACTATATATCTTGCTATCACTGACGATTTTATATATTCTACGTATTGAGTTACCAATACATCACTCGTCATTTATTTTCAGTCTTTTATTTTCAGCTATTCATTAATTATTGAATTATTAAATCAATTATGATTATGATTTCATTAATTTTCTTTCTTTGGAAACAGGGGTTTACTAACATTGCATGTTTTATTAACATAATTAATTTTATGATGATTTTCAACCACCTTAAAGCAGCTTATTCAGGTTTTGTGAACTATTCAAATGTATTAAATAACTCTATAGCAAAAAAAAAAACCCAAAAAAGAGAAAAAAACCTAACGCCTTACTGAATATTTAGAGAAAAGGTGTATTTTGAAAAAATATGGATAGCAAAGTAGGTTTGACTTTTTAACCTTTGTGTCACCTAAAAAAATATCAATTAAAATTTTCAAATGTACAATTTTAGATTTATGCATCAAAAGCTTCATTTACATCATCATACTTGTATCATCAAAATTGGAACAAACTCTGAAAGTAGCTGTTTTAATTCATCATTAATTTTTATGAAAAATCTAATACCTCCTTTATGATGTTTCATATTTTATTTGCAATTTATGTGAACCACGAGAGGCAGAACATTTACTGCTGCTGCAATATAAGAGTGTATATCAACCCTTTAACTATTAATTTACCTTCATTTCAGTTCAAATTTTCTCTTAAATGGAGTATAAACCCCATTGTTTAACTGTTGTACTATAGAACTATAGAAAAAAGGTCATCATTGTCACATACGTATACTTAATGGGCACAAATTCTTATTTTGTGCTCAATTTATCAAAATTAATTGTCTCATATTTTCATCTGTAAAAAGAAGTAAATGTAGAGAGGCAAATTGCCAAAATATAAGAGAAACCCTTAAAGATATGACTCTCAAATACTATTTTACTTTCTTTATGGATTGGTCTATTGCATCTGTGTAAAATTGAGTCCATAATGGTAGTTTGCAGTTTGCATTATGGAGATTTTGGAGTGAATGCTTTAATTTCTGTTTAAGTAAAACTTTGCCTTTGTATTTCAGACTTGCCCATACATTCTTGAATAACCAAAGATTAAAATGTTCTAACATAGAGTGGGTTCACATTTTACCAGTTTTGAGACAAAATCCATCTTGACTTCATACCCCTATAGTTTTTTTGAACAGTGTCAATCCACCTGTCTGTCCTTCCATCTGTCCGTGTGTTGCTTTCCTGTTCAGATGAAGAGCGAGTTATCACACAAACACATACTGATGTAGTGCTGGCAACAAAGAACTTGGGTTAAATCTTGCTTCTTGCAAGAAGAAATCTTTCCGCACTGCATGCATCGTTTTCCCTACTTCCCTACTTCTAGACTAAAGTGCATAAATATTCATAGAAATTAAATTTGAATTTTACTGTTTGAAGGTGAAAGAGAATCGAATCAGAAGGCTACAGGTAACATGCATGAATACAGTCTCTACGTGCATGTTCAGTTATTATTGTTAAGGAGATTTTGTCCATGTCGATCCGTCTTTTGTATATTGTATGGTTTGGAAATGGTAATATTTTTGAGTCTTCACAAAAACTTTTTTGACCATGTGGTACTAGCCCCCAGACAAATTTTACTAGCCGAATCGAATGCTATATAAGTTTGTTACTAGACATTTTCTACTAGCCTGGCCGGCAAAACTTTTAGTAACCTTTGGCAGTGGGTTAGTGAGTTTTTGTGAAGGCTTTAATTATGTTTTTCTCCACCTTTCTTGACAGAAAAAATTAGGAAAAACAAATGGATAGAATAAATATAGTTAAGCATGGCATGATCTGAGGTACTATCAGAAGAATTACATATAAAGAAACAAATTTTGAATTTTTTAAAGTTCTATGCTGTAACAGATGCATGATGATATGGGAGAGATCAAAGCATGTATTCATGGAATAGAACTTTATAACCCTCAGCGTCCTGTGTAGCTTGCATGTTATACACATGTACACACCTATTCTTCAGTCTTTCAATCAATGATTTATAGTCTCGAGAGCTTTACAGAATGAAAGCTTGACTTAAAAATGCACCTATCCCCTCTACAGAAAGATATAGACAGTTTTACAGAATCAAAGCTTAACTGCCTTTAAAATGCACCTAGCCCCTCTCAAGAAAGATACTATTTATGTCTCCCCCTTTTCAATCCCTTGTAAAATTGAGCTTACGATCATAATGCATTTTCAGGTGCTTTGAAGAGGCCTAAAGGGCTCGCATGTCATGCACCCTTTTGCTATTGGATATTATGATCATTTGTAGATGATGGCTTAATGGATTAAGATTATGCTAAGCCTTGTAGTCCAGCAATAAAAACTATGCATGGTGAAATTAGATTCCATTTAATGATTATTCTTAAAAAATTGTTAGCCCTCTATTAGAATTGTGCAATTTTTGAAGTTCAGAATGTTTTAATTGTCCTTTAAGTGACATTCATAATACAATTGTATATCAATCATTGTCATACATGTATTGACAATGTATTTTTCCAGAAAATCTTTACCATTATTGTAGTTTGTCAGTTACAAAGTACATTCAGTTGTGTTTATCAGGTTGTTAGTAATTATAATGGTGTTTATGTTGAATGTTATGGCAATAGGCAGATGCAACTTTGGATACCTAAAGTAAATGAACAAAAGAAGAATAATAGGTTCTAAAAGTATAACGATCTATTGACTGAGACATAAAAATTTACATGAGTGACGGAAATTTCTTCTTTTCCTGCGAGTGGAGCGTAGTGGTATGAGAGAAAACTTTAAGATGAAAAATTTCCATTACAAGTGTAAATTTTTATGTCTCACTCAATAGAAAGTGAAAGATTCTATTTCTTCTTGCATGAAACAAAATCCTTAATTCAAACAAATTTACATGCCATATAACGCCATGTTTTCTGAAGACGTCACTGTGACGTCACAATGAGATTCTCTTTAATCATTGGTTTAGCCTTTGAGACAACTTAATATCTGTCTCACAGGGTATGAGAAAACTGGAGAAGAAAGAAATATCTGTTATAGTTTCACTATAACATGTATTATAAATTCTCCTGGTGACTTGAAGGTAGTTAACCTAGGTAAACCTGAAAGCAGCAAGACATGGCACAACTTTCAATGCATTTTTTTATTCGAGTAAAGAAGAATATAACTGTATGAAATACAATAGCCATCAAAATAAATGTCAATATGAAAATTACGACAAATTTTTATATAATTTATATGATTTTCAGTTTGTTTGAATCACTAATGTTTTTCACCATCTGTTCTGACTTTAACTAACAATCCCCATGAAATTAATTTGATTGTATTTCTTAAAAATTAATATAACAAATCTAACAGAATGGGTTTGATTGTACAAAACATCTAACATTTTATCTAACCAACTTGTGAAAATTTTAACCTTGATTAATTTTCCTTTTACAATGAAGGGTTAAACATTTGGATAATGTACTAATGTTTCTTAACTTGTGGAAAGTATTCAATTTAATTCCCAATCATATTAATGGCCACTTAATGGTTTTGAATTGAGATGATTTCTAATAATTTTAACAAGGGAAAATACATTGAATGGCAAAGTATTCTGTGTGAAAGGTTTACTTGGCACTAAACTCTAAATATGATCTGAAAGGCAGAGTAATGTTGGAAAAGCATGAATTTTTATAACCCCATCTCCCTAGGCACTTTAGAAGGGCGTGAAATTTTCCTTATTTGTATGTCTTTCTGCATGTATTTGAAATCCAAAGATACAAAAGGAAAAAAAATGAACCAGTGAATAAAAAGGCCACCTAGTCTATCAATATGAAATTAAAGGTTTATTCCAACACCCTTAGGCTAGTAAGATCGTACTTTGAGTTCAAGCGAGTATGTCCTTTCACAAGAATGCTTGGTTCTATGGTACAATTACATTACACTCCCTTATTCATTATCTGCCCTTGATTTTCAGGCCCTACGGCACTACACATTGCGTCACGTTGCGGAGCGCTGGATGCAGCAGCGTGCCTGTTGGCCTGCTGTGCTAGCCCTTCTCTGTTTGATCAGGATGGCTGGGCGGCTATCCACCATGCCGCTTTCTTTGACCACCAAGCTATTGTTAAACTGATGGCAAGGAGAAACCCTACAGTTACTGAACTACTCACCAAAAATGAGTTAGTATTATAGCATTACATAACTTTGAAATTCTTTTGATCATTAAGTAACATACACAAGTCTGGTACATTTTGGTAGAAGAAGCATATACATCGTACTGTTTTTCAACATATTTTTGAAGTTATTTTCAGTGATTCTGACTCTAAACATTTTAATGAAAATAAGTCTTCAATTTTTGAATGCAGAATGATGCTGAATATGGAATAAATGATACACAATATTAAATCCTTGACCTGAATTTTAAATAAATAAATAATAATATACTTATTGCTATTCGGTTATTTCGAAGACCAGAGTTATTTCCCATTTGGGATGGTATCTGACTGGAATAATTGTGACATCATCAAATTCTATGGAAACAGTCCCTAAACTCTGGGAAATGACAGTACAAAATTGTCGTTTCCATATCATTTTCTTGACGTCATAATGGTTTACGTCAGATACCGTCTCAAATGGGAAATAACTCTGTATTTGGCAAAGACTCAATATACACAAGATTATCTGTTCAAGGAGCATAATGAAATGATAACATTTCATGTACATGTATCTTCTTTCACTCTGCATACTTTATTATTTCAGTTATCATGTGATATCCATGTCATTCTATATATAAACCACGTAAAACACAAAATTCACCATCTTGATACCAGCACAATTTACATACACAAGATTTTTCAACATAACATTGTTTAAATGTGCTTAAATTTCTTTGCATATGAAAAAACTATTCTCATATTGACCTATAGCATATAGATATTCTTTTGAAATTTGAAGTCCTTAGAATTGTTGATCTTTGATCCTCCCCCTCATTCTCTATACATTACATCCTTTACAGTTTGAGATCCACCCCTTTGCTGCTGGCAGCTTCCTCCGGTGCTTTGTCGGTCGTTAAGTGCCTGATCGAGCTTGAAGCAGACATAGCACGGCTTGACGGAGACGGGAATGGGATGGTGAATTTGGCTGCACTGAGGTTCCATACCAACATACTAGAGTACCTTATAGAGTGGAATAATGATAAAGTACCTGTATGGAGGATTCTAGTCAGTGAGTGTTTGTTCGTATTGGATTATCTGTTTTACAAATAGAGTCTAATATTAACGTGCATTAAATTTTTTGTAAGACATGATAAGTTTTAGCTATTAAACCTTCATGAAGTAGATGTATATTGGGGCTTATGCTATTTATTGCGGCTGGCGTCCATGCTATTTATTGGTGCCGGTGTCCATGCTATTTATTGGTGCAGGCGTCCATGCTATTTATTGGTGCCGGCGTCCATGCTATTTATTGGTGCCGGCATCCATAAAATGTTTAATGAAAACAGGACACTTCAATTGTCAGCAAGCTTTTCAAAATTCTTATCTACATGTATGAAGATAGGTTGCTCAGTGATTTGGAGTCAAATAAGAACAAATGTACTTTGACCTACATGTAATAGTTAACAGAGACCTTTTGATATGACAAATTCAATTGAAAAAAAATCATAGTTAGTGTAAGCTCATGCAGCAATAAGGTTGTTATAGTATATTTAATTAAATTCAAACTTTTCTTTTAAAATGTAAGTTTGCGCTTGAAGAAACTCGTTCTAAGTAGGACTGTACATTTTGCTTTGTTTTCATTAGTTCAGTAAAGCCATGTGCAGTGATACTGTGAAAATAGCTTGGCTACAGTAACATTATGAAAAATATATTTTTTTTAATTTTCAGAAATGCTGAAGGACAAGGACATAGATAAAAAGGACAGTGCCGTCAAATGTCTGGAGGTTTTGTCAACGTCCAAGCCACAGCACTGGAAATCCATACTGGAAGCTGGTATGTATTCAGTGCTAAATACATAACGATGTGTTCAGATCACATGTTATATGTTATGTATGGTGTCAATTTTACACTAATATCGTCTTATATGTGTTTGATTGGCCAGGGTCATCAATGTCTGCTTTTCAGTTTTCACTACATCATTAGTTAATCTTTATAATATTTTTATGCTCTGTGAAAAAATTCTCTTCAGAATCTATTATTTTCACTGTCATACTCCTTAGGTAAAAGCATGATAACGTTTATTTCCCAAGGAATTAATATGACTGTTCTAAAACCAGATATATTATTCGTCTACTAATTGTCCAACATTTATCAGACTGCTCTTTATTTGATGAAATATTATTTGTGCATGTGATTAAAGATAAATTTTTTAAAATTTGTCTAAAAAGTTGCTTTTGAAAATGTAGAATTGAAGTTCTCTTTGTCAAGGAAAGTTGAACTTAGTCTCTTTAAGATAATGCATTGCTTTGTTCTGTTTCCTGGACACAAGGAAGATAAATGTAAAAAAAAAAATGAAAAAATGCAAATTTGCAAACAATTCCTATCAATGTCTGCTGATCATATTTTTGGATAAATTTTCTAAAGTTATATACATGTTTGGGGAGGAGGGAAACAGAGCTTTTAAAGTTAGTTTTATTCCATCTCTTTTTAAGACGTTTACATTAAAAAGAAATTTGATTGTACTGGATGTATGATTTTTCAGAAAAAGTCTACAGTACTAGTATGTTAACACTTACTAAAAATTGAGAAAAAAATGTGTAAAATTTTGATTATTATAAATTAATCAGATTTTTAGTATCGTTCTTCTCTGCAAGATGTGTTTGAGAAAAGATCTCAAATTCAAATTAAGTTACAAAAATTTACTATTATTTTCTTAAATTTTATAATGGCCAATAGGCTGGTTTGTAGAAGGTGAGTCAAGTGTAGATGTTTTTGATTTGATCATTAGACAAATAAAATTAATAATAATTTTAAGGTCACCCCGGTGTTGCTATAGTGAATGATCCACTTGCCGATAGATTCCTTACAGTGTAGTTAAATGTAGACCCATGTGTGTGTGGAAAGTAGTCTAAAAAAATTTAAAGTTATTAGAGCAATGAATTGTTACTTTTATTAGATTTACATATGTTTCTAAATTGTGATCAATTGTGTACATATTTACCTCCCTTTATTTAGGGATATTGGTTTCTTATAATAGGCGGTTTGCTGAAATTTATAATGGCTGACAAAATGATGAGAAATGTCCGAGGTAGGCAATTTTTGCGCCCTTTTTCATTGTTATGTCTCAATGGAATTGCATCTTTTAACAGTAACGTCATAATGAAAAACAACGTCAAAAGATGTTGACTCGGACATTTTGTGCTAGCTAACAAGATCGGAAAATGGTCTATTGAATGTTACGCAGATTGCCTGTAACCATTTTATTGGATGTATTGTGAAACAAATCCAGTCTAAGACTGTTGACCTTGTGACCTTGAACTCAGACTTTGCCCTACAACTATAGTGAAACACCCAGAATTATGGTACCACAACTCTCCTTGTTCCCCTGCACAAGATGAACATGTAATATGCCCCATTCTAATGTACATGTACTTGAGTGAAACGCACATTTTGAAGTCAGACTTTCAAAATTGTATTTATTTAGCTAAGATCGGGTTAGGAAATCATCTCACTAGATCATGAGGATATGATGTATCCATCATTGTTGCAGATTGAAAAATGTTAACTGATGATTTTGGTTGAAACAAGTGAAGCAAAAAGGAATGCATATTAATTAAATGTTAATGTCTGTCTATGGGACCCTCTGTGTATCTTAATCCATACTTATTAGTCCATTTTCCAGAAAATATTTATGATCGTTTTAAACCTTGATTTTATATGCACAGACACCAGACATCACATCATTTGGCAAAAATTTTAATTGTGACATCATATTTGATCGTACTGACTTAGTCGTTTTCATGTTACTTTTCTAATTTGATATCACAATGAAAATATCGCCAAATTTTGTGATGTGAGGTGTCTGTCCACACAAAGAATCTAGTACTGGAAATTTAATAAGCTATAATTTGCCTTTAAGAAATTATTTTTTTCCTTTAGTAGACAGTGTCTGCCCTTTGTGTTAACAGCTATGTTTGTATTTGTCCTGCTGTTTGTATGTCTGTATGTACAAAGAATCTACTGGAAAATCAGCTATTGCCTTGAAATTATTTTCTTCCTTTAGAAGACAGTGTTTGTCCTTTGTGTTAACAGCTTTGTATTTGTCTTGCTGTCTGTATGTACAAAGAATCTACTGGAAAATCAGCTATTGCCTTGAAATTATTTTCTTCCTTTAGAAGACAGTGTTTGTCCTTTGTGTTAACAGCTTTGTATTTGTCCTGCTGTCTGTATGTCTGAATGTAGATTATGTCGTAAGTGTATATAAAAAAGTTCTTAATAATTCTCCATTAGTATGTTTGATCATGTTAATGCGATAGAACTTACGATAATAACTGAATGTATACCATTCACATGTAAAAGACTTTTGCAGTAATACAATATACATGTAAATGTAGACACTGTCAGCCAATATGATAATCCTATAATGACAATTTGAGAAAATTTTAAGTGATACAGATAATCATATACAACTCAAATGTATATACGTTTTGTAGCTGATGAATGATTTACAAGCATTTTTTTTGCCAGCAGGGAGCATTGGTGTTTCACAAACTCATCTTGATGGAATTTGTATATTTTCCATAAAATTAGATTCGATTCAGAGGTAGTTTTCATGAAAAACATATGTCGTTATACATGTTAAGGTTAAGATACCTATAATATTGAAAAAATTCTACTTAAGTGACTGCCTTATATTAGAAGGCATTCTATGAGGCCCAGAAAAAAAAAATTATTAGTTTCTCAGGCACCGCCACATCACGAAAATACGTGTCACATCCGGAATTTTATTATTAGCACTTTTCCGGAATTTTCGGTTCTGTGTTTTACATTTACATAAAGCGTTCAACTGACCGTGACATTAAAGCGTAAAAATGATTGAAACATGAATGTCGTCTTGGTGCAAATCGTGGCCGGCACCACTCAAATCCTCACTTGGTCGATCATCAGTGCCTCAAGATTATTATTAATGTTGTTTCTTTAGTTTATTTTGTTGAATCCGATTAAAAAAAAAAAACCTCCCTGTCTCATCATAATTTGAAAAAAAGTGCCTGAGAAACTTATAATTATATTTTTATTGCTTTAGTATAAATGGAAATGGCATAAAGGAACAAAACATAAAAAGTAACCTGTCTTTAAGTCTCTGAAGTTTGATATTAGGATTATAAGTAATGATATTCGAATCAACTTTGAATTACTTTAGAAAATTCCTGATTTTATTTCCTATTTTTAATCTTAATATGGTACTAATATTACTTAGTAAGCAAATTTGAATATTCGGATAATTTTTTAAAACTATTTAATTTAAGCTAGTTAAAGCGAAATCATTCAAAAATATAAGATTCAAAGTATTCTTGGATTCTATAAAACTGATTGTAGAAGAAATTATGAGTGATAAATTTATGTATAGTTTCATTCTTTTTTCTCCAAGTGCACTTTCAACATTTTTACATGGAAAATTCTGAGTATGTTTCTTTCCAATGACTTGACAATTTTCCTTTTCAGTTTTTACAGATTTACAATTAGCCTAAGTGAGATGATAGTGCCTTAGTTGATTTTGATTGTTTGAAGTTTTTGTTAGATATTTTGCATTTTAATGTTTATATGAATTATAATGATAATACAGTAAGGACTAAGTGCATGTTATTTGCAGATGTTGAACTAATGGCATTTTATTTTAGTTGACCAGTTTGTCATGAAAGTTTATGCTGATTGAATATTCTAACCAACAAGTCATACATACATTATGTGCCTTAAGAAAATTCATATTGCCATTATACACAAGTCAGTTCTATGCAAGTTAAATTATCTCTTATGTCCCGGACTCCCTCCATTTCATGAAGGAGCAACTATAGTGTTGCATTCTCTTGTTATTCCGTCATTCCGTCTGTCATCATTTGGTTTCTTCCATTCTCTCCTTGGTTTGGTGGATTCAAATGATAATGATAAACATGCATACAGGTGTATCATAGGGACAGACTTGCCTACCTCTACGATTTTTGAGTATTTTTTTAATAGTACAATTTTATACCTCAAAATACGCTTTATGCTTTCTGTACTTAATTTTACTCCTGAAACATATTTTCAAGCAAATTGACTAACAAATTTTTAGCAACCAAATAGACTCATTAATTTTACATAAAATCTTTATCACTTGAGCTTTGACTGAATCACTACAATATTGTATAGGCGAGTGTGGAAATGATAGATATATTTTTACGATGTCGAAGCAGGGAAAAACATTTTTTTTCCCAAAATTACAAACAAACATGATTGTTATTAATTGATACTTGATTCATGTTAAATTATTTTCATTTCCTATTGAAATATTGTAAGTCAACTTTATATCGCTGCATTTTTTTCCTTGAAAAATGCATGAATTTTATTGTTTTAGCCTATCTGTCTGTAAGATTACAATGTGTAGACTCCTTAAAAAAGATGAAATCGCCACTTTTAGATATGAATGATGTATGAAATTTTGCATAAATTTTTGAGTTCTAATTGATGTTGAATGCATATTTAAAATCTCTTTACGTTTCAAATATCAAATACTGTTTCCTTTGATTTGAACTTGTCTTTGAATATATCTGCATAATTGTTTTATAGAAACATTTAACATTAAGGAATAAAAATCCTAAGATATGAGGAAACACAATTTATGAATTTATTTTCTGCATGTGACTAATTCACATACTTTTTAATTGTTGCAGATGGTGTGACAGCCTTAGTGAAGCTTCTACATCTGGATAATGAGGTCATACAAGCCGTAGCGGCATCTGTCATCGTTAACATATCGGAACAAGAGGAAGTGAGGCTGGCTTTAACCAAGGCTGATGCTGCACCGATACTAGTGACATTATTAGGTAAGGAAGGGAGGCATTGGGGGGGGGGGGGGGGGGGTTCATACATACTGTGGCTGCATCTGTTATCGTTAATATATCGGAACAAGAGGAAGTGAGGCTGGCATTAACCAAGGCTGATGCTGCACCCATACTGGTGACATTATTAGGTAAGGAAGGGAGGCATTGGGAAGGGGGGGGGGTTCATACATACCGTGGCTGCATCTGTTATTGTATATATATTGGAACAAGAGGAAGTCAGGATGGCATTGACCAAGGTTGATGCTTCACCTAAAGTGACAACATTATTGGGTAAGTATGAGAGATTTGGGGGTTTGGAGAGGGGGGGGGTCATACCAGCTGTAGCGGCATCTGTCATCTTTACTATATCAGAACAAGAGGGAGTGAGGCTGGCACTAATCAAGGCTGACGCTGCACCTAGTCTAGTTACATTATTAGGTAAGGAATGAAGGGGGGGGGGGGGGTTGTTATATAAACCGAAACCATAGTGGCATCTTACAATTGCTCCCTCCATCACTAATTCTGGTGCAGCTACACTATTCATTTGTATTACAGGATCCCCGGATGACAACATCCAGTCTCGTGCCGCTATCATCCTATCGGACATCGCCAGTCTGGACGGTAACCAGGAAATGATCGCCCAGCAGGGAGGCATCGCCCCGATTATCAATCTCCTCGACTCCGAGATGGAAGACGTGTTGGTAAATGCTGTTAACGCTATCCGCGTTCTTTGTCAGGGTAACAGTTATAACCAAGATGCCGTGGCGGAAAATGGTGGAATTATTTTCTTCAAGGAATTCTTGACACTTAAGTCAGGTACTTTTACTAAAATTGTTTATAAATTCTTAAAGTAAAGTTTAGATAAGATCTTTAACTCAAGGAAATTGCATAACAGAAATATCACTTGATATCTTAGAAGGAAAAAACAAGAAGAAGAATGATAACACTATATAGGTTAGACCACCAAAGTTGATAATGACAACAGTGCATATTTATGTACATTTGCATTTGAAATGCAATACTTCATTCTATTTGAAATGGATATCTAATCGTCAATTTTTACCGTAAAGAGTTATGACTGCTCTAAACCTAGATTTTACATAGAGAATAAGTGTCTTAATATGTGTTTTGTTATGGGTATACAACACACAGCAAGTGCATTTATTGTACATGTAATGCACATTAGCACATTTTATGTGATAAATGCACTTGCTGTATTACATACCAGTAACACAAATTATGACATTTATTCTATATTTATGCACAACAGTTGTCTGATTCATAATGTTTCTGAAATTGCATTTTATCTAGGTAAAATGGTGACGTTAAAATTCAGGTCACCACAGGTTCAGTTTGCAGGATAGAACAGTTGTCATGGCATGTTTCTTTAGATCTTATGCACCATTATGTCACAAGTGTTTTCATGCAAAATTAAAACATGTTCCTGTTTCATCTCAGGGAATTACATTGGATGTACATACAATATGCTTTTAACATAAAAACTATAAGACTGAATTTTTTAGCGTAGAAGCTTTCATGATAAATGAGCTGAAGAAGGCTGGTAGCAAGGTCGAAAGCTTCTACGCTAAAATGTTCAGTCTTAATATTTTTGTGTTAACTTCAACAATTCCGTCTTTTCCATTTTACCGTCCTACGTTCGATTTGTGCAGGTATCTGACGCAAAAGCATTATGACGTCATTAAATTCCTTTGAAAACGTCATACATGTCGCCCTGTTTCCCTGAATTTCATGCTGGTTTCCATAGAATTTGATGACATCACAATGCCTTAACGTCAGATACCTGCACCAATGGGAAGTAACTCTGTATTTCGAAAAGACCGAATTTCATGGAACTGTCTATATGCTTCCAGATGCATTGTGACTTGTTTTGTATTATGTTGTCCCCAGTCCTTCTGCCTGGAGTACTTGCAATTAATCAATTGAATGAATCTGTATTGATTATATAATTATAGAAATTCTGAAAGCTACCACTGCCGCGGCCATAGCTGCCATCGCTGCGGGTAACCATAAGAACCAGGATGCACTACTAGAGGCTGGTGTTATTGAGTAAGTTATTTTAATGTTCTACACCCATCATAATAAAAACGAATTCATTTCTCATGTTTCTGTAAATCACCTCATTGTATTTTGATAGCAATACATAACATATTGTTATACCCTTGTCAGTATCTCTATATAAAATCCTCTTAGGAAAAATGTCTATAAATTTGAATATTTGACCAAGCGGTCAATATTTACATCAATATTGGCCCTAGGGCAATATTTCAAAAAATATTGACCCATAAACGTTACAACGTTTGTGACGTCACGTCACTGATGACGCTATAAGCTCTACCTATTTTTACGCGCTCTTTCTCTCATAGAAGAAAATGAACGTAAACATGCCGGGCTAATCGGATTGTTGCTGCAGAATTGATGTAAGGTATAACAAAACAATTATTGACTGGGAATTCGGGCAATCTATGATTTGTTTGACCTTCAGACAAAATATAGCCCTCGGCCTTCGGCCTCGGGCAATATTTTTTTTCAGGTCCAACAAATCATATATTGTCCTCATTCCCTGTCAATAATTGTATATTAATGTCAAGGTCAAATTTTCAAGGTTTAAGTTACTAGTATCTTGTAAGAGTTGATTAGAGTACAAAGCTTGAAAAATAAACATTTACAAACTTCTTTTGATATCCATGTATGTGAAAGATGTGCTTCATGAATATCATATGATGGCATGATGAATTATTTCAGGCCATTATTTGATAGTTGATTAGTTGATAGCAAAGTCCAGTAACGAGACAATACATATTAAACCTGCTAACCATTTTACATGTATATTTTATGTATTTTTTTTCAGGCCATTAGTCATGGAGTTGATAGTAAAGTCCAGTAACGAGACAGTAAAAGTTAAAGCTGTTAACCATTTTACATGTATATTTAATATGTACGTTGTACAGGCCGTTAGTCATGGAGTTAAAAAAGTAAAGTCCAGTAACGAGACAGTACAGGTTAAAGCTGAGAACCATTTTACGTGTATATTTTATGTATTTTTGACAGGCCGTTAGTCATGGAGTTGATAGTAAAGTCCAGTAACGAGACAGTACAGGTAAAAGCTGCCAATGCTGTAGAGGCCCTGGCTCAGGATAACCCTGGATGTCAGAAGGAATTCCTCAACAGAAAAGCTCCGAAAGCTCTACTCAAATTACTCAAGGTGAGATTATTTAAGAAATAAGAATTACATGTACCTAGCTGCGGTTTAATATTCAGTAATTCCCTTGATCAAATATTACTGAGCCGTAAAGCATAGAAAATATATCTCCTCAACAATTAATCATGATTGCAGGAAAAAAGGTGCTAACTTTCATGAAGTCACAGACGAGTATTTTTTTTTTCAAACAAGCAAACTTTGAGCGTAGATCAAACTTCAAAATGCTTTGTGACAAACTCCAATAATTTTCTGAAAATTTTGACGTCAGTAGAGAGGTCAGTCTCCAGATTTCATAACTTAAGATTGTGTAGTAGCACTCACTAGTTGATGGAAAAAAAAATTTCTCTTCAGAATTTTAATGTAGAGGTTCGAGAACAGGCAGCTAGTGCATTATGGGCCTTGGCTGGTAACACAAACATGCAGCAGAAAATTATAGCGGAGAAAACTACCATACCTAACATCTGTAGTATGTTACTGGACTCCACAGAAAAACTGCTACAAGTTGGTATGTACATGTATTATAGAGACTGTGATTTCATACATGTGGCTTTCTTAAACTACACTTGATTAGATCGTGGTCACCCCACTAGGCGAAATTCTTACTCTTTTTAACTTAGGCAGGTTGCCGTATTGCTTATTTCCTATTTCATAGCTAACTCTTTCTTCTTTCTTCTTTCTTTCTTTGTGTATATCCCTCCTCTAGGTAAGGAGCACCCAGTAAAAGTAACTGGTAAAAATTGACTTGAATTTAAATTAAGGGTTCAGATTCATATTGTATGGACATTAGATTAAAATATGTACAACACTGTATAAGATGCAGTTTTGTTAAAAACAACAGATCAGTATACTGTTATTTAATAAAATGATGTTGGACATGGTAAAAACCCTTAAGACTTTATATTTTACATTTATTAAAACATTAAAACTGTTGTTATTTGAGAGAAATGGTCATTTGAGATAGTTATGCTAAAAGTTCTGTCAAATTTTTTTAAAAAATGCCTTAAGACTTACATGTATATTTTCAATTATTAGACGTTAAAATTTGTTAATGTTTGGGAGGAACAGTCAGTTAGTATAATTGGCATTGAACTAAAAGTTGTATCAAATTAATTAAAATTCAGTTCCTCAATGAATTTGGTTTAAAATTTAAGTGCTTATTTTACTAAAATTTAAAATACGTTTCTTTTCTTTTTTTAAGGTAAAATAGGTTTGTTGTTACATTTTGATTTGCCTTTTCGGATGAAATAATTTAATTTGAGTAAGATCAGGATGTTAATTTAAACGAATTTACACTATTTACAATAAAACGATTTTCTTTGAGTAAAAGGGACTAGGGTCGTTTAGACTGTTTACCCTGCCATAAGCGCCAATCTTTCCCTGTGTAGTGCGTAGACTAAGGCTCTGGTAACCATCTCTATCTGTTGTATATCTGCTCCAATGAGGGTCGCAACTTCTGGGTGTGAACAGTCAATACACATTTGTAGCAGGATCCTTTGGTTGTCAAATATGTGTTGTATCATACTGCTGTTTGGCCCTTCTTGTAGTATTGTTCTTATTTTTTGCAAATAATATGAACGTTGATTCTGTAGATTTTCACAGTCCAGAATAAAATGTTTTACATCTTCCTTTTGTTGTTTACAGAGTTTGCATTTATCTGAAATCCTCCCCCCTGAGTGCTTTGCTCTATCTGTCTGCAGCCTGTATGTGCCTGTCATGACCTTGACCTTAACCGCAGCTTTCATTGACTCTTGCGGATTTCTTTTTGCATTTTCCCATACCGGGTGTGGTTTTCCTGGTTTGATATTTTCCATGGAAAGGTATACCAGACTAGATTTTTCTTCTGCCTCTTTTTTCAAACTTTCATGCCAATATTGTTTTAACTGAGTTTTGTATTCCTTTTTCCACTTTTCCTTTTTTGGAGGTTTTTCGAGGTAATCCAATGGGTGGGCCAGATTATATTTTTCCATTATTTCTGCCATAGTGATGAACCAACTGTTGGAATCTTGTTCTTTGCACAGAAGTTGTCTTTTAGCTAATCTGAATTCCAAAGATTCTGGGTTTTGTAGTATATTTCCAAAGGTACTCAAATGTCTCATGTCTATTAGTCCTTCGACTGGTATAGCTCCCAGTAGCAGATATGCAGTCCGCAGTTGCACAATTTTGTGGAAGTCCTTGAAACTGCTTGAGTGTTTTTCGCTGGTACATTTCAAGGTCATTTGCATCTTTCTTCCTGATGTGTAGCATCTCGATACCGTGTAGCATCCTAGGCGTAACATATGTTGTCCACATATTAAATGATATTATAGGTGATATTCCGTTACAACCATGTAAACCAGCTCCTAGTAATGAATATACTGTTTTCCTTGCTGTTTTTATCCTTTCTTGAGTGTTTGGGGTGTTACTTTCATTCCTCTCTATTCCCAAATGTTTAGTTTCTGTTACTTGCTTGATTTGCCCTTCTCCCATAGTAATGTTGACATCTCCTATAGTAGCTGTTGTCCGTTTGCTGTTTTTTATGCATACTAGTTCGCTTTTGCTAGGGTTGATAGTAAATCTGTCTTTGCATGTTTTGTTATGGACTATTGTTGTTAAAGCCTGCAGATTAGTTGTTTCCCTATGTAGAAGTGCTAGGTCGTCCGCACATGTAGGAGAGGTGACATTTTCATTTCCAATATATGTTCCTATGTTGGCTTCTTCTATATCTTTTAGGATTTCGTTGTTAAATCTTTTGTATAGTACTGTGGATAACTTTGCTCCTTGTCTAATTCCCTGCTTAATTGTTATTTCCTTTGATAATTCGTTATTCCATTTTACAGCTGTAGTAGCATTTTCATGTAAAGATTTAATAAGGAGCCACATGTCTGCCTCGATCCCTTCGGTGCAGCACAAGTTAAATTGCACACGTTCTTTGTACAACTCTCGTAGAATCGAAAATGATCCCACACAGATAACGAAAGGAGATGGGGCATCCTTAGTAACTTTTAAACTCCTTTGCCATATTTCATTTACCCAAGTAATATTTGAAACGATCAATTTGATTGGTCAATGAAACAATGTTAGACTAATTAGAGAGTGTTTTAAGTGTAAAAGTAAAAATTTATTTCTGAACCCAATCAAACAGCAAAATACGGATGTACCACAATTCACCATTTCAAAGGGTTTCATCGCGGTGAACTGTGGTGAATCCTTACACCCCTCACTGAGATTTATATGCAAAATAGGGTTCTCATTATAAGTCTTAACCAATGATTTGTCCTCGCATAATTTGAGCAAAATTGCCCGTTTCCCTGTACATGCTGTACATGAGATGCTGCTCGTGATTTAAAGTTTTTCTACTTCTACATTTTTTCAAAATTACCCCTTACTTCAAAAGATATTTAGAACCCTGAAATGAATACATGTATATGATTTGTACAGAACTTTCAAATCTAATGTCTAATGTCTAACAGACAGACATATTTACGTATGTACATACATTATTCAGGTTGTATGATGGCTATAGCCCTGGGCAGGGAAAACATAGAGAATCAGATAAAGCTAGCCCAAGCCGATGCCTTCCAGCAACTTGTACGATTACTACGTACTCAAAAAGACTCACCGCAAGTCCTACTCATGGTCATTCAAGTGCTTGGTATACTTTGTGTCGGTAGGTATCAGGAAATTTTATGATTTTATTTTTCTTGATATCATATTCGGATCATTTTGTAAGAGAAAAAGGTGCATTTTAGGAGGAATTGAAACATAATAAATGTACTACTTCATTGTTTTCAAAAGAGACTTCCTTACAATTCTGATTTTCACTCACACTGTCTTAGATAAGATATAAATCTTAAGGCTTTTCAATTTTGAATTCTTTTAGAATATTTTGTATCATTCACAATATTTGGAAATTTATACATGTAGTATAAAATCTCTGAAGAATGTTTTTTTCACCTTAAATTGTCTTTACCCTAGGTGTGGCATACACCAACAACAAAATAACACAGTGGAAGATAGCAGAGGAGGGAGCTATCCCGTTACTAGTCAAATTACTGAATGCTCCCCCCTCGGAGGAAGTGCACGTAGAAGTAGCGATCTCACTCGGATGTATCGTGCTCAGTAATCCACGTAACCAGGAAATACTGCAGGAAGATAAGGGATTCCATTTTGATGTTCTTCTCGACCTACTTAAATCTAATAATGAGGTCAGTAGCAAAAATGTTTCAAAATATTTTACAGGATATCCTTTTTTGTGACGGTTGTGTTTCCGACATTTTTATATGAGTTGTCATTCTTTGAGTAATAGTACATTATGAAGGACAGAAATTGTCAGAAAAAGGATAAATACCATCTTCAAGTTAGGAGAGATAGAGAATTTTCAAAGCTGATCAATATCCATTGCTTGACTAGCATGGACATGTATATTAGCCTGTGATACCATTTGCAAATTAAGAGCAAAATTTTACTGGTTGTCATATCAGCCATTTCAAACCAATGAAGATGACTTCAATGAAATATATTCCATTTCTTTGTTGCCTGAATTCGTCATTGACAACCTTATATTAGAATTTCAATTCCTGCATTTGCAAGTGAATCTTTGTTTTTCCAATAATGCTTAAAGCAAACCCCATCTTTACTAGCAATTCTAAAAAGGTCTATATAATAATTAACTCACTTTCATACATTTCATCAATTTACAGGCTATAAGACTGAGAGCTGGTATGGCTCTGACTATATTTGCTTTTAACAACACCCCACAGCAGTTCGCGATACGTGAGGCAGGGGGTATTAAATACTCTGTGTTCGAACCCTTCATTAACTCCATGAACGAGTTTGATGTCTGCTATGCAGCATTTCAGGTGAGTGAAAGCTCTACTATTACAATTTCTGAATTATTAATGATATTCAATAAATTCAACACAATTTTGTTGTAGTCAGTGTATAAATTACAAGTCAGCTATTCAGCAAGAAAATTCCTTCAACTTGAAAAAATTGCATAAGGATTATTTTCTGAGTATACTTAAAAGATTATTTAAGAAGTAACAACTAGCTAGCCGTGGTTTGTTGTCCAGTAATTCCCCGAGTTGCATGAACCGAAAAAATTATCACTGAACTGCAAAGTGGCAAGGTGATAATTTGATTGGTTCATGCGATGAGGGGTCCAATTACTGGACAACAAATCACAGCTAGATAGTTGTTTTTTCTATTCTGATATTGTTCTGCACAAGCTTTATAGAGCATGAAAGGGCGGAGCTTTGCGAACTGGAAGTTTGTTGGAGATTTTACACTGGGCTAGTTCTATATTTACATATTGGGAGAAAATCTCAAGTCATGTTAGAATTATCATTATTCTGATGCATTTGTACTTAAATTTTATATTTCACTAAAGTTTCTTGGGGAAACATGGTTACAAGAATCATGAAAATGTTGCTGTTTTTGATCGATAGACTAAAAGATTTCTTGTTGGGGTTTTTTTTTGTCATAAGTTTTGGTACAGTAATTTTGAATTCTGTAAAAAAGCACATTTTCCGCATTATAAATGTCCATATGGATTTTTATGAGTATCCAAGTTGAAGTTGAAGTTCTTGCTTGAAACACCATTGTAATTTTATTGTTTTTATTTAATTTTGAAATCTTAAGTTTTACAAACCTATTACAGATTGTAGTGCTAGCTCGAGTGATCGTAGACGAGGACCAGGTGATACTAACGGCTCGCGGTGTGACCTACTTAGTCGAGAAACTCCATTCCACAGACGACAACGTCATAGTCCTTGCTGCGAGTCTGTTGTCCAGTCTTGCGCACACACGTGCCGGAATCCCTGACGCCATGGTAACCACAGGGGCACTTGACATTCTTATTGAACGATTATCATCCGAAAACGAGCAAGTCAAAAGTGCATGTGCAGTTGCTCTTGGATATCTGACGTTTAACAAGACTGCGGCGAGAATTTTATTCGGTGCTTGTAGAAATGATCCAGAACTCTATAAAGACTTAATGAAAAATATCGGAAAAAATCCTCGAATCAGCCAGGACTTTGTTCAGGATTTCAAACGTGCAAAGCTCGTAGGACTGCCTTCTCAATGGTATGTTAAATGTAACATTTCTTACATATTCATATAGTACATTGTATTGTTTTGCATGAATTTGACATATCGCTTACACATAATTCTATACTTTACTTATAAGATTACTATGTATCTTCAAGGACAGTGCTGGAAGTTAACATCAAGACAAAGTGCTTACTCTTGTGTGTCAATAGAAATATGCTCCTCAGTTTAATCAGTGATAAATTATTTGATAAGAGGAAAGAAGAAAAAACCAAATTTTCAATATTTTGTATACATTGTTGCTGTAGACTTTACGTTAAAACTTCAGTACTATCCAAGTCATAAATTAATGGTTATAATGGTAATTATATTTTTCAATACATAGTTTGGAGAGCCGAGGTGGACATCCCATTATTCCTCCAAGTAGAAACAGTAAGTTATATTTATATTCCATAGAATTTGATGATGTCACAATTAATCTAGTCAAGTACCATTCCAAATGATGTGATGATGTTTGTAGCTATACATGTACAGTATGTTGGTTAAATGATAATATGAAAACTACGGCACATGTTTCTTTGTTCTTTATATACAGAACAATATCTAATCATCTAACATGGGGAATGTTAACGGTGACATAAGTATAAGCAAAGATAGATAACTCTTGAATAAAATCAGGACAATTCACCAAACAGAAAGTAACTTTTGTTATTTGAAAATACAAATTCTGTCTCACCAGGTTTACGGCCCATGACTGGTTTCTCACAAAGATCGTCAGTGTCCCAACGGGTTAAATCTGCTCCGGCCCGTCGGGAAATGGGCTCGGGACGGAAATCCTCCCAACCCAGCTTACCAGTAAGTACTCCTGTAAGCAGCCGTCCCTCAAGTTCTGCTACCCAGCAGTTTCACACCACACCCAAAGTCAGACCGCAGACCAGCGCACCGACACGCTCACGTAAAATCACTCACTCTCCCGATCACACCCACAAATCTAGTCTGTCGGCATGGAAGGAGGAGATATAATCTATATTGACTTATGAGTTTTATTGAAGGAGGGGAGATACGATTTATATTTACGTAATGACTATGAGTCAAATTTTCCAAAGGAGGAAATATTGTTTATATTGACTCCTGAGTTTATTAAAGGTCGCTATGTATTAATCAAGGCAATATAAAAAAAAGTTTGTTTATGCGTTAAAATGTAGGTTTCTTCACGTGAAAATTCTCTAGCAGTTTTCATTTGTTGAATTCAAAATACTTGTTGTTAAGTGAATTATACCTTTTCATTTACATTGTATCTAGACACTTTTAATTCCATGTTTTCCATCCTTTCTACAGGCCAAGGAAATCTCTTTGAAGTTCTTAAATTAGTGCAATTACTATTTGAAGAAATTCTTTCTTTCCTCATTGAATTCTTGGGTTCAGAATAAGATGATAATGAATTATTATTCTTCACCATAATAAAAATAAGATTGATTGAATTGTCCACAATAATAAGTCTTAGTACTTAATTTTCAATTGATTCGTCCCATTTGTCAAAAAGTAGGAAACTGCACTTGAATAAAAACAAAATTATCTACAGCTGATAATACATGTAGATATACACTAGATTTACAGATAAAACTCACCTTGATTTGATTGCAGTGAATGGCACATATCTATTAGATAAGAATGACGTAACAACTTTATTGGAGGTATGTTTGAGCAAGCAAGCCTCTTACGTATGCATGATGAGCTACTTATCAAGCATATTCAAAGCTTATTTGAAGCACGCCATAAGCTTGCATGAGTCCATGCACATTAAAAACTTGTTTTCAGGAATGCACAGATCAAGAAAAAAAAATAATTGAGGTGGGGGGGGGGGGGGGTGTTGAAAGGATGATGGAGGGTCCAGTTGATTTTTAGGAAATTGTAAAGAAAAATAGATTTTTAATCCATATAATTTATAGATAAAATAATTTATGTGGGATTTTGACTCCACGGTTTCACATCGGATTTCCCTTCTACGTCAGTGCATGCTTAAAGTTTGATTTTGTGCCTTGAGCCAGAATTAAGATTTGAAAGATTTGCTTTTGAATATACTCATTATTGATGCAGATTTTTAGAAAAATTCATTGACAAAATTTACAGAAAACATTTGAAAAAGAATCATGTGAGGTAGATTTTTTACCCTCATAATTATAGAAGTACGGATATAAAGTTATTTTTGTCAAATAATTTGAAGTTTTGTAGGTAAAGTAAATGATGAACCATGCAATTATATTGTGAGATACATAATAATTATGTAATTCGTTAAGAAATTGTTAAATTATGTTTAGTTCATTGAGAGATTTATTTATTTATTTGTCATTATTGTTGTATACATGATTTATTGCACTGTTATGTAGATAAAGATGCATAATTTATTACTCGGAAATATGGAAAGAAACCTGTATCAGTTTTTAGAAATTTGATAGAATTATCAACGAAAAATGTAATTTGTAATAATTGCATATTGATGTATTGATAGCAAAATAGTACTGTATCTAAATCCTCTACATAGTGTCAAGGTTTTACATCTCGGAAAGAAGAAATGGTTAACGCCATAACTGTAAAAACTCTGTCATGTTTGTTTTCCGATATCATTGTCTCTATATTGAATGTGTATACACAAACTTGTTCAGAGAACCAATGGATTACAGTGTTATTTTTCTGTTACAGTTACTGTGTGATGATGACTTTTGTATAGACTACGCATTTCGTGATAATTTATTTTTTCGTTTCAGAGTATTAGCTCCCCAGCGAGGTCTAACAAAGCTAGTAAGGAGAACACAGTGTGATATGCTCCGAGTATTACTTGTATGGAAACGGGTTAAATAATAAAACGTAAAATATAGTTCTTGAGAGTAACTATACATATATGTATCAGTATATAAACTTTTGTTAAATTATTGTCAAGGTGTTGAGTATACGTATTTTTGTTTCAAAAAGGCATAGAACTTTTGTCTTCCGCATCTGCATTTAGGAGAAATAATTTATGATGAAATACATGGTTTCTTGATCATGTTGATTGCAAAATGATTTTTCAGTATCTGTTCAATGACATATGAGTCTCTTTTAATCAGTATTTTTCTGAAGAATATGTTATTTTGATTTTAAATTTTCAATATTACATTTTCTTAAATGTTTTTGAAGATTTTGAGCAACAGAAAAAAATAATAATTTAAAGCATACAATTTTTGTAACAGAAAGTTCTTATTGCTTTACAGTTGATATACCTACAAAAAATAAAATGAAAATGTATTTATCATATTTATTGTCATATCGTGTAAATAAGATTGTCATTGATGAATTTGAATCAATGTGCTAATAATCAAGTTTGAATACATGTATGACGAGCATTCACCTTGCACAGTTTTCCACCTTGTGGCGTAAGTAATGCATATCACACTGTGTTCTCACCCCCTTGTGTTCAGTATACCCTATATACACCTATATCAGTGTACGCTGTCACTCGTTACGTACGTGTTATAATTTATGTGCATTGACGGTTTGTGTTATATTGTTGATTGCTACAGTATGATACCGCTTTTGTACACATGGTTGGTGATGTTTTTTTTGCTCACAGCACAAATATTTGGTAAAATTCCTCCAATCTACATTTATAAGTACGTATGATGTTGTAATTCCTTATGGAGGTTTTTGATTGCTTTCTCATCATTTAAGTGATACTGCACAAAACTGATGAGATGTTGCAGTAGGGCAATGCCTAATAAGTAAGTCCATATCGTTTACATATCTGAAAAGTAATAATTTTTGCAAACACTTCAAGAGTTCTGCTAGGTCAAGAACATTTCTGTTGTCAACAAACTATTGAAGTGTTTGCAGAAACTTTGAACTATTCATATACCTAGACGATCAGTCCAAGAGAATACTGAAAACAGTAATATTACTAAAACTAATAATATAACTTTAATTGGAGTTATCTCTCTTGGAAATTTATCTCTTTATATTACTGAAATCAGTAATACTATATAGATTGTCAGTTCGCTCTTATATCAGTGGATTCGGGGAGAAATGAGGGTGATTAGGAGTTGTATCTCATTCAAATGTATACTGAAAAATTGTTTAAAACATCAGGAAAATTTTTTTCTGAACAAATTTGAAGAAAATGTGATATCGGAAAGAAGAAAAAGTGAAAAAAAGGTTCCAAATGGACATTATTTTCAATTTTCAGTATAAAAATGTGTTCAAGTTTAATGAATTTGTTGTTGAATGAAAGAATTGTGTGATAAAAGCTCTGCTTGTAGCTTTAAAATGCTTTGTCTATATTACAGAAAGATGTAATATAAGGTGGCAACATTACTGTTTACAATAATATAAGGGATTATTGTTAACAGTAATATTACAGTTCTAAGTAATATTACTATTTATAGTATTCTCCTGGACTGACGATATGCATTGATTTATTAGGCATTGCCCAACTGCAGCGGTTCATCAGTTTTGTGAAGTTTAAGCTAGAAAATGGAAAATAAAAAACTTAAAAACTGTCTAAGGAATCACAACACCATACGTTTCGATCCCACTTGGTGAAGTATTACTTTGAAAGTAATGATAAGTCTTGATGAAGTTACACTTGAAAAAAAAAATTGGGAAGATGGGAAGGAGAATTAAGACTTGAACTCAAGAAATGAAGAAACCCACTCCTGTCCCTCCTCATTTTTGTCATTCAAAAATGCTTTTTATCATGAAGTTTTTTTTCGATGACTTTACATGTATAGATTTTGTACTCAAAAGAAATGAAGCATGTCTTATTATAGAGATTGATAGAGGCTATCAAGTTCCAATATTTGAAGCTTAACGTGGCTCGCGGCTTTGCTGTCGTCATCTGTTCATGCGTACGTAAATTTAGCCTTTAGCGTAAGTTTTGTGTACTTTCCGTCAGTTACGTCATAGTAAAAAAGGAGCGACGTTACTGCATTTGCTTTGACGGGGAATTTAGTTGCGGTTGCAAAATTTCAATTCAATCAAATCTGAATGTTTTACTGTGAAGATAAACATGATAAAGGAACTTATTTACGTTTACGTTTTTCATATTTTATTCAGACTGGAAAAAAATATATTTAATAAGAGAAAAACTAAAGAAAGAAAATCAGTCCTTTACAAACTAGCAAATAAAATTCGGGTCTCTCTCCACCTTCTCGTACATGTATATGTAAGATAATGTAATAAGTAAATAAAAAATGAAACAAATTTATTATAGATTGAGATGTAAATAGTTTGACATGATACATGTATATATGTGTCAGCCAATCAGAGCCCTCAGCGGCCATATTTGTTGACCGATCTGCACAAAAAACACAAACTTGGTAGAGGGCATTGAGTACTTCCTTCCTGTAAATTCTGTGCAGCGGTTGCAGAGGAGATGTCGAAAATGTGTCAGCCAATCAGAGCCTGTGGCAACCATCTTTGAATTCAGATCGGCTCGAAAAGCACAAACTTGGTAGAGGACATTGAGAACTTGCTTCCTATGAGGTTTCGTGAAATTCTGTGCAGCGGTTGCAGAGGAGATGATGAAAATGTTAAAAGTTTACGCCAGACGGACGGACGGACGGACGGACGACGACGACGACGACGACGGACGGACGGACGGACGGACGACGGACGGCGCGCTATAACAATAGCTCACTTGAGCTTCGCTCAGGTGAGCTAAAAAAGCATTCTCATTATTCTATTATGAAGGATTTATGAAGAATTTATCTTCCACAGTGAATGGGTATCGAGAGAAAGTATAGCAAAACACGGGCACGTTTTCTATTCATCGCATTCAACGAGATCAAACTTCGATTAAAAAAATCAGCGCTCGACCCACCCAACACCCCTCTTCCACCCTTTTGAGCGTGAACCACAGATGTCCTGAATGAATTCGCCCGTTATCTTATCCAGGGCATTCTCGATGTTTTGGGGAAATGGTATCCGTACTCTGGAGGGGGTGATTTAAGACATTTTACTAACAAAGGGGAAATTATTTACTACTGTGAAATGATCAAAACCAAATTTTAACACCGAATTTTTAACTGAAACAGATTGATTCTTTGTCATTGAAGCATTTCTTTTAACTCTTCAGAGCTTAAGTTGTTAAATCATATGCCAAATACTTGCGGGGATTTTTTGTAGCAAAGTAGCTTGGTGTAATGGGGAATTTTTTTCTCCATTTTAGGGGAAAAAACATACTATTTAGTGGGGGACGGGGCCGAATTTCGGCCTCATCACATATTTGTTGTTTTCTGTTTTGGATTAACACCAATGACATTGTAAAAGCTATGACTTTCACACATTAAAACTGGATGATCGTGTGTGCGAGTAGAACTCATGGATTGAAAGTTGCGTATACAATCTCTAATGTGGCCTAAACTCTAATGTGGCAAAAAAAGATAAGTTGAGAAAGATTGACCAAACTGTTTCAAAAGTGGTCTCATACTGCTCCATTTGCATATATTTTTCCCAATATTTTCCGGGGGAGGCCATCCCGACAACATCCCACTGCGGGAGGGGATATCGCCGCACCTCCCCACCTCGGTGCTTAGCGTCACCCCTCCTTGACTCCATTAAAACTATCGTATAAGCTTGGGAATCTTGCAAGCGAGCTGACACCTACATTGACGCTCATTCTGCTGACGGTGATGTTAATGTTTTGCATCATTTACTAGAAGAAATGCCAAAGTTCATCAAATGTTGAAGAAATGCGTTGTTTCTGTTGAAGATGTGAAGAAAAACAATCAGCAAACAAGTACAAGCATATCAAAAGCTATGTAGAACTTGTAGAGGAAAAGGTTCTTTCCAAAGCACATTTAGCGAGTCCTTGACATGTAGTGGTCTAAACTCTGAACATATACGCATTAATTTACGTACCGTAGAGGGGGGAGGCTTTCTAGCTGTTTTGAAGAACAAAGTAATAAAAACTGAAAAAGTGGCTACACGCCTTGGTTCATTTTATGACTAAAGTTTTGTCTGTTTCGATTTACATATAGTACATGTATTTAGGGTTATGTAGGCAAAAATTGATTTCAATGTGACTCAAAATTTGGTTCAAGATAACTACGAAACTCTCGTTATAACGATTATATATATACAAATGTAGATGACAAGAATTCATGTCAATTTAACCTTTAACACGAAGTTTTAATTATTAATCACATAAAGGAAATTAAAACAGTAAAATGCAATGACGCCGAATGTTATATTTTTCTAATGATAACGAAGGCGTGCTTCAAAACGTTCGACGTAATGAAGTGACATCAAGTGCTACTTTTCATCGTTTTCAGTGACGTTCGGTGCAATGGAATGTTATTTTAAAAAATAATGACACTGTTAACATCTATATATTTATACATCAATCGATTTGTCTCATCTTGAACTTCATTGAGGTGAAATTTTATTACTTTCGACCATAAGATATGAAATCTATTGGCAATTGTACTTAGTAAAGTGCGTTCCCAAAATGACATTTTCATACAAAAAGTGTGTAAAAACAGCTATAAAATTCTTTCTTGTCCTTGAAATTCAACAAAATTCATATAGAAATAATTAATGTAATATAAGTTCAAGAATGTGAACTCCACACGATATCAGCGTCACTAGTTTTTCATAAATAAGGGATAAAACACTCGATTTACAGAATTCGATAAAAGACGTCACCATAGTAACTTTAAAAATTCACAGCGTCTATAAATTTCGGTCGATTTCAATCAAACCATCACATGAGAAACTCAAAACATTCCTCTATAAATGGTGAAATTTTGAGGATAGGTAAACACGCTACTTTGGAAACGCCGCGAGCCACCTTAAGTTCTACATTTTATATTGGATAATTACTGAAGGTCACTTAAAAATTTTTTGAGGTGGGGTAAGCATTTTTACAATTATATATATATAAGTAAATCATGAAGAATGGGTACACAATACTGAATGTGAGGATTAATTTTCTGTTATTGTGCACAGAATTCCACTTTCTATTACAGTCGGTCACATGACTGCTACCATGGCAATTATTTGTATATCCAGATGTTTTGTACGTATTTGGAAGAAAATTCTTTATTTTTTCTTCTTTGTCACATTTTTAGCACTATGCTGAAACCTTACATTCGAGAGCAGTTTACAAATTTTCTGTCCATTTTATTTGTTGAAAAAAAATTTCTTGTTTTCATATTGACCTATTTTGAAATTCCAATGAAAAATATGGAGCAAATGGTTGAATATAGCATATAAAATCTATGCATAAAGTCAAATTTAATAAAAAAAAAATTGCATCAATACTCTCCAAATATGGAACGGATATGAATTGTCTAATGTATTTTTTTTTCATGTTCTATCTTCTATTTTAAGGAATGGGTGCATTAGGGATGAAATTAACAGAATATCCTGATTGTCTGAAATTATGCTATATAATGACATTTGGTATTTTATGGTAGCCAGGGTATTATATTGTTTGATGGACTAAAAAGTGTTGTTTTGAAATTACGATAATCTTATTTACTGATTCAGTTTATCATATACAGAATTGTATATTAAGAATTACCTTGACAATTGCATTCTTTCTTAATTATTTTACTGTACATACAGCATTGGACAGGGAAATTTGGTTCTTAGCTTTTCTAAGTTTGTGTTATTAGATCTTTAGACATGCAAGAGATCGAATGGCATGCAAACACCATGAAGAAAAATTATTTTTCATAAGAGAAGAAAATACAATGATGAAATGACATTAAATGAAATTTATGGAACATAAGGTTGAAGACTAAATTTCTCACAATTACAAACTACCATTTATTCTAGCAATCTGACATTTAATCTTTAAGTATGACAGCTGAAACAAACCCAATAAATAAATGCTTATATTTTCCTGAAAACTTTATATATGGATTATATTTTGCAGAATTTTTCGTTAACTTTAAAATTTCAGTATCGAAGTAAGATCAAAGTAAACTTTTAATTATCACATAATTGTCATACTCCCATGTTATTGGCTGAAACTTGTTTAAGGCACATTACAATTTTTTTCCAAATTTATCATGTTTATAGACCATGATGCTTAATTGATATTCCCCATTTACTTTATTCTGTCTTCTTGATAAACAGGGTTGCTTCTTATGTAAATGCATTATGACATTATTGAAATTCCTGTAGAAACATTATATCTCTGAATTAAATGCTGTTTAGTCAGTCAGGTACCATGATAAATAGGAAGTGAGTACATGTGTATCGAATGAGACAGAATGTGGTGTGTATAGAGGTCAAGGTCAACACCTCAATGTCAAATTCCTAGCAGACAAAAAATTGGATCATTGAAAATCCTAATGTTTGATTACAACATGCTTTTAGATTATAAAATTTCATTATATTTCTAGATATGTACAAGTTCAGTTTTGATTTTTTAAAAATAAATTTGATAAATGTATATCTGAATTCAGAGATTATCTGTGATAATTGTAAAACAGAAATTGTTTGATACATCTTTATATATACTATATTTTTCATAGAATTTGAATTTGTTGTTGCATATGTATTTAGTATCTTGTTGCTTTTTAATATATTAAATCTGTGATACAATTATAATTGAAGTTTTATTTGTTTTTATACCCCTCCCTGTCCTTCAAAGAAAAAGTCCTTTCGATTTTACAGTCCTACGTTCGATTTGTGCAGGTATCTGACGTAAAAGCATTGTGACGTCATTAAATTCATTTGAAAGCGTCATGTATTTAACCCTGTTTCCCCGAATTTCATGTTGATTTCCATAGAATTTGATGGCGTCACAATGCGTTGAGGTCAGATACCTGCACAAATGGGAAGTAACTCTGTATTTTGAAAAGACCGAATTAAGTTATGTATTGAGATGACCACGTCCATCTTTACATCAATGTCAAAAATATTTCTAAATAGATTAGTAGCTCGTGGTTGATAATACATGTATATGGTCATGATGTACATGCACATTTTCTATACAGTTCGGATCTGAGGAACACTGAAATAAAATTAAAAATCTAATACTCTATTGAAGATCACAAAGCATGAGGAATGCTGTTACATAATGAATAAAAATAAAGTACATTAGCATCATTGTTCACAGTCTTATATCAAACATCATTGTTCACAGTCTTATATCAAACATCATTGTTCACAGTCTTATATCAAACATCATTGTTCACAGTCTTATGTCAGTCTTATATCAAACACAATTATGCATTATTCTCTCTTTAATCTCACAGGGATTGAGCATAATGAGACTGAGAGCCGAACAAAGATATTTTGTTCATGGTATACAGCGACAAATTGTTTAAATATAAACTGGTTCTAGTCCATCAAAGAAACTGATACTCCTGAGTTTTGCTTTGTTGTTTTCATAAGCAATTTTCTCTATAGGAATTACAACACGTAATCCTTGATGCTGTATATCATGGTGAATCTGTTGCACTTTCTCTCGGAGATCCTTAGTAGTGGAAGCTGATGTTATACAGCCCTCACTCAAGAAACATGTCATCAATACATAGTCTTTTATGTTTTCATTGTTAAACCAGTGATCTACGCATTTTATCACTTCAAAGTTTGGTTCTCTCTCTTCCAACTCAGATTTGATACCCTCTACTATTTGATCTCCAATCAACAAAAGTCTGCTTCCTTTTTCTCTAAGGTTTTTATCAATTGCGTCACTTATTATCTGTTTTGTCGATTTACCTCTTTGTTGGCTTTCTTTATTCATTGCCTTTGCTGTAATAATGAAAATAATTGTAATTGCTTCTGATATACAATTACACAGTACAAAATTATTTGTTGATAAAACGTAAATATATGTTAAGTCAATAAAACAAAAATATTTGTTAGTAAAACGCAAAAAAGAGGCCCAAGGGGGCCACATCGCTCACCTGAAGAGACTGTATGTATGTTTTCAATCAAAGTAAGTATATGACCTGAAGGAAATCGCTTTTAGTGAAGCTTTGAGAAGGACAATGTACTGTACTTACTTCCTGTAAAGTTTGGTGACATTCTATGCAGTAGTTTAAGAGAATAAGTCAAAAATGTGTCATCCAAATGGAGCCTATGGAGGACATCTTGGATTTCCGATCGGCTCGAAAAACACAAACTTGGTAGAGGGCAATGAGTACTTGCTTCATGTGAAGTTTTGAGAGATTCTGTGCAGGGGTTTCACAGGAGAAAGCGAAAATGTGTCGGCCAATCAGAGCCTGTAGCGGCCATCTTGGATTTCCAATAGGCTCCAAAACACAAACTTGGTAGAGGGCAATGAGTACTTGCTTCCTGTGAAATTTCGTCACATCACACAAACAAGACCGCGAAACGCAGAGGCCCCAGAAACACAGATGAATATGTAAATGGATTTAAAAAGAGGACATGCGTAATACAGTCCGTGCTCTGCCGGCTGTAGCGAGCTCATGTATGTAATCACCCGAGGAGTCCGACTGACATTCAGAGAGGACAGGTGGTCGGGGCCCTGTCTTATGATGTGCTACTTGTTGAAATGACATGTCTTACACTAAATTATAACAATAAGGACATACATTATATTAAAATAGTTCGAGATATGTTGAAAAATAAAATGCCCTCTTCTTAAACGACGATTGAAGATGTGTACTCCCACGTGAAACACCTTTGTAAATATATATAGAAAGTGCTGTACCTGCTGTAATGAACCCTGACCAGCCTTCAAGTAGGACAAACGAAAAGGGTCAAGTCGTCTTACAATACATTCTGAAAACATATACACTCTATGGAATGAACATTCAGTATACAACTTACATAATCTTCTTTTCTTTATGACTAATGCGATGACGACTAGAACTAGAACTAGCACTAGAACAACGCATGGAATAATTATTGCTACTTAGGTGCCCGTGTTATCTTTTCCTTCCTCTCCCCTTGTGTGATTTAATTTCAGACGAAACTTTGGTGAGTAAGATCGGTACAGATTTGGTAAACCATTTTGAGGAATCAGCGATGAAACGTTGTTTGTACGGATTCTCATGCATTTTAGGTATGCAATGTAAGTATAGCAGCTCACTTAGACTTTGCTCATATGAGCTAAAACTGCTTATAATTACTTTCGAGAATAAAAATGCCGAATTGCAAAAGCACAAAATAACTGAAAGGTATTAAGTTAATTTAAGAAATTGATAAAAAAAAAGGTGAAATAGAGAAAAAGCCAAAAAATAAATAAATACATGAATAACTTAATTTTTTTTTATTTTCCCGATTTTTTTAATAAAAAGTTATCGTCCCTGATTGCCGAGTCGGACACCTTGCCCCTTTCTACGATAATTTTTCTCTTCTAGGTGAACTTCTTATCAAACGAAGGTATCTTATAACGCTCAATGTACTCTTTTTACACCAATAACGCTCAAATGAAATCTAAGTAATCATGGTCATAGTTATCAGAAAGGAGGGGATCTCCAACAACACTAGGTTGCAGCACCCACAGCAAAATCCCAAAACACCCATGCAAAAAACACAGAACAGATACCCACAGAAAGAGACGCAAAAGGGACAAGGAACACCAACTCACAACATAGAAACATGAAACATAAAAGACTACACATAAACCAACGAGAACCAATGGGCAACCGGTGTCGACTTAGGACGGCCATCTGCCACGTAAATAGCAGACGGTGTGGTTATCCTGGATTACGTGCGCACAACCCGCCCACTATTCCGATTTCCCAGAGGTCTCGACGAACGCACAATTATGGTGTAAACAACCTAGCTCCTCACTGTTTGATGACCACACACAAACAAGACCGTAAATCACAGGGGTCCAAGCAACACAGATGGATATGTAAATGGATATAAAAAGAGGACGTGCGTAATATAGTCCGTGCTCTGCCGGCTGTAGCGAGCTCAAATATCTTATCACCCGAGGAGTCCGACTGACATTCAGAGAGGACAGATGGTCGGGGCCCTGTCTTCTCTAAGGAGGTTTGGACAGGGCCCGTCATGGAGTCCCGTCGTCACAGTCAATCAGAGTGCAAGTCTTAAGAATGCGCTCGCACAAGACTGTATATTGGTCAAGTACCAAGCCTAGTGTCCGTCTGGTGACATTAGGATCATACCCATGGTATAAAAGGCGTTTGATGACTCTGACGCATTTTCGATGCATATGCTGTCTACGTTTGATCCTTCTTATTTTGTTAATAATGTCACCATAAAATGCAGGGTGTGAAATACCTAAAGTAATATACTCCGTTGCTTGTATGGGTCCGAATTTCAAAAGAAGTTGATCATAATTTTTGTAAAATTTCCAGAAAGTCTTTACTAGTCTGTGAAAGCGAAAACCTTGACCTAAAAGTTTCTTTGTAATTTGTAGATTTCTATTATGAAAATCCAAAACATCAGTACATGCTCTAGCATACCGGATGAGCTGTGAAATGTAGATACCGTATGACGGTAATCTAGGGACATCAACGTCAAGCCAGGGGAAATTTACTATGTTGAATCCAAAATCATCTCGTTTGTCATATATAATTGTATGAATTTCTCCATTGACAATTTTGATATTTCGATTATAGCACCATTTAATGAGTTTGGACAATTGATCATTGATCTTGTCGTGAGGAAGCGTGGTGTACAAATTTGAAAAATCGTATGAAGAAATCGTATTGGCTTGAAAATTTCTAGATTTCATTTTGTCAATAACATCCCCGGAATTTTTTATAGACCAAAATAAATTTACATCATACCTGTTAAACTTGTAGTTGAGCAGTTGCTAGAATTAGCAATGTATCTAAATTTGTAAGGAGATTTGTGCAGTTTTGGTATGCAGTATATTGTAGGAAGATCCAATTTAGAAATAGGGATGTTGAATGAAGAAATTTCACTGTTATGTTTGCTCAAAATGTTAGGGACATTTTCATTGCTTTTAATATAAGTATTTGTAGACGAAAGTTCCGAAACTAAAGTTGATATATAGTAAAGTTTTCATATGATTATGGTGTTGTTGGCTGCTTTATCTGCAGGAGCGAAGACACATTTTTCATGTAAATTACGTTATTTGGATTTAAAATATCTTTCAGACCTAGAACTTGGATTTTCAAAAAGATGAGGATTTTTGTGGAAGTTGTCTATTCGAATGTCAGTAATGTCCGAAATGAGCCTTTTCCAGTCATTCAGAGAATGCGATTCGACTCCTTCCGATTTACACCATCGTTTGTTATAGTTATCTAAGACTTCCTTTAGTACTTTGCGACATTTAATATGGATTCTATGTAAAAACCTAAAAATTCAGACATGTTTGGCCACGACATGTCTCAGATTTTGGATATTTTTTGTGTATAAGGTAAATATGATGTCCTCAGAACGAATTGACCTTCCATTTTTTTCTCTGACGTTCCGTTGCCATGGTAACCAAGGTTTTGTATAAAAACACCTTTAAACAAGGAATTTTATGCATCCCGTTACCATGGAAACAAATGTTGAATGTATATGTAATTTTCCGAAAAGATTATTTAAATCCTCTTAAGTTGATACAATTTGATTTTTCGATGTTCCTTCTTTCTGTGTGTCATGTAAATTTGCTTCAATTTCAAGAAAAATTGCTTATTCAAAATGAGCCATTTTCGGCCAATTTAGGCCTTATTTTACCTATATTTTACTTACTTTTGACAAGAGTAATAATGCAATTGCACAAGATTTGAAATACAGTTGACTATTTCCTGAAGAGTATTATCCTAGGACTTCATGGGAATCGAAGGAAATTTATCTAGAAGTGAGATTTTTCTGTGTACATGCTTTTGAAATAAGTTACCATGGCAACAATTGGTACGAAGGTGTAAATACCTGTCATAAGTAAAAAGCTAATTTCTACAGATGTATGCCTGCTATCGTTACAAAACTTGGTATGTGGACGTATTAAAGACCATTTGATGCTATCATGACCTTGAAAAAATGTCAAGGTCATTTGCTCAATTTTCAAGGTCATTGAAAAATATTTGCTATTTTCAGGCCAAATTTTGTGGTTTTTCACTAAAAAGAGACATGATTTACAGTAAACAGTATGGAACCTTGGCAAAACAATTAATTATCGGTAAAAGTATGATAAATGTATTATTTGTTGGGATGAGTATCACATTTATCAAAGTCCAATGAAGACCCCAAAAAATGTCACATATTTTACGAGAAAATTTTAGAAAATCTCAATTTTATGCTCTTTTGAAAGTATGTCATACATAGAAGTGAAATACAATTTAATAAAATTGTGATGAATTCTACTTCTTTTGATCAGTTGTTCAACTGTAAATATTTAAAATCAAAATATCTAATGAAATAAGTTAGAGAAATCAATTTAAATTAATTGGAAATCCTGATTTTTGTCTTAATTTTAGTCTAAAGTTAGAAATGACCTTGAGATTTGGACAGATGACCTTGAAATGATTTGAAGGTCAATTGATAATGATAAATATAATTTGTGTACAGGTATGCTATTTCATAATCATAGGACTCAAACATGAGGAAAAACAATGTTTTTAAATATGCGGTATATGGTAATATGGATTACAAGTTGCTATAGTAACGGATTTTGATTGGCATTCATGACAAAATGGTGAGTTTCACCATAAATTTTATTTCTTGATTTTTTCCAGCTATAGACATTTATTTTGACAAGGTGATGTTAAATACCCATAACATTCACCAAATAATGGTTTTCAACCTTCAAAATAATCAAAAACAGGCAAAAAATGACCCTAAAATTAGACCTTAATTTTGCTAAATTTTCACATAATTTGACTGAATATCAACAACTACCTGATAACCCCCTCCCCAGAAAAAGTTATTCTTGTTAGAGTTGAACTTACAAAGAAAAGTTTTGTGTTCATAAAGTAAATTTTGACCATGGTTTCCATGGCAACAGAATGCCACAACATGTCTTATCTCTCATATTTATGGGGGTGTCAAATAGATTGACCCCGTTACCATGGCAACCGTTGTTCAAATATAACAATATAGTTTGTTTTCATTGTTTTTACATTAAGTATGATAATTACAGAAAGTTTCATCAAAATCCATGACATGCCGTGGCCAGCTGTTTTAGGTTTTTACAGAGAATCCATATTAATAAAATCTATCTTGGATGGGATTCTATACTTAGGTCCTTTTTTAGAAGACCACGGAGCTGCCTGTCTTGGATTATTGAAAAGTCACCTGTAATAATATGACCAGCTGGTTTATATAGATATTCAGATGTTGCACATTCTCAAGAAGCAGGGCATGATTCAAGTATTTTAGGATCTGATGTAACTTTGTTGTAGTTAAAAAAGAAATTTCGAATAGGTCTCTTATATTTGTAACAAATAAGAGGAGGTTCTAAATTTTCAAAATATTGAGGAATAGCACTTTGTACACGATGACCCCGAAAAATATTAGAGATGTTAAGAAGATCGAATCCTTTGTTAATAAATGAAATTTTTATGAATCGATTTTTAGGTGGGATGTTTTTAACAACTGGATAAAGTTTATTCTGTGCGAATGCAACAATGATATTAAGTCTGAATCAATCAGTATTTCTTAAGAATGCAACCAGTGCTTTATCCAAGATAGATTTCATTTGAACTGCTGGAACTGATGAGAGAGCATGAAGCAGTTCATGTCTGCCGCTGTTGCGTGCAATGATCAGAAGATCGTTGAGGGTACGGTGTAATCTAGATCTTATTCTGAGTTTTCGGTTTCGCCGTCTTCCGTGAGACCTATGCTTCCGTTTAGTGTTTGGGCGGATTGAAAATACATTAATATTAGTTGACGTCGAGGAAATGTTTCCTTGTCCATAAATTTGATCGTTTAAACCAGATAAATTCCTTGTCCATAAATTTGATCGTTTAAATCAGATAACATCAGCGGCGGGTGTTGCATGCAAGCAGGAGATGCTTACTCTTCCTGCACACCTTGTCTCACTCTAATATCGAAAGTTCGCTGTTTTTCATGTGGTGGAGGTTTTTGTTTATTTGCTTTGGTTCCTGTTTTATCCTGATTCTGTATGCCTTCGGTTTCTGATTTTTTAATTATCGATTTTGTGCTGTATACAGGGATGTGGTCATTATCTATATTTTTTGTCAGATTTCTTTCGATATCTACATATTACGTTACTTAATCAATCAGGGAGCATCTTTTCAGCTTTTTTTCTATTTTGAACCTATAGAAGTCTAAGACGTGTTTCTATCGATCAGTCCGACTAGACTTTTTGGCAGCGGGTGTTGCATGCAAACAGGAGACGCTGACTCTACCTAGGCACCTGGTCTCGCCCCTCGCGGGGTCTGCTTTGGTTCATGAATTGAGAATATTACCTACCTGGGTACTAGTTATAGCCTTTCGAGCTTCAGTATAGTACAGGTTCTGATTAGAATGAGAGTGTATGTATGTTTTCTTATTTACTTGTGTCCGAACGGAATGAGGGACGTACTGTCCCTTGTTCCGTCTGGATACAAGTACATATTCGTGTATCCAGAGGGCTCAAGAGATGTACTGTCCCTTCCGCTGGGTTTAAACACGTTTAGTGTCGTGGTCGCTTGTAACTTTTTTGTGCTTTTATATATATATATATATATATACAAATAGTTTTAATGCCACCGCTGGGGTTTGAAAAAGGACGTCACATTTATCTGAAACAACCTATAAATTACCACACATCTCTGCTTGGTGAAACTGAATTATGATAACATTTTATCTGATTAAGATGTGAAAGAATTTTGTCAAAATAAAAACTTTTAGAATCTTAATGATTTTTTTTGAATTCAAAATTGTATATATGGTATGCTTTGCATGTCCAATGAATCCAAGGGTAGTGGGTTCAAATCCAAAGTATTGACAAACTGAAAGCATCAGGATGACCTAGAGAGATTTCCCAAGAAGTGTTGTTAAATTTGGTTCCACATCTCTGCTTGGTGAAACTGAATTATGATAACATTTTTTCTGATTAAGATACTTTGTTACAATGATAATTCCTTAAATTTGATTTTTTTTAGAAAAAAATTTATGATTTTTAGCAAATGACTCGATAGATTAAATTCTGTCCCTGACCGGCAAGACAGATATCAATTTGCTGGCCCAGTAACATGACCTGTATTGCTTGATTGTGCAGGTACTAAAGGTTCATTTGCACCTCCTTCTCCTCCATCATGGACGTCTATCAAAATGAGAATATGAAAATCAGTATGAGCTCAAAGTGGACCGTCATGGCTTACCGAATTACCTTTTATTATATTCACATATCTGATAGAATATTTACAGATATTTTATTAGTTTGAATTAATTAATCAGACAAATAAATGAGTGATAAAACCATACATTTATTGAGATAAAAATGAGAATGGGTACAACGTCTCTAAAAGCGTTTGATTCTGGAGGTAAGTGTACAGATGGTTCGCTGGTTTCTCCTTGTCCTCCATTCCTTGCACCTTTCGAAAAGTGAAATGAAAATTAATTTGTGCCCAAAATGGGTTGACATAGCTTAGCTTAAACATGTTATTTCATATGTTTAAAGCATTAGGGGTATAATACTCTACTTCTTGTTTTGATAACAGAAAAATTAACTACCACGAAGTTAGCCGAAGACGCATGACTTCGGCAATGTTCGGGACCATACATTTTCATGGCGAGTTCAATGAAACAGTAAAAATATATCAAATATCTAAAAATATGAAAGATTTGGAAGTTCTAATTTTTCCACGATATTGTTTTAGTACCCCTAATAACTTGATGGTAAATTATATAAAACTATTCTTAATTTTTATCTTTTCACTAAGCAAAATAAATCAAATATAACACAGAAGAAGTGAAAACAATCAAAACATACACTTCATTATTAAAAAATTATATATAAATTCATGACCAAGTCTACCATTCTTGTGCTCTGGATGAAAAAGCAGAAAAATATAAGACGAAAACCCTTCCATATCTTCAAAAGAGGCAAACGTGTCTGGAAAATTGGTCATGATTGTGTTTGAGATATATATATATATATATATATATATATATATATATATATATATATATATATATATATATATATATATATATATATATATATATAAAAGCACAAAAAAAGGTACAAGCGACCACGACACTAAACGTGTTTAAACCCAGCGGAAGGGACAGTACATCCCTTGAGCCCTCTGGATACACGAATCGAGCTTCAGTATAGTACAGGTTCTGACTAGCATGAGAGTGTGTGTTTGTTTTTTTTATGTACTTGTGTCCGAACGGAATGAGGGACGTACTGTCCCTTGTTCCGTCTGGATACAAGTACATATTCGTGTATCCAGAGGGCTCAAGGGATGTACTGTCCCTTCCGCTGGGTTTAAACACGTTTAGTGTCGTGGTCGCTTGTACCTTTTTTTTGTGCTTTTATATCTTTTTTTCCAAGCGACGTGCATTCGCCCTTTGTTGGGCTGATCCGACATTGTCTGAATAGTGAACGTGGTTGTTTTCACCTCTTTTGTGCTGTCTATATATATATATATATATATATATATATATATATATAATACAAAAAAAATCAGGGTATTGTTAAGTTCTGTGAGATAAACAGAACCTTGAAATTAAGCTCAAAGTAACATTTCTGCAGCATCCCAAATCGTGTGTTGTCCAAAAAAATGTGTCTTTGGCGATCAAGTTGCAAAGAAATCTGTCTCTGCCCATTCTTAAAGCCCCTTTAACACTGTAGCAAATTTGAACTTCGATATTTTATTTACGAGTGCCTGGGAAAATTCTGCAAGTTTGCCTTGATGTTTTATTGTGACATCTCTGCAAAACGATACGACATTTTGAAAACACACGCAAAATAAAACAAAAATAAGTGCAAGACATCTAGTGTGCGAGAAAATACGAGTTTCGTAAGAACTTATACAAAATAAGACGACCTGCATACGAGTTATGCACATCGAGTCCAGTAAGGTTAGACAAGCAGAGTACGACAACTTTCGAGTTAAAACAATTAAGGCATTTATAGGTTTTGATTAGGTCTTCGTTTTAGCTCACAAAATCTGAAGACAGGAATCAGTATTATATAGCACTTCGTCCGTTCACTCTTTCTTTGTCTTTTATTTTCTTCCTCAAACCCGCTGAGCAATTTAAATGAAAAATGGCCTGTACATTAAGGGCATACCCTACAAGGTTTGCTTTTGGATTGACAGGGATTCAGGACGACCACTGGAAAATACCGTACTCTTTTTTTTCAGAGATGGTATTAAATTTAACGAATCTGAGTATATATATTCAAGTTGGTTTGACCATATACATCTTAATTTAATTATAGACTTTATACGTTGATTATTTAACATGCATAATTTACATTAATTCCAAGTATTTCATGAAATATTGAATCAGCCTTGTTTAATCAAGCATCCTTTTTCAACGTTTGAAAAGGTTTAAGGATATCAATGTGGTGTTATTTCTTTTGTTTGCAAACTTCTCATCTGAAAAGAATATCAAAGAATTGTGTTAACAGCAAGAATGTTACATTTCTTCAAATTCACAGAGTCATAACTTGCAGACATGCACGTCTCGGGTACCTAACCCTCGTCAGTGATACTCATTCCAAACAATAAAATATGGCTAAAATCTGTGAAAGTTAACAACCCGTAATCAGTTGGGTGGGATATGATGCCAAAAGAGCTACTTTTAAGAAATTTAGAGACAACTTTCTGAAGAGAATTTTTTAATGAGCTGAAGAAACGATCAACCGAAGTTGACCGGAACGGACTTGGTTACATGTGCCCTCAGGGACTCTTGGTCCACCAGCATTGACACTCGCCAAGTGGCGCAGATGTTATACGTCTTCAAACTCAAAGCATCATGTACAGATGTAAGAACAGATAAATTTGCAGCATGGACCAGACATGCATGTTTCGGGTACTTAACCCTCTTCAGTGATCCTCAGTCCATTTATGTCCATTAAATATCGAACGACGTAGAAGGATGGGTGGAATATGATGCTACAGGATCCATGTATCAGAAAGTTCGAGAATATTTTGTATAAAGAAAATTAATGCGACGATTTCACACCTTGTGAGATTCTCGCTGCTTTATGGCGAATACTGGAGACATGAGGAGACGTTTCTTCGTATCTCTGCTGGTGGACTGTTAGTCCCTGAGGATACTGTTCACCTTGTCTTACTTTTCTCCTGTGCTAAATTGAAATCTATTTCTAAATGTTCTACAATTCATTTGATGATTTACTCTGAAACTCAGGCGTACCATCCTATTGGCATAGCTTTGTCCTTAGTTGGCGCTTAGGCAATCGTTTCTAAAAGAGTTAAAGAAGATCTTGACGATAATCATAACAGCACTCACTAAAGAGCACTAAATTGAGCATCGACAGACCCCTAGCAAGCTAGAGGTGGGACCAGGTGCCCATGAGAAGTAATCATCCCTTGTTGTCTAGCCTAACTCGCCACTGATGTTCACGCACGAAAATGAAAACAATTTATACAACACGTTTAGAATTTCGCTTTTCACACACCGGTATTCACTATTAGGATTTCATTTCTTTCGGCATTATGATATGCTACTTGTTTAAATGACATGTCGTACACTAAATTATAACAATAAGGACATACATTTCAATAAAAAAAAATTCAACATATCATATGTTGATTTATAAAATGCCCCCTCCTTAAACGACGAAGACGTGTACTCCCCAGTGATATATATAGAAAGTGTTGTACCTGCTGTAATGTGCCCTAGTTAAATAACATGACCAGCCTTCAAGTAGGACAAACGAAAAGGGTCAAGTCGTCTTCCAATACATTCTGAAAACATATACACTCTATGGAATGAACATTCAGTAAATAACTTACATAATCTTCTTTTCTTTATGACAAATGCGATGACGACTAGAACTAGAACTAGCACTAGAACAACGCATGGAATAATTATTGCTACTAAGGTGCCCGTGTTATATTTTCCTTCCTCTCCCCTTGTGTGATCTCTGAAATGAAGCACATTTATCAAATCTCAAAAAAAGGTTTTTTAAAGGTAATAAAGCAAGAATATCTGCTGCTTTTACGTATATATTGTGTGTTCCCACATACTAGTAATAATATTTCCTTCAAATTGGCTAGAGTGTTCTCCTTCTTTGGACTTCTACTATCAGACTCTATCCATCTTTTAGCACTATGTTAATGTTAAAATGTTCAACTTTAACGTATCCAGTGTACAAATGGAGATCTCGCGGACATCTCGTCCATTTAAACAGTGTAATATTATCTCGGTAATCTTCGGCAGTGTCTCGATAGTTTCCATGGATAAAGCGATCGAAGGTTGGCATGTTGACCTTTGATAGTAGAAACCATTTTTTATGTTTTATAATGTATATTTAGTTAAAGATATTCAATGATTTTAACTATATAATACACTTGATATTTATTTGTACAACGGATACCTAATAAACATCAAAGAAGTACCTAACAGTTAATTAGTCTCAAAGTCGAGAAGGCAAGGCAAAATCGTGCTTTTATAATATTCCCGTAGCGACCGAAGAACTTCCGCAATGATGATTTCAGCCGTTGTGTGATATTACCCTGAACAAGGAGCTTACTTGCAAGCCGCCTGGCTCTAATGATGAAATCTTCATATTTGGAACATGTCTCGGCGTACCGTATCAGCGGAGAAACGAAAACGCCACAAGCAGGAGAAGACGGAAAGTTGCTACTCATGAAAGGGAAGTTAGTTATGCTTGAGCTGAAATCGTCACGCTTGTCATACAGTGAGGTGTTCAAATGGCCGTTAGCGTCGAAAGATAGAGGTATATCCAAGTACGAAGCGGATATGTCGCTCTCTGTTGTTTTCTTGATTTCTAGTTCATGGGGATAGATTTAATGTAGATGGTCCTTAAATTTCGGATTATTGATGGACAATACGTCATCTATGTACATGGATCTGAAGGTAAAATTGAACTGAGATGCGAGGTGCTTTCGCCCAGTCGAGAGCAAGGTCTGGGTGAAGTCAGCTTCGTATGAATATAAGAATAAGTCCGCAAGCAGTGGGGCGCAATCGGTACCCATGGGTATTCCGACTATCTGCTGGAATACGGTTCCTCCAAACACCACAAAAATGTTGTCAATCAAAAACTCAAGCATCCGGATAATATCGTCTTCGGTATACTTTTACGCCCTATGACGAAGTATTTGTATATCCTATCACAATTTTTAGAAAGAAAAATATTGCAAGTAATATTGGCTAGTCTGTTTTTGAGTTTTTGATGTGGGATGGTAGTGTAGAGCGTGGAGAAGTCGAAAGACTTTATGCTGGTTATATGATTGAAATTGAAATTTGAAATTGTAACAAATTTCGTGATGTTTCCAAATCGTACCCATAAATGTATTGATGAGAATAACAGACAATAAGATATTTTTAAAGACTAGTCAAAATGACAGTAATGAAATTTTTTCTGAAAATATATGTATATACATTTACATATTTTAATGTCAACGTTTGCCAGGTATAAATTGATAAAACCAGAAGGTTGTAATACAATATTGCTGTTTATGTGATGTGATGTCATCATGGATAAACACTATAGAAGGGATTATGTTCATACATAACATCTTAGACAAGAAAAACGTCGAGACCGATAATAAAACATCAAAAGAATACATCAATGCAAGTTTATGATATTCAACAATTCTTAATTTTAGAGAAGAAAAACACAAATATTCATCTTAGGTGATTAACAGGAACATTAGAATGAGAAAGTGGTAGAATCATTGATTTTAATCGCGAGTTGTACTGTTTGGAATAAAAACTAGAACACAAAAAAGGTTCAAAAAGTTAAAAAAGATGAAAATGTTTCGCTTGTTTCTTATATTCATATATGAAAGCAGGTGAAATTAAGAACAAATCCATACAAACACATGGAAAACAATTTCTCTAGAAATAGACCTATTTCCGAATTAAATATTTTTTCTAGTACGACTACCAACCAGGTTTATTATCATTTACAGTCTATGTACTAGACAGAAAAAGACGCGTTATGTAAATACGTTCTATCATTCAAACGTTTCATTTACTAAGATATATTGGAATCGTCCATATCCTGATATTCCCTTTTGGTGATTATAACATAGTTTCCCATCAGTATACCAAGCCTGATTTTTAGCTCTATTGGTCAAAGACCAGTCGAGCTTATGCGATCACCCTGTGTCCGGCGTCCGGCCGTCTGTCTGTCCGTCCGTTAAACTTTTCTTGTGAGCGCGAAACCTCAGACTCTGTGAATAGTTCAAAATAAATTCTTTTTGCATTATAATGGGCCTGTGGTCTAGTTGTGCACCTGATATTTTGTTTTAGCCCCTGACCCACAGGGTCTTGGAAAATGGGTGTGGTCATTTTCTCCTATATTACTCTAGATAATCTTGTGAGCACCAATTCTCAGAGAGTATAATTGATAGAAAGATAATTTGTTTTGAATTATTCTCAGTCAGTGATATAGATTAATATAGATGTACACCTGATATTTTGTTTGAGCTCCTGACCCCCAGGGTCTTGGAAAATGGATGTGGTCATTTTCACCTATATATTCAATGGTTTCAAGAATTTTTTTATTTGGTTGTCCCCGTCTGTTTCTTCTGTTTTATATCGTCTCATTCCCCGTACACGTGTTGGGAATCTCCTCCTGATCGCAAATTCAGCATCAGTATGCCCCGCCCACTGTTTGAACTTCTTGTGCACGCGTTATGTGATTGGGCCAACCTGTGGTCATCGTGAAATGAACGTCAAGATTGAATAGGCGTTTAACATAGGAAATCAACTTGCAATGTAAATATTGATGTATCGATACGATGGAGTGTTGGCACCATAGTCCAGTCTGGTAGAATTTAATTGTTCTGAATTTCTTTGAAGTGAAAAATCTTTTTCTTCATGATTCAAATTTTCGCACGACTTCTTATATATCTTCCTAAAATATTCTTCCATTGGTCCATGCACGTTGTAACGCTGATTTCTTTTCGGTATTTGTCGGTCTGCATCTTTCAGAAGATTCGGAAACGACGATTTTTGAGACATTCCCATTTATTCTATATACCCAAACTATGTTGAATTAAATCGTCATCACTAAAAGAATTCTCGTCATTTTTTTTTCAAAAAATTGCACCCAATACTAAAATTGCGACTTGATTTACGGAATCCGTTTCATAATTTTTCACAACTTTAAATGTATTTTAGTAATGGAAATTTCGTCTAATTATCCTTTTTGATAAACGACCCTGTACTGCTACATCTAGTATGGAGAATGTTAAGTGTCTGGGATAACATTTCTTTACAGGAATTAGAGAATATTAACATAACAAGAACATCCTCAACGATCATGCCTCTTTGAAATGTGATGAATGTCTTAAGTACGGTATACGCCTCAAAGAACTTATTTTAAAAGATATTCGACAGTTTTCTGTAACCTCAAACTGTCCAATATCTTTAAAATTGAAGTGTTTGAGGCGTATATCCAATACGGACACAACCAGGCAAGTAACCAAAATTCACCACTTACTGAGGGTCCGCTCACCAGTTTCTCTTACCCGGTCACGCGGCACAGAAATATTGCGCAATCATACATAATTTGACGTCATCTCATTTTATTTCTATATATATCACATTATTATACTATATATCAATCTGTTCGTTTTATCTACAGCTTTTATATGATACTAGTCTCAAGGTCATGTTACGATTGCTATACATAATAAATATCATACATTGTTGCTGAAAAAGGTTCAGAAAATTGGCCTAAAATTCATGGTTTTTGCCATTTTTCTGTGTATTATTTCTCGTCTCCTGGAAAAATTTCAGAAATAATGCTTATATTTCCTTAAAGCTATTATCTTATACTCCATTCTAGCCAAATTTTAAAAATTTTCCAACACATGTAACTCAAAAAATGTGTAAAAACCCAAAAACTTCATATTTTCCCTTATGAAGTCTTGTCAAACAGGGAAAATCTGGTACGCCTTTTAAAATATCTATATTTAGACTAAATAAGTCATGTGACCTAAAATTTTTATTGCTCTTACACGAGGCAGGCATACTCTACAATATGCATCTTACAATTATAGACTATCTTCATAATGGTCTTCTCAACCCACCTTTCAAAACCACTCAATTTCCCCTATTTCAGCATTTCCACCCTGGACATTTGGGTTTACTTTGAAAACCGGTGAGCGGACCCTAATAATTTTCCCTATGTTAGCGTTCAATTTTGTTTTCTGATAAAATAATAGAATTTGACTTTTCGCACAAATTGATATACTACAAAGTCGTAACGCAAATACCTTCTCAGAAATTTGCCGCACAAAGGTCCCTTCGAAATCATAGAATGGAATCTTTTTCCCTTCACATTTTCAACATTGCGTAAACCGTTACTGCTCTTTTATAACATTCAAAGGATATTTACCAGAAGACTTACATATAAGATATTGGTATTTTTTTTTAATCTGTATGCCTTGTAGTATTTTGTGATATATGGTTTCTAAGAACTTTTTCAACAAAATTTCTTGTCGCGACACTGTCTTAGACTCTATTAGGGTCCGCTCACCAGTTTCTCTTACCCGGTCAAGCGGCACAGAAATATTGCGCAATCATACATAATTTGACGTCATCTCATTTTATTTCTATATATTTCACATTATAATACTATATATATATCTGTTTGTTATATCTACAACTTTTATATGATACTAGTCTCAAGGTCATGTTAAGATTGCTATACATAATAAATATCATACATTGTTGCTGAAAAAGGTTCAGAAAATTGGCCTAAAATTCATGGTTTTTGCCATTTTTCTGTGTATTGTTTCTCGTCTCCTGGAAAAATTTCAGAAATAATGCTATATTTCCTTAAAGCTATTATCTTATACTCCATTCTAGCCAAATTTTAGAAATTTCCAACACATGTAACTCAAAAAATGTGTAAAAACCCAAAAACTTCATATTTTCCCTTATGAAGTCTTGTCAAACAGGGAAAATCTGGTACGCCTTTTAAAATATTTATATTTAGACTAAATAAGTCATGTGACCTAAAATTTTTATTGCTCTTACACAAGGCAGGCATACTCTGCAATATGCATCTTACAATTATAGACTATCTTCATAATGGTCTTCTCAACCCACCTTTCAAAACCACTCAATTTCCCCTATTTCAGCATTTCCACCCTGGATATTTTGGGTTTACTCTAAAAACCAGTGAGCGGACCCTAATAATTTTCCCTATGTTAGCGTTCAATTTTGTTTTCTGATAAAATAATAGAATTTGACTTTTCGCACAAATTGATATACTACATAGTGTCATAACGCAAATACCTTCCCAGAAATATGCCGCACAAAGGTCCCTTCGAAATCATAGAATGGAATCTTTTTCCCTTCACATTTTCAACATTGCGTAAACCGTTACTGCTCTTTTATAACATTCAAAGGATATTTACCAGAAGACTTACATATAAGATATTGGTATTTTTTTAAATCTGTATGCCTTGTAGTATTTTATGATATATGGTTTCTAAGAACTTTTTCAACAAAATTTCTTGTCGCGACAATGTCTTCGACTCTATTAGGGTCCGCTCACCAGTTTCTCTTACCCGGTCAAGCGGCACAGAAATATTGCGCAATCATACATAATTTGACGTCATCTCATTTTATTTCTATATATTTCACATTATAATACTATATATATATCTGTTCGTTATATCTACAGCTTTTATATGATACTAGTCTCAAGGTCATGTTAAGATTGCTATACATAATAAATATCATACATTGTTGCTGAAAAAGGTTCAGAAAATTGGCCTAAAATTCATGGTTTTTGCCATTTTTCTGTGTATTGTTTCTCGTCTCCTGGAAAAATTTCAGAAATAATGCTTATATTTCCTTAAAGCTATTATCTTATACTCCATTCTAGCCAAATTTTAGAAATTTCCAACACATGTAACTCAAAAAAATGTGTAAAAACCCAAAAACTTCATATTTTCCCTTATGAAGTCTTGTCAAACAGGGAAAATCTGGTACGCCTTTTAAAATATCTATATTTAGACTAAATAAGTCATGTGACCTAAAATTATGTCTCCCCCCAACGGGGAGGAGACATATTGGTTTTGCCTTCGTCGTCTGTCTGTCTGTCTGTCTGTCTGTCTGTCTGTCTGTCTGTCTGTCTGTCTGTCTGTCTGTCCGTCCGTCTGTCACACATCGTGTCCGGGCTATATCTCCTGAACCATTTGCCCGATCACTTTCATATTTTAGTATGTTGTTGCTTATGACTGAAGGTTTCACATCACCTTGACCTAAGGTCATGTGACCAAGGTCAAGGTCACTTAGTGCATTTTTAATGAAATTATGCATACATTCCTGTCCGGGCTATATCTCTTGAACCGTTTGCCGGATCACTTTCATATTTTAGTATGTTGTTTCTTATGACCCGAAGGTTTTGCATCACCTTGACCCAAGGTCATGTGACCACGGTCAAGGTCACTTACTGCATATTTAAAGAAATTATGAATACATTCCTGTCCGGGCTATATCTCTTGAACCGTTTGCCGGATCACTTTCATATTTTAGTATGTTTTTGCTTATGACCCAAAGATTTCACATCACCTTGACCCAAGGTCATGTGACCAAGGTCAAGGTCACTTAGTGCATTTATAATGAAATTATGAATACATTCATGTCCAGGCTAGATCTCTTGAACTGTTTGCCGGATCACTTTCATATTTTAGTATGTTGTTGCTTATGGCCCGAAGGTTTTGCATCACCTTGACCCAAGGTCATGTGACCAAGGTCAAGGTCATGTGGTACAATTTTAATGAAATTGTACATGCATTCCTGTTCGGGCTATATCTCTTGAACCGTTTGCACGATCGCTTTATATTTTCGTATGTTGTTGCTTATGACCCGAAGGTTTCACATCACGTTGACTCAAGATCATGTGACCAAGGTCAAGGTCAATTAGTATACATGTATTTTAAATGAAATTGTATTTGTTATGTGTATTATGTCCAGGCTTAATCTTTTGAACTGTAATCGGATCATTTGATATTTTAGTATGATGGTGCTGATGACCCAAAGGTTTCACACCACCTTGATCCAGGGTCATATTACTAAGGTCAAGGTCAAATATTACATTTTTTAATGAAATTGTAAATACTATTGAGTCTGGACTATATCTGTGGAATCGTATACTGGATCGCTCTGATACTTTAGAATGCTGTTGCTCAGGATTGGAAGGTTTCTTATCATCTTGACCCAAGGTCATGTGCCCAAGGTCAAGATCATCTAGTTCTTTTTAATGAAATTGTACGTACTAATCTTGTCTGGGCTGTATCTCCTTCTTACAATTGTTTTCATATTTTAATACGTTGTTTCTCAGGACTAAATGTTTCTTATCACATTGTCCCAAGGTCACATGAATAAGGTCACTTCTTACTTTGGTAATGAAATTGTATATGCTAATTATGTCCAGGCTGAAATTGTTATGCTTATATTGTTTAGGCTTTATATTTTGAATCGTGTATCTAATCACTAATTCAGTTTTTTGTTGCGCATGATCCATACAATGTATTTTTCAGATCACCTATATCTAAGGTCATGTGACCAAAGTCAATTTCACTAAATATGAAATTTTATATGCTAATCATGTTTGGGCTTTACCTCAAACAATACAATGAATCACCTACATGTTTTAGTATGATGTTGCCCATGACTCAAAGGTATCACATCATCTTGGCCCAAGGTCAAAGTAACTTAGAAGGAGGGGGGAGACATCTGTTTTTTTTTCTGAAAGACATTTGATTTAATTTGTATTGCTCTTACACAAGGCAGGCATACTCTACAATATGCATCTTACAATTATAGACTATCTTCATAATGGTCTTCTCAACCCACCTTTCAAAACCACTCAATTTCCCCTATTTCAGCTTTTCCACCCTGGACATTTTGGGTTTACTCTAAAAACCGGTGAGCGGACCCTGAAATGATCCTCATACATTCAAGAAAAAGATGTCAGATGTAAACTGTCCGGTAGATTGTGGTAAACATGGAGCAGACCAAGTGATATATGCCAACAGAATTCGACATTTGAGAGGACAAGCACTGATATCGGTCTTATACAGGTTTGGACACAACTGTGGACAAACAAAGGGATAATTAAGTTGCAAAGGATGACAATCGAAGTCATAATGACAGTGGCAATAAAGTGGCCTCAGATCCTGCAGCCTGCTTATCTGAAAGGCTATAATACATGCATTAGTTCTGACTGACTTTATACATGTACATAGTTTACTACAGGCAATGCTTTATTATACATTTAAAAAAATTTTTGTTGTTTTTTTTTAAATTCGAGGACGAATGTCATCGGAGGCGTGGGTTGTGTAACAATTTATGAATACACATCACTTACAAAAACGCTTTATAAATAATAGAATCGTCCATATCCTTATGTTACCTTTTTGTTGATTATAAAAGACATTCCCAACAGTATATCAAGCCCGATTTTATCATTATTCATTTACTTCGCTTGGTGTGAACATCTCGACCGCAGCTTCTATCTATGTAAGCAGTATAGCTTAATGCTCTTACACGTAGTGAGCCTGAATAAGGTTAAAGACCCGAAAAGAACCGCACTTAACATAGAGTGACTGACTAGTTGGACAATCATTTGTTTGGGACACTTGACGTGTACTCATTGACGGAGTGTCTATCATTCGGTGTTATATATAGCCATCGACAGAGATACGAGGAAAGCCAAGGCTCGTGGCAGTCATCTGTCAATGTACAGTGTATAGCACTGGGAGCGGTGCGCGTCACGCGTCACTTGACGTGCAAGGTATCTTAGCTGAGCAATGTTGACAGGACGCATTTTAATATAATAAGTGTCAGCTTTTACAGAAAGCTTGCTTTCAGTAAGCTGGCTTTTAATGTTGTGAATGTTAATAAGAAAATAAATGCATTTCTGGGCTTTTCCGTTTTTTAGTTTAAATTTATTCCTATTCAAGCGACGGAAATTCCAAGGATGTCTATCATTCTAGGACGTTTCGCTACAATGACTTTTCGATGCCACTTCCTTAAGAAAATGCATTGATCCGAAATAAATGTAGCCATGTTCGATCAACTTCTGTTGATCGTCTGTCTCTTCAACGCATTTAAATCTTCTGTTACCAAAATTCTTGAAATTTCAAAAAACATGGGTCCTGAAGCATCATATCCTACCCATCCTGCTACGTCTTTCGGTACATTTTTGAACATAATGATTTTTCACTCTTTGGCCTTCTTACATTGTTGAGATTAAGGATCACTGACGAGAGTTGAGTACCCGAAACGTGCATGTCTGGTCCATGCTGCACATTTATCTATTCATAAATGATGCTATTCAATTTGAAGACGTTAACATTTATACTACTTGGTGAGAGTCGATCATTGTTGGTGGACCAGGAGTCCCCGAGGTCACATGTAGCCAAGTTCGATCAACTTCGGTTGATCGTCTGCCTCTTCAACGCATTCGAAACTTCTGTTGCCGAAATTCTTGAAAGTTCTAAAATATGGGTCCTGTAGCATGATACCCCGCCCATCCTGCTACGTCTTTCGGTACATTTTTTGGACATAATAATTTTCTCACTCTTTGGCCTTATTACATTCATTAGATTAAGGATCACTGACGAGGGTTGATTACCCGAAACGTACATGTCTAGTCGATGCTGCAGATTTCCCTATTTATGAATGATGCTATTGAATTTGAGGACGTTTCACTTTCAATTGTTAGGTCACCTAGAACAGCCGACATGATGAAAGAGTCTCATGTACAGGGTTTGAATAACCTACCAAATATTTGATTTTTTTTGCGATTGTCGACCAGTCATATTGAAAAGAGGTGTTCTTTCCGTGCAAGTAGGTCATGAATCATTACAGTATTACTGACGGTAACAATAGGGCGAAGTTGGTCACATTAAAGTTCATTTGTTGTTTCCGATCATTTAATGAACATATATTTGATTAGTTAGTTTTACAATCACTTGTATTTAGACGGACAGTCTACGGAAAAGTAATGGTATATACTGTGTGGATCAAAGGCTAACCCCGGATATATGATCTCTCGCATATACTTTCCTTACAGTAATTAGTTTACAATCGATGCATGTATCCATATCATTTCTCTCTTAATTTTTGCCAGCGAGAAAAGATTCCTTCGGAAGCCATAGGTGTAGTAAAACATGTATATTTCAAATCGATGTCAAAGTAAACAGACACTTATTCAACATTAATAATTCTTTGTGTTTTTTAATCGGTAGGAGAGGACACGTTTTCCAATTGAGCTCGGGAGCAGTACACATTACAATAAAGTAATCCAAATTGAAAAGTCGGATCACATCGAATATTTACACAATTTTATTTAAGAATGCATGTATTATCTGAAAATCTTAAGGTTGAAATGATATCGTATGATACTAGAACAGTATATATATCAAAGAGTACGTTTCATGCATATACCTTTCGCCAAAAGAAAACAAAACAAAACAAAACAAAAACAAAACATATATTTATATATATATATAATATACATGAATTAGATAGATATTATTTTCAACTTGCATTACAATCTTTTCTGTTACATCTTGTACATTCAACATGTTCAAACAACCTGGATCTGTAAAACATAAAGAATAATTTTCTACATGTACTTCTAAATACACTTTGTAATAAACAGATTAGCAGTTTTTCTAAAATGAAATATAAGACATGTTTCCGAGTATAAATCATTTTGGCACGGAGCATACGATTTGCTTAGAGAAAACATAAATATATGTATGTAGTTATCGTTGAAAATAAAGCCATGCCTGAGATTAAATTATCCTGAAAATTCTTGAAACATTTTAATGGGCTTGCTTAATTGAAAATGGATATCAAATTCAACTGAATTTTCTTAATTTCTTCTGTGTTTTTTCTTTTTTTTTATACAAATATTGAAAAATATGTTGTTTTTACATGTAATAATACGCCAATATCTATGATAAAAACGACTGACATTCTGGAAGATGATCGCTAATTAATACTTATATGTTACTTTTTGTCATTTTGTACTGTTTATTCTTATATATGAGTATGCTTATAATCTATTGATATAATAAAGAAATCCTTACGTTCGTAAGCTGAATCTGACAAAAATGCTGCATTTGGACAACTGCCTAGACTGGGTTCACAAAAAACGAAATCAATTTTCTTTTGTTGGCTGACGTATATGGGACAGGAACCTGTTAATAGGAAATATAATGTTCAAGAGGAAAAATTACTTACCATCATGCATGTTCTCTGTAACAACAACAACAACAACAACAACAACAACAACAACAACAACAACAACAACAACAACAACAACAACAACAACAACAACAACAACAACAACAACAACAACAACAACACATTCATTTCAGTCTAATAATCTTAGATATTTCATTACTCCCGATGGTATGCCGTTTGCCTAGTCTCTTTTTGTTTCTATCGTAATTTGAATTATATTCAGCTCTCATATATGCCAAAGCTATTTTAGGACCAGGTTTTTTTGGAATAAATAAGGCATTGGTGAAAATTAAACAGTCATTGTGCAGGGATAAGGTCTATAGTAATTAATAGTGTTATAAAAGCAATATTGACCGAGACCGAAGGCCGAGGTTGATATTGGTTTTATCACTCCCTGAATCATCATATAGACAGACTCAGCTGTTCTATAACTGTTCAATGATATACAAGAAACTGCTGAATATGTTTTTACTTTTGTAGTACTCCATATTTGTACTAATATTTTCCTATTAAACATTTTGTATCTTAACACAGATTTTATTTGGATATGCTACTGAATCGACCTTACAGGAAATTTGGAGCCGCGCACTCTCTGTAATGTAAATGTAAAAATCTTACTTCAAAAAGTTAAAGAGGGCGCTAGTGAAATTATTTTTGGTGGCTCCGCTGAAAGCATCACTGATGAGAATTTAATATTCGAAACACGTGTCTGGTGCATGGAAATTGGTTTGGAATTTTCTTCAAGAAGGTAGAGAGTTGGAACACTTCGACATTATTAGAGGTTTTACCATTGGCTTTTTTTTTAAGGTTTTTATCTTAAAATACCGCTAAATATCAGTTAGTCGTACTGCAGCAACACTATTCGTGCTGTCAACTACCATTTAGCTGAAATATACAAAACTGTAATAAACAGTTTTCTCAATGACATCACAACTACCTTTGTTAGATTGCCACCATTAATACAGTCAGTGAAGTTCGGACATCTTTACCGAATTTCATTGCTGTTTCTTTGAGAATACCTTTCGTTTGAGGTTTTCTCGTCAAAGTCACGGAGAGAACACGCTATGTACGCCGTCTTCCAGTACCATTGACTTCTTGGTAATATCTAGAATTCTACTCTTAAAACCGACCGTTGACATTATGCCACAGGTAAGTATAAGTAGGAAACACTGTGAACACTGCATGTGCAAAATACAGAGGAGACAAGAACAGTTTGTGCTTTTATCATTTACATGTACAAAAAGTTCTTTACTTGATATGGCTTTATCATATGTTCTATCAGATCCTTATCTACAGTTGAGCCGTTAAGCTCTGTTCTATCCAGTGGTTAGATTGGCAATATAAAATGAATAATAAAACAAATGCAAAATAATTACCATATGACGCTCATATGCATGGCATTGATGCTACAAACTGCCATAATAATTTTACATTGTTTCAGAAGTGTTCATCTTAAACATTATTGAATCAAGCTTCTTGTTTGAGTTTCTCTCATATAGTTGAAGTTTCCTTCACTTTGTCTGGTATAAAATAACTTAAGCTTTAGAACTTTGTCGGAGCGACTCCTCGACCTGCCCACTCACGTCGACTCGTTCCGACCATAATAAGACTCATCCAGATAGAGCCCCAATTCATCCAGGTTGAGGAAAGTCGGTGAGCTAAGTCGGGACAATGTGACTTCGGCTTTAAAGCCCAACTCACACTTTAACATAATTGACTCCCCGACTCTCCCAGACTTGAAATTTTGCAAAAGTCAGCTAGGGAGGTCGACGTTGAAATGTTCTAGATTTATCACCCCGGCGACACTGCTCCTATAGCATTGACCAACGACGACTTCATGCCGACTGACCACCGACTTGTCCCGATTAGCCCCATCTTGTGCAGACGTAGCCTTGGTTAATAACGATTTTATAAAAACAAATGGTTTTAGTTGGATCCATCTCGGGGATAAGTCAAGGCAACCTGTAAAAGTACGACTTTAAATGGGCAAGTCGCGGAAAAGTATTGAAAGAAGTAGGTGTAAACCGCGGTTAATCGGAGTTAAGTCCGGGTTACAATATACTCGTAGTAATTTCAGGAGGTTCGTTTGATTCAAATTAAGCTACGATTTATACCGATTTAGACCAGATTTACCCCAACCTCCCTCCGATTAAACTCCGACTAAAAAAATTTGGGTCTTGACCCCGACAAAGTAGTAAATGTTAAACGTCTTCAAATGCAACACTTTGTCGGGATGTCCTCCCGACCTATCCCGACCCACCATGACGTACAAATATCCAATAAGGCTAATTTTGAAAATCGTGCCGGAAAATTCATCCGCTAAGGTTTGACAAATGGCTCAAGATATTCGTCGGCTAGTAACGGGAGTTGTTATCGATATAAAGCAGAAATTACTAAGTTGATCTCCTTGGTTTATATATTAAAGTCTTTTGTGTTTCATGTCGTATATCTGTTTTGCGTCTCTTGCTGTGCCTGTGTGCAATGCAAGAGAAACATTTGAACTAATAGCTTGGTTCTATAACTACCCCCATCGGATTTTCTGGGGAATCAGTTCTAAAATTTCAAAGTAAATAAGAAATTCATAATTATTCATAATAATTTATAATAATTCATTGTTATTGTCCCGACAGCGGATGGTTTCCTGCATATTCTTACCTGTTGCAGTACGTATAAGAAACGAAAATATCGAGTAGCACCGATATAACAATAGATTATTCATAGACACTATCCCATCAGGAGCAACCAACCAGAAGAAAGAAGCGTAGAATTTTCCGTTACAAGACAAAAACTCTCTACTTCGACACGCATTTATGCATTCAATATCAAAGTAATGTAGAGGACGTGCCTCAAAATTCACTACTTTGAGGAATTTGATGTTTCATCTGTATATTATGAAGCCTGTCAAAATATGAGAAATTCAACTTACTTTTTTGCTCAGTATATAAAGGGAACATTGTTAAGAATCGTGAACTTAAAATTACATGGTTGTTTTTGTACAACTTACTTAATGTCTAAATTCTTTTCAATTAGCTCATTGAACCATATGAACCATACGGGATCATTGACCACGTTGGATACTCTTTTTTTCTCATCATCTACATGTTTCCATACATAATTTAAATCATGTCATTTCTGAATAAAGGAATTTCAACGATTTTATGATAACCATATGAAAATATATTATTCATGTCACTTAATCATTTTATCATGTTTATGAAGGAAAATTAATAGGTCCGTGATGAAAATCAAAATTTATGCTTATTTGAAAAATGGGTAAAAAATGCCGGAAATTTGTTGCTAAAAATAGCACTTTTGTAAATTTTACTTTTTATCGTTTATATACAATAAAACAGGTAAGAAACTTTGTATAAATGTAGAAGTTGATAAAGTGCTACCTTAGGTACCAACTTCACTGATAATTAAAATTTTTTCTAGATTTAACACAAAAATAACGAAAATCATCCAAGTTAAGGTAAAATTTCAGAGATATCGAATTTTTAACGATTTTTCCAAACACACAGTAAAACGTGCTCCTAGGGAAGACTTTTTAAAATATTGAAGAAAAAGTATATGTCCGTGTTCAAATAAGAGAGAACAGACGCTCACAAAAAGTGCCATTTTGTGGTTTTCTTTAAAAAAGTGTCAGTGCTGAAAATTTGCCTTATTTTGGGTGGAATTTAAACAATCTATAAATTGTCGGTATTCATAAGCCATACCTTTTAAAAAAGCTTAAATCAATAATATTTCATACGTAAAACAAAATTCAAGTCAAGCTTAATGAGTGCTAAAACAGGAGATGCGCAAGAATAGTTCAAAATCGTGACCAATGACGCACCTTAACAAAGATGATTAGAAATAAGAAATCTGAAAAACCTGGCCATATCGTTTTTCTGTCCAAACATGATTGATAGGCGTTTCCGTCCTTGTCTGGTAGACAGTGGTAGTACTTGCTGCCGATACAGTTGTATGTTTCTGCTTGATCCTTCCACAATTGCACTGTTGTTGGACAAAGATAAGAATTTTGACCACTCTGAAACATTATTCTCCAATCGCTTTCCTACTTTCGATTCGAGCCGGTTTTCCCGAGTGTGAAAAATGAGACTCTAGAATTATGAATCATTGCTATTTATCTTATGTACAATAGGGCTTTTTCCATGCCTGGTAAGATACTATAAACTACATATTTTCTGAAAGGTTATTATGTCTACTGCTTAGAAATATATAGTTTATAGTACCTTACCAGGCATAAAATTTACCATACTTTACAATGGAGATGATTAAAATGTTATGTAAAATGACTCTATTGTACAACGGATACCTTAAAATTTATACATAAGGGGAGAATGAAGCCATTGAGTGTGTATATACATGTACCTTGAACTTGTACATAAAGAAATGAAATGTACCGAAGAAAGGAGGGGCTCACCCATCAGATCCACAGCAAAGCACCAAAACTGAGTTGACAAGCACGGAAAGAGACGTAAAAAAGAAAAGGGATACCCAATACGACATAGAAACATTAAACATAAAAGACAACATATAACCATAATAAACGAAAATGGCGAGATCACCGATTTACATGCGAAAAACCCTTCCACTTTTCCAGCATTCCAAAGGTCTCTACGAATGCTTAATCTTAATGTAAATTACACCAACCGAAAGCACAATATGATAAGAAAAACAAAAAAAGTAAAACGCAGGGACCCAAACGAATCGCAGATGAATATGAAAATAGAAACAAAAGGAATACAGAATACAGTTCTTACTCTGCATTTGTAGCGAGCTCATGAATGTTATAACCCAAGGAATCCGACCGAAATTCAAAGATGACATTCAAGAAGTGGGGTCCCTTTTTATCCAAAATGTTTCAACTCGAAATGCCATGGAGTCCCGTCTTCACTGTGAATCAGGGTGTGCTGTAAATTTGTCAAGTGTCAGTGTCCGTATGGGGACAGTAGGATAATATCCTCGGTATAAAAAGGCGTTTTATGATTGGGACGCATTTTCGATAATATTCCCTGGTAATTTGTGAATTTCTACTATGAAAATCCCAAATATTAAACACCCACTGACCAGGGGGGGGGGGGGGGGGGATTAGAGTGAAGCGCCTCGTCGTACTCAAAATGTAACAAAAAAGCATAAATTAACAAGAAATAGACCAGACCAATACCTGCGAAGCATACTCACCGACAGTAGACAGTGCGCTCTGGCATTTGAGAAAGGAGAATTCTCACTCAGCCCTCGAGTCTCTACATTCTATCTGTAGCAAGTCGCAATCAAATGTCTGTTCAACACGTCAAAGGCAGCGCCATTCTTCTCTCTGACTTTTCAAGTCGTAATGCTAACGAATGTGAAGGATGAATCATGTCAGATTTATTCCTTTGTACGCCAAACCGAAGAATTCGTCGTTCGCAGCACCTCTATTTCTGTTGATGATATCTAAGGGATATGATGCTGTATATAATCTGTCTTCTCTCCAATTTCACACAGTTGTCAACAGATACTTCTACTCACTCGACTTAAAACATGACGTTAAGTCTGTCTCAGTGTCGTGTGTACATTGTGTCGCTCTGCGTAATACCCCAAAGACTGTTGTATCCCAGTCTACTTCCGATGTTCCAGAAGCAGTTGGTGTAACTTTTGCGGCTGATGTCCTACGTAGGCAGAGACAAATGATATTTGTTCTTCGAGAGTGCTCTACTTCATACACAGTGGTTACACTCATTAATGACGAAAATAGAGATACTCTTTTGGATGCGCTTCTTAAGCTGCGCATTGAAATTCGCCCTTTCGATGGCCCACATGCCGTAATCTGCACAGATCCAGTACCCAGGATCCATTCTCTCGTGAATTATTAACTTTTGAGAAAGCACCGTATCGCAGTGGAAGTGGGTCGCATTAAAAATAAGAACAAAAATCATGTCGCCGAAAGGGCCATCCAGGAGCTTAAGGACCAACTAATCCGCATGGATCCGCTGTCACAAAATGTAACTCCTGTTACTTTGAGCATTGCTGTGTTTGCTTTAAATTCAAAGATTAGGAACCGAGGTCTTTCAGCAAGGGAAATGCTGACTCACAGGGATCAATTTACAAACAAACAACTTCCGATTTCGGATCGCACATTTACTGAACTGTATAACCACACGAAAACCGCACAACGAACCATCCGTACATTGAACGCTCTAAAGCACCGAACCATTTTATGACCGATTCTTCCTGCATTGATCTTGGCGATCTTGCATACATATTTGTATAGCGACCGAAACAAATCTCAAGCGCGTGATCGTTACCTGGTTGCCTTATTTATTAAAGTTGAGCTCATATTCCTCCAAAGGCTATAAAGAGAGGAAAGACATTGCGCATTAATGTTTTATTATGTCATGTTGTGGTATCACGGTCCGTCGATGCACAATTTTGTGCCCTATTGTGAGTGCTGTTGATATTATAGTCAGGATCTTCTTTAACTCATTTGAGTCACACTTGTGCCCTTTGCCGAGTGGAGCTCGTAAACAAGTTCCCCGCGAGGGATTTGACAGAAAGTGTTTTGAATAATTTTCCCTGACATGCTCGCCATTACACTTTCTGTATAGACATAACCTCAGATAGTGCATGTATTTTATATATTGTTTTCATTTTCCTGCATGAATATTGACGGCGGGTGCGGCTAGTCAACAGGGGATGCTTAATCCTCCCGGGCACCTGGTCCCACCCCTTGTTTGGTAGGGTTCTGTCGATGCTCACTTTTGTGCTCTTTTGTGAGTACTTTTGAGATTATCATCAGGATCTTCTTGAACTCATTTGAATAACACTTATGCCCTTTACTGTGTGGAGCTCGTAAAAAAGTGTCTCGCGAGGTGTTTGACAGTAAGTGTTTTGAAGAATTTTCCCTGACATGGTCACCAAATCACTTTCTATATAGAAATAACCTCAAACAGTGCATGTATCTTATATATTGTTTTCATTTTCGTGCATGAATATCAACGGCGGGTGCGGCTATCCAACAGGGGATGCTTACTTCTCCCGGGCACCTGGCCTACCCCTATTTTGCTAGGGGTCCGTCGATGTTCAATTTTGCGCTCTTATCTATTGTGAGTTGTGTGTAGATTATCGTCAGGTCTTCTTTAACTCATTAACGTTCGGTTCTATCTTTACATAAGTATCGCTTTTATTATACACACCCAGACAAAAGTTAAGCAACACCACAATATTTCGGAATCCTTATACTTTAAACGATAGCAATGAAAAGATTTCGTAAAATATATCAAATACCAATTCTTCTGTAGATGACTTTACACCTTTTGCTAACATATAGCACTAAAATGATATCAAAATTGAAACATTTGGCTTGGATAAAGCATCAAATGAAAAGAAGGTATTTTTGAGGGAAAATAATGCAGAATAAAGTTTAAAGAGAGGTATTGAAAAAATAAGGTAACAGGTATTTGAAAAAGAGATAAACCAAATTGGCTCAATATTCACAAATCTAATACGGTTTTCTGTCAAGAAATTAGTATTATATTCTTTCAGTCGACTTCCGGTTGAGGTTTATCCCAACTACCCTCTTTCAATCGCAATTTTCAATAAATTTCCTATAATTCCTGTTAAAGACATTTGTTGCTCATATTTGCTCTATATTCCACATTCAACGATGTTAATGATGACTTTTTTTGAAAATAATATTTTTCACACTTTTTGGCCATATTACATTGTTTAGATTTAGGATCACTGACGAGGGTTAAATTCCCGAAACGTGCATGTCTGGTCCATGCTGTAAATTTATCTGCTCTTAAATGATGCTATCGAATTTAAAGACGTTTAACATTTCAGCCAAATTATTCCGCAATTTGGTCGAACGGGATGCGCATCCGGTTTTTAATTTTGATATAAAAAGAGAAACTTTACGATTCGATGGATTCATCTCTTAACTGGAAGTGACATTTTGGCAGATGGTTGTCCTACATGAAGATTGATATTGGTCGAACTAGGGTTGAGTAAAACATTCCAGAAAATAGTGGTCACAGAGGTGTTATCTTAAAGAAAATACAGAAGAAGCACCATAAAGATATCGTTGTCAAACTTTATTTCTTTGATAAAAACGACAGTTATAAAAATTCAACCCCAAAATATCTTATTCATGGTCGTAATGTTTGTGTGATAAAAAGAATAAGTACTTCCGGTACGTAGGCACCTAACTTCACTTCCGGTATCATGAACGCGATTTTCGACACGATATTTTTTCAAAGACATTTACTTTCAATTCTAAAGGGATAATATACATTATCTCAGCATTTTTAATACATATTCAGTTTTGAATTCAATCATATTAACAATTTGATTCATTGCAACCATACTGAACAGCGAATTCTACAAGATAAATCAATTCCTTGAACTTAATGTCTAACTTGAATTGTTTAAAATCATACCAGTCCTCATTTCGATCCCGATTTAAGATAAGTTGCATAATACAATTTTGTTAAATAAAGTAATATTGTCTTCGTCAAAGGTCAGATTTATATCATGATACATAATTTTCCAATATTTTTTTAATCGAACAAGCATTTTGCATTAAAACAATTTCGCTGTTGCTTAACTTTTGTCTGTGTGTATATAAACGACTCAATTTGTATCAAATGATATTTTGGCTTGGTTCTCATTTCACGCGTTACCGAGAAGCCATACCACATTGTAAGGCTACCTTTTTTTGAGTCCAATGCATGAACGAATTAAAAAATCTTATTCGATTGAAACAAGAAATATTGGAACTTGATTTCAACCGTGGATGACGACTACACATGTACGTCAGTTTATCAGAAACTTAACAAAATCGAAAACTGGAAGAACATAGTTTATCTTTGATTACAAAATGAAGTTTTTCTTAGATACCTAGCTTACACAAAATTTCATTGAACGTGCCATATAAAACATATACGAATAAGTGGGTACTTTCTCTCTCTTTTTTTTTGCTCAGTATATGTAACGTACATACATCTCTCACGCACCATTCAAAGGCATACAAAATAATAAATATATTTTAAGTAAAGTTTTATTTCATAATCAGTAATTTTTACATTAACAATCTTGATGCAATAAACCCATCGGAGCATTTTTGATATATATAACGTACATACACAGCAGAAATTCAAGAATAGGGTTCATAAGAATTCATATGACAAATATTTACAGTCGTACTATAAAAATTTATCTGTTAATGCATCGAAACTCGGAACATAGAACTGTAAAAATATATTTTGACTACGTGTAGTCAACGGCCTAAAAATTGTCGACGAGATACATTGATGTATTTAGATAGGAAAATGCCATTCTTGTATGGCTCCTCAAATTTAAGTAGAAGTTGGATAAAGCGAACATCAAGGATCCTTGAAAATTACCTAGCAAACACATACAAGAACAATAATGACAATGCAGATACTCCAACACAGAATGTTAAGAACGAAGAGGAAGAATTTTCCTTCCTGTAAACTAAGAGTGTTAAACGTCTAAAGTTCAATAGCATAACTTAAGAACATACAAATTTATAACATGGACATGACATACACGTTTCGGGCACCTAACCCTCGTCAAGTCAGTGATCCTCAATCTAAACAATTTTATACGGCCAAAGAGTGTGAAAAACATTATGTCCAAAAATGTACCGAAAAACGTAGCAGGATGGGTGGAATATGATGTTACTGGACCCAAGTTTTAGAAATTTCAAGAATTGTTGATAACAGAAATTTTCGAATGCACTGAAGACCGACTTATCAATAACATTTATCTGGTCATTTTGGAATGCCTTTTTTCGTCCATGCTACAAATTTATCTGTTTTTAAATGATGCTTTTGAATTTTAAGACGTTAAACATTTAGATAATGACTGCATAATGAGAGTTTTTATATATATGAATAGGCAAATACATTTCGATTAGTTTAGTTTCATAGAATACCTGATTAAAGATGATTTTCACAAAGGAAAGTGATCTCCATGAGGGTAGATAAGGCATTTTCTTTAATGCTATTGTTACATCGGTTCACAAAAATTAAATTGAAATACCATCAATTAAAGATAAACATCATTGAATTACAATTTATTTTATATTTATACTAATCAAAATTTCTAACCGAACACATGAGTTAACATATTCACACCATGTAAGGTGTCCTAACGACGAGTGATTTTTTGTGTTAATTGTCCTGGATTTTTCGTGTTCGTCCTGGATTATTTGTGTTCGTTTCGAGCGAAATCGACAAAATTTCCTACTTTTTAGACAATTAACGGACAAGCAAAGCATCGTGAGATACGTATCTGTGCATTACACATTGTAAATGCGTTATAGGACTGAATCAATGCTTAGAGTTGTCTGCTTTTCATTAAATTAAGAGATTTCTACTTTTTTTTAAATAAAAATTCATGCTCTCGTCGTTTTAACTAGGTTCAAATATTTTAACATGAATATCTTGTGCCAGTTCAACAGTGCTAACCATATTTTTCTCGAGCAATAAAACGGCAATAAAAAACAGAAAAGCAAAATTTAAATAAAAATTAGATGTCCTGACCTTGTGTTTTGATCTGGATTTTTTGTGTTTGCTGTCCTGGTTTTTGTATTTTTCTTCAACAATCTAATAGAGTTTAACTAATTTGTATGGGATTTTGTCATGACAGTAGCTCCACTTTCATATGAAGCCTTATTTTGAAACTCATATTTGTTACAAAAATCACTGTATAGTTTTGATTTCTGTATTCAGATGAAAAATGTCCTTATTTGAAAGGCTTCCTTTTTTGATATTATTGATCATGAATGTATAGTCTACTAAGTGACTAACATGTCAACGTTACCTCAGGTTTTCTAGTCATATGTTTTAGACTAAAAGATACCAATATGTATCAGGTTAATAGTGGGTCGTGCTCACACATTCCTAATAAACACACCATTTTTTGTATGACTGTCCGAACTTGCCAGGAGCGTAGCCAGAGCAGTTACAAAGAAATTCTTAGAACAGGGTGGACAGAGAACAAATGCTTTGTGCCTTTTTAAATGTATGAAAAGAGATACTGACATGTATTTGAATGTATAAAAATAATAATACATAGGATGAAAATATATCTAATTGATCTCTAAGTATATCGACCCGGAAATTACATAGAGCATAGCGAACAAATCAATCTTCAACATTCTTGACATTTGCCATAACGATAATGTTTTGTTGAAATTCAAAGAAAAATTTAGAAGGTCTTTCCACTTTATATTACAAACTAATTATTGATAGTCGTCCGTTCGATCAAATAATCATGTAAAGATGACGAGGGGGCGAAACTAACCTCCCGCGATGGGGGTTTCGACAGGCTTGCGAGTTTTATTTTACATTTAATTACGTTTTCATTATTATTCTTTTTTTATAACGTTGATAAATTGGCCCGACATCAAAATTTATTCCATTCAATTCCGACTTTGCTTACAGTGAACTCCCACTTTGGTTGCGAATTTAGAGGAGAAGGACATTGGGGCCGCCCAATCACAGTATTATATATTTGATTACATGCATGCTACTTTGCTCTGCTTGAATGGATCACAAGCGAATCTAGAGGGGTCGTGTGGGTCTCTATTCCCACCTGCGGCTGTCAATTTTTTCTTCAAATTTAAATGTTCTGAATTTGCTATGGAAATCCTAAATGATTACGAATTGATCTGTCAGTACATGTATTCGTTAGCTGGCTGTTGCTCTCCGGTTTTCAAGACTTATAATACGCATGGACTTTGAATTTTATGTTTGAGACTCAAAATACATTGATAGAGGATATAGATAGTAATTGTCTTTCATTTTCATTCTAACTCTGAAAAAAGGTCGCCAATCGTCTTTCAATCGTTCTAGAAGTTAGTTAAAAGTAATTAATCAATGAACCCAGGGGGAGGAATTAGTCTAGAATAACTTCTATTTTCGCTTGTCAGTTTTCCGTAAAAATTTTCTTTGAAACTGGACTTTGCCCTCCCCCGCACCTTTCTGAAATCCTACATCTACAACTGTGTGTCATAATGTAATATTAGATGTAATTTTTCTATCTTGTTATTTGCATGCAAAGGTAAACCTCTGATGGAAATACATGTAGTAAAAATGGAAACATTTAATTTGACCAGCAAATAAAAAAACGAAACAAAACAAAACAAACAAACAAAAGCGAAACAAACAACAAAAAATTAATAAAAAGGATGTATGACCATTCGTTCATCATTCTTTACAAAATGCTCCTATATAAGCCCTTGAAGATATAGGATATACATTCCACCGAACAATAAGAAAGGGGTGAATGATCCCCACCCTCTCCTTTTGTGCGAAATGTTTGATAATCTGAAAGAGCGGGGGTGGGTGGGGTTAGCAAGGCGCACGCAAGTACCAGTTGCTTCCAGATCGATTTAATCAGAAAACAGACTAAAACAAAGTGTTCAAAGGGTCATTTTAACGTAGAAAACTGCTCTGTAAATGTGTAAAATGCATTAGACCCCAGGGCTTTGCCCCTTGGCCTGGATCCCCACAAGGGCTTCTCCCTGGACCCAATTTGGACCTCAAAGCGATCCCCACATCTCATGACTGAAAGTGCTTCCACTTGAAAAGCACTCTTGCTAAGCACCTGCCTTTGGAACGATATGTAAAACCAACCAACATGTCAACGTAGAAAAGAAAAAATAAAAGCATGACTGTGTTTGTGAAACACGAATGCCCCGTCGGCATCTTTGTCAGTAAAAATTGTAAAATGGTCAAACTCCAAGATAAAGGACACAAGGTCAAAAATTTTGGTATCCATGGAAGGGTCTTGTCACAAGGAATACACATGTAAAATATCAATGCTCTATTCCTTACTATTCAAGAGTTATGACCAAGATTAAGTTTTTTAAAAGTAGGTCAAACTCCAAGGTCAAGGTCACAAGGTAAAACATTTTGGTATCCATGGAAACGTCTTGTCACAAGGAATACACATGTGTAATATCAAAGTCATATCCCTCACCATTCAAAAGTTATGACCAACGTGTAAAGGTTAAAGTTTTTGCGGTGACAAGATAACGAGGTTAAAAGGTTAAGGTGACAAGGTTTAAGTTTTTGCGGACAAGCAGATAGACAAACGGACAGGACAAAAACTATATGCCCCCGAATTTTCGATTACGGCGGCATTAAAAAGGAAAACAAAAAGATTGAATGTATACGAAAAAAAACTTTTTCTTCGTTTATACTAAGGCATAGGTCATTCTTATAAAAGTTAAGAGCTATATGAGCCGATAATATTTAAATATTCACTCGCTTTTCAAACTTATTGAAAATTAATCTAAAATGAAAAACTAAAAAATCCAGGACATCACACAGAAAATCCAGGACTAGGTACACAAAAAAGTCAGGGCATACTCAACTCTTCTAAATCTAGTGATATTCGCATATTTTTAATTATGGTCCCTAACAGATTATTCAAACATTACAAATACACAAAAACAAACTGAAATAATGTCAAATTGAGGATTTTATGGAGTTTGAAATAATTTTATGACACAAAAAATCCAGGACGGACACAAAAAATCCTCGTCAGGACACCTTACATGGTGTGATACTCTATTGTATTAGCATTAGATTGAAAGAAACTTTTGCTTACCATACTGAATTCTTTACAGATCTTGTGCTTTTGCTTTCAAAAATTTATCTTTTCTTTATTAATTTGTAATTCTCGATAATTGAAGTCATCGATATGACAAAAACAGTGGCATAACAGGCACTTCCGATAGCAATAAATTCCCGCTGAATTTGTGAATCAATATAAACTTTTGTTTAATGTTAAGGCTTTTTATAGTTGTTTAAATAAAATTAAAGCACTAAAGGTACTGAGTGCGAATAGCCAGAATAATATCACTTATTATGTATGACAAAATATTGTGTTTTCAAAGTTATATTTGTTCCTGAACACCTTCGTTGGCAGATTATGGACGGATAAAGGCAGAACTAAAATGCAAATGCATAATGTTGTTGTAATGAATTGAAAGATGATGTCTGACAGTGAACATAAAAATTAAATAACATCACATTAAATCTACCCCTCCCCCCTAAAAATACATCAATCCAATACGGCTATCGATTTGATCCCCACTCTCTCTTTAACCTTTCATGTTCAATGTTAGGTGTGTGCTTAGAATTTGAAGGAAAACTCACTTCTTTTTTATTATATAAAAACATGATACATCCTTAACGGGAATGTTTTGATCTTTTATTTTTCATAATTGTTAATATCATATTTCATGATGGAAGTTCCTAATTTTTCCGTCGTGTACAGATTTTATTTTGTGAAGCGGGGCAAAATAAGCCTACTTGAAGATAGTTTTACGTTTCAATGATTCAACTTAATATCTTTATCGATAGCACCGTTTCATTTATATACATGTATTGTCCACTAAAACAGATAATGACCTGGTAATGGAAAGGGGCTTCCAACACACAGCCTGTGTTTATCTCAGTACATACAGATGCAATTTTTCATTAGATCATGCATGTACATAACAAGACAGCTCGATTCATATAGATATAATTCATTGATTCAGACAGTTATCAGACTTTATACCAATCATGACGCTGATGCAGTCCCAAGGTACATGAAAACAGAGTAACATCGTTTATACATACTCAGTAGACGGGGCTCCCATGAGTGAAGAAATCAGGCAATCACTATGTGCTATTCGCACAAAAAAAAAAGAATATGAAATATTTTTTTTTACATTGTTCATTTTCAAAAATCGAAAGTAAATTGATATTACACATTGACGAGAATATCCTATGGCGTCAAAGAGAGACTCGGGATCTTTCTGCAAGCGCGTTTTGTTTTGTTTATGCGCTGTATAAAACACATTTTATCTGTTTTCCTATTTGGAGGGCGCATCTTTGTGTTTCTAAAATAAGAAGCATATTTTATTCAGTCGGTATTTTGTTCTCTTTACGAGAATTATTCATTTTTGTCAAATTCATCACGCTCCAGTAACGTTACCTCATATTAAACCTAAATTCTGAAAAATAAAGTGAATGTATTAAATAAATCTGTTATACACTTTTCACTTATGAAAAATTATTCTTCATAAAATTATGAAAATGTAAAAAGTAATCGGTTAGAAATTTTTAATATGATTTAAATTCATCATTTTGAAATATAATGCTGGGATTACAAAGAAAAACTTAAGCAAATACGAAATATTTCACATCTATTGATCAACAGTTAAGATTTTATATAAAGAAATAAACTCACATAAGCCTATTAGTCGAATGTGTTCTATCTATCAGCTCATACATTGATTTTAGTTATACATGATGAGGTTTTCGGTTGGGAGATTTAGAAGCACACAATGTTGTAATCATACATCCGTTTTTAATACTTTGAGAAAGCATATCTTGTAATCAGATAAAGAATATATCTCTAAGCAGATACGCAGATGCGACTGATATTATTCTTTTTGCTGTTTTATAGTAGTCATAATAAACATAAAAGAAGTACCTAACAGTTATTCAGTCTCAAAGTCGAGAAGGCAAGGCAAAATCCCCATCGGAACGGAATAAACAACATTCCAACAACTTTGCTACAAAGTGAGACCAGGTGCCCGGAGAGAATAAGGTATGTGTAAATGTTATGTCATAGGACATAAGGACCAATTCTGCATAAGAAAAAAATCTCACTCTCTCCATATACATTCGGATACTCAAATAGTCATTATAGTTGAATTTACATATAATTATGTAAAAATATTGTGAACAGTAGTAATGATAATGTAAGGTGTGTTCGAGATTTTTTTAGGGGGCGTGCAATCACCAAAAGAGGGAAATCTTCGAGTACTTTGATGAATACTGGTGACGGAAAATTAGAAGATTTGACTTTAAGCTGATTCAATCAAATTGCAGTATCCTATGCACTTTATCTTCCCGACTTGATGTATCACAGACTGAGTTGTTTCTTTCCAAACAGTGCTATATGCATTAACATAAATGAAGGATAAAATCTGTCATCAGTTCAACTTTGTCTCCAGTTGTTTCCTTGAATAAAAAAGATTCATAAGATAGTTAAGTTATTAATAAATATGTTGTCACAAACAAATAGAAGTATCATGAAATAAAATAGTCAATGCAATCTCTGTTATCTTGGTTATAAGTATTATGCTTATGAATTAAAATACAAATTAGCAGGCTGTTGGATTGTATGCCAACAACTATTAAAATTACACCTAAAAGCCTTAGTTAACTATTTTAAACTTGGGACATTTTTAACATTTACGGATTACATGCAATTTCATTCAGTTTGTCAATTGATTTATATTTTGGTATGATTCATTATTCGTTGACCTTTCATTGTAAATGTTATTTCACGTGGCGTTGCACTCTGTTGTTTGCTGATCCGTGAATGAAATGTTAAATGTCTTCAAATTCAATAGCATCATTTAAGAATAGATAAATTTGCAGCATAGACCAGACTTGCACGTTTCGGGTATTTAACCCTCGTCAGTGATCCTCAATAAAAAGATAGCAACGCCAACGCTGCAAAATACGCCTGTCAGGATATTAATTTCTCATAAATAATTTTGTGAATGCAATTATGTCAGTTTAAGTCTCAAGATGACTTGATCTTTAAACATAATTTTCGTCATCATTTCCCACCAATCCTGCTACGTCTTTCGGATTACTTTTGGACTTAGAACTTTCACAATTTTTGGCCATATTACATCGTTTAGATTGAGGATCACTGATGAGGGTTTAATACCCGAAACATGCATGTCTGGTCCATGCTGAAATTTTATCTGTCATTAAATGATGCTATTGAATTTGAAGACGTTTAACACTTCAAAGGCTGCAAAAATGTACGTGAAACTGTTAATTGTTGAAAATGTCAATGTTCAAGTGCCATAACTCTGCTAAAAATGGGTCAATATTTCTGACTCTTGAACTGGATCTGTAACTATTCATTATAAAGGCAGATATCAAGTTTCAATCAATAGCTGCAAAGGCTGCGACAAAAAGTATGGGAAACTGTAAAATTGTTGAAAATTTCTATGTCCAAGGGCCACAACTCTGCTAAAAATAGGTCAACTTTTCCAATTCAATTCAATTCAATTTCTTTATTCTCACAATTGCAAAATTACAACATGGAGAAAATGCGATCATATAGACAATATTAATTGATTAATGCGTGAAAGCTTATAATAATTAGGATAAATTTGACAATAATTGTGGAAAAAGAGATACATCATCAACCAGGAGGACATACAATATAATTGTTATGCCTTATAGATATACATGATTTGTTAAGAGTTGTTCCGAAAGTCGAACTGGATCTGTAACTATTGATTATGAAGGCACATATAAAGTTTCAATTCAATAGCTGTAAAGGATGCGAGAAAAGTACGGAAAACTGTAAAATTGTTGAAAATTTCTATGTTCAAGTTTTTTAACTCTGCTAAAAATAGGTCAATTTGCCGAAATTTGAACCGGATCTTATGCCGCTTGATATCAAGTCATGTGTCAAGTTTGAATCAAATATCTTCAAAGGCTTCAGAAAAAGTCCGGCAAACATGCCCTGGAACGGGGACACTGACGGTCAGACGGACGCACGGACAGTGCCATAACATAATACGTCCCGTCTGTAGACGGGCGTATAAAAATGAAATATGACCAAAGAACGTAGAAAACTTATCTAATGAATCATCTCCAGCGCAAGTGCAGAAGGCATTGTAGAGTGCATTGTGGTGGCGCTGTAAAACGCGTCGTGCAATTTCTTCCCATGTATCGCATGAATTATGTAAGAATTACAGATTTCATGCAGAAGAAGACCCGGTTGCAGAACCAGCAGCAAAACACCAAAACACCCGAAAACAGAGAGAATACGAGCACAGGAAGAGACTAAGAATTAGAAATACAACATAGAAACATTAAACACAAAAAACTACACATTTATATAAACGAACGATACCAATGGGTAAGTAATGCCGACTTGGGACGGCCATCTTTCCACAAGCAACAGACAATGTCGTTATTCAGATAACGTGCGCACAACCTTCCAATTTTTCCGGTTACCAAAATGTCTCGAAGAACGCTTAATTGTAGTGTAGAATAACCTCCTCACTGTTAGATGACCTCACAAACAAGACAGCAAAACGCAGGGGCCCAAGCAACACAGATGAATATGAAAATGGATTTGAAAAAGGGGGGGCATACGTAATACATTCCGTGTTCTGCCGGCTTTAACGAGCTCAGGCATGCTCTAACCCAAGGACTCCGACTAAAGTAAAGTATCCAAATAGAAAGGACTAGTGTTAAGCCCAAAACCCATTCCAACTTCTGTCTTAGTGTTACCCCCATTTTCGCTGCTTGCCCAAAGAATGACTGAACATAAATTCAATGAAGAAATAGATTTTACTTTAAGTGAAAAATGCAATTTCATTTATCCTTTAATTAATAATTACATGTACATTCCTTGTGGAATTTGCGAACACTAAAATAATACACCAATTACCTTTAATATGTTTAATATTCTATCTGTTAAATTATCTCTATGGTAATACAAAATTTCAGACTAACCAGTGCATATGTGTGGGGCGCCGTTTATATTGATTTCTTCAGCACCCCCTACAATATATATCGATTCTACAAAACCTTCTATGAACACACAAATAATACAATGAACTTTCTGCAAAGAAGCAAAATTGAATCCCCAATAGATATAAGATCAGGTGCCCTGGGGAGAGTCAGTATCTTCTGTTTGCTAGTAACACCCGTCACTTATGCTGTGTAGAAAAAAGGTATTTCCCGGTAAATTGTTAAAGTAAGTGTTTTGCATGGTTCTAACATTATATATCTTCCAAAACTGGATAACGAGATGTTATAACGTTTTCCATCCGATCCGCTCAGCTCTGAGAATCTTATGAGTGAATGTATGTAGCCCATGTGTAGTAGGTTGGCTAGGATTAATTTGTCCAATTTTATCATGATTGTATTACTTTGAATGTCTTCTTTTGGGGGGTGGGGGTGGGGATGGCATGTGGGTATATATTGATGCAGATCTTAATCAGTCCTGTCTTCTGATTGTGAAAGTATCTTCACCTTCTTTTGCCTTACCAAAATGTCCTTGCATTTGGTGTTTTTCTCTCCTCGGTGTCTGACATCTGACCTTTTAAATAATTAGGGTAACAAATTAATTATTTTCTGTAGAACGATTGCTTCTATATCTATAAAATAACACACACTGTATCTAGAGTATTGTGCACAAAATGACAGATAAGACTGTTATTCTTCATCTATTTAGATTTCAAGCGACTCGTTCTAAATAATGGCTACCTGTATACCATGTTTATATATTACGTCACCGAATAATGCAGAAACGAGGCAGTGCGTAAATACAAAAGTAAAGAGCGACGACATTCACCAACAACCAGCTTGTTTCGGATGGAATGACGAAACAACAAGTTCTCTCTTTTCAGATGTCGTCCAGAACTTTTTTATTTCTGTGTTCATGCTTAATTTCTCAATTGTTTTTGACGCTGTGTTTTCCATGTTCATCAATAATTTACTGGACCGACGTCACATCGTGATTCCAAGAATTAATTGTAACATTCATGTCACTCCAAAATGTGAATGTAGGTCGATAGATAGAAAAATACATATGATCCATTTATGCATTAGGTTGCCAATATATTATTAATTTGTAACATATGTCTTTATTGTTTTCAATGCGGCAACGACGTTGAAGAGGAATTCTTTTTCCTTTTTGACAAAAGGATTGAAATTTTAAGTCAATTAGTTGTAGCAGAATTTTGAAGACAGATATTGAATAGGGTTTGAAGAATATTATTACATTGGAAGAATATTAGGCGAGATAGTACGCAGGAAATGGTTATCTTTATCCTCTAAGTACACCAGACAAGACGTACCAATCGTAAATAAAGAGTCAAAGATTCGGGGGTGGATGTGATATGGCATAATTGTGTAAGTCTCCATTAACATGGCAATCGCAACACCCTAAATAGAGACAGAGAATCTAAATCGTTGGTTAATAGTCTATTTCCCCTTTTTCAATGATGATAATGTTACAAATTTAACAAAATTATGTGCATTAAGATATTCCGATCCAGGGCCATCTATTGATCGATTTACAAGTTCTGTTTTGAAATAAGAAACAAATTATTTGAAAATGGAATACGTAGATGTATATGTATACTTCTATAGTACAATATATGTGACAAAGAGATCGACTAAATTTATTGCAATGACAAATATGGATAATGACCATCTCCCTGCATACAGCACAAAATCGATAATCCAGAAAATCAGAAACCGAAGGCATACAAAATCAGGATAAAGCAGGAACCAAAGCAAACATACAAACAAAAGCCTCCACCACATGAAAAGAAGCGAACTCCCGACTTGGGAGTGAGACAAGGTGCCCAGGAAGAGGAAGCATCTCCTGCTTACATGCAACATCCGCCGCTTCAATTCGGTAGAACTGTCACATCCGGATACTTCCGTTAAGGAAGACATAGAGTACAATTTTTGGTCGGATGGTTCAAATGATCTATGACAGAATATCATCCACCATTCTGGAGAGTGTGACATCATAGTGTAAGACGAGTTCCCCATATCGACCGTAGAACTTCCTCAGTGACTATGTTAGTCGATCACAAACATATCCCTGACTGAGAAGCTTATCTGAAAGACGCCTAGCTCTCAGAACAAAATCCGTATATTTGGTACTTGCTCTGGCATAGCGTATGAACTGAGATATGAACACGCCATAAGCAGGCGATGAAGGGATGTTGCTACTCAGAAAAGAAAAGTTTGTAATGCTAAAATTGAAGTCGTCACGTTTGTCATAGAGTGAGGTGTTCATGTGACCATCAGTGTCGTAGGACAACATTATGTCCAAATAGGATGCTGAATTATTTGTCTCTGCGGTTTCTTTGACTTCAGGCTCCGAAGGATAGATACTGCAGGTAATCCGCGAATTTTGGATTATTAATGGACAACACATCGTCTATGTATCTGTAAGTGAAGTTGAAGTCAGAAGCTAAGTATCTTTTCCATTCAGAGACCAAAGATTAAATGAATTCAGCTTCGCACGAGTAAAGGAAAATATAGGCAAGGTTCAACCACGAAATTCATTAAAGCTATTGTTGATTGTCCGGCTGCTTGAAGCCGGAGACACTAGAGATGTTTTCCATCCGAAGAAGTAGTATACAGGCAATCAGTCAGTATCAATAGCAGCAAGCATGTACATGATGCTATGCTGTCAACGAAAACGCCATCGTAAAATCGTGTCATCACCATCGTAACACCTTGTCATCACCATCGTAACATCGTGTTATCGCCATCGTAGCATCGTGCCATTGCAATCATAATGTCTTGTCATCGCCATCGTAACATCGCATTAATCTACAGATGCGTGAGAAATTTACTATGAAAGCCCATTAATGCAAACTAAAATATATTCCGAATAGAAAATTATTGTCCAGAACAGAAAAGTATTTTCAAGAAAAATGGCGTTACTGAAAGAACTAGAAAATAGTCGAAGAACGACCAGGGGCATAAATATTTAATGGGGATGGGACATGCACCCCCTATAAAGTCGTCATGATAAGATGTGTTAGGCTTAGATTTTATGCGATGACTTTCAGAACATTTGATCAGCCACCTAACTTTATTTCTGAAAATTTTGCAACTTTGAACTTCATTACCTCTAGCGGTTGATCCTTCAGATGTAAGTGGTTCATTTACACCTCTTTGTACTTCATGATTACCAGCGTTTGATCCTTCAGACATTGGCGGGTCATTTGCACTTCCTCGTACTTCATTACCATTTGCGGCTGGTCCTTCAGATATAAGTGATTCATTTGAACATCCTTGTACTCCTTGACCTCTATCGCTTAATCCTCCAGATAGCCGTTCATTTGCACTCCGTTGTACTTTCTCGGCTCCTGTCGAAATGCAATTGTGGAAATTAGTATAATTCAAAGTGGGCCTACATAGCTCGCCTACTGACCTTTTATAGTTATAGCATTTGTAATGCTAAGAAAGTCAAAAAGGACGTCAAAAAATGCGTAAAAAATTTGACTTGGGAATGGAAGCATAATGATAACACTTCTTAAAAGAGCAGTGCCACGTTTCTAGATAATTCTGATGTTTTCGTTATGTTGATGTTTATTCATTATTGGTTTTAAAGAAGTTTGTTAAATGAGGATGAGCTTAAGCTTTTTACTTTCTTTGGCCTGTGGTTGTACCGCCTGCTTACGGATCTAAAAGAGATCAACAACACTCATATTGGACAATAAGTACATTATTTCTACCAAGGTTCATTGAAAAACAGTATTTTTCTGATACTTTCGATTGGTCAATACGCGCTTTGGTTCTGAAGAGAAATATTGTCAAAGGAGGATGCTATGACATTTCTTTTGCAATGATGATGAAAAGTACAATCTAAGAAAACGAAACATACTCCCTTCCCAAACCATGATTAATACAAAATCAGTTTGGCTGATAGAGGAAATTAGATTGTTCAAATGTACAGTAAATGAACGGATATATCATGCCTTGAATTTTTTTCAATAGAGATTTATCAATAACAAACGGTTGTCACCTTACGAACTACGTACGTACGAAATCCGACGAAAAGTTCAAACGTAAGGGATCGTATAAAAGTGAATAATCGTCTAGATTTACAAAATACATGTACTAGTATTCGGTAAGTCATAGCTAGACTGTAAGAATGAGAAGGTTCAGATGACTCATGTTTACAATCATTAAAACTGTATAAATGTTTATTTGTTCCGTGTTTCTTTCATCATGATGTATATACGGTCCCCAGTATGAGAGAGTAACGTTCCGTTTCGTATGAACGAATTTCGTCGCGGACCAACGGATTGTTATTGGTAAAGCTCTACTGAAACGGAACAAACAATAGCTTGTCCGACGAAGTTCAAAAATACTTAAAAGACTTACAATATTTTAATTCGGATAGGTATATAATTTCATGATTTCACTACATAGTCTCTAGATCAGTCTGATGCTTTTTTTTTTCGAAATGTGCAACGATGCTTTCGGAGAGGAGTTTCCCAATGACTTACGTATTTCTTTTGTACCACTGCCTATTGACGCTTCTTTATAAAACAAAACACTTCACAGAAACTATAGTGCTATAAACTGTCATCAGAATTTGTTCAACTATTAAAAACAAGATGTCAAAAATACAGGAAAATAACCGGTATTCTCTTTTTGGTACTGATGATTCATTACAGTCAATAAATATTGCTCAGTCCCAACGTTTCGGCCGAAGCCTTCTTCAGGGTGGAGTCCTTTTCGCTGGATTACATCGTATCGATGTAATCCAGCGAAAAGGACTCCACCCTGAAGAAGGCTTCGGCCGAAACGTTGGGACTGAGCAATATTTATTGACTGTAATGTAAATTGTTTCCCTAATTTTGGAATAAAAAGACTGATGATTCATGACAAATCCTTTCCATACCTATACTATATTGGCCAAACATCATCCGCTTCCGGTTTAAAAGAAAACTTTGTCTCTTGACTTAAAATATTACAAGAAAAGTTCCCATGGTTATGCTGCGATTCATTTCTAGATTTTGATTTCTATACCACTTTTCGTGAAAGCTAAGCCTAAATAGAAATGTTCGGTTAATGGAAGCTAATTTTACGCAACACTCACAGTAGTTATATACACGCAGCCGTTTTACGGCAAATTCGTTTAATTCTATTTGCTTTTGATCGCTGTTTTAACAATGGCACTCCATGTAATTTATGTTTTTCTGATGAAACATGGAACGAACAATTCTTTAAGTGGTATTTGGTTGTAATATAATGATAAATTGCGCGCAATGCATGAACAATGATTAAAATTCAAAACTCATCACGGTCTTTTCCCAGTGAAACAAATGTCCTTTTTCCGATTTTAAAGTAAAGATTGAAATGTCGTATCTCAAATTCCTCTTCAGAACCAAAGCGCGTATCATTAGAATAACTTAAATTCCAATCATGCGATTGGCTGATCGTGGTAGCGTGCTCACTCTGACCTGAATGTTGGAGATATTTCTGTATATACAAATAGCGCTTTCCGAAGTGTATCGGAATCATGTGTACTTGAGAATAGAAACGTCTATATGAAAAAAAAGAGATGATTTATGCAAGTTATATATAATATATAGATGTTTAAATGGTAGTATTCAAAACCCATTTACGTTAAAACAATTTTATCGACAGATAAATTCCTGCGAAACCATTTGTAACTTTAATACATTATCTTACTCTTGATTAAAGCTAATTGGGGTTTATCGTTACTTTTCCCCACTTAAATTTTGATTGAAAAAGAGGGGATGAAGTGAGCAGTCTGATGCTTTTTTTTGCACCCCTAAATATTTCTTTCTGAAATAAATTTCTTGAAAATGCTGTTCATGCAATGAAAGTCTACAAACAATACTTGCTATCATATCTGCATTAATAAATATTACCAAATCACAGAAGCGATATCTCTTTCTCCTTGTCAAACTTTTGGGCGCATCAGAAGGGAAGCGACTCGTTCTAAATAATGGCTACCTGTATACCATGTTGATATATTACGTCACTGAATAATGCAGAAACGAGGCAGCGCGTAAACACAAATTTCAAAGTAAAGAGCGTCAACATTCACCAACAACCAGCTTGTTTCGGATGGAATGACGAAACAACAAGTTCTCTCTTTTCTGATGTCGTCCAGAACTTTTTTGTGTCTGTGTTCATGCTTAATTTCTCATTGTTTTTAACGTTGTGTTTTCCATGTTCATCAATAATTTACTGGACCGACGTCACATCGTGATTCCAAGAATTAATTGTAACATTCATGTCACTCCAAAATGTGAATGTAGGTCGATAGATAGAACAATACATAAGATCCATTTATGCATTAGGTTGCCAATATATTATTAATTTGTAACATATGTCTTTATTGTTGCATATTAGATGTTTTCAATGCGGCAACGACGTTGAAGAGGAATTCTTTTTCTTTTTGACAAAAGGATTGAAATTTTAAGTCAATTAGTTGTAGCAGAATTTTTAAGACAGATATTGAATTTAAAGAGTTTAACATTTGAACTACTTGGTGAGTGTCACTGCTGGTGGACCAAGAGTCCCCGAGGGCACATGTAGCCAAGTTCGATCAACTTCGGTTGATCGTCTGTCTCTTCAACGCATTTGAAATTTTCTGTTACAAAATTTCTTGAAATTTCTAAAACGTGGGTCCTGTAGCATCATATCCCACCCATTCTGCTACGTTTTTGGTACATTTTTGGACATAATAATTTTCATACTTTTTGGCCGTATTACATTGTTTAGACTTAGGATCACTGACGAAGGTTCAGTACCCGAAACGTGCATGTCTGGTCCATGCTTTAAATTTATCAGGTTTTAAATGATGCTATTGAATTTAAAGACGTTTAACAATTGAATAGAGTTTGAAGAATATTATTACAATGGAAGAATATTAGGCGATATAGTACGCAGGAAATGGTTATCTTTATCCTCTAAGTACACCAGACAAGACGTACCAATCGTAGTTAAAGAGTCAAAGATTCGGGGGTGGATGGGATATGGCATAATTGTGTAAGTCTCCATTAACATGGCAATCACAACACCCCAAATAGAGACAGAGAATCTAAATCGTTGGTTAATAGTCTATTTTCCCCCTTTTCAATGATAATTATGTTACAAAAACTCATTAACAAATTTAACAAAATTATGTGCATTAAGATATCCGATCCAGGGCCATCTATTGATCGATTTGCAAGTTCTGCATGTTTTGAAATAAGAAACAAATTATTTGAAATGGAATACATAGATGTATATGTATACTTCTATAGTACAATATATGTGACAAAGAGATCGACTAAATTTATTGCAATGCCAAATATGGATAATGACCATCTCCCTGCATACAGCACAAGATCGATAATTCAGAAAGTCAGAAACCGAAGGCATACAAAATCAGGATAAAACAGGAACCAAAGCAAACAAACAAAAGCCTCCACCATATGAAAAGAAGCGAACTCCCGACTTGGCCATGGGAGTGAGACAAGGTGCCCAGGAAGAGGAAGCATCTCCTGCTTGCATGCAACATCCGCCGCTTCAATTCGGTAGAACTGTCACATCCGGACACTTCCTTTTAGGAAGACATAGAGTACAATCTTTGGTCGGATGGTTCAAATGATCTATGACAGAATATCATCCATCATTCTGGAGAGTGTGACATCATAGTGTATGACGAGTTCCCCATATCGACCGTAGAACTTCCTCAGTGACTATGTTAGTCGATCACAAACATATCCCTGACTGAGAAGCTTATCTGAAAGACCCCTAGCTCTCAGAACAAAATTCGTATATTTGGTACTTGCTCTGGCATAGCGTATCAACTGAGATATGAACACGCCATAAGCAGGCGATGAAGGGATGTTGCTACTCAGAAAAGTTTGTAATGCTAAAATTGAAGTCGTCACGTGTGTCATAGAGTGAGGTGTTCATGTGACCATCAGTGTCGTAGGACAACATTATGTCCGAATAGGATGCTGAATTATTTGTCTCTGTGGTTTCTTTGACTTCAAGCTCCGAAGGATAGATACTGCACAGGTAATCCGCGAATTTTGGATTATTAATGGACAACACATCGTCTATGTATCTGTAAGTGAAGTTGAAGTCAGAAGCTAAGTATCTTTTCCATTCAGAGACCAAAGATTAAATGAATTCAGCTTCGCACGAGTAAAGGAAAATATCGGCACGATTCAACCACGAAATTCATTTAAGCTATTGTTGATTGTCCGGCTGCTTGAAGCCGAAGACACTAGAGATGTTTTACATCCGAAGAAGTAGTATACAGGCAATCAGTCAGTATCAATAGCAGCAAGCATGTACATGATGCTATGCTGTCAACGAAAACGCCATCGTAAAATCGTGTCATCGCCATCGTAACACCTTGTCATCACCATCGTAACATCGTGTTATAGCCATCGTAGCATCGTGCCATTGCAATCATAATGTCTTGTCATCGCCATCGTAACATCGCATTAATCTACAGATGCGTGAGAAATTTACTATGAAATGACAAATATGGATAATGACCATATCCCTGTCTACAGTACAAAATCGATAATTCAGAAAATCAGAAACCGAAGGCATACAAAATCAGGATAAAACAGGAACCAAAGCAAACAAAAAACAAAAACCTCCACCATATGAAAAGAAGCGAACTCCCGATATGAGAGTGAGACCAGGTGCCCAGGAAGAGTAAGCATCTCCTGCTTGCATGCAACACCCGTCGCTTCAATTCGGTAGAACTGTCACATCCGGTTACTTCCATTTTGGAAGATATAGCCCATTAATGCAAACTAAAATATATTCCGAATAGAAAAGTATTGTCCAGAACAGAAATGTATTTTCAAGAAAAATGGCGTTACTGAAAGAACTAGAAAATAGTCGAAGAACGACCAGGGGCATAAATATTTAATGGAGATGGGGCATGCACCCCCTTTAAAGTCGTCATGATAAGATGTTTTAGGCTTAGGTTTTATGCGATGACTTTCAGAACATTTTATCAGCCACCTAACTTTATTTCTGAAAATTTTGCAACTTTGAACTTCATTACCTCTAGCGGTTGATCCTTCAGATGTAACTGGTTCATTAACACCTCTTTGTACTTCATGATTACCAGCGTTTGATCCTTCAGACATTGGCGGGTCATTTGTACTTCCTCGTACTTCATTACCTTTTGCGGTTGGTCCTTCAGATTTAAGTGATTCATTTGAACCTCCTTGTACTCCTTGACCTCTAGCGCTTAATCCTCCAGTTAGCCGTTCATTTGCACTCCATTGTACTTCTTTCCCGGCGCCTGTCGAAATGCAATAATGGAAATTAGTATAACTCAAAGAGGGCCTACATAGCTCGCCTACTAACCTTTTATAGTTATAGTATTTGCAATGCTAAGAAAGTCCAAAAGGACGTCAAAAAATGCGTAAACACTTTGACTTGGGAATGGAAGCATAATGATAACACTTAAAAGAGCACGTTTCTAGATAATTCTGATGTTTTCTTTATGTTGATGTTTATTCGTAATTGGTATTAAAGAACTTTGTCAAATGAGGATGAGCTTCAGCTTTTTACTTTCTTTGGCTTGTGGTTGTACCGCCTGCTTACGGATCTAAAAGAGATCAACAACACTCATATTGGACAATAAGTACATTACTTCTACCAAGGTTCATTAAAAGACAGTATTTTTCTGATACTTTCGATTAGTGAATACGCGCTTTGGTTCTGAAGAGGAATATTGTCAAAGGAGGATGCTATGACATTTCTTTTGCAATGATGATGAAAAGTACAATCTAAGAAAAAGAAACATACTCCCTTCCCAAACCATGATTAATACAAAATCAGTATGGCTGATAGAGAAAATTAGATTGTTCAAATATACAGTAAATATACGGATATATCATACCTTGAAATTTTTTCAATGAAACGGAACAAACAATAGCTTGTCGGACGAAGTTCAAAAATACTTAAAAGTCTTACAATATTTTAATTCGGATAGGTATATAATTTCATGATTTCACTACATAGTCTCTAGATCAGTCTGATGCTTTTTTTTTCGAAATGTGCAACGATACTTCCGAAGAGGAGTTTCCCAATGACTTACGTATTTCTTTTGTACCACTGCCTATTGACGCTTTTTTATAAAACAAAACACTTCACAGAAACTATAGTGCTATTCACTGCCATCAGAATTTGTTCAACTATTAAAAACAAGATGTCAAAAATACAGGAAAATAACCGGTATTCACTTTTTGGCACTGATGATTCATGACAAATCCTTTCCATACCTATACTATTTTGGCCAATCATCATCCGCTTCCGGTTTAAAAGAAAACTTTGTCTCTTGACTGAAAATATTACAAGAAAAGTTCTCATGATTATTCTGCTATTCATTTCTAGATTTTGATTTCTATACCACTTTTCATGAAAGCTAAGCCTAAATAGAAATGTTCGGTCAATGGAAGCTAATTTTACTCAACACTCACAAGAGTTATGTACAAGCAGTCGTTTTACGGCAAATTTGTTTAATTCTATTTGCTTTTGATCGCTGTTTTAACAATGGCACTCCATGTAATTTATGTTTTTCTGATGAAACATGGAACGAACAATTCTTTAAGTGGTATTTGGTTGTAATATAATGATAAATTGCGCGCAATGCATGAACAATGATTAAAATTCAAAGTTCATCACGGTCTTTTCCCATTGAAACAAATGTCCCTTTTCCGATTTTAAAGTAAAGAGTGAAATGTCGTATCTCAAATCGAATTATCATTAGAATAACTTAAATTCCAATCATGCGATTGGCTGATCGTGGTAGCGTGATCACTATGACCTGAATGTTGGAGATATTTCTGTATATGCAAATAGCGCTTTCCGAAGTGTATCGAAGTCATGTGTACTTGAGAATAGAAACGTCTAGAAAGAAAAAAAAAGGATGATTTATACAAGTTATATATAATATATAGATGTTTAAATGGTAGTATTCAAAACCCATTTACGGTAAAACAATTTTATCGACAGATAAATTCCTGCGAAACCATTTGTAACTTTAATTAAGAATTGAATGTTTATTTTTGCCATTTTATTGGATGATGAAATGTCAGTTGTCGTATCACAAATTGTGTAAAACCGCGTAGCGTAGCGAAGCGGTTTTACGCAAAATTTGTGATACGACAACTGACATTTCATCATCCAATAAAATGGCAAAAATAAACATTCAATACTTATAATTACCAAACATATGAATTTATTCCGAATTCGTACAAATTCTAAGGATTGAGTACGTGGCGTATGAAAATATTTAACTGGTACGAACTAGTTCCCTAACAACAAAAATGTTCGAGAGGGAAAAAAAGCAAGCCGACATCTAATCTGGAAAAAAAAGCATTTCCCCCTTCAGAACCTCAGCATGTTTTACCTATTTGCACTTACTGTTGTACTGTTATGACGTAATTTGTGACGTGTTGTTTATCGAAGGCAGCAGACATGACAGTTGAAAGTAGAACATGAAGCAATTTGTGTTGGGATTTATACGGACTCTCAGACAGCATTTCTTGTACCTGTAGATCTTATGTGTGAAGAAAAACACGTTGTTAAGATCTACAGGTATCGGAATATCAGCTGTAAATTATTTCTTAGGAATCAGAACGAAATCGGCATGACAAGTTTGGTAAGTCGCGATTGCGTAGCTTTTGCTCAGTACTTTCAAATTTATTCATCCTCCATGTTGTATATCCATGTGTATTAGATTAATTTCGATGATTTTAGAAAAATAAAGGACAAGTTTTTTCATGCATTTCTAATAGGTCAATCAAAAATTCCCTAGAAACACAAGAAATCCGTCAACAAACTGCCGTTCATGTTCACTAGTTGCAGTTTTCAAATCATGCGCGTAGCAACCGATGTAATCTCTGCAAACATTCACAGTACTGTGCTGTGATGTTTTTGAGTCGACACATGGAACTGTCTCTAGTTTTAATGGATTATTTGAGACCATTTGTATTGTTTATTTCACGCGTTAGACAGTTCTCGATTTCTATTGCGTTAATTAGTGTGAAAGTAGTTCCGGTCAATTTTGACATTTTATTATCTCATAACGGAAGTCACAATAAATGCGATCGACCAATCAAAATGCTTAGAATCAGATAAACAAACACATTTGGTAATTATTACATTATCTTACTCTTGATTAAAGCTAATTGGGGTTGATCGTTACTTTTCCCCACATAAATTTTGATTGAAAAAGAGGGGATGAAGTGAGCAGTCAAATCTCAGAAAATATCTTCCCAATTTGCACCCCTAAATATTTCTATCTAAAATAAATTTCTTGAAAATGCTGTACATGCAATGAAAGTCTACAAGCAATACTTGCTATCATATCTGTATTAATAAATATTACCCAATCACAGAAGCGATATCTCTTTCTCCTTGTCAAACTTTTGGGCGCATCAGAAGGGAAGCGACTCGTTCTAAATAATGGCTACCTGTATACCATGTTTATATATTACGACACTGAATAATGCAGAAACGAGGCAGCGCGTAAACACAAATTTTAAAGTAAAGAACGACAACTTTCACCAACAACCAGCTTGTTTCGGATGGAATGACGAAACAACAAGTTCTCTCTTTTCAGATGTCGTCCAGAACTTTTTTGTTTCTGTGTTCATGCTTAATTTCTCATTGTTTTTAACGCTGTGTTTTCCATGTTCATCAATAATTTACTGGACCGACGTCACATCGTGATTCCGAGAATTAATTGTAACATTCATGTCACTCCAAAATGTGAATGCAGGTTTTTTTTAAATGTTCTAGAAAACTTAAGTTCTATATATACAGTTATAATAATTATATTTGAAATAAAAGTAATTAAATTATTACTACTTTTTCTGTCTACCAATGCATATGCAAAAACCAAGACACAAACAAAGTATTATCCGTTTGGAGTATTATATACTACTGTCGTGTTCACTAAATCCAGAGCACCCTGTTTTCTCGGTTTTTCTCTAAAATGCGATTTAAAAAAATAATTCTTATATTTTTCTGTTGATGCAGGTATAACCCGAAAATTTGGACAGAAAACTGTTCTGTTTTCTGTCATCATGTATCATCTACTTATGGAAGACAGACTGTTTTCTCGGATCTAAAAACAATCAATAACTGCACTATATTCGTAAGTTCGGAATGTTTCGCAGTGATACGTCTGCATGAACAATAATGTCGAAGGGTGCCGGCTCTATATTCATAACTAGTATTATCAACATTTATTTAATCACGCAAAAAACTTTTTCGTTCAAAATAGGTTTAAAATTTTGACTCTTAGAATAAAGAGTAAAGAGTTGTATTAGTAAAGCTATGCATGAAATTCACACACCAAAAAAAAAAAAAAAAAAAAAAAAAAAGAAAAAAAAAAAATTGGGTTACACAATAGAAACTTATGTGTTGATAATTCTGAAAAGTTAGAAAATAGTACATTTGCACTAGACAACTCAATTCACAGTCATTCATAAATTGCTTGACCTGTGCGGTAGGAAAATTTTATAACGCAAATAAACTTGACCAATCAAAAGCCTTTCAGTATATGTTCGCGGGAAAAGGCGATGGTTCCGACTAAAGAATTTGGGGGAAATTAGGGAAAACTTCTGAAAAAATTCCTATTAAATTTTGTAACTACGCACTGTCTTATCGATTTTTATATTGCTAATTAATTTCTTTGTTGCATTTATCAATTAGTCTTTGGAAAGAAAATATACAAACAAAATGGAATATTCTCAACGAAACATCTTAGTCGGCTGGATGGTGAGAAACTTTTTAAATAGCCCACTGGCAGCCTCGCATTCTAAGTATCCAAACGTGTCTTTGATGCAATGGATCCAAGGATCCAGAAATGTCATTAGGGATTTTGAAGGCATAGGGTTTACTGTATCACACCCTAATTGGTCTAAAAGTAAAAATTGTTCAAGAAAAATCTGTTATTGTTGATATTACGTTTACGGATATTACATTCATGTGCAATATTCAAATTCAGCATTGCAATACCAAAGCGTTGTCATGACGACATGTCCTACTTTTGTGAAGTGGATAGCTCTGGTCACGTGTTTTTCATTAGTCACAAGAATGTTTCTTTCTATCGGACAATTGCACCTATTGCAATGTTGAATCTGATGAATCAAATCGAAAGTTGTTTAACCTGTACAAATCTAGAATTGGTCGATATCTTGATATCGACCAACAAGATATGGCAGCCGCCATTAATTAAACAGCCAATGATCGTCTCTCTATATCTTTGGAATAAGGACCAGTTTGAGCAAATTCTACATGCATGGTAAATTATTTAGTAAGTAGAAAAAGAAATTGTACCCTTGAAATGATAATCAAACATTAACAAATTGTAATTTCAGAAACGAGTTCATTCGTGTTTGAGGGAACCCCTGGTTCTAAAAATAGTGCTATAAATAAACTTCCATGAAAAATTATGTTGATCGATGTATTAACAAAATTTTCCAACCGATCACAATCTTCGTTTCTTGAAAATGACAGTGGAAATTAAATGATATTGTCATATTCCAAAAAGATGTCAGTTTAAAAGTTGTTATTTTAATCGTAACAGAAAATACCATTATTATGACTGAAATGTTAACGTCTTCAAATTGAATAGCATCACAGATAAATTGGCAACGTGGACCAGACATGCACGTTTCGGGTACTTAACTTAAAGTCAATTAAGTTAGAAATACTACCATTTTGGGAGTTCACTTATTTTCATATGGTGAAGGTTTTTATTTGTTTGCTTTGGTTTTTGGTTTATCCTGATTTTGTATACCTTCGGTTTATGATTTTCTGAATTATCGATTTTGTACTGTGTATTGGGATATGGTCATTATCCATATTTGTCATGGACGGAAAATAAAAAGTATACGGGGATTTTATGTAGTAAATCACTGAAAATGTGTGGCTTCGGACGCTTTGACGTCAATGTTTACCATTGTTTACATGGAGAACAATATTGTGGCGGCTTGAAATTAACATGGAAATTTCCCGCAGATATTTCATTTTTCATATTGCGGCTTGAAGGCAGCTGATAGGGTAAGCTGGAGTTAATTTCCAGTAAAGACTTAAAGAAGTCGATTCTCGGAAACTATAGTTGATAGTAATATTTTTCAGACGACAGAATAAATCGCCAACACAGGATGCTCTGGATTTAGTGAACAGGACAGAAGTAGTTTGTACATCAAATAAAAAAAAAATGTCTCAAAATCGATAGAAAGAAAAAATCCTTTAAGTCATTTCTTAAATATTTGTGCATAAGATCCATTTAAGCATTAGGATGCCAATATATTATTCATTTGTAACATATCTCTTTATTGTTGCATATTAGATGTTATCAATGCGGCAACGTCGTTGAAAAGGAATTCTGTTTTTTTTACAAAAGGATGGAAATTTTGAGTCAGTTGGTTGAAGCAGAATTTTTCAGACAGATATTGAATAGGGTTTAAAGAATATTATTACATTCAGTGGCGGATCTAGGATTTCATAAAAGGGGGGCCCCAAGGTTTCAGCTCGAAGAAAATTGTTCACGGAAAAACTGACAAGCAAAAAAAAAAAAAAAAAAAAAGGTCGAGACGAAAAACGTGAACCTCAAGACTACTGATCTAATTAAGAAATGGGGTGGGGAGGGGAGTTGATTCATTTACTTTAGTTTATAGGTAAACTGGCGAGCGTAGCGAGCCAGAAATTTTTTTAAGATATGAAGTTTTCATTTGTTTTTAAATTAAGTCATCCGTACATGTATATAAACAACTTTATTCTATATTGGCGAGCGGAGCGAGCCGTAAAATTTTTTAATAGATGGTTACATTTTGTCATAAGAATACAATCTCTCTCTCATTTTCCATGCTCCATTTTTGTTTGACCAATTTGGGAAGGTTGGGAGGATTAGGCATTACAACTCCACAACCTGGTTAGATCGACCCATGAAAATGAAGCATTTGGTAATTATTCAAGTGTCAATTTGATTTTGAATTTTGTATATATTTTGTTTATGACAAATGAATCCGTTAAAACACGATGACAAAGACAGTTGAAGACAAAGTGAAGACGAAAAATTAACACCTAATGAAAAGTTTAGTGCGGCGAGCAAAGCGAGCCGAAAATTTCCCCAAAAGTAAAGAGAATAAGCATAAAAAGAGTACTCTGAATCAATAACTTTGGGTGAAAAAGGGGGGGGGCCGGGCCCCCTGGGCCCCCCTCTAAATCCGCCACTGACATTGGAAGAATATAAGGCGAGAAAGTACGCAGGAAATGGTTATCTTTATCCTCTAAGTCACCAGACAAGACATACCAATCGTAGTTAAAAAATCAAATATCGAGGGGATATGGAATAATTGTGTAAGTCTCCATAAACATGGCAATCGCAACCCCCAAATGGAGACAGAGAATCTAAATAGTTGGTTAATAGTCTATTTTCCCCTTTTTGAATGATTATAATGATACAAAACCCATTAACAAATTTGACAAAATGATGTGCATTAAGATATTCCGATCCAGGGCCATCTGTTGATTGATTTACAAGGTCATTTTTTGAAATAAGATAAAAATTATTTGAAAATGGAATACATAGATGTATACATATATTTCTAAAGTACAATATATGTGACAAAGAGATCGACTAAATTTGTTGCAATGTCATCAACCATCCCCTGTCACACTTACACGTTCTCTCGAGACGTTCTTACTACGTCCTTGAAGTCCTTGAAAATGTTCATAAACGTAGCGAGAACGTGACATTTTTCACCCGGAAGGGCTCTCCGAAAGAATAATAGACGACTCCAATACGTGCGCAACACGACCTTTAGCGTCCGTAACACGTTAAAAGTGCATCCTTCCCGTCTTTAATACGTTTAGTTTAGTTCGCACTACGATCAACCCCAAGTTCACAATACGACAAAGGAGTCTATGCTGCGATCTCACGGCGTTTTTACAACGTTCTCGAAGCCCTTACTGCTTTCATGCTACGATCATGAGACGTTCAAGGGATAAAATGTTTGAACGAGGTCTATTTTGATTTTTTTGACCCCTAAAACCAAGAGCCTGGTAAGGACGGCAGAGACGTGACGATCTCCATATGATTATATGTTAAAGTTTTAGCAGTCCGTATCACGACCCTACTACGTTCGCAACACGTTTCTAATACGTCCATGAATTTTTCAATACGTTCGCAAGTAGTCCTTAACACGTTCTGTCTTCAGCGCGTCCCCACTACGACTGTTTTGAACAGTTCAAAACGGTCGTAGTTGCTCGGTGTACCGGCACGTTCGCCGGCTTCCTTACCACGACCTCAATACGAGTTCTTACTACGTTCCCCGCTTCCTTACTACGTTCACGCCATGTTTGGTACAATTTGGACGGTCGTAGTGCGAACGCCCTGTCAACACGTGTAGGTGTGACAGGGGCTTAAAAGCTATTGTTGATTGTCCGGCTGCTTGAAGCCGGACGCACTCGGGATGTTTTTACTTAAGCACATACTCCGAAGAAGTGGCATACGGGCAATCAGTCAGTTCAAATAGCAGCAAGCCTGTACATGATGCTATGCTGTCAACGGAAACGCCATCGTAGTATCGTGTCATCGCCATCGTAACATCTTGTCATCAACATCGTAACATTGTGTTATCGCCATCGTAGCATCGTGCCATTGCCATCGTAATATCTTGTCATCGCCATCGTAACATCGCATTAATCTACAGATGCGCAAGGAATTTACTATGAAAGCCCATTAATGCAAACAAAAATATATTTCGAATAGAAAAATATTGTCCAGAACAGAAAAGTATTTTCAAGAAAAATGGCGTCGCTGAAAGAAGTAGAAAATAGTCGAAGTACGACCAGAGGCATAAATATTTATTTGGGATGAGGGCATACGCCCCCTTTAGAGTCGTCATATTAAGGTGTTTTTATGCTTAGATTTTATGCGACGACTTTCAGAACATTTTATCAGCCACGTAACTTAATTTCGGACACGTTTGCAACTTTGTATTTATTACCTCTTGCGGTTGATCCTTCACGTGGAAGTGGTCCATTTGCACCTCTTTGTACTTCATGACTACTAGCGCTTGATCCTTCAGACATTAGCGGTTCATTTGCACTTCCTTGTACTTCATTATCTTTATCGGTTGGTCCATCAGATATAAGTGATTTATTTGCACCTCCTTGGACTTCATTATCTCTAGCGGTGGATCCTTCAGATGCATTTGCACCTCCTTGTACTCCATGACATCTATCAGATATTAGCTGTTCAGTTGCACTCCGTTGTACTGCATTCTCGGCGCCTGTCGAAATGCAAATATGAAAATTAGTATAAAATCAAAGTGGGCCTACATAGCTCGCCCGATGACCTTTAATAGTTATAGCATTTGCTATGCTAAGAAAGTCCAAAAGGACGTCAAAAATGCGTAAAAATATTTTGAGTTGGGAATGGAATTAAAATAATAACACTTCTTACAAAACATGTTTCTAGATCATTCTGATGTTCTCATTATGTCGATGTTTATTCGTTATTGGTTTTGAAGAAGTTTGTCAAAGGAGGATGAGCTTTTTACTTTCTTTGGCCTTTGGTTGTACCGCCTGCTTACGGATCTAAAAGAGATCAGCAACACTCATATTGGACAGTAAGAACATAATTCCTACCGAGTTTCATTAAAACCTTTCCATCTGTTCTTGGGAAGGAGTAAAAAAAAAATTAGAAAAGTTTACGATTACGGACGTCGAACCATCCAAAAACAGAATTTACTTGTATCTTCCGAAATGGAAGTAATCGGAAATGACAGCTCTACCTAAATGAAACGAATGTTGTTGCAAAGGGGGAAAATATTTATTGGTGTTGTTTGAACACACAAATGCACTTCAAATTTATCCGAAGCAATATTGAATTAAACATGGCTGCTTTGCAAAACTGGATTAAAATGATAAATCTTTTGAAATATTCAATTTGAATGAAATGTTTTGTCACATATTCCATTTTTTCAGACAATAAACAATAATGACTTTCAGCAAAATCTAAACAGTCAAATTTTCTAACGTACCATTTTGTGCAGTTACTTGAATATGACGATGGGTAGAAATCAATTATCTAATATTTACATTTATAAAAACAACGAAACTTTTTCAAGTGCAATAGGGAAAGTGCTCATCCTGCCTGTGATGCGTATCTTCAGCAAATTGTCCAAAAATCATCCGCTTCCGGTTTTAAAGAAAACCTTGTCTCTTGACTAAAAATACTACAAGAAAAGTTCTCATGATTATCCTGCTATTCATATTTGGATTTTGATTTCTATATCACTTTTCATGAAAGCTGAGCCTAAATAGAAATGTTCGGTCTAAGGAAGCTAATTTTACTCAACATTCACAAGAGTAATGTACACGCAGCCGTTTTACGGCAAATTCGTTTAATTCTATTTGCATTTTATCGCTGTTTTAACAAATGCACTCCATGTAATTTATCTTCTCCTGATGAAACATGGTACGAATAATTCTTTAAGTGGTATTTGGTTGTAATATCATGATAAATCGCACGGAATGTACGACAAATGATCATTAAAATTCAAATTTCGTCACGGTATGTTTCCGTTGAAACAAATGTCTTTTTTTCTATTTAAAAGTAAAGAGTGAAATATCGTATATCAAAATCGAATTATAATTGAAATAAGTAAAATTGAAAAAAAACGAAAGTCCACACCCGTAAAAAGTTAAAATTTAAAGTACATGTATATTAGAGAAAAAATGAATCGACCTTTTGCTCCCTCTGAATTTTTTTTCTTGATTTATTTAACTGTCAGTGAATAACTCCTTTGCATATTTTGTAGTAGCTCACTTTTAATCAAAAAGATTCCTTATCTCCTTCAATACGAATTGTGTGGTTTCTTTGATCGAATACAATATAGTAAGATCCATTTTCCGAAACATGCATATCTTGTACAACGCATTAGAAACGTTTTACGTCCAGATGGTTGAGAAAAATCTTTATGGCAGCATAACTGGAGCACAAATTTATTATTCCACTGTCGCATAGGAATTGGATAACAGAATGTCTTTTCTTTAAAGCCAGGCTTCCACTGTCGCGAATGCAGAGGCGATAGAGCTACGATTAGGTGATTTTGTTTAATCGTAGCGCATTCTCTTCTCAATCGCAGGTATTCTCGTCTCATCGTGTCACTATCGTGTCATGTTCTCCTGCATTCTCCTATGTTCGCGGCACCGACGCGAATGCTTCAAACTGTTTAAAAGATTCGCGTCTTTTGAAATTCTTATTCGCCTCACACTCGCGGCACATGCGCAGCGCATTCGCCTTGCATTCTCCTCCATTCGCAGCGCGTTCTCCTCACATTCGCATGCATTCTTGTTCCCAAGGTGGAGGAAAATGAGCCACGATAGAGCCACGATAGAGCCCCGACAAGAAAGAATCTGACACCATTGTGATGCGAATGCGCCGAGAATGTGACGCGTATGAAAACAATCCACGCGAATCAGCCACGATATTGACACGATCTTGCCACGATAGTACATGTACTGCATACACACACGACAATGACAATAGTAATTATCTCAGAGTTGATGTAAAAGTGTGCGGATCAATATTTTGAAAACTTTAACAATGTCTGTCAAGAGAAAATAACATGGAAAGAAGACAAAGTCAACAAAGGGTATTGATGCTTCAGGATATGTCAAATGAATTTGATTTTTCTCATGTCACATTCTTGTCATGATCAAAGCGCTATCGGGTTAAAGTCGTGTCTCAATCTCCTGCATCGCAGCGCTATCGGGTCAAAGTCGTGTCTCAATCTCCTGCATTCGCCTCTTAATTCGCTTCAGTGTCTTTTTTTCGTGGCGCATTCGTGTTGCATTCTTCTCTATTCTTATCACTCTCGCCTCACTATCGTGGCGGACGCGTAGCATATTCTTGTTGCATTCGCCGGCGCTATCGTGGGCCTATCGCGCCAAAAAGTACCTCATGAGAACAGAAAAGAAGGTGACTCGATTGTTCATTCGACTCTGATCGTAGCTCATTCTCCTCTACATTCGCGACAGTGGAGGCCCGGCTTAAAGGACAATAAGATGATTTTTTTTTAGTTTACCCTACTTTGAAGCATACTTCTGTAAATTGAAATCCGAAGTGCTCTACTGGCTGAAGTGAACTTAGGTCAAATAATGCAGTCAAGATATAAGTATGGTAAAAGAAATGTCGTCTCTGAATACTTTCTTAAAACATTGATTGGCAATCGTTACACGATTTACTTTGTCTTTTTCTCTTCACGAAAAGAGCGATGGCGACTAGTACTCTTACAAGTGCAACTACGCATGAAACGATAATTGCTACATGTATCTCGCAAAATAAATCAAAAAGTCAAAAGCGAGCGGTCACAGAGATTTAATCGCGCTCAAATAAAACATCGCAACTCTATGAACAAAACGATTTCACACGTGAGCAGTCACAAATATTACATATTAGAGTGATTCGCTCACCAATAAATCATCACAATACACATTTTGCACAAATTGATTTCAAAGTTCACACGCCAGCAGTCCCAGAAATCACACATTAAAATGAATCGTGCACTAACAAATCACCAAATTATAACCACTATCGCGCATGAAATTTTCTCATTTAGATATATCAGACCCAAACAAAATCACTGAAATATATATGCACTTGCACAAAATCAGTCGCAGTATAAAACGGTCGCGCACTTGATTAAAACATAAAACATTTATACATGTATCGCGCACTATCACTTCACTTCTACAGAATTTGTACGGTATCAAATACACATATTGATATACTTACCGTGCACTAAATTAAGACAAAGTGATAATTTCATTGATAGTTACACACAAACAATATACGCACGTATAGGTCAAATCAGGTAATATACATACACTGATCAAGTCACTGAATGCACACCCGAAACACATTTTTTTTACTGATCACAAATACTTACTTTTCAACACAAAATTTAGTTTCCTCAACTTTTCCGAATCCATATAAAGGCACTTTTGAAATACTTCTGAAGCATTCCTTTTCATTTCACTAGCGATTTTACTTGCACTTTTCTCACAAAATTTACGTATGCAACTTCTGTGTAATCGTACACGCGTACAAATTTTATTGGTTCCTGTATATCCATATTGAAGAATCACACACACGAGAAAAAATTGCACTAAATAAACATCAAAGAAGTACCTAACCGTCATTCAGTCTCTAATTCGAGAAGGCAAACCAAAAAAAAAAAAAAAAAAAAAAAAAAAAAAACCGGAGAATTCCCATCGAAACGGTTGCGAACCCCGGAATTAACAACATTTCGAAGTGAGACAAGGAGAGTCAGCGTCTAAATGAGCGTCAGCGTTTTAAAAATATATAAACACAAATCACGTAGGTTATATCGCAGGTGTAAACCAAGGAAATAGTTTTAGCGGGAATCCCCTCCTTGACTGGTGAACAGGGCTGCATGAATAAAAGGTGTCACATTATTGGTCAAAACTTTTCAAAATTCAGAAATAGCACATGAAATCAATGTACTATTCCTTGTAGTCGCGATAAATTGAGTTTTGAACCTCTTCTTGCCTTTTATGGAATCTATAGATCGCTTTGAATATAGATGAAAGATGTTAAATTTTCGAAACGGATAGAGGGTTGATGTAAAGAGGAGAATTTGTAAGAAAACGGTATGCATGACCCTCTTTTATCTTTTGTCTTCATGTGTGTCAAAGGTGTCCAAATCCAACAAGACCGAATTCATAATTATTGAAGGATTGGAAGTCACTCAAATTGAGCTAAATGATTAATGATACAAATGTTTGTATTTCCTTGGACGACATCTATAGGAGAAAATGGACAAAAACTAGTAAATCGGGTTTTATTGTAGATTATTTCAAGAGTTGGAACATAAAGTGGATACATGCTTTTGATCTCGATAATGTATTGCCTTAGTGACATTTTCAAAACGTTATCGATGAACGATCGAAATAAACGGTTATACTTATTAAAGAGCATCAATGTCCATATGAACAGCAATGACAAATTCAAACTTCAAATGCGAGAACTTCTCGAAAGAAAGACTTTCAGAATGATGTACATCACTCTGCAGGTATTTCTGTATTTCAACAGAAACAAAATGTGTTGAGATGAGTTCTCTAAACATAACAAGATGTCAGGTAAACGTTTATAAAAATTATTTGTGCACAAGTGCCTCAAATGAGTTAAAGAAGATCCTGACGATAATCTCAACAGCACTCACAATAGAGCACCAAATTGAGCATCGACGGACCCCTAGCAAGCTAGAGGTGGGATCAGGTGCTCGGGAGGAGTAAGCATCCCCTGTTGGCTAGCCGCACCCGCCGTCGATGTTCATGCACGAAAATGAAAACAATATATAAAATATATGCACTGTCTGAGGCCACGTCTATATAGAAAGTGCTATGGCGACAATGTCAGGGAAATATATTCAAAACACTTACTGTCAAACCCCTCGCGGGGAACTTTTTTACGAGCTCCACACGGCAAAGGGCATAAGTGTGACACAAATGAGTTAAAGAAGATCCTGACGATAATCTCAACAGCACTCACAATAGAGCACCAAATTGAGCATCGACGGACCCCTAGCAAGCTAGAGGTGGGATCAGGTGCCCGGGAGGAGTAAGCATCCCCTGGTGGCTAGCCGCACCCGCCGTCGATGTTCATGCACGAAAATGAAAACAATATATAAAATATATGCACTGTCTGAGGCCACGTCTATATAGAAAGTGCTATGGCGACAATGTCAGGGAAATATATTCAAAACACTTACTGTCAAACCCCTCGCGGGGAACTTTTTTACGAGCTCCACACGGCAAAGGGCATAAGTGTGACACAAATGAGTTAAAGAAGATCCTGACGATAATCTCAACAGCACTCACAATAGAGCACCAAATTGAGCATCGACGGACCCCTAGCAAGCTAGAGGTGGGATCAGGTGCCCGGGAGGAGTAAGCATCCCCTGTTGGCTAGCCGCACCCGCCGTCGATGTTCATGCACGAAAATGAAAACAATATATAAAATATATGCACTGTCTGAGGCCACGTCTATATAGAAAGTGCTATGGCGACAATGTCAGGGAAATATATTCAAAACACTTACTGTCAAACCCCTCGCGGGGAACTTTTTTACGAGCTCCACACGGCAAAGGGCATAAGTGTGACACAAATGAGTTAAAGAAGATCCTGACGATAATCTCAACAGCACTCACAATAGAGCACCAAATTGAGCATCGACGGACCCCTAGCAAGCTAGAGGTGGGATCAGGTGCCCGGGAGGAGTAAGCATCCCCTGTTGGCTAGCCGCACCCGCCGTCGATGTTCATGCACGAAAATGAAAACAATATATAAAATATATGCACTGTCTGAGGCCACGTCTATATAGAAAGTGCTATGGCGACAATGTCAGGGAAATATATTCAAAACACTTACTGTCAAACCCCTCGCGGGGAACTTTTTTACGAGCTCCACACGGCAAAGGGCATAAGTGTGACACAAAATCACAATTAAAATTAATTGCAATCTATGAATAGAACCCCGTTATAAGTCGTTATAAACACTGACAGTACTTATCATATCCGGTTTCCCACCGGTCCCGACTTGTAATTTTCGCTAATTTTAAAGTATTTTCTGGTACTTATTGGTACATTTCATAGTATACTAGATGCCTACGAAGTCTATAGATTATCATTACAGGATTGTATTCCATTTTCCACGTATCTTAAGTAATTTGATCGAATTTACTCTGCACATGTTTTATAAGACTTGATATTGCAATGAACCTAGAGATACGTTATTTATCAAGTCACTTTGCATGAAGTGTAAGATGGAATAATACTATACAATTATTGCACAGTGATTAGGTCGATATGATGATTTATGGAGTGATAAAACCAATATAGACCGAGGCCGAGGCCATAAATCATCATATCGACCGAATCATCTGTGCTTTAATTGTTTTATCATATACATGAACATTTGAAGAGAAAATGGTTACTTCCGTTTTGCTTCTATAACACTGTTCACTTTCACTTTTTTCTCAGATAGATGTACTCAGGATTTTGTATGATGTTTGACCCTTCATCTTTTATTTTCTTTTTATCTAAATGTGCTGCAAAATATCACGGTCAGTTATGTCGGCAACACTCAAGTTTGCTGCAGACTACAATACACAAAACAGGAAACGCGTCAATATGACCGGAAACAGTTCAATACGACGATTAATCGCATTGCACGTGACCGCGTTTTGGCCAATGGAAAAGCTTATAAAAGGTTATGTAAATTAGAGTATATGATAATCTTCTATATCATTATTTTCAGATCATCGAAACAAACAGATATTAGAAGGGAGGGGGGGGGAGTGGAATAGAAAATGATATCCCTTTTCCTGTTTTTATCCATCAACTGGTGTTTATTATAGAGGCAGTAAAGGAACAGTAATGAGCGAAATGAGTCGGGAATTTACCCCAGTGTTTTCAAAGATTCAATTAAATAATGCAATAGCAATCTAACAAATGAAAACGAAAATAAAATTTTAATCTGAAGGGGCATGCCACCCCTTCCATTTTCCTTCAATTTGATCAAAGGGTTAACGAAACTATATCATACAAATATGGACTGGGTATGAGTTCAATATTATATTGACCGAGGCCGAAAAAGCCAGAAATATAGCCCAACATCAAACTGTTTGCAACAGAAATAATTTTTGTTTCATAGTATTCATTTATTGCAATTATCATATACTCTAATTTGCATAACCGTTTCTAAGCTTTCCCATTGGCCAAAACGCTGTCACGTGCAATGCGATTAATCGTCGTATTGAACTGCTTCCGGTCATATTGACGCGTTTCCTGTTTTGTGTATTAGAAGAAAATTGTAGTCTGCAGCAAACTTGAGTGTTGCCGACATAACTGACCGTGATATTTTGCAGCACTTTTGGATGAAAAGAAAATAAAAGATGAAGGATCAAACATTTTACTATCATATAAAATCTTGAGTACATCTAACTGAGAAAAAAAAGTGAAAGTGAGCAGTGTTATAGAAGCAAAACGGAAGTTATCGTTTTCTCTTCAAATTTTCATGTATATGATAAAACAGTTATAGCACAGATGATTCGGTCGATATGATGATTTATGGAGTGATAAAACCAATATCAACCTCGGCCTTCGGCCTCGGTCGATATTGGTTTTATCACTCCATAAATCATCATATCGACCTCATCACTGTGCAATAATTGTATATTGTCATATACTCTAATTTACGTTACAGTTTATAAGCTTTCCCATTGGCCAAAACGCGGTCACGTGCAGTGCGATTAATCGTCGTATTGAACCGGTCATATTGACTCGTTTCCGGTTTTGTGTATAAGAGGAAAGCTGTAGTCGGCAGCAAACTGTGTGTTTCTGACATGACTGATTATGCTATTTGGCAGCATTTTTTTAATGAAAAAAAATGATAATTAAAGATGAAATGTAAAACCTTTTACTAGACTACAAAATGTTTATCTCAAAGAAAAAAATGTAAAAGTGATCAATGTTAGGGAAGCAAAACATTATAGGTACCCTTTTCTCTTCCAGTTTTCATATATATGATAAAACAATTATAGCACAGATGATTCGGTCGATATGATGATTTATGGAGTGATAAAACCAATATCAACCTCGGCCTTCGGCCTCGGTCGATATTGGTTTTATCACTCCATAAATCATCATATCGACCTCATCACTGTGCAATAATTGTATAGAGTACCTTCGGCCTCGGTCAATATAATATGTCGTAGCCGTGCAATATTTTTGCATATTGAACTCATTCTCAGTCCATTTTGTTAAATTATATAAACACAATCCTTCTGTTAAAATCTAAATCTTACTAGAGGTCTGCATTACTATCCAAACTAAAATAACTTAAAATAGTTTACCACAAGATCTGCAGGTCTATGTTTTATGTGCAAAAAAAAAGAAGTCAGACTCGTAACGTCGCTTCTTATTTAGCGCCAAATTTGACGTCATTGATGTTACCACGTCATTGATCATATGACGTCAAGGTCACATCAAAATGTACCTGTTGCACCAATTTGGTTCATTAAACATGATTATTTTTCATGATTTATCGGAACAATTACCCAATCTTGAGTAATTCATTCATTTTCTCCTGATTCTAGATGTAAAATCGAAAGCGAGGCGCACAGCTGTGCAATATCGTAAAATACGGAACCGCTAGCTAGCAATCTGATTGGTTGATTCAAACCACTAATATAATATACGTTGATAATAGACAAACAAACTTCAATGGAGCAAACAAGTGCCTGCAAATGTTATCGCCCCCCTCTTTCTCCATCATCACAAAATAAAAATGGCTGAAAAATAATTATGTATTCTTTTCTTTACTACACGATCATTATTCTGCCATGTCTATTTTAAAATGAGCGTGGACGATTAATATTTGCAAACCTGAGATATAGCATTGATCTCAGAACAATTTTGGGTTTAAAGTCATTAAACTGTGAAAACATTTTTCGGCCGACTTTGAACCACAATGTAGTTATCCCTCCGTCCCACCCTCATCCACCACACAATCATACATAAGAGCACTCGTAAATAAGTAAGATTTCCTTGGCCAAATTCAAGGCATGATCCTCTATACTTTCCCTTCTATATGTCATTTTGTTTCCTTAGAGGAGGACTAAGGGGGTTACTGACCCTCCATAACCCACAACCCCCAAAAACAATACTTTTTTGTAATTGAATCATTATAATGATTTATTATCGTGTGCTTATTCTAAATTATTATAGAGTTAGAGACAAAAAATGCTTTTGATGCAAACTCAGTTTGGTTCGCTCTTTTTTCCAATTTGCTGTGTTTTTTTTTCCATATTTTTCTCAAATTATACAATTTAGTAGGATGACCAAGTGCTAAAAAAGCGCTAGTTTTCGACTTTAATTGACACTCAAGGTACAAGGCTAGAAATCATCTCAAATTAAAGCTTCAAGATTCCTCCTTAAAATGTAATGTGTCGTAAGAAAAAAACTCGGGTGCGAAAGTTGTGTTTTAGGGCAAAAACCGTCCAATCAAGTAGAAAAACACTGAAAACAGGAAAAAGCCTACAATTCTGTTATGAATAAATGTAAAAATTTGGAAAAAATGTTGAAGTGTCGTGATGGGAATTATCTTTCAATTTTAGTAACACTCAATTTCCATTTCAATACAGAAGACCGTATTTTGGACAAAAAGTTGATTTTTGGGCATATTTAAAGAAAAAGTCGGACAAATTTTCTTATATATTTCGCTCCGTTGTCCGACATGTAGCAAATTATGTATCATGCATATTTTCAAAAAATAGCCTCCATGCCTGCTCTTCCAATAGGCAGTTACACTTCTTTAATTAACCTTTTAATAATTAGCAAAATGAGAGATGAACTATCGACACATTCGATGAAAAAAGAGAGTGACCAAGTGCCAAAGTGAATGTGTTCTAGATAGAGAGTTTGATTTACATTCAAGGTACATAAACATTTGATATATGAAATCAAAGCCTAATGATTCCTCTTCAATATGTTATATGTCGAACGAAAATTGGCAGGTGCAAAAGTGGTGTTTTGGGGCAAAATTCCCTATATTGGCAAAAAAAAAAACCCCTCTAAAAACGAGAAAAATGTCTACAATTTTTGGGGAATAAATACAATGAAAATAAAATCATGTAAATGTGATGTGATTGGAAGTATCTTTCTTTTGTATTGACATTCAAAGTAAAAGTCGATACAAAATGCGTATTTTTAGGTTCAAAATTTAACTCTTCTGCAAAATGCGTGGGGAAAAAGTTGGATGGTGCCAATTAGGTTCAGCTCCTTCCTTATGCATAGCAAATTGATATGATTGAAATAATTGTAATGCCACTTTTCAACAGACATGGGTTTTATCTTCATTTTCTTTTTAAAAAGATATTCAAAATTGGGCTTTGGAAGTTAAGATGTTAACCTTTTATGCAGTATAATCAAGGAGAGGAATTTTCCTTTTAGTAAAAATTAATTATAATACCATGTTTATTAATTGAAGTAATTAAATTTTGTGTTTTCATGGAAAAATCTATTGTTTTTCATAAAAACATCAAAAAGCAGTAAGATCAATCAAATAAACTATTGAAATCAAATAGAATTTGCGTTCAGTCGAAGAAAAACACTATATAAAAAAGAAATAAAACTTCGTGTATAATAAGTGGAAATCTAATTCCGAATATGCATTTTTTCTGTAATGAAAATGCTAGCTCTTTCAGTCCATAAGATTTACAATTTTGTTCCGTTGGAAACAAGTTCAGAATATCAACTAATTAAGTAGGCGTAAAGGTTTGTGTAGGATTATTAATACACGGAAAGGAAATTTCTAGTATTTGAGAAAAGTATCATTCAATTTGGATAAAGTGTGTAACTTTACTCTCTGTAAAGAAAATGCACAAATTTAAATTCAAAAAATATAACCAGAAGGCGCTACTGAAATGAATTTTTTTGGCTTATGAAAAGCATGGAAGCATCACTGATGGGGAGTTAATATCAGAAACTCATGTCTGGTGCATAATTGACAAGTTTGAAATTTTCTTCAAGAAGATATAGAGTTGAAATACTTACGTATTATTAATCTAATATTAATCCAATAAATAGCTATTTACCAAGAAATAAGAAACTAACAATAAACCCAATGCAATCAGTCAACCAGCAACTGAACATTTATGAATCCACTCTCGAAATTAAGCACCTTAAAATTTATCATAACGATATATTAGATCTATGGCATCGTTTGCTAGAAATTATGTGTTCTTTTCGTTTTCGTACATGAACATCGACGGCGATGCGGCCAGCCAACAGGGGATACTTACTCCTCCCGGGCACCTGATCCCACCTCTAGCTTTATGGAGGTCCGTCAATGCTCAATTTGGTGCTCTATTGTGAGTGCTGTTGATATTACCGTCAGGATCTTCTTAAACTCATTTAACTTGTTTTCTCAAAAACATAAATTCCCCCTCTCCTCAACGTATAAAAGATACATTGAAGTATCAACAAGTGATTCTGTGCAACCCTGTTATGGATCACATACGTACTAACTACTATAACTTCATTGCACTATATGTTATCTTGATACCTTACATGTTTTTTTTTTTATCAATATCATGAATTTTTAAAGTGTGAATGATAGAAGTTCATTGATAAAATAATCGAAAACCAACATTCAAACGGTACATGTATAAAGAAAATGTCTACATAATTAGAAAAAAAGAGTGAAATATTTCATTAGAGTGATACAAGATGCATAGGAAGAGTAAGCATGCCATGCTTGTTATATTAAATTGTAAGCAATTCACAACTAGGTACAATCTGAAAACACGACAGATCTAAAGAACACAGTTACTCCGACCGTCCTAGCGAAAGTAGGTATTCAAAATCGTTGAAATGTACGACCGATTAATGCAAAACTTGAAATAATGACATCGAAGCATCTAACTTTTCACTAAATAAGGAATTATATATCAAAAATCGGTTCTATCGAGTAATTAGGAATAAACCTCCCCAGATTTGCGAATGTTGTATTTCTTCATTACTATAAAACTTTCTTAGAAAACCAAACTATTGCTGTGAAAAAAAGCTAATTTTTAGGCAATATCAAAACAATCGAATTTTGCGTTTTTTAAAATATGTTCATCTGACAACAACCGCAAATGATAACACTCTTACTATTGATACTTTTACTACTCGATGGTACAAGGCAATTCTTTGACCAAAATATGTAATATGTAATTTGGAATAGAGGGCGCCTATTGTATCACAAATATGAGAAAGATTTTTGAATGTTTTAGAAAAATACCTACAATTTTGTTATTTTTGTATGAAAAAAGTGTTTTCCTCAAAATTGAATGTACACAAATAAATGTATTTATGATATGTATCGACAAAATACTAAAATCAAAGACATTATGAGCACTGTAACATATATTCAAACACAACTCACTATTGAAGCGCTTGCTATGTATTAAAGAATGACCTATTTCAAAAAGCTGGTTTGATTAAAAAGAATTCAAATTTGGCATATTTCGCAAAGAAATCTAAAACAAAAAATTGTATCAACAAAAAGTGTATACCTTATTCTTATTTTGTAAATTAAAAAATAATGATTTAGGGGCTGCATAATGGTATGGGGAGACAATTGCATCTGAAACTTACTTTAGATTTTATCAAATTTTCGTAAAAATTCAAATTTATTGGATCAAAACACACATATCTACTCAGAGATGAATATTGGTTTAAACAAAATTAGAAAAAGCATTTCAAACACGACATTTTCATATATTCTAATCTTCCAAATTCGAAGACATAAAAAAGAAGTCGATATTTTTCCGTTTTCATTGATTTTCCTTTACAAAAATAATGTTTCCCCCCAAAACACCACTTTCGCACCTGATTCAATTCTTACGACACCTTGTATATGAAAGACAAGGCTTTAAAACTTTATAACATGTATCAATTAGCCTTGTACCTTGAATGTCAATTAAAATTTCTTTTTCATACCCTTGGTCACCGCACTAATTGTGATTGGAGTTCATAACAGAGTTTAGGTTGCCTTGTTGGTTGTCATCTTGTGTAATCCACAGGGAAGCTTGACATGTTAGGTCGATCTACCCCGGGGGTTCACAAGATGGTTGTTTGTGTGATATTCCATACATAATAGTAGAATCAGGTACTGATGGTCTGAATATTTGAATTTATAAAATGTTCCCATTTTTCAGCGATTTTTTTCAGTTTTTTTTTCCGAAAAATGGCACCTATGCACTGATTTCGGAAATAAACTTTCGTGACATATTAGTCGTAGCATGAATAAATGCTTTGACACAAAAATTATTTGGAATACTTGACATCTTCTGGTTTTATAGAGTTTTCCCATTTTTAATCGATTTTTTTTTTCATTTTCCCTAAAAAAAAGGCACGTTAATAAATTGATTTAATCATAATCTTTTGTGTCATATTAGTCTTGGCATAAATAAATGCTATGACACAAAAATCATTCTGAATTTTTGACATTTGTTGTTTTTATGACATTTTTCCATTTTTTCTGCAGATTTTACCCCAAAAATAGCATTTGTGCACAAGTTTCGTCAATAAACTTTTGTGACATTTTACTCTTGAAATAAATGAATACTATGAAACAAAAATCATTTCTGTTGCAAATAGTTTGATGTTGGGCTAAACGGGCTATTTTCACTAGGCTTAAGTGTTAATCTGATTAATATGCCCGCTGTGCAGGTAATCACGTAAAGAAATAGTATAATGAAGTATCTGGACGCAACCTCTCAATGTATTTCGACCACATTTTAAACTTAATTGACTGAATACGGTATGTTATTGTGTATCTACATCATTGTTTAAATTTGTAAACTTATTATTTTGATATTTTTTTTCAATTAGAAACATTCAATTGTACCGATTTCTCGTTATTTTTGCAAGAATCAAGGAATGTTACCACACATGGTCTTCTTGCTCCTAGAATTAGTCTATTTATTTGCCTTTGGGGATTTTTCTTCTCATATACTGATGGACTAGTCTTCTCCTATTAAATTATAGATGATAAATAGGGCCTGAATTCGATAAAATCGTATGGTACACCATGTGTTGAATGTTCGAGAAACTGGAATTTTTGTTGAAATATAGCTTTCACAAAAGAGTCCATTACATCTCGAAAAAAAGTTAAATAATCTTGAAAACTGCTGGTGCCGATGTAAAATAGTTTATGTAGTTCAAGGCTTAAAATCATGATGTATGATAAATTCGACAAATCTACAGGTGTGATCCAAGAAAATCGTTTTAGCGGGGAATCCCCTCAGTTTTGACTGGTGTCACTCAAATTGAGCTAAATGAATAATCATACAAAGAAGGTTTTTATTTCCTTGGATTACACCTATAACAAACTACCAGCAGTTGTAACCTGTGGGTTGTATCCCATTAGCTGCCAGCAGTTGTATCGTATAAGCCACTCGTTGTAACGTAGGCCTCTGTGGTCACTCAGTGGTAATTGTATAATTAAATAATAAAATCATTGGTAGCGTAATTCTTTGGTAGCGTACACGTCACAAAACAAATCCTTGGTAGTGTATATCCAAATCCGTATGTAAAATAGAATAAATTCATAGTTACGTTTCTTAGTTTAGTGTCCACGAGCGATCTGCGCTATACGGAGTCTGTCTAGACACATTGGCTACATGGCCACCTGTGCGTCGCTATTTATAGCTACGCTGGGGCAACTCGGCGTGAGCTGCCGTTTTCCAGGGCCAAGTGACGTGAGCTGCCTATATATTGGCAACTCAGCGTATGTTTCCGATTACGCTGGCCAGATAGGCGTTGTATGTTACGTATATAGAGTACGTTTAAATCAATTTTATAATAAAGATAGATAATATACAGGCATATGAGCATAATTAAACTTATTTACATTACACATCGGCATATGTTGCTGATCTTTCCATTTGTGATGTTGTATTTAATATCAAGTGTGTATATCATTCAGTCGTTGAATTTATGAGATCGCGGTGGTTATATTTGATAATTTTCATCACCATTCTGAACTAGAAGTTGTTCTGATTACTAATTAATTCATTCAATCAGAAAAAAATATCATTACTTTTTACATTACCACTTGCGCTAGATGCTATAAATTCACATGTAGATTTATCTTTAGATTCTTCATCTGCGCCCTTCGATGATTCATTTCTGCTTTCTAAAAAGGAATATGGGAAAGGAATATATATAAGCTGTAAGCTTTTTTTCTAATCCCTTTAGTTTCACTTGTATGAGTAATGTAAAATACAATGTTTGTGACAAATAAATATGTTTAAACTAAATGCAAATGTAAGATAAAATCACATAAAGAAATTTATCAATATATATCAGTTGTCAGAACCCCTTTTGTCCCAATCAAAAGAAAGGGGCGTCTTTCTTGATTCTTTATTTTTATATAAAAACGAGTCCAAGAAAGTACAAGATGACATACTCCATCTACTTAACATACTTAACGCTTTTAATCATGGAAATAAAATATATACTAATAACTACGTATGTTTAAACAAAAGGTATGCGAGGCTTGTTCTAAATGTTCGTAGGTCACCGCAATATTTGAGAAATGCTGGACAGTTAGTTTGTGATATTCTTATCATATATTTAATGAGATTTATTTGAATTAATCCGGGCAGTAACAAAAGTAACTAAAGGGATTAGACTAAAGGTATTTCATTGAAATCTTTAAAAAAACTTTAAAAATGCAGTGAGTTTTGCACACCGTCAGTCTCGTTAAGCTCCGCTTATAGAAAGAGCCCGATCAAAATTATTCGTGCTAAAAATGAAGTCTCGTTGCAATTTTGAAAGTACGTGGAAGCAAATGCACTTGAAATCAAGCTTGTGTAAAAAGATCTCAAGTACACGTAAATAAGACTATGTACTATTTGCAACAAAGATAATCATAAGATGGAAAAACATTATTAGAGGAAAGACGACCTTTACAAACATAACAATCGGATCTTAATGTTCTTGGATTAAACTCTTGGTGCATTTTAAGTGAACACAGAGAGAGAGAGATCAGTGAAAGATCAGAGGGCAAGACTTCTCTCAGCTCTGACTAAGTTTTGGAGCGATGGATATGAAGATAAACGAAAAATAGCAACGCCATCGATGCAACATACGCATGTTGGGGACTTAATTTCGTGAATAAAATTATGTCAGTTTTAGTCCCCAAATGACTTGAACTTAAAACATAATTTCTCATTTATTCGAGATTCAGAAACAGGAGGACCAAGGGGGCCACATCGCTCACCTGAGTTGCAAACAAAAGAATGACAATTCGGTAGAGGACCTTGGTTATTTGCTTCCAGTAAAGTTTCGTTAAATTCTGTGTAGCATTTCAGAGGAGATGTCGAAAATGTGTCATACAATCAGAGCACTGGGATGCCATATTTTTTGACTGGTCGGCATGAAAAACACAACATTGGTAGAGGACCTTGAGTACTTGCTTCCTGTAAGAATTTCATGAAATTATGTGCAGCAGTGGCAGAGGAGAATTCAGAAATGTGTCATCCAATCAGAGCCCTCGGCGGCCATATTTGTTGACGGATTGGCACGAAAAACACAAACTTGGTAGAAGACCTTGAGCACTTGCTTCCTGTTAGGTTTTATGAAATTCCGTGTAGTTGCTGCAGTTGAAAAGTCAAAAATGTGTCAGCCAATTAGAGCCCTTGGCGGCCATAATTGTCAAACAATCGGCACGAAAAACACAACTTTGGTAAAGGGCCTTGAGTACTTGCTTCCTATAAGGTTTTATGAAATTCCGGGCTGCGGTTGCAGAGGGATGTCGAAACTGTATCAGCCAATCAGAGCCCTCAGTGGCTATATCTATTGACTATTCGGCATGAAAAACACAAACTTTGTAGAAGACCTTGATTTCTTGCTTCCTCTAAGGTTTGGTGAAATGCCGTGCAGCGGCTGCAGAGAAGATGTCGAAAATGTTAAAAGTTTACGCCGGACGACAGACGGACGGCGGACTTTGCGCTATGACGATAGCTCACTTGAGTTCCGCTCAGGTGAAGTAAAAAGTCCGAAATCATAACCTCAGATGGATGGACGCACGCACGCACAGACAGACAGACGGATGGGCGGACATAGGAACAACATCATGACCTATTACGTCCCGTCTTATGAGGGCGTATGAAATGATAAATAAGCAATTACGCTGTTGAGCAAAATGCGAAAAGCTGTTATTTATTCCGGCAATTTGTTTAGCACTGTATGAAAATATGAAATAATATTTCATTCTTTTTCATGATAAATAATTATGAATTTAAGTAAAATTATGATGGATGAATTCCAATCTCGCCTCTATAAGACAGTTGCCTAATCAGTTATCATTACCTTCACCGTTTAGTTCTGCATGTACTATAAAAGGTTCATTTGGACCTTCTTCTCCTTCGCTTTGGGTGCCTGTCGAATATGAAAAACATCCATGTAAACGTCTTCAGATTGAATATCATCATTTAAGAACAGATAAATTTGCAGCATTAGGGTTGTTTTGATCTAGAAATTACCGATTTAAATCAACTGTGAACACCAGATTCAAGTCTATATTTAAAGACCCTGATGTTATCACAGAGCTTACCTACCTCCAAGAACATTATGTCATCACACTAGCGGACAAAGCCTCAAATAATTACACATTTACTTGCAAAAAGTACTATTTCGACAGTCTAGTTAAAGACTTGGAGTTTAAATTCGACACATGGAAATTCCACTTACATCCCAACAAACCTTTCTGCCTCTGAATAAATAGATAAATCAGCTCTTGCTTCCTTTGGCTTCGACACTAACAATTTAGATTTAGATTTGCCATACTTATACTGCATACCTAAAATACATAAGAATACGTACAAACAACGTTTCATCGCTGGTTCCTCAAAATGTCCTACCAAATTTGTATCGATCTTACTCACCAAAGTTTTATCTGAAATCAAATCTGGGCTTCAAAAATATTGTTCGACATTATAATCTCGCAGTGGTATCAACCAGATGTGGATTTTAAAGAATTCGAAGAAACTTTTAGATCATCTGTAATCCACTCATTTAAGTAGAGTCCATTCGATCAAAGACTTTGATTTTTCGACACTTTACACTACAATTCCACATTCTGAATTGAAATAAAGACTCGCAAAAATTATAAGTAATGCGTTTACAAGAAAGAACGGTAATTTCAAATACAAATTTATTGTTGTTAACTATGACAAACCTACTTTGTAAAAGAAAAGTCCGATTCTGAAAATAAGTACACTGAAACAGATATTATTAAGATGTTAAACTTTCTGATCGACAACATTTTTGTGGTGTTTGGAGGAAAGGTCTTCCAGAAAATTGTCGGAATTGCAATGGGGACCAATTGTGTCCCGCTCCTTGCCGACATTTTCCTTTGTAGGAACCTGAATTCATTCAATCCTTGGTCTCTGAAGGGAAAGGATACTTAGCTTCTGACTTCAAAACAAAGGAGGGGATCTCCAACAACACCAGGTTGTAGCACCCACAGCAAAACCCCAAAACACCCAATGCAAAAACACAAAGCAGACAAGCACAAAGAGTCACGTAAGGGAAAGGAACGTCAACGCACAACACAGAAACATCAAACACAAAGGACTACACATAAACCAACGAGACCAATGGACAACCGGTGCCGACTTAGGACGGCCACTGCCACGGAAATAGCAGAAGGTATGATTATCCTGGATTACGTGCGCACAACCCTCCCACTTTTCCGATTACCCAGAGGTCTCGAAGAACGTACAATTGTGGTGTAAAACAACCTCCTCACTGTCAGATTACGACACACAAACATGACCGCAAAACGCAGGGGCCCAAGCAACACAGATGAATATGTAAATGGATATAAAAAGAGGGCGTACGTAATACAATCCGTGCTCTGCCGCCGCGAGCTCATGTATATTATCACCCGAGGAATCCGACTGACATTCAGAGAGGACAGGTGGTCGGGGCCCTGTCTTCTCTAAAGAGGTTTGGGCAGGGCCCGTCATGGAGTCCCGTCGTCACAGTCAGTCAGAGTGCAAGCTTTAAGAATGCGCTGGTACAAGACTGTAGATTGGTCAAGTACCAAGCCTAGTGTCCGTCTGGTGACATTAGGATCATATCCACGGTATAAAAGGCGTTTGATGATTCTGACGCATTTTCGATAGTGATGTTCTCTATCTTTGATCCTTCTTACCTTGTTAATAATGTCACGATAAAATGCAGGTTGTGAAATACCCAAAGTAATATACTATGTTGCCAGTATTTGTCTGAATTTCAGAAGAAGTTGACAATAATTTTTGTAAAATTTCCAGAAAGTCTTTACTACATTTTAGTTTGTGAAAGCGAAAACCTTGTCCTAAAAGTTACTTGGTAATTTGTAAATTTCTACTTTGGAAATCCAAAACATCAGTACATGCTCTAGCATACTGGATGAGGTGTGAAATACAGATACCATAGGACGGTAATCTAGGAACATCACCGTCAAGCCAGGGGAAATTTATAATGTTAAATCCAAAATCATCTCTTTTGTCATACACACTTGTATGGATCTCTCCATTAACAATTTTGATATTTAGGTCCAAAAGTGGTGTTTCTGCGTTTGAAACGTTTGCCTTGTTTAAAATCAATTCTTGTGGATAAATAACATTTTTATATTTCTCAGAAACAGGATTGCCGATAGTAAGAATATCATCCAGGTACCTAGAAGTGCCAATGAAACATTTCACATCATCACTTTTTCTTTCTTTTTGAAGATTTTGGATGAATTCCTTTTCATACGTGTATAGAAAAAAATCTGCAACAAGAGGCGCACAATTAGTACCCATTGGAATCCCTACAACGTGCTTGTAGAGTTTCTCACCAAATCTTACATAAATATTGTCCAAAAGGAAGGACAAGGCAAAACACAGGTCACCACATGTCCATGATTTGTATGATTTGTAATCTGTGGCGGAAAAGAAACCCTTCGATTCAGAAGTACAAATGTCAGTTTTCCCCTCTCGATCAAAACACCATTAAATGAGATTGGACAGTCGAGCATTTATTTTGTCGTGAGGAAGCGTGGTGTACAAATTAGAAAAGTCGTATGAAGATATCGTATTTGCTTCAAAATTTCTTGATTTCATTTTGTCAATCACATCCCCTAAATTTTTAATAGACCAAAAGAAGTTTACGCCATTCCTCTTCATGACAGTTTCACAGTATTTTGCCACGTGTTCCTTTATAGCCGTGAGTGCTGACGTCAGATTTCTAGACAAAAATGTTGTTGAGCAGTTGCTAGAATTAGCAATGTATCGAATGACAAATATGGATAATGACCATATCCCTGTATACAGCACAAAATCGATAATTGAGAAAATCAGAAACCGAAGGCATACAAAATCAGGATAAAACAGGAACCAAAGCAAACAAACAAAAGCCTCCACCATATGAAAAGAAGCGAAATCCCGATATGGGAATGAGACCAGGTGCCCAGGAAGAACTTGTAAGGAGACTTGTGAAGTTTTGGTATACAGTATATTGTAGGGAGATCCAATTTAGAAATAGGGATGTTAAAAGAAGAAATTTCACTGTTATGTTTGTTCAAAATATTGGGAACACTTTCGTTGCTTTCGATATAAGTATTAGTAGAGGAAAGTTCCGAAACTAAAGTTGATATGTTGTAGTGTTTTCAAATAATTATGGTGTTTTTGGCTGCTTTGTCTGCAGGCGCGAAGACATATTTTTCATGTAAATTAGGTAACTTGGATTTGAAATATATTTTTGATTTAGAAATTGGATTTTCAAAACGTTGAGGATTTTTGTGGTAGCTATCTATTCGAATATCGGTAATATCCAAAATGAGGTTTTTCTAGTCATTCAGAGCATGCGATTCGACTCCTTCCGATTTACACCATCGTTTGGTATAGTTATCTGAAGCTTCCTTTAGCACTTCGCGACATTTAATAAAATCTAGCTTTGATGGGATTCTATACTTAGGTCCTTTCTTAAGAAGACCACGGATCTGCCTGTCTTTGATAATTGAAAAGTCACCTGTAATAATATGACCAGCTGGTTTATATAGATATGCAGACGTTACACATTCTCAAGAAGCAGGACATGATTCAAGTATTTTAGGATCTTGTGTAACTTTGTTGTAGTTAAAAACGAAATTTGGAATAGGTCTCTTATATTTGTAACAAATAAGAGGAGGTTCTAAATTTTCAAAATATTGAGGAATGGCACTTTGTACGCGATGATCCCGAAAAAAATAAAGATATTCAGAAGATCAAATCCTTTGTTAATAAATGGAATTTTTATGAATCGTCTTTTAAGGGAGTATTTTTTAACCAAAGGATATAGTTTATTTTGCGCGAATGCAACAATGCTATTTAGCCTGAATCAATCAGTGTTTCTAAAGAATGCAACCAGTGCTTCATCCAAGATAGATTTTAATTGAACTGCTGGAAATGAAGAGAGAGCATGTAGCAGTTCATGTCTGTCGCCGTTGCGTGCAATGATCAGTATATCTTTGAGGGTTCGATGTACTCTAACTCTTTTCCTGAGTTTTTTGTTTCGCCTTTTACCGTGAGACCTATGCTTTCTTTTATTTTAATGTTAGGGCAGATTGAAAAAACATTAATATTTGAAGAGTTCGAAGAAATGTTTTCTTGTCCATAAATCTGATCGTTTAGACCAAGGGGGGTACGCAGTTTGTAGTTTGGTTATCCAGGCAAGTTCAGCTTGTAAGCGGCGTTTTTTAATTTCAGTTTTACTTTGATTTTTAAGTTTTTGAAATGACTGAACTGGAGAAATTGTTATATACGAAATTGAATGATTGTATTTAACGAAGTGATTATATAGAAAATTTCTTCGTTTTTTCTGACGCGAGTTTCTTATCTGATACGAATGACTTCAAAAACGAGATTTTAAGGCCAGTGTTCAACTTGACTTACATATACATAGACGATATGTTGTCCATCAATGATCTAAAATTCGCGGATTACCTGAGCAGTATCTTTCCTTCGGAGCTTGAGAGACAAATAATTCAGCATCCTATTTGGACATAATGTTGTCCTACGACATTGATGGTCACATGAACACCTCACCGTATGACAAACGTGACGACTTCAATTTCAGCATTACAAACTTTCCTTTTCTGAGTAGCAACATCCCTTCATCGCCTGCTTATATATGGTGTGTTCATATCTCAGTTGATACGCTATGCAAGAGCAAGTACCAAATATACGGATTTTGTTCTGAGAGCTAGGCGTCTTTCAGATAAGCTTCTCAGTCAGGGATATGTATGTGACCGACTAACATCGTCACTGAGGAAGTTCTACGGTCGATATGGGGAACTCGTCATACACTATGATTTCCCACTCTGCAGAAGGGTGGATGATATTCTGTCATAGACCATTTGAACCATCCATCAAAGATTTTACTCTATGCTTTCCGAAATGGAAGTGACCGGGTGTGACATTTCTACCGAATTGAAGCGGCGGTTGTTGCAAGCAGGAGATGCTTACTCTTCCTGGGCACCTGGCCTCACTCCCATATCGGGAGTGCGCTTCTTTTCATATGGTGGAGGTTTTTGTTTGTTTGCTTTGGTTCTTATTTTATCCTTCGGTTTCTGATTTTTTGAATTATCGATTTTGTGCTGTATACAGGGATATGGTCATTATTCATACTTGTCATTGACCAGACATCCACGCTTCTGGTAATGGACCCTCGTTAATATTCCTCAATCTAAACAATGTAATATGACCAAAGAGTGTGGAAGTTATTATGTCCAAAAATGTACCGAACAAAGTAGCAGAATGGGTGGGATATGATGCTACAGTTCACAAGTTTGAAAAGAAGTTTTGGAATGCGCTGAAGAAACGATAAACCAAAGTTCAATCGAATTTGGGTAATCATGCCCTTTTGGACTCCTGGTCCTCCAGCAGTGACACTCACCAAGACGTACAAATCATAAACGTGTTAAGATTAAATTACATCATTTAAGAACATTTAAATTTGCAGCATGGAATAGACATGCAAGTTTCTGGTACTGAACCCTTGTAAGCAATCCTCAATTTGACGCAAATGGCACAAGAAACGCCAAATCACATAGAAACATCCAACACAAATGACTACACATAAACCAACGATACCAAGGAAGTCACATTTATCTCAAACTACCTAACGAGGGTTGGTTGATATGTTGTGAGCCTCGTATCGATTGATTAAAATTTAATCTCATATTTTGCATTTTTTCTTCATAATCCGATCCCCTTCAGTATATATACACTTTTGCCACCAAGGGCCTCAAAACCACTTTTTAAGAATTCCTTATCTTGACTGGTCAGGAATCCATGTCGTCATCACCGGACTGAAAGTGGGTGCCAGAAACAACTGCTGTCAGTTTTGGGAATAGATGAAAGGAAGATCAGGTGATGTTCAATAAAATTAAAGCCACAATCATGAAACAAAGGAGGGGATCACCAACAACACCAGGTTGCAGCACCCACAGCAAAACCCCAAAACACCTAATGCAAAACACCAAGCAGACAAGCACAGGAAGAGACGCATAATGGACAAGGAACGTCGACGCATAACACAGAAACATCAAACACAAAGGACTTCACATAAACCAACGAAACCAATGGGCAACCGGTGCCGACTTGGGACGGCCATCTGCTACGGTAATAGCAAAAGGTGTGGTTATCCTTGATTACGTGCGCACAACCCTCCCACTTTCCCGATTATCCAGAGGTCTCGAAGAACGTACAACTGTGGTGTAAAACAACCTCCTCACTGTCAGATGACGACACACAAACAAGACCGCAAAATGCAGGGGCCCAAGCAACACGAATGAATATTTAAATGGATATTAAAAGAGGGCGTACGTAATACAATCCGTGTTCTGCCGCCGCAAGCTCATGTATGTTATCACCCGAGGAGTGCGACTGACATTCAGAGAGAACAGGTGGTCGGGGCCCTGTCTTCTCTAAAGAGGTTTGGACAGGGCCCGTCATGGAGTCCCGTCGTCACAGTCAGTCAGAGTGCAAGTTTTAAGAATGCGCTGGTACAAGACTGTAGATTGGTCAAGAACCAAGCCAAACGGGTGTTGCATGCAAGCAGGAGATGCTTACTCTTCCTGGGCACCTGGTCTCACTCTCATATCGGGAGTTCGCTTCTTTTAATATGGTGGAGGTTTTTGTTTTTGTTTGCTTTGGTTCCTGTTTTGTCCTGATTTTGTATGCCTTCGGATACTGATTTTCTGAATTATCGATTTTGTACTGTAGACAGGGATATGGTCATTATCCATATTTGTCATCACACAAACAAGACCGCGAAACGCAGATGAATATGTAAATAGATATAAAGAGAGGGCATGCGTAATACAGTTCGTAATCTGCCGGCTGTAGCGAGCTCATGCATGTAATCGCCCAAGGAGTCCGACTGACATTCAGAGAGGACAGGTGGTCGGGGCCCTGTCTTCTCTAAAGAGGTTTGGACAGGGTCCGTCATGGAGTCCCGTCGTAACAGTCAGTTAGAGTGCAAGTCTCAAGGATGCGCTTGTATAAGACTGTAGATTGGTCAAGTACCAAGCCTAGTGTCCGTCTGGTGACATTAGGATCATATCCACGGTATAAAAGGCGTTTGATGATTCTGACGCATTTTCGATGGTTATGCTGCCTACTTTTGATCCTTTTTATCTTGTTTATCATATCACCATAAAAGACAGGTTGTGTAATACCCATAGTAATGTACTCTGTTGCATGTATAGATCCGAATTTTAAAAGAAGTTGACTGTAATTTTTGTAAAATTTCCAGAAAGTCTTTACTAGTTTGTGAAAGCGAAAACCTTGTACCAAAAGTTTCTTGGTAATTTGTAAATTTCTACTATGAAAATCCAATACATCAGTACATGCTCTAGCATACCGAATGAGCTGTGAAATATAGATACCATAGGACGGTAATCTAGGAACATCACCGTCAAGCCAGGGGAAATTTACTATATTAAATCCAAAATCATCTCTTTTGTCATACACTCTTGTATGGATCTCTCCATTAATAATTTTGATATTTAGGTCAAAAAATAGTGATTCTGTACTTGAAACATTTTCCTTGTTTAGAATCAATTCTTGTAGATAAATAACATTTTTATACTTTTCAAAAAACATGATTGTCGATAGTAAGAATATCATCCAGGTACCTAGAAGTACCAATGAAACATTTCACATAATCACTTTTTCTTTGCTTTTGCAGATTATGGATAAAGTCCTTTTCATACGTGCATAAAAATAAATCTGCAACAAGGGGCGCACAATTAGTACCCATAGGAATCCCTACAACCTGCTTCTCACCACATCTTACATAAATATTGTCCAAAAGGAAGGACAAGGCAAAACACAGGTCACCATATGTCCATGATTTGTATGATTTGTAATCTGTGGCGGAAAAGAAACCCTTCGATTCAGATTCAGTTTTCCCCTCTCGATCAAAACACAATATAATGAGTTTGAACAGTCGATGATTTATTTTGTCGTGAGGAAGCATGGTGTACATATTAGAAAAGTCCTATGAAGAAATCGTATTTGCTTCAAAATTTCTTGATTTCATTTTGTCAATCACATCCCCTGAATTTATAATAGACCAAAAGAAGTTGACACCATTTCTGTTCATGACAGTTTCACAGTATTTGGCTACGTGTTCCTTTATAGCCGTGAGTGCTGACGTCAGATTTCTAGACAAAATTGTTGTTGAGCAATTGCTAGAATTAGCAATGTATCGAAACTTGTAAAGAGACTTGTGAAGTTTTGTTATGCAGTATATTGTAAGGAGATCAAATTTAGAAATAGGAATGTTAAAAGAAAAAAATTCACTGTTATGTTTGTTCAAAATATTTGGATCACTTTCGTTGCTTTTGATATAAGTATTAGTAGAGGAAAGTTCCGAAACTAAAGTTGATATGTAGTAGCGTTTTCAAATAATTATGGTGTTTTTGGCTGCTTTGTCTGCAGGCGCGAAGACATATTTTTCATATAAATTAGGTAACTTGGATTTGAAATATCTTTCGATTGATAACTTGGATTTTTAAAAAGATGAGGTTTTTCCAGTCATTCAGAGCATGCGATTCGACTCCTTCCGATTTACACCATCGATTGGTATAGTTATCTAAAGCTTCCTTTAGCACTTCACGACATTTAATATAATATATCTTTGATGGGATTCTATACCTAGGTCCTTTTTTGAGAAGATCATGGAGCTGTTTGTCTTTGATCATTGAAAAGTCACCTGTAATAATATGACCAGCTGGTTTATATAGATATATATGCATAGCGACTGTAATTGCCTGAGATAAAGCTCGCAGGACGATTGTTATTGATTTCCGTATAAATGACAGTGTGACGTCATAACGCCCGCCATAGCGGATGAATTTGAACTGAATATCAACAAGTTTGAAATCCTTTCCTATGCAATGTAGAAAGTAGGAATAACATTTTATAAAAAGATGAATTTAATAGTAAAATCATCCCCACTGTCCTTACCTCTTTCAGCAATTGTGTCTTGACGATTACAGAATACGACATCAACAACAAGCGACAGTGGCAGGTGCAGCTACAATAGCTCTCTGTCGATTGATGTCAAATCCTACACTCAACGGAATATTCCGAATGAAGATTTCTTGTCACATTCAGCGTTGTTTGTGATGATTTCAAAATAGACCACACATGAACAGTACACAGTATAAGACAAGTTAAAAGTCATGTTTGTAAAACATTAATGCCCCCCTACCCCTTCTGTGATTAAAGTCCGTCACAACTTTATACTTGATTTTCATTTGATGTGTCTGTACACAAAATTTCATTTCAATATGTGAATCCACTCCAGAGGTATTGAACGGAAACTGTTGTCGTGGTCCGACCGACGGACCGATAGACAGAAAGTCAGACAGCGGCAAAGCAATATGTCTCCTCTTCTTCAAAGGGGGCATAAAAATTTTTGATTGAACCCAAATATGAACTTGACCTAGATTTTTATTTGATGTGTCTGAAAACAAAATTTCATTTCTATATGTAACTCCACTCAAGAGATATTGAACGGAAACCCTGAAATTTTGGTATTTTTCGAAGTGCAAGGGGCATTACTCTGTCAAAATTTTGTTGATTGGACCCAAATAAGAACTTGACCTAGATTGTCATTTGATGTATCCGTATACAAAATTTCATTTCAATATGTAACTCCACTCAAGAGATATTGAACGGAAACCCTGAAATTTTGGGTTTTTTTTCGAAGTGCAAGGGGCATAACTCTGTCAAAATTTTGTTGATCGGACCCAAATATACACTTGACCTAGATTTTCATTTGATGTGTCTGTATACAAAATTTCATTTCAATATGTAACTCCACTCAAGAGATATTGAACGGAAACCCTGAAATTTTGGTATTTTTCGAAATGCAAGGGGCATAACTCTGTCAAAATTTTTTTGATCAGACCCAAATATGAACCTGACCTAGATTTTTGTTTGATGTGACTGTATACAAAATTTCATTTCAATATATGAATCCATTCCAGAGATATTGAACGGAAACCCTGAAATTTTGGTATTTTTCGAAATGCAAGGGGCATAACTCTGTCAAAATTTTTTTGATCAGACCCAAATATGAACTTGACCTAGATTTTTGTTTGATGTGTCTGTATACAAAATTTCATTTCAATATGTGAATCCATTCAAGAGATATTGAACGGAAACCCTGAAATTTTGGTATTTTTCGAAATGCAAGGGGCATAACTCTGTCAAAATTTTTTTGATCGGACCCAAATATGAACTTGACCTAGATTTTTGTTTGATGTGTCTGTATACAAAATTTCATTTCAATATGTAACTCCATTCAAGAGATATTGAACGGAAACCCTGAAATTTTGGTATTTTTCGAAATGCAAGGGGCATAACTCTGTCAAATCTTTTTTGATTGGACCCAAATATGAACGTGACCTAGATTTTTGTTTGATGTGTCTGAAAACAAAATTTCATTTCAATATGTAACTCCATTCAAGAGATATTGAACGGAAACCCTGAAATTTTGGTATTTTTCGAAATGCAAGGGGCATAACTCTGTCAAAATTTTTTTGATCGGACCCAAATATGAACTTGACCTAGATTTTTGTTTGATGTGTCTGTATACAAAATTTCATTTCAATATGTAACTCCATTCAAGAGATATTGAACGGAAACCCTGAAATTTTGGTATTTTTCGAAATGCAAGGGGCATAACTCTGTCAATTTTTTTTTGATCGGACCCAAATATAAACTTGACCTAGATTTTTGTTTGATGTGTCTGAAAACAAAATTTCATTTCAATATGTAACTCCATTCAAGAGATATTGAACGGAAACCCTGAAATTTTGGTATTTTTCGAAATGCAAGGGGCATAACTCTGTCAAAATTTTTTTGATCGGACCCAAATAAAAACTTGACCTAGATTCTTGTTTGATGTGTCTGTATACAAAATTTCATTTCAATATGTGAATCCATTCCAGAGATATTGAACGGAAACCCTGAAATTTTGGTATTTTTCGAAATGCAAGGGGCATAACTCTGTCAAAATTTTTTTGATCGGACCCAAATATGAACTTGGCATAGATTTTTGTTTGATGTGTCTGTATACAAAATTTCATTTCAATATGTAACTCCATTCAAGAGATATTGAACGGAAACCCTGAAATTTTGGTATTTTTCGAAATGCAAGGGGCATAACTCTGTCAAAATTTTTTTGATCGGACCCAAATATGAACTTGGCCTAGATTTTTGTTTGATGTGTCTGTATACAAAATTTCATTTCAATATGTAACTCCATTCAAGAGATATTGAACGGAAACCCTGAAATTTTGGTATTTTTCGAAATGCAAGGGGCATAACTCTGTCAATTTTTTTTTTATTGGACCCAAATATGAACCTGACCTAGATTTTTGTTTGATGTGTCTGTATACAAAATTTCATTTCAATATGTAACTCCATTCAAGAGATATTGAACGGAAACCCTGAAATTTTGGTATTTTTCGAAATGCAAGGGGCATAACTCTGTCAAAATTTTTTTGATCGGACCCAAATATGAACTTGACCTAGATTTTTGTTTGATGTGTCTGTATACAAAATTTCATTTCAATATGTAACTCCATTCAAGAGATATTGAACGGAAACCCTGAAATTTTGGTATTTTTCGAAATGCAAGGGGCATAACTCTGTCAAAATTTTTTTGATCGGACCCAAATATGAACTTGACCTAGATTTTTGTTTGATGTGTCTGAAAACAAAATTTCATTTCAATATGTAACTCCATTCAAGAGATATTGAACGGAAACCCTGAAATTTTGGTATTTTTCGAAATGCAAGGGGCATAACTCTGTCAAAATTTTTTTGATCGGACCCAAATATGAACTTGACCTAGATTTTTGTTTGATGTGTCTGTATACAAAATTTCATTTCAATATGTGAATCCATTCCAGAGATATTGAACGGAAACTGATGTCGCGGACCGACCGACAGACCGACCGACAGCGGCAAACCTATATGTCCCCTCTTCTTCGAAGGGGGGCATAAAAAATCCCTAAACTAACGCTGTCAACATTTCATGATTTCACCGAGCTGCAACTGACTCAAACGGATAACAGAAATGGGAATACATTCCGCAAACAAAATTAGTTCCAAACAATCAACATCTAGAGAGTAATAAATAACTTGTTTGGTCATATTTGGTCTTTATTCCATTGTTAAATTTCTAATTTGTAATACTTTATATATCACAATGCATCATTTTATGAAAATTCAGTCACACTGAATAAGCGTGACGTTACCATGGGGAAGCCCCCGCTGTTCCTTTCTAAAATTAACTCCCCTCTACATTGGTGGACGGATTCGCTTTAAAAATAGAATTGGAAGCTTTCTTTGTTCTATTTTTGGCTTTGAAAACGCATATATATATATAGAATAAGTGTCTTATTTTGTGTGTTTATGCAGAAATAAATTACAATGGCTGATGCATTTATTTGATAAAATGCGCCGCGCATTGTATCAAAGTAAATGCATCAGCCATTGTAATTTATTTCTGCATAAACACACAAAATAAGACACATATTATATAAATTCAGACGTTACACATTTTCAAGGAGCAGGACATGATTCAAGTATTTTATGATCTAATGTAACTTTGTTGTAGTTAAAAACGAAATTTCGAATAGGTCTCTTATATTTGTAACAAATAAGAGGGAGTTCCAAATTTTCAAAATATTGAGGAATGGCAGCCATGACAGTGACATATACGTGAACAGGAGAATTGCCCTTATGGAACAACATACCTTTAACTAGTAAGCTTTCCGCGGCGCTTAAGTCTGATATTTTCTCGTAGCTGTGTCAGAAGTGAATTCATAGTATGCGCCATTGATTGCTTGTCCTTTGTGGAGATGATCTATCAGCAGAATATATTCTGCATCCCAGAACACCGAGCTCTCAACATATGAATCAGCCCACGTTTAAATTACCAGTCATATTTTCTTGTTTTAATTGAATTATAATAACATTTTATCTGAATAGATACTTTGTAACTATAATATTTTCTGTATTTGTTTTTATTTAGAAAAAAAATATGACTTTTAGCAAACGGCACGAAAGATTGAATCCAATCTCCCTCCAGCCAGACAGATATCCATTTTTTGATCAAAGAAGGGAGGAGATCTCCAACAAGACCCCGTTGCAGCATCAACAGCAAAACACCAAAACACCCCGATGCAAAAACACAAAAGACGAGTTCAGCACGAGACGGAAAAAAGACACATGACATGTAAACATTATACACAAAAGACTACACATAAACCGACGAGACCAATGGGCAACCGGTGGAGACTTTGGACGGCCATTTGTCACGCAAGTATCAAATGGTGTTGTTATCCTTGATTACGTGCGCACAACTCTCTCACTTCTCCAATTACCCAGAGGTCTCGAAGAACGTACAATTGTGGTGTAAAACAACCTCCTCACTGTAAAATGACATCAGGAACTTTTAGAACATCTGAAATCCACTCATTTTAGTAGAGTCCATTCGATCAAAGCCTTTGATTTTTCGACACTTTACACTACAATTCCACATTCTAAATTGAAAGAAAGACTCGCAAAAATTATAAGTAATGCGTTTACAAGTAAGAACGGTAATCGCAAATACAAATTTATTGTTGTTAACTATGACAAAACCTACTTTGTAAAAGAAAAGTCAGATTCTGAAAATAAGTACACTGAAACAGACATTATTCAGATGTTAAACTTTCTGATCGACAACATTTTTGTGGTGTTTGAAGGAAAGGTCTTCCAGCAAATTGTCGGAATTCCAATGGGTACCAATTGTGCCCCACTCCTTGCCGACATTTTCCTTGTACGAAGCTGAATTCATTCAATCTTTGGTCTCTGAAGGGAAAAGATACTTAGCTTCTGATTTCAACTTCACTTACAGATACATAGACGATGTGTTGTCCATCAATAATCCAAAATTCGCGGATTACCTGAGCAGTATCTATCCTTCGGAGCTTGAAGTCAAAGAAACTACAGAGACAAATAATTCAGCATCCTATTTGGACATAATGTTGTCCTACGACACTGATGGTCACATGAACACCTCACTCTATGACAAACGTGACGACTTCAATTTCAGCATTACGAACTTTCCTTTTCTGAGTAGCAACATCCCTTCATCGCCTGCTTATGGCGTGTTCATATCTCAGTTGATACGCTATGCCAGAGCAAGTACCAAATATACGGATTTTGTTCTGAGAGCTAGGCGTCTTTCAGATAAGCTTCTCATTCAGGGATATGTTTGTGACCGACTAACATCGTCACTGAGGAAGTTCTACGGTCGATATGGGGAACTCGTCATACACTATGATGTCCCACTATCCAGAATGGTGGATGATATTCTGTCATAGACCATTTGAACCATCCAACCAAAGATTGTACTCTATATCTTCCAAAATGGAAGTAACCGGATGTGACAGTTCTACCGAATTGAAGCGACGGGTGTTGCATGCAAGCAGGAGATGCTTACTCTTCCTGGGCACCTGGTCTCACTCTCATATCGGGAGTTCGCTTCTTTTAATATGGTGGAGGTTTTTGTTTTTGTTTGCTTTGGTTCCTGTTTTGTCCTGATTTTGTACATATGATAATGTATGCCTTCGGATTCTGATTTTCTGAATTATCGATTTTGTACTGTAGACAGGGATATGGTCATTATCCATATTTGTCATCACACAAACAAGACCGCGAAACGCAGATGAATATGTAAATAGATATAAAGAGAGGGCATGCGTAATACAGTTCGTAATCTGCCGGCTGTAGCGAGCTCATGCATGTAATCGCCCAAGGAGTCCGACTGACATTCAGAGAGGACAGGTGGTCGGGGCCCTGTCTTCTCTAAAGAGGTTTGGACAGGGTCCGTCATGGAGTCCCGTCGTAACAGTCAGTTAGAGTGCAAGTCTCAAGGATGCGCTTGTATAAGACTGTAGATTGGTCAAGTACCAAGCCTAGTGTCCGTCTGGTGACATTAGGATCATATCCACGGTATAAAAGGCGTTTGATGATTCTGACGCATTTTCGATGGTTATGCTGCCTACTTTTGATCCTTTTTATCTTGTTTATCATATCACCATAAAAGACAGGTTGTGTAATACCCATAGTAATGTACTCTGTTGCATGTATAGATCCGAATTTTAAAAGAAGTTGACTGTAATTTTTGTAAAATTTCCAGAAAGTTTTCACTAGTTTATGAAAGCGGAAACCTTGACCTAAATGTTTTTTTGGTAATTTGTAAATTTCTACTGTGAAAATCCAAAATATCAGTACATGCTCTAGCGTACCGGATGAGCTGTGATATGTAAATGCCGTATGACCATAATCTTGGAACATCACCGTCAAGCCAGGGGAAATTTACTATGTTGAATCCAAAATCATCCCTTTTGTCATGTACACTTGTATGAATCTTTCCGTTTACAATTTTGATATTCAGGTCCAAAAACGGTGTTTTTGCATTTGAAAGGTTTGCCTTGGTTTTTTTTTGCTATTTTTTATCAAGTATTATTCTATTAAAACAAGACATATAAAGGTTTGGTCGAGTTTTGTGTTTAGGTCATCGTTTTAGCATCTGAAAATGCTCGACAAGACAGGAATCGATATAATTACTATGATAACATTTCGTCCGTCCACTGTCTATCTTCAACATGTTTTTGAGCATTTAAAAGTCTTTTATTTTCGTACTCAAAACACGCTGAACAATTTGTGAAATATGGCATAAACACTAAGGGAATACCATACAATGTTTGCTTCTGGATTGAGAGGGATTCAGCACGACGCAAAGACCATTGGAAAATACCGCAATCGTTTCTTTTTTTTCCTAGATAAAATTAAACTTAACGAATCTTAGTGTTCAGTACGTATGCATATTCAAGTTAGATTTACCATATGCATTTATTTATTGAATTTGTAGATGCTGATTTGTAGATTCTTCAAAAATGCTAAAATTGATAATATTTATTTAAGTCTTTCAGGGAACATGAAACATACATTTAATTCCGTTGATTCCAAGTAAGATTATGATAAAATATTGCTTAAGGATTATTCAAATCAAAGATCTTTTCTTATATTTGAAATACATTGAGGATATCGAAATGTATGGCGTGGGAAACGTTGCAATATTCATAAAATAAAATATTTGTTCATAAAGTAAAAATATTTGTTCGTAAAATCCAATTTATATTCAGAAAAACTAAATATTTATTCATAAACGTAAATATTCATTCATAAACAAAAATATATCTTCGAAACACGTAAATAATTGTTCACAAAACATAGATATTAATTCATAAAACATAAATATTCATTCAAAATGTTTAACGTTGATATAGACTCATAAAACAAAAACATACATTTTTAAACAAAAATATATTTGTTCATAAACTAAATATTTTTTTCATAAAACTAAAATATTTAATCATAAGCGTAAAGTATATAATTATGTTTGTAAAACGTATATATTTGTTCAAAAAACCTAAATATTAATTCAACAAACTGAAATATTTATTCATTAACGTTAATATATGTTCATGAAACAAAAATATATGTTCGTTAAACAAAAAATTAATGTATTTGTTCATAAAACTAAAATATTCATTCATAAACTTAAAGTATATGTGTTTGTAAAACGTAAATATTTTTGTTCAGAAAACCAGAATATTTATTCATAAAACAAAAATATTTATCTATAAATGGAAATATATATGTTTGTAAAACAAAAATATATTTGTTCATAAAACAAAGAATATTTGTTCGTAAAACGTTATTATTTGTTCATATTTAACATTAATGATTATTCACAGCTTCATTTTTATGGTCGATATCAAAATATTTGTTCAATATTTATAATATTTCTTCTTTATTTCAAATCATTTAAATATTGATTCTAACCCGTAGTAGAGGAAAACTGGGTTGTTCTGGCACATATGGACTCGATGACGCCATTCGATGACGTACAACTTAAAGAAATGTTGGCGCTCCATGTAGGTATCTGTGCCAGAACCCTCTGTTCCTCTTCTATGCGTTTTGAATCAATAGTTTTAACAATATGAAATACTGAACATATTTTATTATGAATTATGACAAACCCATAGTGAGGACGCAGGATTACAATGAAAAGTAAAATGTATATAACTAAAAACTGAAAATGTAAATTTATGAATTAGAAATTGAATAAATGAGCCTGTTGATATACCTGTGAGCGGTAAATAAATATGTAAATAAATAAAGAAAGAAAGAAAGAAATGAAAAAGAGAAAGGGATAGGACCACAAAGCCCGATATTGGCCCTAATTTTGATAAATTTTGAACATTGTACTTCATAGAATTTTTAAGTGTTATTTGACATTTTGAAACGTTCTCTACTGAATCACGAATCTACTTTTTGTAAACATGGCTTTTATCAACACCTGTTAGCCCTTTGAAAACACCAAAATAGGTCATATTCGGCGAAATTGATCCAAAAACTCAATATTTCTATTAAATTAGCAATGGCCGCATGCATTAACTATGATGGAAAATTTATATGTGAAAGATTATCATTATATCCTCTTGTCATAAAAGTTTTATCTCAGTTAACACATGCGGCCACATCGAATTCTACGACAAAAGACAAAATTCCTAGCAATTTTCGCCATATTTTGTCAATAACGTCAAAATGACGTCACTTCATGACGTCATTACAGTTTAATGGCACATTGTTTGGTGATATTATTCTTTTCATGAAAAGCGGTAAACATTCGTGTATTTTCATCAGAGATATCAAGTATTCCTCATGAAATTTATTTTAAGAGAAAATCAAGGGCCGATTTAGGGGTCTCGTGGCCCTACCCCTTTTAAAAACTCATGCTTCAAGGAGCGAATATGAATTATTAGACGGGGATCTCAAGACATATTTCATGAGGAATTTAATCATACTTTAAACCTCCTCTACATCAATTTTTCGGTATTTTTCACAGATATGTGCCCCCATCATCAACTTCACCACAGAGAAAAAAAAACCAAGCAAAAAAACGAATAAACCAAAAAAAGAAAAAACAGATTCAAACAAACCCGCCTCTAGTCTACAACTGTAAGAGATCTTGGGACAAAATATCTTTTTTTATCCCTCAGTCTTACAGTTCCCTTAAAAATTTCAACTATATTCAACTATATTCTGGACGCTTCAATATTTCCCCCGACCCACACGTTGTTTCTAGTGATTAATTTCATTTATAAAATAGAACGAAATAGAAACAATATATGGGACGGAATGTTGAAGCATATGTAGAGGTATAGTCCGCGAAACTACGTAATTCCTGCTGTATGACGACTTAACCTTCTTACGTTACATAATTACGTCACGTCGTATAAACCGTAATTTGTTAAAGATGCCAGTCGGATGAAATTGTTTTAATTCACATATAATCTAGTAAGTAAAGTGAACCCTTCGACATTATTAATTTAGACACTTATTTCACGTTGCAGTGTGGAGTAGTTAAAATCGATCCCCGTGGCTTGATGTTTGTCAAGTGTATTAATTACTTTTTTCCAGCTCTGTCATCTGAAAAAAGCTTTGTTTTGGCCTTTTATCAATGTGACATCAAATATGTTTTTGCTATTTCGGAGACTAGCCATTTCATCGATAAATATCATCGAAATTAAAGGAGTTTAACATCTTAGCACCCTCCCCCAATGCTGATTTTATTTGGATATGCTACTGAATCGACCCTACAGGAAATTTGGTGCCGCGCGCTCTCTAGATCTGTAATGCAAATGTAAAAATTATTTTTGGTGGCTCCGCTGAAAGCATCACTGATGGGAATTTAATATTCGAAACACGAGTCTGGTGCATGTAAATTGGTTTGGAATTTTCTTCAAGAAGGTAGAGAGTTGGAACCCTTCGACATTATTGATTCAATGGATTCAATTAGGTTATAAAATTCGTATGCGGATAATAAAAGGTTTTCCAATAATCCTTCGTCCAAGTAGACAGGAAGTGATCAGAATTTCATTGGGCGATTAGTAAGTCCCGAGACTCAGGTGAAACCTTACTCAGCTTTTAGGTTATACAGATTTTGTACAGAATTAGCTCTGAAAATCAGTATTTTTCCCATTTGATTACACGTGTTATATTAAAGAGGACTATATCCGCGCCTTAGTCGCGGAATGCGTCCTGTTTTAATAACATTGAACAATTAATTTCATATCGACCATAAAAATCCATCAAGTTGTGAATAAATACTTAATAACTATTCTCTGTAAGCATTTGCACTTTTATGAAGGACGCATGGCACGGCATGTCTCAGATTTTGATAAAATTTGTATATAAGGTTGGGTCTGACCCAAAAGTAAAAATTTGTTAAAAAATTTCTTAATATCACATGCGGTTGCCATGGAAACGGACTTTGAATATTGAAAAATGCATTTTTGGGCGTTTTTAAAGTCACATACATAATTTATGCAGCATAATCTTAAACAAACACTGATGAATTATCAGTACCCTATCATTGCTCTTTAAAGTTAAGTAATAATAATGTTGGGTTTATGGTCTTATCTATATGTTTCCATAGCAACAACACAGGTACCCTATCAAAATAGTATTTTTGGCATTTTTTCAAAATTCAACGAAAAATTACTTACATTTTTAATTCTTTTATGCAAATAAAACATAAGCATTCATATGTGGACAAAGTTTCTGTTCTTTTGCAATGGCAACATGACCTCAAATCGCAAAAATGAAAGCAATTTTGGACAATATTCAGAGTCCTTTTTTTACTAGATCATTGAATTTTAATTCAAAGTGATGAAAATCAATTAATGTATTCAAGTAGATCTTTAATTACACGAAAGAAAATTTTTGAAAAATATTCAGGAAATAGCCCGCTGCTATGGGTACTATTGTTTAAAATTGCACATAGGCCCCTATTTAGTCCTTGGATACGGGCATCAAAAATTAAGTAATCTGAATTTTTTTTAAGGTTGTGTAAGCCTGTTTCGTTTTTTGAGGAAAAGGCTTCGAAAACAACAAAAAATGCTTATTTTTATAATTTATGGCCAAATTACTATAGCAACCATTAATAATTAGAAACTTCTTTATTGTATTTTGATAGAGGCTTACTTGATCTTTATTGTTATTGAATTTGAACTTCCTGGGATTAATGATTACTGTTTTATGAAAATAATAAAAAATGGTTGCCATGGTAACATATGTTCCCCATAGCTTTTTCACGGTTTGTGAAAGAGCTCTTTGTGTTGGATATTTCCCAACAATTTTTATCTGTTCATTATGATGCATTTTTTTTTAAATGACTCTGAAGTTCCAAAATAAGTATTATTAAAGACCATAGTTACCGTTGCCAAGGTAATTTATGTACATTGCAACAAGAAGGTTTATCTTGAATTTGCTCGTTTTATACAATAAATCCTATTTCCTTATCATATACCCATCAAGAGAGAAGGCAAATTGGAAAATACAAACAGCATTTTGAAATCAATATATCAAAATTAGCTAATTATGTTGTCATGGTTACCAGCCTTTTTTACGATATCACACACAACTTGTGAGCTTATTTAAAATTTTATGTCCTAATCTTTAGGATGAACAAAAAATCTTCCATTGATGTCACATATACATCAAATTATAGAGCTTCAAATTAGCTCAATTTTGCCAATTTCTCAACTTTAAAGGCCGTTGCCATGGTAACCAGATGGCCTAGAATTACATTTTTTCCTTTTTTCATTGGTCCTTTCTTATGTGTGAAATTTCATGAAAATCGGAGACCATGCGTTTCGAAATTGTTTAAATGGTTACAGAGAATTGCTATTAATATGTTAAATATGAGCAGATTTTTAAGTTTTACGACCTAATATTTTTTGTTGTTATGAACAAATATATTTTTGTTTTAAAAAGATATATATATACAAGTCAAATTTTCTAACTTGCCTTTTTCCGTTACTTGAAATATTACGATTGGTAGAAATCAATTATATAATATTTACATTTATAAAAACAACGACATTTTCAAAAGCAAGGGGGAAGTGATCATCTTGTGATGCGTATCTCCAAACTTCAGAGCATTTTGGCCAAAAATTATCCGCCTCCGGTTTTAAAGAAAACTTTGTCTCTTGACTGAAAACGGAAGCCCGTTAATGCCAAATATGAAAAAAAAAAGAGAAGGAAATGCGAAATATATTTAGGAAAATGAGAAATATATTTAGAAAATCGAGAAATATATTTAGAAAAATGAGAAATATATTTAGGAAATGAAAAATAAATTTAGGAAAATGAGAAATATATTTGTGAATAAATATTTAAGTTTTATAAAGAAATGTTTTAGTTTCATTAACAAATATATTTTTGTTTTACAAATATATATTTTTTATGAACATATATTTCCGTTTATGAATGAATATTTTTGTTTTATGAATATATATTAAGATTTTATGAACAAATATATCTACGTTTTACGAACATATATAAGTTTGTGAATTAATATTTTAGTTTTATGAATTAATATTTCAGTTTAATGAACAATTATGTTTTTGTTTTACAAAAATATATATTTTTGTTTTACAAACATATACTTTTGATTTACAAACATATTTTTGTTTTACAAACATGTATTTTTGTTTTATCAACATATATTTACGTTTATGAATAAATATTTTTGTATTATGAATAAACATTTATGAATGAATATTCATGAATAAGTATTTTTGTTTTATGAATAAATTTTTACGTTTATGAGTAAATATATATGTCTTATGAACATATACTTCAGTTTTAGTATATAATATTTAGTTATTATGAATATAAATTGTATTCTATGAACAAATATTCTTATTTTATGAACCAATATTGTCATTTTTAAGAACAACTATTTTATTTCATGAACAATGCAACGTTTCACATGCCAAAGAAAAGGGAATGATTCTTTTGTACATCTATATTTCAAACTTCTCATATGAAAAGAATCAATGAATTTTGATTACAGCAAGGATATTAGATTTCCTCAAATTCTAAGCATCATTTAAGGAGGCATTGAACAATTTGACGCCAAATTCAATTTTTCTCAAAATTTCTGAAATTATTCATTTCTTGTCTGTCATTCATAATACAAAGTTACATTTGATTCTATCCTTAGGAAAATTTTATATGAGACTTTGAAATATGCATTTGTCAAAGTATCCGTGAATTTCTTGATTACATCATGATATTAAAACTGTTTTTCCAGTTCTCTTAAAGCTATTGGAAATTGATTTTGATTTAACTTCCAAAATATTCATCTATGTATTGCTCTTACATGTGGAAAAGATAAGCTGAATTGCGTTATAAACAAAGGCAGGATACTGGAAAAAATGATGACACAGTCGTTCAGAAATTGCAATTTTGAGGCAGTCGACTTTAGTTGATGAGACATGATGATTATTAGGAATCCTGTAGATGAATCTTTGTCAAAACTAACAACATTTTCAACGGTGTCCAAAGATTATTTTATGATTAAATGAGAAAAATTAAATTTGGGATTAAATACACTAAGATGAAAATCGATTTGTCTATTTCATAGATGTAAAGTTTCAATGCGATACGTTTCGTATAAATGTTTTAATTGCATTTTGAATGCAATAGTGTGTGACGCTATTTTCCCCCCGATAACGTCGAAATGACGTCGTGGTTTGCTCATGGATAACTCTCCAAAAATTCACAATTTTGAAAATCGCTATAATTTCTTCAAATTACGTCGGAAATTATTCAAACTTCATCAGGATACTCAAATTTGTATTTCAATCAGGGTATCAAATGTTTTAAGGAAGAAAGGAATGTACTTTTCCTAGGAAAAGAGAATATAAATAATGCTGCCGCCATCTTGGTGTTGAATCCCTCCTTAAGAACAGAAAGACTTGCAGGGTGGACCATACATGCGAGTTTTGGGCGCTTTTAAAATTCTCCTCAATGATCTTCAATTCAAACAATGAAATATGGACAAAGTATGAGACAGTTATGTCCACCAAATACCGAAGCACGTAACCAGATGAATGAGATATGATGCTACAGTACCCACTTTTCAGAAATTTCGAGAAATTTTTGGGAAGAGAAACTTTCGAATGCGTTTGAAAAAAACGTTCAACGGGAGCTTATCAGATTTGGCTACATGAACCCTCGGGGACTCCTGGTCGATCAGCAGTGACACTTATAAGGTGTTAAAAATGTTACACGTCTTCAAATTCATGGCATCATTCAAGAACAGAAAAAGAATTTGCATTATGGACCAGACATGCAATGCACGTTTCGGTTCGTCAGTGAACCTTAATCCAACAAAGAATTTGAAAATCATGTCAATAAAATACTAATACCGCAAGACGTAGCAGGATGTGTGGGATATGATGCAACAGAAATTTCGAGAATATTTTGAGAACAGAAAACTAAAACGACCATTTCACTCCGTTTGAAATTCACGCCGCTTTATGCCGAGTACTAGAGACATAAGGAGACATTTCTTCGTATCTCTGCTGTTGGACTGTTAGTCCCCGAGGATACCGTTCACTTTTACTGTTATTCTGTGCTTAATTGAACTTTATTTTTCAATGTTCTAAAAATCATTTGATAAATTAATCTAAAAGTAAGGTGTACAGTCCTAGTGGCATAGCTTTGTCCTTAGTTGGCGCTTAAAGAATCATGTAAGAGTTAAAGAGGATCCTGATGATAATCACAACAGCACTTACTATAGAGCACATAATTGAGCATCGACGAACCCCTATCAAGATAGAGTTGGGACCAGGTGCCCATGAGAAGTTAGCATCTCCTGTTGATAGTCGCACCCGCCATTGATGTTCACGCACGAAAATGAAAACACGTTTAGAATTTCGCTTTTCACATACCGGTATTCACTATTAGTATTTCATCTCTTTCGGCCTTATGATGTGCTACTTGTTAAAATGACATGTCATACACTAAATTATAACAAGAAGGACATACATTTCCATAAAATAATTCGACTTATGCTGAATGATAAAATGCCCTCTTCTTAAACGACGAAGATGTGTACTCCCCAGTGAAACACCTTTGTAAATATATATATAAAGTGCTGTACCTGCTGAAACGAGCCCTAGTTAAATAACTCGACCAGCATTCAAGTAGGACAAACGACAAGGGTCAAGCCGTCTTCCAATACATTCTGAAAACATACACTCTAGGGAATTAGCATTCAGTAAATAACTTACATAATCTTCTACTCAAGAAGACAAATGCGATGACGACTAGAACTAGTACTAGAACAACGCATGAAATGATGCTACTAATGAGTTAAAGAAGGTACCCGTGTTATATTTTCCTTCCTCTCCCCTTGTGTGATTTGATTTCAGACAAAATTTTGGTGAGTAAGATCGATACAGATTTGGTAAAACATTTTGAGGAATCAGCGATGAAACGTTGTTTTTACGGATTCTCATGCATTTTAGGTATGCAGTGTAAGTATGGTAGCTTACTTAGATTGGGACACAAAAGAACTGAAAGGTATTTAGTTAATTTAAGAAATTAATAAAAAAGCTGAAAAAAGAAAAAAAAAAAGCCAAAAAATTAATAAATAACTTTTTTTATTTTTCCTGATTTTTTTTAATAAAAAGTAATCGTCCCAGATTGCCGAGTCGGACCCCTTACCCCCTTTCTACGACACAATTTTCTTATAGGTGAAATTCTTATCAAACGATGGTATCTTATAAATCTAAATGTACTCTGTTTACACCAATCACGCTCAAATAAAATCTAAGTAATCATGGTCATAGTTATCAGATAACATCAGATTTCTTTCGATATCTACGGAATGAAACATGCCGTAGGTCAAGGGATTCGTGTAGATATTGGAAATATCAAAAGAATAATCTAGGAAACATATTTAATAATATGTTAATCTATAAGTAATGCTTAATGACAAATGTGGATAATGACCATTTCAGGATATAAAACAGAGAAAATGAAATGCATACTTATGAAAATAAATACTAGTTATGATATATAGAACAATCATGAATGAATCCCGTTTACCTCCGTGCACCGCGCGGGAAATTCCCCTATTATGACGTCATGATTAAGCCATACAGATGCTTGTCATGAATACAAACGATGGTAACGTTACGCCAGACAACAAACGTTCGCGAGATCAATTTTTAGTTAAGCCCCTAACCCTGAGACTACCATCTTACATATATATATAGTTTGAATGCAAGCGCTGGGGTTTGAAAAATGACGTCATATTTATCTGAAACAACCTATAAATTACCACACATCTCTGCTTGGTTAAACTGAATTATGATAACAAATTATGATTTCCTTAAATTTGGGGATTTTTTCAGAAAAAAAATTCTGATTTTTAGCAAATGACTCGATAGATTAAATTCTTTCTCTGACCGGCAAGACAGACATCAATTTGCCGACCAAGTAACATTACCTGTACTGCTTGATTGTGCAGGTACTAAAGGTTCATTTGCACCTCCTACTCCTCCATCAAGGGAGTCTATCAAAATGAGAATATGAAAATCAGTATGAGCTCAAAGTGGACCTTCATGGCTTACCGAATTACATTTTATTATATTCACATATCTGATAGAGTATTTACAGATACTTTGTTAGTTTGAATTAATTAATCAGACAAATAAATGAGTGATAGAACCATACATTTATTGAGATAAAAATGAGAAAGGGTACAACGTCTCTAAAAGATTACCTTCAGCGTTTGATTCTGTAGGTGAGTGTACAGATGGTTCTCTGGTTTCTCTTTGTCCTCCATTCCTGGCACCTTTTGAAATGCGAAATGAAAATTAATATGTGCCCAAAATGGGTCGACATAGCTTAGCTTAGACCTGTTCAAAAGTTTAAAGTTTTAGGGGTATACTACTCTACTTCCGTTTGTTTCTATAACAGAAAAATTAAATACCACAAATTTGGCCGAAGACGCACGACTTCGGCAAGCAAGGTTCGGGACCATACATTTTCATGGCGAATTGAATGTAACAGTAAAAATATATTAAACATATAAAAATATGAAAGATTTGGAAGTTCTAATTTTTCCACGATATTGTTTTAATACCCCTAATAACTTGATGGTAAATTATATAAAACTGTTTTTCTTTTTATATTTTGATCTTTCCACTAAGCCAAACAAATCAAATAACACACGAAGAAGTGAAAACAATCAAAACATACACTTCATTTTTAAAAATTAAAATATATATATATATATATATATTCAAGACCAACTATACCATTCTTGTGCTCTGGATGAAAAAGCAGAATTTAAGAAGAAACCCCTTCCATATCTTCAAAAAGAGGCAAACGTGTCTGGAAAATTGGTAGTGATTGTGTTTGAGATATATATATATAATACACAAAAAATCAGGGTATTGTTAAGTTCTGTGAGATAAACAGAACCTTGAAATTAAGCTCACAGTAACATTTCTGCAGCATCCCAAATACATGTGTTTGTACGAAAATATGTGTCTTTGGCAATCAAGTTGCAATGCAATCTGTCTCTGTCCATTCTTAAAGCCCCTTTAACACTGTAGCATATTGGAACTTCGATATTTTGTTTACGAGTGCCGGGGAAAATTCTACACGTTTGCCTTGATGTTTTATTGTGACATCTCTTAAAAACGGTACGACATTTTGAAAACACACACAAAATAAAACAATAATTAGTGCACGACATCTAATGTGCGAGAAAATACGAGTTTCGTAAGAACTTATACAAACTAAGACGACCTGCATATGAGTTATGCACATCGAGTTCAGTAAGGTTAGACAAGCAGAGAACGAGAATATTTGAGTTCAAACAAGACATTTATAGGTTTGGATTAGGTCATCGATTTAGCTCACAAAATCTGAAGACAGGAATCAGTATTATATAGCACTTCGTCCGTCCACTCTATCTTTGTATTTTATTTTCTTCATCAAACCCGCTGAACAATTTAAATTAAAAATGGCCTGTACATTAAGGGCATACCCTACAAGGTTTGCTTTTGGATTGAGAGGGATTCAGGACGACCACTGGAAAATACCGCACTCTTTTTTTTTCAGAGATGGTATTAAATTTAACGAATCTTAGGGTATATATTCAAGTTTGTTTGACCATATACATGTAAATATAATTATAGACATTATACCTTGAAGGATTGGAGAAGTGAGAGGGTTTTGCGCACGTAATCCAGGATAACCACACCATTTGCTACTTGCGTGACATATAAAAATATGAAAGATTTGGAAGTTCTAATTTTTCCACGATATTGTTTTAATACCCCTAATAACTTGATGGTAAATTATATAAAACTGTTTTTCTTTTTATATTTTGATCTTTCCACTAAGCCAAACAAATCAAATAATACACGCAGAAGTGAAAACAATCAAAACATACACTTCATTTTTAAAAATTAAAAAAAAAATATATATATATATATATTCAAGACCAACTATACCATTCTTGTGCTCTGGATGAAAAAGCAGAATTTAAGAAGAAACCCCTTCCATATCTTCAAAAAGAGGCAAACGTGTCTGGACAATTGGTAGTGATTGTGTTTGAGATACATATATAATACACAAAAAATCAGGGTATTGTTAAGTTCTGTGAGATAAACAGAACCTTGAAATTAAGCTCAAAGTAACATTTCTGCAGCATCCCAAATACATGTGTTTGTACGAAAATATGTGTCTTTGGCAATCAAGTTGCAAAGCAATCTGTCTCTGTCCATTCTTAAAGCCCCTTTAACACTGAAGCATATTGGAACTTCGATATTTTGTTTACGAGTGCCGGGGAAAATTCTACACGTTTGCCTTGATGTTTTATTGTGACATCTCTTAAAAACGGTACGACATTTTGAAAACACACACAAAATAAAACAATAATTAGTGCACGACATCTAATGTGCGAGAAAATACGAGTTTCGTAAGAACTTATACAAACTAAGACGACCTGCATATGAGTTATGCACATCGAGTTCAGTAAGGTTAGACAAGCAGAGTACGAGAATATTTGAGTTCAAACAAGACATTTATAGGTTTGGATTAGGTCATCGATTTAGCTCACAAAATCTGAAGACAGGAATCAGTATTATATAGCACTTCGTCCGTCCACTCTATCTTTGTATTTTATTTTCTTCATCAAACCCGCTGAACAATTTAAATTAAAAATGACCTGTACATTAAGGGCATACCCTACAAGGTTTGCTTTTGGATTGAGAGGGATTCAGGACGACCACTGGAAAATACCGCACTCTTTTTTTTCAGAGATGGTATTAAATTTAACGAATCTTAGGCTATATATTCAAGTTTGTTTGACCATATACATGTAAATATAATTATAGACTTTATACTTTGAAGGATTGGAGAAGTGAGAGGGTTTTGCGCACGTAATCCAGGATAACCACACCATTTACTACTTGCGTGACATATAAAAATATGAAAGATTTGGAAGTTCTAATTTTTCCACGATATTGTTTTAATACCCCTAATAACTTGATGGTAAATTATATAAAACTGTTTTTCTTTTTATATTTTGATCTTTCCACTAAGCCAAACAAATCAAATAACACACGCAGAAGTGAAAACAATCAAAACATACACTTCATTTTTAAAAATTAAAAAAAAAAATATATATATATATATTCAAGACCAGCTATACCATTCTTGTGCTCTGGATGAAAAAGCAGAATTTAAGAAGAAACCCCTTCCATATCTTCAAAAAGAGGCAAACGTGTCTGGAAAATTGGTAGTGATTGTGTTTGAGATACATATATAATACACAAAAAATCAGGGTATTGTTAAGTTCTGTGAGATAAACAGAACCTTGAAATTAAGCTCACAGTAACATTTCTGCAGCATCCCAAATGCATGTGTTTGTACGAAAATATGTGTCTTTGGCAATCAAGTTGCAAAGCAATCTGTCTCTGTCCATTCTTAAAGCCCCTTTAACACTGTAGCATATTGGAACTTCGATATTTTGTTTACGAGTGCCGGGGAAAATTCTACACGTTTGCCTTGATGTTTTATTGTGACATCTCTTAAAAACGGTACGACATTTTGAAAACACACACAAAATAAAACAATAATTAGTGCACGACATCTAATGTGCGAGAAAATACGAGTTTCGTAAGAACTTATACAAACTAAGACGACCTGCATATGAGTTATGCACATCGAGTTCAGTAAGGTTAGACAAGCAGAGTACGAGAATATTTGAGTTCAAACAAGACATTCATAGGTTTGGATTAGGTCATCGATTTAGCTCACAAAATCTGAAGACAGGAATCAGTATTATATAGCACTTCGTCCGTCCACTCTATCTTTGTATTTTATTTTCTTCATTAAACCCGCTGAACAATTTAAATTAAAAATGACCTGTACATTAAGGGCATACCCTACAAGGTTTGCTTTTGGATTGAGAGGGATTCAGGACGACCACTGGAAAATACCGCACTCTTTTTTTTTCAGAGATGGTATTAAATTTAACGAATCTTAGGGTATATATTCAAGTTTGTTTGACCATATACATGTAAATATAATTATAGACTTTATACTTTGAAGGATTGGAGAAGTGAGAGGGTTTTGCGCACGTAATCCAGGATAACCACACCATTTGCTACTTGCGTGACATATAAAAATATGAAAGATTTGGAAGTTCTAATTTTTCCACGATATTGTTTTAATACCCCTAATAACTTGATGGTAAATTATATAAAACTGTTTTTCTTTTTATATTTTGATCTTTCCACTAAGCCAAACAAATCAAATAACACACGAAGAAGTGAAAACAATCAAAACATACACTTCATTTTTAAAAATTAAAAAAAATATATATATATATATATTCAAGACCAACTATACCATTCTTGTGCTCTGGATGAAAAAGCAGAATTTAAGAAGAAACCCCTTCCATATCTTCAAAAAGAGGCAAACGTGTCTGGAAAATTGGTAGTGATTGTGTTTGAGATACATATATAATACACAAAAAATCAGGGTATTGTTAAGTTCTGTGAGATAAACAGAACCTTGAAATTAAGCTCAAAGTAACATTTCTGCAGCATCCCAAATACATGTGTTTGTACGAAAATATGTGTCTTTGGCAATCAAGTTGCAATGCAATCTGTCTCTGTCCATTCTTAAAGCCCCTTTAACACTGTAGCATATTGGAACTTCGATATTTTGTTTACGAGTGCCGGGGAAAATTCTACACGTTTGCCTTGATGTTTTATTGTGACATCTCTTAAAAACGGTACGACATTTTGAAAACACACACAAAATAAAACAATAATTAGTGCACGACATCTAATGTGCGAGAAAATACGAGTTTCGTAAGAACTTATACAAACTAAGACGACCTGCATATGAGTTATGCACATCGAGTTCAGTAAGGTTAGACAAGCAGAGTACGAGAATATTTGAGTTCAAACAAGACATTCATAGGTTTGGATTAGGTCATCGATTTAGCTCACAAAATCTGAAGACAGGAATCAGTATTATATAGCACTTCGTCCGTCCACTCTATCTTTGTATTTTATTTTCTTCATCAAACCCGCTGAACAATTTAAATTAAAAATGACCTGTACATTAAGGGCATACCCTACAAGGTTTGCTTTTGGATTGAGAGGGATTCAGGACGACCACTGGAAAATACCGCACTCTTTTTTTTTCAGAGATGGTATTAAATTTAACGAATCTTAGGGTATATATTCAAGTTTGTTTGACCATATACATGTAAATATAATTATAGACTTTATACTTTGAAGGATTGGAGAAGTGAGAGGGTTTTGCGCACGTAATCCAGGATACCCACACCATTTGCTACTTGCGTGACATATAAAAATATGAAAGATTTGGAAGTTCTAATTTTTCCACGATATTGTTTTAATACCCCTAATAACTTGATGGTAAATTATATAAAACTGTTTTTCTTTTTATATTTTGATCTTTCCACTAAGCCAAACAAATCAAATAACACACGAAGAAGTGAAAACAATCAAAACATACACTTCATTTTTAAAAATTAAAAAATATATATATATATATATTCAAGACCAACTATACCATTCTTGTGCTCTGGATGAAAAAGCAGAATTTAAGAAGAAACCCCTTCCATATCTTCAAAAAGAGGCAAACGTGTCTGGAAAATTGGTAGTGATTGTGTTTGAGATACATATATAATACACAAAAAATCAGGGTATTGTTAAGTTCTGTGAGATAAACTGAACCTTGAAATTAAGAAAGGAGGGGATCTCCAACAACACCTAGTTGCAGCATCAACAGCAACCTCCCAAAACACCCACTGTAAAACACAAAAATGACACGCACAGAAAGAGACGCAGTAGTACAATGAACGTAAAATCACAGAAAAAACATAAAACACAAATGACTACACATAAACAACGAGACCGATGGGTAAACGGTGCCGACTTAGGACGGCCATCTGCCTCGTGAGTAGCAGACGGTGTGGTTATCCTGGATTACGTGCGCACAACCCTCCCACTATTCCGATTACCCAGAGGTCTCGAAGAACGTACAATTGTGGTGTAAAACAACCTCCTCACTGTCAGATGACCACACACAAACAAGACCGCAAAACGCAGGGGCCCAAGCAACACAGATGAATATGTAAATTGATATAAAAAGCTCACAGTAACATATATAATACACAAAAAATCAGGGTATTGTTAAGTTCTGTGAGATAAACAGAACCTTGAAATTAAGCTCACAGTAACATTTCTGCAGCATCCCAAATACATGTGTTTGTACGAAAATATGTGTCTTTGGCAATCAAGTTGCAAAGCAATCTGTCTCTGTCCATTCTTAAAGCCCCTTTAACACTGAAGCATATTGGAACTTCGATATTTTGTTTACGAGTGCCGGGGAAAATTCTACACGTTTGCCTTGATGTTTTATTGTGACATCTCTTAAAAACGGTACGACATTTTGAAAACACAAACAAAATAAAACAATAATTAGTGCACGACATCTAATGTGCGAGAAAATACGAGTTTCGTAAGAACTTATACAAACTAAGACGACCTGCATATGAGTTATGCACATCGAGTTCAGTAAGGTTAGACAAGCAGAGTACGAGAATATTTGAGTTCAAAAAAGACATTTATAGGTTTGGATTAGGTCATCGATTTAGCTCACAAAATCTGAAGACAGGAATCAGTATTATATAGCACTTCGTCCGTCCACTCTATCTTTGCATTTTATTTTCTTCATCAAACCCGCTGAACAATTTAAATTAAAAATGGCCTGTACATTAAGGGCATACCCTACAAGGTTTGCTTTTGGATTGAGAGGGATTCAGGACGACCACTGGAAAATACCGCACTCTTTTTTTTCAGAGATGGTATTAAATTTAACGAATCTTAGGGTATATATTCAAGTTTGTTTGACCATATACATGTAAATATAATTATAGACTTTATACTTTGAAGAATTGGAGAAGTGAGAGGGTTGTGCGCACGTAATCCAGGATAACCACACCATTTGCTACTTGCGTGACAGATGGCCGTCCAAAGTCGGCACCGGTTACCCATTGGTCTCGTCGGTTTATGTGTAGTCTTTTGTGTTTGATTTTTACATGTCGTGTGTCTCTTTTCAGTATCGTGCTGTACTCGTCTTTTGTGTTTTTGCATCGGGTGTTTTGGTGTTTTACTGTTGATGTTGCAACGGGGTCTTGTTGTAGATCTCCTCCCTTCTTTTTTGATTATTTAACATGCATAATTTACGTTAATTCCAAGTATTTCATAAAATATTGAATCAGCCATGTTTAATAAAGCATCCCTTTTCAACGTTTAAAAATAATTAAGGGTATCAATGTAGTGTTATTTCTTTTGTTTGCAAACTTCTCATCTGAAAAGAATCTCAAAGAATTGTGTTAACAGCAAGAATGTTACATTTCGTCACATTCATAGAGTCATAACTTGCAGACATGCACGTCTCGGGTACTTAACCCTCGTCAACGATCCTCATTCCAAACATTAAAATATGGCTAAAATCTGTGAAAGTTATGTCGACAAATACAAAACAACTCCGTAATCATATGGGTGGGATATGATGCAAAAAGACCTACTTTTAAGAAATTTTGAGAAAACTTTGTGAAGAGAATTTTTTTAATGCGCTGAAGAAACGATCAACCGAAGTTGACCGGACCGGACTTTGTAACATGTGCTCTCGGGAACTCTTGGTCCACCAGCAGTGACACTCGCCAAGTGGTGCAGATGTTATACGTCTTCAAATTCATAGCATCATGCACAGATGTAAGATCAGATAATTTTGCAGCATGGACAAGACATGCACGTTTCGGGTACTTAACCCTCGTCAGTGATCATCAGTCCAGTTATGTCCCCGAACGACGTAGAAGGATGTGTTGAATATGATGTCACAGGACCTACTTCTCAGAAAGTTTGGAGAATATTTTGTGAACAAACCAAAACGACAATTTCACTCCAATTGAAATTCACGTTGCTTTATGCCGAGCACTAGAGACATGAGGAGACATTTCTTCGTATCTTTGCTGTTGGGCTGTTAGTCCCCGTGGGTTCCGTTTACCTTGTTTAACTGTTCTTCTGTGCTGAATTGAAATTTATTTCTTAATGTTCTAAAAATTATTTGATAAGGCGTACAATCCTAGTGACATAGCTTTGTCCTTAGTTGGCGCTTAGGCAATCATGTAAGAGTTAAAGATCTAGAAGATCCTGACGATAATCTCAACAACACTCACAATGGAGCACAAAATCGAGCATCGATGGACCCCTAGCAAGCTAGAGGTTGGACTAGGTACCAAGGAGGAGTAAGCAACCCCTATTGACTAGCCGCACCTGCCGTCGATGTTCACGCAAGCAAATGAAAACAATATATACGACACGTTTAGAATTTTGCTTTTCACATACCGTTATTCACTATTAGGATTTCATCTCTTTCGGCATTATGATGTGCTACTTGTTGAAATGACATGTCGTACACTACATTATAACAAGGAGGACATACATTTCAATAAAATCATTCGAAACAAAGGAGGGGATCTCCAACAACACCAGGCTGCAGCACCCACTGCAAAACACCAAAACACCCAATGCAAATGTGAAAGCGAAAACCTTGTCCCATAAGTTTCTTGGTAATTTGTAAATTTCTACTATGAAAATCCAAAACATGAGTACATGCTCTAGCATACCGGATGAGCTGTGAAATATAGATACCATAGGGCGGTAACCTAGGAACATCACCGTCAAGCCAGGGGAAAGAAGTATATATGGTTTACATAGTAAAGTGGCCCCCTAAAATCGACTTTTCCAACATTAAATTTTGTTGTTATTTTTAGAGAGTTAAATATCTATAATTTGATAAATTTAGACATTAAAATTACTCCTCGCTATATTCGACATTGTAAATTGTGCTTAAATATCATGAAAACTGGTGATTATGTTAATTTTTGCACGAAAAATAGCACAATTCTTGGCTATTGTCATTAAGATAACATCGAGAGGGATCGTGAACAACTTTTTCATTTTGCATGTACTTCAAGACGTGCATAAGTATCAACATATCGGAATATAAAAGTTGTTCAGAAGCCCGCTCGATACTAACTAATAGAAATTTTGTCAAAAATAAGCCCGAAAATGACGTTTTTTCAAGAAATTAGGCAAAATACACCATTTTTGAAGCCCAAATTCTAAGAAACTGAGAAAAGAAATTAAAGGTTATATATCATTTCATAAGAAGCCTACATTGTAGAATAAATATAGGTACAAATTCATTACTTCGTGAAAATTTAATATTTTGTCCTGAAAGGGGGCCACTTTACTATATAAACCATATATAGTCCTTTACTGTGTTAAACCAAAATAATCTCTTTTGTCAAACACACTTGTATGGATCTCTCCATAAACAATTTTGATATCTAGGTCCAAAAAATGGTGTTTCTGTGTTTGAAGGTTTGCCTTGTTTAGAATCAATTCTTGTTGATAAATAACATTTTTATACTTTTCAAAAACAGGATTGTCGATAGTAAGAATATCATCCAGGTACCCAGAAGTACCAATTAAACATTCCACATCATCATTCTTCTTTGCTTTTGGAGATTTTGGATAAATTCCTTTTCATACGTGTATACAAATAAATCTGCAACAAGAAGAGCACAATTAGTACCCATAGGAATCACTACAACCTGATTGTAAAGTTTCTCACCAAATCTTACATAAATGTTGTCCAAAAGGACAAGGCAATACATCGGTCACCACATGTCCATGATTTGTATGATTTGTTATTTGTGGCGGAAAAGATTCAGATGTACAAATATAAGTTTTCCCCTCTTGATCAAACACCATTTAATGAGTTTGGACAGTCGATCGTTTATTTTGTCGTGAGGAAGCGTTGTGTAAATGTTAGAAAATTCGTATGAAGATATCGTATTTGTTTCAAAATTTCTTGATTTCATTTTGTCAATCATATCCCCTGAATTTTTAGTAGACCAAAAGAAGTTTACACCATACCTGTTTATGACAGTTTCACAGTATTTTGCCACGTGTTCTTTTATAGCCGTGAGTGCTGACGTCAGATTTCTAGACAAAATAGTAGTTGAGCAGTTGCTAGAATTAGCAATGTCTCGAAACTTGTAAGGAGACTTGTGAAGTTTTGGTATACAGTTTATTGTAGGGAGATCCAATTTAGAAATAAGGATGTTCAAAGAAGACATTTCATTGTTATGTTTGTTCAAAATATTGGGAACACTTGCATTGCTTTCGATATAAGTATCAGTAAGGAAAGTTTCGAAACTAAAGTAAATATGTAGTAGCGTTTTCAAATAATTATGGTGTTGTTGGTTGCTTTGTCTGCAGGTGCGAAGACATATTTTTCATGTAAATTACGTAACTTGGATTTGAAATATCTTTCAGATCTAGAACTTGGATTTTCAAAATGATGAGGATTTTTGTGGTAGTTATCTATTCGAATATCGGTAATATCCAAAATGAGGTTTTCCAGTCATTCTGAGCATGCGATTCAACTCCTTCCGATTTACACCATCGTTTGGTTGTATAGTTATCTAAAGCTTCTTTTAGCACTTCGCGACATTTAATAAAATCTATCTTGGATGGGATTCTATACATAGGTCCTTTTTTAGAAGACCTCGGAGCTGCCTGTCTTTGATAATTGAAAAGCCGCCTGTAATAATATGACCAGCTGGTTTATATAGATATTCAGACGTTGCACATTCTCACGAAGCAGGACATGATTCAAGTATTTTAGGATCTGATGTAACTTTGTAGTAGTTAAAAACGAAATTTCGAATAGGTCTCTTATATTTGTAACAAATAAGAGGAGGTTCTAAATTTTCAAAATATTGAAGAATGGCACTTTGTACGCGATGATCCCGAAAAATATTTGAGATGTTCAGAAGATCAAAACCTTTGTTAATAAATGGAATTTTTATGAATCGTCTTTTAGGGGAAGTATTTTTAACCAAAGGATATAGTTTATTTTGTGCGAATGCAACAATGATGTTTAGCATGAATCAATCAGTGTTTCTTAAGAATTCAACCCGTGCTTCATCCAAGATAGATTTTAATTGAACTGCTGGAGCTGAAGAGAAAGCATGCCGCAGTTCATGTTTGCTGCCGTTGTGTGCATAAATCAGAAGATCTTTGAGGGTACGATGTACTCTACCTCTTTTTCTGAGTTTTTTGTTTCGTCTTTTACCGTGATACATATGCTTCCGTTTAGTGTTAGGGCGGATTGAAAATACATTAATATTTGACGAGGTCGAAGAAATGTTTCTTTGTCCATAAATTCGAATTAGACCAAGGGGATATGCAGTTTGCAGTATGGTTATCCAGGCAAGTTCAGCTTGTAAACGGCGTTTTTAAATTTAAGTTTTACTTTGATTTTTAAGTTTTAGAAATGACTGAACTGGAGTAATTGTTATATCCGAAATTGAATGGTTATATTTAACGAAGTGATTATTTAGGAAATTTCTTTGTTTTTTTCTGACGCAAGTTTCTTATATGATACGAATGACTTCGAAAACGAGATTTTAAGGCCTGGCCTGTTTCCCCTACATATTGGGCGCCATATTCCTTGGTGTATCATGTAATGGCATAGATGACATCTTGATACGATCAATCTATGTCCTTATCAATCTTGATTTTAAAAGTCTGCCCATTAACACTAGATTTAATTGTGGAATTGCAATTGATGAGCGGACACATACCGCATCTTTTCCAATTGCACCTGCAAATGGTTGAGAACCCTCTATGTTTGTTATTTAATGTAGAGCCTGCAGATAGAGAAGAGGGTGCGCTACGTCTACGGGGTTTTAATTTAAGAGGTGGTAGAAGTACCTTTGGTGAGGAAAAAAGTTTCTTACTGTTAAATGTTGACGATGGGAAAGTGACGTGACTGTAGTAATAGAGGGTAATCTCAAAGGAGTAAATTAGATACGAGGCGACCTTAAAAATGCCATGATGAAATGGTCGGTGAAAGGTGAATTATGACCCTGCGTAGAAGACACTACAACTTAGTCAAGTTAGAGAACGTAATGGAATTAAAACACTTCACACATCGGGTCGCGGGGAATTGTATTACCCACTCCACACTGCAACACGAAATAGGTGTAGATATAAAACAAAGGAGGGGATCTCCAACAACACAAGCTGCAGCACCCACTGCAAAACACCAAAACACCCAATGCAAAAACACAAAGCAGGAAAGCACAGAAAGAGACGCATAAGGGACAAGGAACGTCAACACACAACACAGAAACATCAAACACAAAGGAATACACATATACCAACGAGACCAATGGGCAACCGGTGCCGACTTAGGACGGCCATCTGCCACGGAAATAGCAGAATGGTGGTTATCCTGGATTACGTGCGCACAACCCTCCCACTTTTCCGATTACCCAGAGGTCTCGAAGAACGTACAATTGTGGTGTAAAACAACCTCCTCACTGTCAGATGACCACACACAAACAAGATCGCAAAACGCAGGGGTCCAATCAATACAGAAGAATATCTAAATGGATATCAAACGAGGGCGTACGTTATACAGTCCGTGCTCTGCCGGCTGTAGCGAGCTCATGTATGTAATCACTCGAGGAGTCCGACTGACATTCAGAGAGGACAGGTGGTCGGAGCCCTGTCTTCTCTAAAGGGGTTTGGACAGGGCCCGTCATGGAGTCCCGTCGTCACAGTCAGTCAGAGTGCAAGTTTTAAGAATGCGCTGGTACAAGTGGCAATGACAAATGACAAATATGGATAATACCATATCCCTGTATACAGCACAAAATCGATAATTCAGAAAATCAGATACCCAAGGCATAGAAATCAGGATAAAACAGGAACAAACGCAAACAAACAAAAACTTCCACCACATGAACTGAAGCGAACTCCCGATATGGGAGTGAAACCAGGTGCCCAGGAAGAGTCAGCATCTCATGCTTGCATTCAACACCCGTCATCTACACATATACAAGACTGTAGATTGGTCAAGTACCAAGCCAAGTGTCCGTCTGGTGACTATGATCATATCAACGGTATAAAAGGCGTTTGATGATTCTGACGCATTTTCGATATTGATGTTGTCTATCTTTGATCCTTCTTATCTTGTTAATTATGTCACCATAAAATACAGGTTGTGAAATACCCAAAGTAATATACTATGTTGCTTGTATTGGTCCGAATTTCAGAAGAAGTTGATAATAATTTTTGTTAAATTTCCAGAAAGTCTTTACTAGTTTGTGAAAGCGAAAACCTTGTCCCAAAAGTTTCTTGGCAATTTGTAAATTTTACTATGAAAACCAAAAACATCAGTACATGCTCTAGCATACCGGATGAGCTGTGAAATAAAGATAACATTGGACGGTAATCGAGGAACATCAACGTCAAGCCAGGGGAAAGGGGTAGGGCCAAGAGACCCCTAAATCGGCCCTAGATTTTTCTCTTAAAATAGATTTCATGAGGAATACTTGATATCTCTCATGAAAATACACGAATGTTTACCGCTTTTCATGAAAAGAATAATATCACCAAACAATGTGCCATTTAACTGTAATGACGTCATGAAGTGACGTCATTTTGACGTTTTTGACAAAATATGGCGAAAATTGCTTGGAATTTTGTCTTTTGTCGTAGAATTCAATGTGGCCGCATGCGTTAACTGAGATAAAACATTTATGACAAAAGGATATAATGATAATCTTTCACATATAAATTTTCCATCATAGTTAATGCATGCGGCCATTGCTAATTTAATAGAAATATTGAGTTTTTGCATCTATTTCGCCGAATATGACATATTTTGGTGTTTTCAAAGGGCAAAAAGGTGTTGATAAAAGCAATGTTTACAAAAAGTAGATTCGTGATTCAGTAGAGAACGTTTCAAAATGTCAAATAACAGTTAAAAATTCTATGAAGTACAATGTTCAAAATTTATCAAATTTAGGACCAATATCGGGCTTCGTGGCCCTACCCCTTTACAATGCTATTAAACCCAAAAAAATCTCTCCATTAACAATTTTGATATTTAGGTCCAAAAATGGTGTTTCTGTGTTTGAAACGTTTGCCTTGTTTAAAACAATTCTTGTAGATAAATAACATTTTCATACATTTCAAAAACGTGATTTGAATGATTTGTAATCTGTGGCGGAAAAGAAACCCTTCGATTCAGATGTACAAATATAAGTTTTCCCCTCTTGATCAAACACCATTGAATTAGTTTGGACAGTCGATCGTTTATTTTGTCATGAGGAAGCGTTGTGTAAATGTTAGAAAATTCGTATGAAGATATCGTATTTGTTTCAAAATTTCTTGATTTCATTTTGTCAATCACATCCCCTGAATTTTTAGTAGACCAAAAGAAGTTTACACCATTCCTGTTTATGACAGTTTCACAGTATTTTGCCACGTGTTCCTTTAAAACTGCTGACGTCAGATTTCTAGACAAAATTGTAGCTGAGCAGTTGCTAGAATTACAATGTATCGAAATTTGTAAGGAGACTTGTGAAGTTTTGGTATACAGTTTATTGTAGGGAGATCTTATTTAGAAATAAGGATGTTCAAAGAAGACACTTCACTGTTAAGTTTTTTCAAAATATTGGGAACACTTTCATTGCTTTCGATATAAATATTTGTAGAGGAAAGTTCCGAAACTAAAGTTGATATGTAGTAGCGTTTTCAAATAATTATGGTGTTGTTGGTTGCTTTGTCTGCAGGCGCGAAGACATATTTTACAAGTAAATTACGTAACTTGGATTTGAATATCTTTCAGATTTAGAACTTGGATTTTCAAAATGATGAGGATTTATGTGGTAGTTATCTATTCGAATATCGATAATATCCAAAATGAGGGTTTTCCAGTCATTCAGAGCATGCGATTCAACTCCTTCAGATTTACACCATCGTTTGGTATGGATTGCATGTGTCACCAGGAATCACTTTTATAGGGTGTGACATCCAAGTGTGACAGACAGACAGACAGACAGACAGACGGACAACGGACAAAGTGATCCCTCAGTATCGCTATGCTTCGCAGGCGACACAACAAGAATTCGACATATTTTGAATAATAAAATGCCCTCTTCTTAAACGACGAAGATGTGTACTCCCCAGTGAAACACATTGTGAATGAATATCGAAAGTGTTGTACCTGCTGAAATGAGCCCTAGTTAAATAACGCGATCAGCATTCATGAAGGACAAACGAAAAGGGTCACGTCGTCTTTCAATACATTCTGAAAGCATATACACTGTATGGAATGAGCATTTACTAAATAACTTACATAATCCTCTTCTCTTTATGACAACTGCGATGAAGACTAGAACTAGAACAACTAAACATGGAATAATTATTGCTACTAAGGTGCCCGTGTTATCTTTTCCTTCCTCTCCCCTTGTGTGATCTCTGAAATCAAATAGAACACAGTTATCAAATCTTAAAAAAAAGTTTTTCAAAGGTAATAAAGCAAGAATATCTGTAGCTGGTTCCTCCATACTAGTAATAATATTTCCTTCACACTGGCTAGATTCTTCTCCCTCTTCCGACTTCTACTATCAGACTTTATCCATCTCTGAGCACTATGTTAAAATGTTCAACTGTAACAAATTCGTGATGTTTCCAAATCGTTCCCACGAATGTATTGATAAAATTACAAACAATAAGATTTTTAAAGACTGGTCAAAATCTACAAAACAGAGATTTTATTTCCTTTTGCCAAAATGAGCGGCTCCAGTTTTGTGTAGGGTTTATTCAGAAGCTTATTAAAGTGAAAAATATGGCCAAAAAACCGTGGAGGGTAGGAGGGAGGAGCTTAAACCGTGACCAAAAATGTGTCGAAAAGATGATGACAGCCATTCAATCACAATGTAGAATGTCACTGATCATTCTGGAAAGGGGGATCTCATATGCTTTTATTACATCCCCGTACCGACCGAAGAACTTCCTCAATGATGATTTCAGCCGTTGTGTAACATAACCCTGAACAAGTAGCTTACTTGCAAGCTCTAATTATGAAATCTTCATATTTGGAACATGCCCTGGCGTTGAGAAACGAAAACACTATAAGCAGGAGAAGACGGAATATTGTTCCTAATGAAAGGGAAGATAGTTATGGGGAAAGCTGAAATCGTCCCGCTTGTCATACAGTGAGGTGTTTAAATGGCCGTTTGCGTCGAAAGATATTAGTATATCCAAGCACGAAGCGGATCTGTCACTCCCTCTTGTTTCCTTGATCTCTAGTTCATGAGGATAGATTACATGTAGATGATCCGCAAAGTTCGAATTATTGATGAGCAACACGTCATCTATGTATCTGAAGGTAAGATCGAACTTAGATGCGAGGTGCTTTCACCCAGTCGAGTCAAGGTCTGGATGAAGTCAGCTTCATATGAATATAAAAATAAATCCAATAGAGTGGGGCGCAATTGGCAATTTGTACCCATGGGGATTCCGACTATCTGCTGGAATACGGTTCCTCCAAACACAATAAAAGTGTTGTCAATCAAAAACTCAAGCATCCGGATGATATTGTCTTCGGTATACATTTTGTTTGAATCAAAGTGTTCCTTCACGAAATAAGTATGCTCACGCCAATTACAAGGTATTTGTATCTTCTATTACCATTTTTTGAAAGAAAGGTGTTACGAATAATATTGACAAGTCTGCTTTTGAGCTTTTGGTGTGGAATGGTAGTGTAGAGCGTAGAGAAGTCGAAATATTTTATGTTAGTAATATGATTGAAGTTGGTGGTTTTTAAATTTTCCAAAAGTTCCTTAGAATTCTTAAGGATCCGTATCCGATTGATTTCATTTCTGGAATATACTGTCTCGCAGTATGTTTGAAGACCTTGCTTAATGCGAGTAAATATTTTCGTTAGCAAAATGGTGATGTGATATCATCATGGATAAACACTATAGAAGGGATTATGTTCATATAAAATATTTGAGACCGGGAAAAACGGTGAGACCGGTAAGAAAACATCCTACATATACATCGATGCAATTTCACTGATACGTATATTCAAACGATTCTTAATTTCAGGGAACAAAAACAAATTTGTTTATTTTGGGTGATTAACAGGAACATTATTTTTATGATGTAAAGGGAAATGATTTTAATTGTGAGTTGTACTGTTTGGAGTAACAACTAGAATGCACAAAATAGTCAAAAGGTAAAAAAACAGGCAAGATGAAAAGGTTTCGCATTTTTCTTGTATTCAGATATGAAAATGCAGCGGTAAGTAAGGACAAATCCTTACCAACACAAGGAACACAATTTCTCTAGAAAGAGACCTCTATCCGAATCAAATCATTTTTTTCTAGTAAGACTACCAATCAGGTTTATCATTATTTACGATCTATGTATGGACACAAACCTTGTTATGAAAATGAAAACACATCACTCACAAATATGTATGTAGGTGTTATCCAAGGAAATCGTTTAAGCGGGAATTCCCTCAATTTTTACTGGTGAACATTGCTGAATAAACGATGTCATACTTTTGGTCAAACTATTGAAAATTTAATAAAGAACTTTAAATGAATGTATAATGAATATGTTCTGATCTTTTATGCAGTCTATAGATCGATTTGAAAATAGATGGAATTTGTAAATTTGTCAAAACGGAAAGAGGGGCGAAGTAAAGATGTGGAATTTGTTAGAAAAGGGTACGCATGACCCCCCCCCTTTTTTAAGCGTGTCAAAGAAGTCCAGATCCAACACTACCAAATTGAATTTTTTGAAGGATTTGAAGTCACTCGATTAATCATACATAAAAAAGGATTTTATTTCCTTGGATTACACCTGTTAATACGTTCCATCATTTAAATGTTTCATTGACTAATATATATTGGAATCGTCCACATGAAAGGAAATTATATGAGTTTTCAAACGAGGGTACCTATCAAAGGAGTAGAGCCACGAAGTCTGTTTAACGGCCTGGTATTTTCGATCAAAATGAAACATGATATCTTGCATCAATGGTATATTGATTTCATTTGGGAAGATTGCTTCTTTCGAAAAACGCGCGAAAAAGCGATAAACGGATATCAAAAACAAAGAGGTAAATGTTAAAACCTGGCACGGTTTCCGAAATTTCCATAATTTTGCAAAAAATATGACGAATGTCATTGATTTTTACAAAGAGCGGCAATTTCGCCGGCAAGTCTGTTTACTGAAATGCCTTCAGTGGTTTAAAAGAAAGCCATTTGCACAAAGAAATCTACCGGCGACGCGGCCGCAGATATCGAAAATTTAACATTTTACATCGTATCATCAGCATAATTTACAAGCGTACTGCAGGCGAAATGGCGATAAATGACGTCATATATGACGTCACGTTGTACATGCATTATCGTAGCGCTTGTTTATTATAATATAATTACCAAATGTGTTTGTTTATCTGATTCTAAGCATTTTGATTGGTCGATCGCATTTATTGTGACTTCGCTACGCTACGCGGTTTTACACAATTTGTGATACGACAACTGACATTTCATCATCCAATAAAATGGCAAAAATAAACATTCAATTCTTAAATAACGAATTTTTCAATGTTTTGATTTCCTTATGTTCTTAACTCCTCCTCCTCCTTGGTTGTCGTCCAAGGCTTGGCTATCATCAAATGATGAATGCGTTTACAATGGTAACATAAGTAATATAAATGCTTGATAATATCTCTTTGTTACCCACACTGCCCATATACACATGAAATACAAAAATGCTATCATTTTATAGAGATCGTTGATTTCAGTTTTTCACAACGTCAGCTATATGCGCTTATAGATCTAGAGGTCGGGAGGGGAGCCCCTATCCCGTTTGAATTTGTCTTCTCTCGAAATGAAAATGAAACCCATCCGCGCAAGTATCCATGTACATGAACATGTAGAAGCATACCATAAATATAGAGGTTACTTCTATACGAGTTTTGATTGTACGGGTATCAATGCTAAAAGTCGAAATATTCGTTATTTCTGATGTAAACGTAAGCTGAACGGAAAATATATCTTTATTGTGTTTTCAAATAAAATTACTGTAACAGCAGAAAAGTTTTTCTTTAATAGCAACCCATGAATTCTAAATGTCATTTGTGACCTTGAAGTGGTGACGTTGACCTTGTTGATGTTGGTTTTGGTTTTGGTATTTTGTTTGTTTGTTTTTGTTTGAATTTTTTTATTGTATTTTCATTTTCAGGGTGATTGACGTTCCGCAACAAATCGTGATATACATGTACTGTTTGGACACAATATGATGAAAGTCCCAAATTTTTTCTTCGCAGTGAATAAAGAAAATATATGAATTCACGAAATATGGATAAACGTATTTGCGAATAATAGTTAGTCACAGACATGCAAAAGCGTGTAGTGGCGGATATAATGGGGACGAACCTCCTCTAACATTCTCGAAAAAGTATTGATTTTTCCATTCTGAATTATCCTTCTATCAGAAATTTTACGATTCTGTCCCAAAGGAAAGTCATCTAGCTCAAAAATAAGATTTCATTTGTTTTGGTTCCCCCTTTATGGTGAAATCTTAGATCCACTCCTGAAATACATGGAAATTTAATCAAAGAGGATCAAGGATGTCATTTTGAAGTCGGCTTTGTCTGGGGGGGGGGCGCATGGCTTTCAAACGGCCGTAGGGTCATCGGCAAACTTGACGGTTGTCAAAGGGTAATTGATTTTAAAGAGATGCAATATACGGGGACAGAAACAATTTAATAGTTGATTTTACATACAAGTAAAATTCAAATTTTAAGAAACAGAAAGTAAATAATTTCCCCAAAGGATCGCTCATAAAATGGAGGACTAACGATAAATTCTTTTTCATTCATTTCTCCGGGTACATGAACTTTTATACAATATTGAATCATTTTATCTAAAACCTGTTTGAAAATGGTCAGACTAAATGAATGAACAAGGGTCCAAATGTCTCTTTCCTTTCTATGATTATTAAAGACGGATCCTGAAGGGCAACTTGTATCAATTTACCTTTCAAAATAGTATTTGCAATATATTATATGTAGATCGTGAGTCGTCAACGTTCTTTTTCTATATCCAAATAAATAAAACACCGCTAAAGACGGTAAGGGAAATTTTTGTCACTAACTGGGTCATGGTCACTAGGTCAAATATTACGGGCCGGGTATAAATTGAAATGTCTAGTCAGAGGCAACCTGTGTGATAATATGTTCTACTGTGTATATAGTTCCTGAGATTTTGCTTCAACCACAAACTTAAAGGTACGGTTCCCTGAAAATTAATTAATTTTACAAAATGTTACAATGCAAAATCTTTCTTTTCATATGAACGTTTATATTCTCATTTGTATAGATTCTAATTTTCAGGCGAATCTAACGCATACATTCGTAGTAACAGCCGTTTGAAAACGTCATTTTGAATTTGGGGTGCGCAGCTCTAATTGATTTTACTGGCGCGACCTACAATGTATTGCGTTTCTACAATCGAGGTATATGGAGATTTAATTGTACAAATTCGACAATATTATGGTCGTTACTGAATATTTTCGAATAAAACTTTTTATGGCGAATTTGACGATCTTCACTGCGTGCATGTTTCTTTTCTGTAGGAATTTCTTCATGTCTGTACATTATTATGGATTTTGTAAAATGATGGACGCAAAATAGAGAAAAAACTTGGACTGACGTTATTAAGGATTCCGACTTTTCCGTCGGAATCCTTTCTGTTATTGTATTGTCTTTTCTTTATTAAGGATTCCGACTTCCGTCGGAATCCTTTCTGTTATTGTATTGTCTTTTCTTTATTCTTATTATTCTTATTATTATTATTATTCTTACCCCCAAGCCATTCCAGAGACGTTACAACAAAGTACCGCATCATAGGATAAAATGGAAAGTGTCATGAGAAAGAGCAAATAAAGATCTTCATTTAAATTTTTTTTCTTGTCGAAAAGTTCATATATGCCCCCGCTAGAGATCATCAAAGGCAAAATCTTTAAAACCTTATAACTCCTAAACTAACCGTACGATTTGAACGAAATTTGTTTTATATTGATCTTTGGGAAATTTGCAAACTTTTATACGCTAACATGCTCGATAAAATATTTACGGTTTTCGTGCTATATTGAGTTGAAAATGGAACTTTAAATTGGCACAGTGCCAATTTCTACAGTTTTTGAGATTTTGAGTTGAAACTTGGATGGTAAACTACTAAAAGGTAGTCATTGATGATGACCTATTTCCAAGGTCACATTATGATTCTCAAGGTCACAACAAACTTTTGCCTATAGAACAAAGACTATTTGACCTTGACAGTTCAAACTTCATAAATACAATCATTGAGCCAAGTCCTTTCACCTTGACCTTGGCCCAAGGTCAAATTTTGATTCTCAAGGTCACAACAAACTTTTGCCTATAGAACAAAGACCATTTGACCTTGAGAGTTCAAACTTGGCGCAAATATTCCTTGCATCAAGTCCTTTCACCTTGACCTTGACCCAAGGTCATTTGTTCGATTTCAAGGTCACAACAGACTTTTGTCGATAAAATATTGAGCTTTGATTAGATTAAGATGACTCTTGATGAGAATAAATTCAAATGCTTATCTTTTATTTATGACCTTGGTTAAAGGTCAAATTAACTTTTTCAAAATCATAACAAACATTTACTCATGTAGAATTCACAGGATTTTGTCCTTAACTATTTATTCTTCACACAAGTAGTACTTCTTATTTGAACTTTACATAGTAAGATAGATAACTCTTTTATTCTTGTTCTCTGTTTCTTTCTTTATTATTCTTAGTAGCATTACATATCAGTAGCTTCATGTTGTTGTCATTTTCTATTAATAGAAATTATCTCATTGCAAAATCATTGTGCAATTCTTTTTTGGGAAAGTCATTGTAAAGGATTAGATATTGATTGTGCATGGAGTTTAAAGCTTTCGTAAACATGAAAGGTATTTATTATTTTTTCTTGTATTTTGTTGATAAATAAATAAGAGTCCCCAATTAGACATAGGCTCTTTTGACTCATTTGCTGAAGTGAATAAGTTACTAAAGCAACTATTCTTTTTTACATCTTCTTTATTCTGATTTTAACACTTCAGTTCCGAGGAAGGTCTAATAAAGGAGGAATCCGTCTGTTGCTTGCAACAGTAGCCATCTAGTCTTATTATTCTTATTATTATTATTATTCTTACCCACAAACCGTTCCGGTCACTTTACAAAAAAGTACAGCATCATATGAAAAAACGGAAATTACCATGTGAAAGAGCATATGAAGATCTAAATTTAAATTTTTTTTCTTGTCGAAAAGTTCACATATGCCCCTGCTAGAGGTCATCAAAGGTAAAATCTTTAAAATCTTATAACTCCTAAACTAACCGTGCGATTTTAACGAAATTTGTTTTATATTGTTCTATGGGAAATTTGCAAACTTTTATACCCTTACATGCTCGATAAAATATTTACGGTTTTCGCGCTATCTTGAGTTGAAAATGGAACTTTAAATTGGCACAGTGCCAATTTCTACAGTTTTTGAGATTTTGAGTTGAGACTTGGATGGTAGGTTACTTATAGGTAGTCATTGATGATGACCTAGTTTCAAGGTCAAATTATGATTCTCAAGGTCACAACAAACTTTTGCCTATAGAACAAAGACTATTTGACCTTGACAGTTCAAACTTCACAAATACAATCATTGATCCAAGCCCTTTCACCTTGACCTTGACCCAAGGTCAAATTTTCATTCTCAAGGTCACAACAAAATTTTTTCTATAGAACAAAGACCATTTGACATTGAGAGTTAAAACTTGACGCAAATATTCCTTGCATCAAGTCCTTTCACCTTGACCTTGACCCAAGGTCATTTGTTCGATTTCAAGGTCACAACAGACTTTTGTTGGTAAAATATTGAGCTTTGAATAGATGAAAAGAAATCTTGATGAGACTAAACTAAAATGCTTATCTTTCATCCATGACCTTGATTCAAGGTCAAATAAACTTTTTCAAGGTCATAACAAACATTTACTTTTGTAGGATTGATAGGATTTTGTTCTCAAATATTCATTCTTCACACAAGTAGTACTTCTTATTTGAACTTTACATAGTAAGATAGATAACTCTTTTATTCTTGTTCTCTGTTTCCTTTTTTTTATCTTAGTAGCATTACTTGTCTCTTCTTTCATGCTGTTGTCATTCTCTATTTATAGAAATTTTCTCATTGCTAATTCATTGTGCAATTCTTTTTGGGATAGTAATTTAAAAGGATTCAAAATGGATAGAATAGATCTAGGAGTTTAAAGCCTTCCTTAACTTGAAAGGTATTTATTATCTTTTTCTTCTTTTTTGTCGATAAATAGATAAGAGTCCCAAGTTCAACATAAGCTCTTTTGACTCATTTTCTGAAGTGAATGAGGTACTAAAGCAACTATTCTTTTTTCATCTTCTTTATTCGGATTTGAACATATCAGTTCCGAGGAAGGTCTAATAAAGGAGGAATCCGTCTGTTGCTTGCAACAGTAGCCATCTAGTTCTTATTATTATTCTTATTATTATTCTTACCTCCAGATCGTTCCAGTCACTGTACAAAAAAGTGCCACTTCTTATGATAAAACAAATAGTATCATGTGAAAGAGCATATAAAGACCTAGGGGTAAAAAAAATTTGTCGTCGAAAAGTTCACGTATGCCCCCGCTAGAGGTCACCAAAGGTCAAATCTTTAAACACTTATAACTCCTAAACTAACCGTGCGATTTGAACGAAATTTGTTTTGAAATGTTCTCTGGGAAATTTGTAAACTTTTATACGCTTACATGCTCGATAAAATATTTACGGTTTTCGAGTTATTCCAAGTTGAAAATGGAACTTTAATTTGGCAAAGTGCCAATTTCTACAGTTTTTGAGATTTTGAGTTGAAACTTGGATACTAAGTTACTTATAGGTAGTCATTTAATGTTGACCCACTTTCAAGGTCAAATTTTCATTCTCAAGGTCACAACAAACTTTTGCCTGTAGAACAAAGACTATTTGACCTTCAGAGTTCAAACTTCATACATAATATCGTTAAACCAAGCTCTTTCACCTTGACCTTGACCCAAGGTCAAATTTTGATTCTCAAAGTCAGAACAAACTTTTGCCTATAGAACAAAGACTATTAGACCTGCAGAGTTCAAACTTCATACATGATATCATTAAACTAAGCTCTTTCACCTTGACCTTGACCCAAGGTCAAATTTTGATTCTCAAGGTCAGAAGGAACTTTTACCTATAGAACAACGACTATTAGAAATTCAAAGTTCAAACTTCATACATAATATCATTAAACCAAGCTCTTTCACCTTGACCTTTACTCAATGTCAAATTCTGATTCTCAAGGTCACAACAAACTTTAGTCAAGGTCTTAACAATTATTTACCCTTTAGAATTTATACTTTTTGTCCTTTACTATTTATTCTTCACACAAGTAGTCCTTCTTATTTGAACTTAACATAGTATAAGAAAGATAACTCTTTTATTCTTGTTCTCTGTTTCTTTTTTTTTCTTAGTAGCATTACATATCTGTACTTTCATGTTGTTGTCATTTTCTATTAATAGAAATTATCTCATTGCAAATTCATTGTGCAATTCTGTTTTGAGAAAGTAATTGTAAAGGATTTGATATCGATAGAGCATGGAGTTTAAAGCTTTCGTAAAGATGAAAGGTACTTAATATTTTTTCTTCTATTTTGTTGTCCCAAGTTAGACATAAAGCTTTCGTAAAGATGAAAGGTACTTAATATTTTTTCTTCTATTTTGTTGTCCCAAGTTAGACATAAGCTCTCTTGACTCATTTGCTGAAGTGAATAAGGTACTTATATGCTTATAAGCAACTTTTCTTTTTTCCATCTTCTTTATTCGGATTTTAACACTTCAGTTCCTAGGAAGGTCTAATGAAGGAGGAATCCGTCTGTTGCTAGCAACAGTAGCCATCTAGTTATTATTATTATTCTTACCCCCAAACCAATCCAGAGACGTAACAACAAAGTACCGCATCATATGATAAAATGGAAAGTATCATGGGAAAGAGCAAATAAAGATCTTAATTTAAATTTTTTTTCTTGTCGAAAAATTCACATATGCCCCCGCTAGAGGTCATCAAAGGTGAAATCTTTGAAACCTTATAACTCCTAAACTAACCGTGCGATTTGAATGAAATTTGTTTTATATTGTTCTTTGGGAAATTTGCAAACTTTTATACGCTTACATGCTCGATAAAATATTTACGGTTTTTGCGCTATTTTGAGTTGAAATGGAACTTTAAATTGGCACAGTGCCAATTTCTACAGTTTTTGAGATTTTGAGTTGAAACTTGGATGGTAGGTTACTTATAGGTAGTCATTGATGATGACCTAGTTTCAAGGTCAAATTATGATTCTCAAGGTCACAACAAACTTTTGCCTATAGAACAAAGACTATTTGACCTTGACACTTCAAACTTTATAAATACAATCATTGATCCAAGCCCTTTCACCTTGACCTTGACCCAAGGTCAAATTCTCATTCTCAAGGTCACAACAAAATTTTTCCTACAGAACAAAGACCATTTGACCTTGAGAGTTCAAACTTGGCGCAAATATTCCTTGCATCAAGTCCTTTCACCTTGACCTTGACCAAAGGTCATTTGTTCGATTTCAAGGTCACAACAGACTTTTGTTGATGAAATATTGAGCTTTGAATAGATGAAAAGAAATCTTGATGAGAATAAACTAAAATGCTAATCTTTTCATCCATGACCTTGGTTCAAGGTCAAATAAACTTTTTCAAGGTCATAACAAACATTTACTCTTGTAGGATTGATAGGATTTTGTTCTTAAATATTCATTCTTCACACAAGTAGTACTTTTTATTTGAACTTTACATAGTAAGATAGATAACTCTTTTATTCTTGTTCTCTGTTTCCTTTTTTGATCTTAGTAGCATTACTTGTATGTACTTTCATGCTGTTGTCATTCTCTATTTATAGAAATGTTCTCATTGCTAATTCATTGTGCAATTCTTTTTGGGATAGTTATTTAATAGGATTCAAAATGGATAGAATAGATCTAGGACTTTAAAGCCTTCCTAAACTTGGAAAGGTATTTATCGTCTTTTTCTTCTTTTTTGTCGATAAATAGATAAGAGTCCCAAGTTGGACATAAGCTCTTTTGACTCATTTCCTGAAGTGAATAAGGTACTAAAGTAACTTTTCTTTTTTCATCTTCTTTTTTCGGATTTTAACATTTCAGCTCCGAGGAAGGTCAAATAAAGGAGGAATCCGTCTGTTGCTTGCAACAGTAGCCATCTAGTTCATTTTACATTTTGAAAATATGAATTCAAATTTTGTTGCACTGTTTGAAAAATTCATACGTTGTATTGTACTAATAACATTTAATACAACTTTACTTGAGAATTAAGCCCGACTGTGCAGAAGATGATGAATGTACAGTTGGCCATACGACCTCTGCGGAAACTGAAAACCAATTACTGTGTATCAGTAGCGGATATAGTGAGGGTCCAAAGACCCGTTCCCTTTCAACTAAAGGATAGATTGGTCAATGTAAATAAAAAGCTTTTGATGAAAAACTTTTACTATTTCTGATTGTTTTGGTCCTTTGGAGCACCCAATAGATCAGTGCGCAGAATATTGATTAATTGATGGTTTGGTTTCTTTTTTCATCGTATGACTTTAGAGTAAATTGATACTCAGTTTCTCCTATCCCTCGATTATTAGCATTGAAAAGCGATATTTTTAACATGTCAGTCTAGAAATTTTATAAAGGAGGAAATTGCACTTATATAATTATTTGGAATGAATAATTAAAATGCGTTCGGCTGCTTGAAAAATATAGTTTTAAACATAATAACATGAAATTACGGCGTTACAACGTCATCGCTAAAGTGACGTTATCTGCTTTCTATACCCTTTTCTCGGCGTAATTTTAAGGTGAAAATAGCTATTCCGTAAAAGTTAACACTGGTTTTCTATAATACAGGTATTCGTATGTGAAATAACACAGTATGAATAAATTTTGCCACCAGGCCGATTTTGGCCCTTCCCGGCTCTACTCCTTTTAATTTTTCACTTTTCACTTTTTTTTCATTCTAAATTTAGAGGATGAAAATTAATGGTAACCCTCATTTCTTATTTTTTATTTCATTAAAAGGTACATAAATTATTGTTCTGTCGTGTGATAAATGACCCGTTTCTTAAATCGCCTTTTTCATGGAAGTATGGAAGTCCAACTGGGATAACCCTTATATGGAAGTCTATGAGAAATTTTCGGGTTTTGTATGTCCATCTTCATATACAAAAAGAAATGTGATTTTGATCAATTTGATACCAAGCGCAGTAGGGCGGTCAAAAATGTGCGGCATAAACAGGAAAATGTGAGTCCGCGAACGCAAGTCACACACTTTCTCGTCGGGGAAAATATGGACGTCTCCGAATTTTCGCCCTGTTCCGAAAGCCCCGGAGAGCGAAGTATTCAATTTCAGCAAATAAAAGACCGTCGAACGTTTGCTTTTGGCGTCATACTTTACCCTCAATTCGTTAATTTTAGACAATCATGTCATTTTGATTACTAAATCGAGAGTTGAAATTTGCTAAATTTTTCCGGGAAAAAATGCCCCAGAAAGTGAAAAATACAAATGGGGTACAAAAAAAGATGGTCCCTCGCAGGTTTTTATAATGTTATAAAAAATGACATTCACATCGTTATCTTTCAAATATCAGAAAAATACAGAACCAGTTTTTCAGATATTTAAATAATTCTCGTTTGAAATCAGCTGGTGTTGACCTCACTTCTGCATGCGCAGAATATATATTATGCACCCGTTACACATTAAACGTTTGTCACATTGTAAACATGAATGTGTTACTTCATCGGAGTTTATAGAATTTTGTGTATGAAAAAGTAATGATATTGGATTATTTTTATCTTGTGAACTCATTTCTAACCTTGGATTTGGATTTACGGTACCACACCAAATACATGTAACCTTCCGATAATAGTCAATAGCGCCCTACCTTCGACAGCGGTTTGTTTATATAGTTAATTGTATACTAGACTGATGTCGTACTTTAGGCCTCGATGACGAAATCAATACAGGAACCAACGAAAACAACGACTTTTTCCTCGAGGTATATAAAAATTTTATAATCTCTCTCTCTCTCTCTCTCTCTCTCTCTCTCTCTCTCTCTCTCTCTCTCTCTCTTTGTATAAGTTATATTCATCACTCAGCTTGTCAGTTTTGCTACCATGATTGTCCAGTGAATAAAATAAGACTTTCATTGAACCAACAACAATGAACTCCCCTCCCTCATAGGGCCCAAGTAATAGATATTTTTAGTTACACTATATCGATAATCATTATTAAGTAAACATCAAATATATGAATATGTAGATAAAATGGAAGGTTTTTTTGTGATATGATAAAGTGAAAAGAAAAAAGAAGGGGGGGGGGGGGTTACATCACAAAACATGAAAAATGCAACATGGGTAATATAAACTAGGAATTTCTAGATATTGATGAAATAATACATTAACTACTATATATTATTGTACTTCTAGTTATTGAAAAAAAAGGATTGCTAATCTTTCCAGTTGTAAATTTATGATTGCTAAAGGAATACTGTACACAAATAGATATAAAGGAACAAATCAATAGAATTTATTTACAATTTATGAATTATTTAATATGAATATGCATCAAGTGGAAAATAGATGATCATTAAATTGTGTCAAAGTAAACAAATGAGACTGCATCATTTTTTTAGGTCCAACTCGTTAGAACAAATCCTACAATCTGAAAATCATCCAGTGACTTATATATATATATATATATATATATATAGAAAGATTCAGAAATGATTCATACTTTATTTCTCAAAACGTTTTCGCCACTCCACTGAAGAGCCCGAGTGGCGAAAACGTTTTGGGAAATAAAGTATGAATCATTTCTGAATCTTTCTATATATTTCAACTATTCCGAGAGAACTTGAACTTTATACTATATATATATATATACACATATGGGATATTCACAGAAGATAGAAGAGTTCAAGACCTCTCACCCCCACCCCCCCCACCCCCCAATATTATGAGAGATTTATGACTGTGAAACTTATTGGCAGGTTATAGTGAGTTAATGAGACAAATATCTTGAGAAGTGAAGCAGATAATGAGTCAACTTAATTTCAACTTCATGATAGAAATTTAAATCTGAAATGTCATGGATCATGGAACATCACTTTATAATGTTAAACGTCTTCAAATTGAATAGCATCATTTAAGAACAGATAAATTGGCAGCATGGACCAGACATGCACGTTTCGGGTACTTAACCCTCGTGAGTGATCCTCAAATCTAAACAATGTAATATGCCAAACAAGTATGAAAGTTACTATGTCGAAAAATCGTACCGAAAGACGTAGCAGGATGGGTGGGATATGATGCTGCAGGACCCACGTTTTAGAAATTGCAAGAAATTTTGATAAGAGAAATTTTAGAATGCGTTGAAGAAACGATCAACCGAAATTGATCGAACTTGGTAAAATAGTAATTACAGAAATACAGTGCTCTTCTTATTCTTCAAAGCTATCATTGTGATAGAAAAACTATAGCTATTGCAATATTGTAAACAATAGATTTATTTAAGAATCTATCTGGAGTTTAAAAGTAAATATAGCCTTCTTTGCAAAAAACATCACATTTTTGTATAATTTGTTGAATACTTTAGCGCATTAAACAGAACAAAATTTGAATTTTGACATGTATTTTTCTCGGATACAATCAGTGAATTCAAATTGTGAATTAATGTCCTTGCATATTCAAGACAATGTAATTTTTCTCTTGTGTGTTGCACTTTTGTACTTGATTAGAGGAAATTAGGAAGGTCGCTTGAAGAATCTTTGGTCTGTTGAATTCTGGTGATATTTTTCACAATTCAGTTGTTTGCTTACCAAAATGGTTAAAAAAACCTCTTCGTCTAGAATGGAAAATTCGAATTTATAAATTGTTTCGTGAATGTTCTCATATCGAAGCGTTTGGTCGATCGACAATTTCTCCAAAATTGTCGACACTGACACTGTGCAGGATGTCGGCGTACATAAATGGTCCCTCGCCGATTTTCATAAAATTTTAGAATAAAACATTTGAATATATTCTCCACAACATATCAAAAAATTGCAGAACCACTTTTTAATATTTTTTAAAACGATTCCCTTGTTTTCGTGGAAGCTGGCATGGAAGTCGAACATTAAGAGTGCTGCTGTCATTTATTCAGCTGATTTTGACAAATTTACAGAATGAAACAGCACATCCTGGATAAATTCAGAGACTTAAAATATTCAGGAGTTTGTTTAATCTTATAATATGCGATGCCATCAATTTATACAGCTGTAATTAGTATTTTTCTGCTGTGAAACTGTTTCGAAAAATGCCGTCACACGCAAATCAGGCTTGGCCGCCCTACTGAACGATGCCTTTGGGCTTATCTATTATTTCTTCATACAAAACTGTGGTGTTCAAAGCTGATTTCAAGATTTGTAGGCCGTTTATGTAATATACTAGATAAAGGAAGGGATTGTCTTCTAAAACGTGAAAAAAGTAATTCCTTTTCGAACTTTATATTAATTTTCTAGACAGGATACTGATGTTTTTACACAAAGAAATTATATCTTTTTGGGGGGAGCTTATCTAGCGACCCAAAGCTTAGGCATCAAATGTTAAACGTCTTCAAATTCAAGAGCATCATTTAAGACCAGATAATTTAGAAAACACATAAAAGTGACTCCAAAAATGAGAAAATTACCATTAATTTTCAGACAAAAAGTTATCTTGTTAGTTTTTTCACGTGAAATGAATTATTGCTATTTTACATTAATATAATTTATATTAATTTGCCAAATTAAGAAATCTCAAAATGAAGAGATTTTGCTTCGAAAGACAGGATGTTGAATTTTCAAAACAATTCACAGTTGTTTTTTTTTTCGGAGTTATACGTTTTACCCCTTACATAGAATTCATACGCCCTCTGCGTTGTTTTAATTATTTCTGAAAACTTCTACTATTATTGCTGAAAGAATTGATATATCAAGTTTGAAGTTCACATCGATGTTCTTCCTTCTAGACAACTTAGTGTAAGTATACCCCCATAAAATTATTGCAATTTTTATGAGTATATAAAATCAAAAATTCTAAAAATATTAAGATTAAGAATGTAAATGGCATGTTGCAAAAACTTAGTATTTGAAGAAAGGTTTCTTTGTACAAATGAGAAGTATGGACTGTAATATGTCGTTTGAATTAGCATTCACATCTTTGCCTTCTATACTTTCATGCAATTTGTTCGATTTCTGGATGCATGGTGCGCAAATTTCGTTTTCGTTCGTCAAGATGAGATAACTCATGAAGAAGATAAAGTAAAGATGGAGTAATACATTTGTAGTAAATGCGCTGATATATACCTGAAATATTTTCCTATAAATCAATTCACAGTGCAAAAATATCCTCCATTTTTGGCAACTTTTTAATCAATAACGTGCTAATTAGGGGAATAGGTTTGATTAAGAACCTCTAATTTTTGGGAATGTGTGATGGTAATGAAAGGAAGGGATCTCCAACAACACCAGGTTGTAGAACCAACAGTAAAAGCCCAAATCCAATGCAAAAAACCCCACACACAGAGCAGATATGCACAGAAAGAGACGTAAAAGGGTCAAGGAACACCAAAGCAACAACACAGAAACATCAAACACAAAGGACCACAAAGAAACCAACGAGGCCAATTGAGAACCGATGCTGACTTTGGACGGCCATCTGCCATGCAAATAGCAGACAATGTGTTAACCGGATCACGTGCGCACAACCATCCCCCTTTTCCGACAACCCAGAGGTCTCGAAGACACACAATTGTGGTGTGAAATAAACTCCTCACGGTAAGATGAACATACAAACAGACATCATGACGCAAGGGCCCAAGAAACACACAGATGGATTTGAAAATGGATATAAAAACAGAAGGCGTACACTCCGTGCTCATGCATGTGATCACCCGAGGAGTCCGTCTGAAATTCAGAGAACAGGTGGTCAGGCCCTGTCTTCTATAAAGAGATTTGGACAGGGCCCGTCATAGAGTCCTCTCACTATTGAAAGAAGGTACAAAAGATAGATTTTCACTTCGTATATTAATTTCTAAGTAATTATGACATGAACAGAATGACAAATATGGACAGTGACCATATCAAAATACACAGTACAAAATCAATCATTCCGATGGCATGCAAAACCAGGATAAAACAGGAACCAAGGCAAACGAACAAAAGCCTTCACCACATGCTCCCAATTAAGGAGTGAGACCATGTGCACCGGAAGAGTAAGCATCTCCTGCTTGCAAGCAATACCCTGCTCTTCAATTCGGCAGAAATATCATCTCCGTTTACTTCCATTCTGAAGATACAAGTATAGTCTGTGGTTGGATGATTCAAATGGTCAAAGATAGAATATCATTCACCATTCTTGAAAATGGGACATCATAATGCATGAAGAGTTCCCGCTATCAACCATAGAACTTAATCAGTGACGATGTTTGTCGATCACAAACGTTTCCCTGACTGAGAAGCTTATCTGAAAGACGCCTAGCAAAATCTGTTTATTTGCTACTTGCTCTTGCATAACGTATCAATTGGGCCATGAACACGCCATAAGCAGGCGATGAAGGGATGTTGCTACTTAGAAAAGAAAAGTTTGGGATGCTGAAACTGACACCGTCACTTTTGTTATAGAAGAAAGGAGGGGATCTCCAACAATACTAGGTTGAAGCACCAACAGCAAAACCCTAAAACACCCAATGCAAAAAACACACCAAATACCCATAGAAAGAGACGCAACAGTGACAAGAAAAGAAGTTAAAGAAGATCCTGACGATAATCTCAACAGCACTCACAATAGAGTACAAAATTAAGCATCGACGGACCCCTAGCAAGCTAGAGGTGGGACCAGGTGCCCGGGAGGAGTAAGCATCACCTGTTGGCTAGCCACACCCGCCGTCGATGTTTAAGCACGAAAATGAAAACAATATATAAACTTCATGCACTGTCTGACGCTATGCCTTTATAGAAAGTGTTATGGCGACAATGTCAGGGAAATATATTCAAAACACTTACTGTCAAACCCCTCGCGGGGAACTTTTTTACAAGCTCCACACGGCAAAGGACATAAGTGTGACACAAATGAGTTAAAGAATATCCTGACGATAATCTCAGCTCACACCATAGAAACATTAAACATAAAAAACGATACATAAACTTATGGGACAAATGGGCAACCGGTGCCGACTTAGGAAGGTGTAAGAAGCAGACGGTGTGGTTATCCTGAATTACATGCACACAACCCTCTCACTATTCCGATTTCCCAGTGGTCTCAAAGAACGCACAATTATGGTGTAAAACAACCCCCTCACTGTTAGATGACCACACACAAACAAGACCGTGAAACACAGGGGTCCAAGCAACACAGATGAATATGTAAATGGACATAAAAAGAGGACGTGCGTAATACAGTCCGTGCTCTGCCGGCTGTAGCGAGCTCATATATGTTATCACCCGAGGAGTCCGACTGACATTCAGAAAGGGCAGGTGGTCGGGGCCCTGTCTTCGCTAAAGAGGTTTTGACAGAGGTTTGGATAGGGCCCGTAATGGAGTCCCGTCGTCACAGTCTGCCAGGGTGCAAGTCTTAAGAATGCGCTCGTATCAGACATTAGATTGGTCCAGTACCTAGCTTAGTTTCCGCCTGGTGACATTAGGATCATATCCTCGGTATAAAAGGCGTTTGATGACTCAGTTGCATTTTCGATAGTTATGCTATCTACCCTTGAGCCTTCTTATCTTGTTAATTATGTCACCATAAAATGCAGGTTGTGAAATACCTAAAGTAGTATACACTGTTGCTTGTATGGGTCCGAAATTCAAAAGAAGTTAATCATAATTTTTGTAAAATTTCCAGAAAGTCTTTACTAGTTTGTGAAAGCGAAAACCTTTACCTAAAAGTTTCTTTGTAATTTATAAATTTCTACTATGAAAATCCAAAACATCAGTACATGCTCTAGCATACCGGATGAGCTGTGAGATATAAATACCGTATGACGGTAATCTAGGAAATTCATTGTCAAGCCAGGGGAAATTTACTATGTTGAATCCAAAATCATATCGTTTGTCATACACCCCTGTATGAATTTCTCCATTGACAATTTTGATATTAAGGTCCAAAAATGATGTTTCTGTGTCTCTAACGTTTGCCTTGTTTAGAGTCAATTGTTGTGGATAAATAACATCTTTATACTTTTCAAAAACAGATTATCGATAGTAAGAATATCATCTAGGTAACTAGAGGTACTAATGAAGCTTTTCACATCATCATGTTTTCTCTGCTTTTGAAGATTTTGAATAAATTCTTTGTCATGTGTGTATAAAAATAAATCTGCAATAAGAGGCGCACAATTTGTATCCATAGGAATCCCTACAACCTGCTTGTAGAAATCCTCACCGAATCTTACATAAATGCTGTCCAAGAGGAAGAACAGATCGCTACATGTCCATGATTTGTATGATTTGTATTCTGTAGCGGAAAAGAAACCGTTTGATTCAGATGTGCTAAAATAAGTTTTCCCCTCTCGATAGAGTGAGGTGTTCATGTGACCATCCGTGTCATAGGACAGCACTATGTCCAAATATTATGTTGAATTATTTGTCTCTTTAGTTTCCTTGACCTCAAGCTCAGACGGGTAGATTCTGCTAAGGTTATCCGCGATGTTTGGATTATTGTTGGACAGCACATCGTCTAAATATCTGTTAGTGAAGTTCAAGTCAGAAGCTAAGTATCTTTTTCCTTCACAGACCAAAGATTGAATTACTTCAGATTCGTACGAGTAAAGAAAAATGTCGTCAAGGTGTGGGGCACAATTGATCACCATTAGAATTCCGATAATATGTTGGAAGACCTTTCCTCCAAATAACACAAAATGTTGTCAGTTAGGATGTTTAACTTCTGAATAATATCAGTTTCATTGTACGTATTCTAATCTATATTCAAAAAATAAAAAAGGGCGCTACTGAAATGAATTTTGGTGGCGCCTGTTGGAGGAACCATCACTGATGAGAATTAGATATTCGAAACACGTGTCAGGTGCAGGAAATTGGTTTGGAATTTTCTTAAAGAAGGTTTAGAGTTGGATCACTTCCGTAACTATTATTACTTCAGAATCATACTTTTCTTTTACAAAAAGGTTTGTTATAGTTTACAACAATAAATTTTTATTTGCGATTGACGTCATTGCCTGTAAACGCATTACTTGTAATTTGTGCTAGTCATTCTTTCAATTCAGAATTTGGGATAGTACTGTAAATTGTCGATAAATCAAAAGCTTTGCTAGAGTGAACTCTACTCAAATGAGTGGATTTCAGATGTTCTAAAAGTTCCTTCGAACTCTTTAAAATCCACATCTGGTTAATACCGCCACGAGAATATACAGTCCAACAATATTTTTGAAGTCCTTTGGTGTGTAAGATCGATACAGAAATTGTAGCACGTTTCGAAGACCAGCGATGAAACGTTGTTTGTACGGTTTCTTATGTATTTTAGGTATACAGTATAAGTATTGTAAATCTAAATCTAAATTGTTTGTGTCAAAGCCAAAGGATGCGAGAGCTGATTTGTTGTTATCTATTATTTCAGAGGCAGTAAGGTTGATTGGGGTGTAACTGGGATTTCCAGGTGTCCAATTTAAACCCAACTCTTTAACAAGGCTGTCGAAATAGTACTTTTTGCAAGTACATGTGTATTATTTGAGGCTTTGTCTGTTGTGTGATGACATAATGATTTTAAAGGTAGGTAAGCTCTGTTATACCATCAGGTTCTTTAAAAATTGACTCGAATATGGTGTTCACACTAGATTGTAGATGGTTAATTCTAAAAGTAATCCTCCGATGGATTTTATCCATTCGGAAAGGGTGTCGTCGAGCTGCACACCTTCTTTCTTAGTCCAAAGTCTTGCATATTCCATACAAGAGTGCATGATAATTTTCAAATTTTGTTTCCCTGTAAAAGATTTACTTCTCTGTATTTGGATTTTTTAATGAGTGGTACCTATCAAAATCTAATTTTTCACTTGTTCGCTTTTTTATTCATTCTGAATTTAGAGGATGGAAAGCAACGGTAGCCTCCATTTTTTACTACATCAAAAGGTAGATAAATTATTGTCCTGTCTTATGATACATGACTCATTTTTTAAAATGGTTATTGTCACAGAGGTATGGAAGCCCGACTGAGATAACCCTTATAACGGAAGTTTATGGGAAATTTTCGGGATTTGAATTACCTTCTTCATTTATACAGTGAAAGCAGGGGGGTTGCGCGTTACTCGTCACTTGATGCGGAAAGTAGATTGACTGAGTGCTGTAACATAAACAATGGGGCGAAGTTGGTGACATCAAAATTCATTTGTTGTGTTTATTGCTTTAACTCCTATCATTTGATGTATATATATATATTTGATTCGTTTCTTTAACTCGTATTACTTGTATTTAGACAGACAGTCAAAGGAAAACGGATTGTAAAATCTCTGGGTAAATCAAAAGCGAACCCCTGATATATGGTCGCTCGCATATATAGGGCACGGATTGTATTACGTACGCCCTCTTTTTATATCTATTTACATATTCATCTTTGTTACTTGGGCACCTATGTTTTGCGGTCTTGTTTGTGTGTGGTCATCTGACAATGAGGAGGTTCTTTTACACCACGATTGTAAGTTCTTCGAGACCTCTGGGTATTCGGAAAAGTGGGAGGGTTGTGCGCACGTAATACAGGATAACCACACCTTCTGCTATTTCCGTGGCAGATGGCCGTCCTAAGTCGGCACCGGCTGCCCATTGGTCTCGTCGGTTTATGTGTAGTCCTTTGTGTTTGATGTTTCTGTGTTGTGCGTTGACGTTCCTTGTCCCTTATGCGTCTCTTTCTGTGCTTGTCTGCTTTGTGATTTTGCAATGGGTGTTTTGGGGTTTTGCTGGGGGTGCTGCAACCTGGTGTTGTTGGAGATCCTCTCCTTTGTTTTACAGCTACATGTGACCTTGCGTATACCTTGTCTACCAGCAGTAACACTCACAAAGCGGTACGAATGTAAAACGTCTTTAAATTCAATAGTATCATTTAAGAACAGATACATTCTTAAAATTCTTATTCGGCCATGAGCAGTTTTTACTTCTAAAAAAATGACTAATTATTATGCAACCATAAGTGATGAAATTGCCGTGTGACAGGTGGATTATTTAATCCTTACTTGAAACAAAAACATTCGGTAACTAGGCGTCTATACAGTATACTGAAATACAAAACGTACGGTGAAATAGTGTAGGTAATATTCTCTACAATTGCGCGGTAACATTTGTCAAATACTACATGTAGCAAGTAGATAGTCATGATATCTAACTACATGATTTACCAAATCGTGCACGAGTCCCTTAAAACACAATAAACAACCTTACAAATTCGAAATTTTGATTATGGTGCATGTTTATCTTTACTTAAAACATGACTATGACGTCATCCCATTGTCTAATCAGTTCTTCCTATGTGATATTTTCTCAATATGATCCTTTTTCGTCCAAAAATGTACCTGTAACTGTCCATTACTTTTAATATTGGACAGTTGAAGGTAACTTAACGGACAGTCACAGATAAATTCCCGGACAGATATCACACAGAAACAACTGTATATCCAAACAAAAATATATTTCCGAGCTTTTTTTTATTATTTTTATATCAAATTCCATAGCTACCATTCCGTATTGTGAATCTGCGTCGATAATCCAGATCCATCGGAAACACAGATATCGTAATTTTCATGGGGCGGCATTACAAGATCTTGCATCCGAAAATGTATATAGAATGAAATAGAAATAAATGAAATACACGTAAAATGAAGTCAATAAAACTAAAAAATGTTGAAGTCCGTCGAAATCAAAGACGAACGATCTCTCTATCTGTGCCTGTAACTTAAAAAAGTAAAATAGTATAAAGAAAGAAAAAAAAGTCTAAATCCAAAACATCTAACAATGATAGTATCATGTTTTTTTTTTTCAAAGTGTTTTAGATAAAAATAAAACCGAGTTCCAAACTAAAAAGACGTTGTATATCACAGACGTGGATATATCGAAATGAATAAATTTCTAAACAACGCAGTGATTGACCTTGACATGAAAGTGCCCATTATTAAGACAAAAGAATTCGATGGGTTGACTGGCCAGGAATTCAAGCTTCGTGCACCTGATCATTATCTCTTGACCAATGATAAGGTTCTTGATTTTGAGGTGTCCAAATTTCTGCAAAAGGATCTACCTGTTACTGTCCATTATTTAAACAAAAGATGTCACGTTTTAAGTGGGAGAAAAGCCTCAAACTATCCATTATGTCAGAGAAAGGACTGATCTCGGCCATAACGGGTGTTTTCGGCCTTTCTCCCTAACATAATGCATTATTATCACAATACTCACTTTGTTTTCGTCTTTCCTTTATATAGACATGCTGAGACTGTGCAAAAGAAAGAAATTAAAGTTCAATAAAGTTTAACTTGTATTTGAATCCTTAAATATACATGTGCAGATTCGAATTCCAACGATACCGTACAAATTATTCTAGCAAAGTTTTGCAACATGTTTAACTCACATTTATATAAATCATGTGACATGTAGGCGACGCTAGGACAATTTCCTAAAGTTGGGTTGCATGTTGAATATCCTATAGTACCACTTTTTAAAAAAGGACAATGTCCTGAAAAGTATAAAAGAAGAAAACATTAATAATCTAAAAATATTTACCTGAATTTCAATTTACATTGAGAACATTCACAGAAAATAGACGTTAAATTAGATAGCATCATCTAAAAGCAAATAAATTTGAAGCATGGACCGGACATGCATAAAAAAATGTTGATATGAAATGTTCCTATGGTCAACGTAAGTTGGGTTTGTTTGAGAATTTCCTCTATTCTTTGGTTACATTCTACGTCATACCAACTATCGACACCCCTTCTTATAAAGTTATTCGGAAGAATGTCATCCTGGACTGAAAGAGAAGTAGAGAATTATCATCTTCTCAAGACAAGTTTTCATTATACCTTACTCCCTTTGTCGGATGTCCGCCGAGTTTTGCTCAGAGTGTATACGATAAGATCAGAGTCTATATTTAATTATACTTTCATACACAATCAATTTTGAAAGTAAAGTCATTCAAACATATAAACAAGCACATAATCCTTTTTTGGAGTCGCTAAACTCACCAGAGACGCAGGTTTGAGTAAGTCTGGAGAAGATGCCGTCATATATTGAGCTACAACATTAGAAACATTCACAGAGAAATCCATAATTATGATAAATTGTTAATATGTTATGGCTAAATTTTATACCTTCTTAAGGCGTTACACGGTATCAAATATCGAATCTAAATCAATACGAATAATAAAGGCATACAATTTTGCATGACATGGATAAAATTCTGGATTTTAGTACTTGAATTAAAATTCAGCACATTTAATCCGTCCAAATGTGGTAAATCAAGCATAGACCGAAGAGTTGTTAATATAGAGATGACTCATGAAAATATTATACGGAAATAGAAAATTTATGAAATCTCCTTCAAGTACCGTGTGAAGATACTCTTATCTGATTTTCTACAACATGTACAAGTGTGCAAATTTTGCCTATTGGCCATGTCGGTTTCTAAATTTTTATTGATGTTAAATGTCTTTAAATTCAATAGCATCATTTAAAACCTTCTGCTTAACCTTCTTGTGCATAATTTGAATGTCATGCCTCAGTGGCATATCTGTCACTTCTTAGTGCTTTAAGGTACAAGTGTATGTGTGTAGCACTCTAATTCACCGCGTGGGATCGAAACTTATGATGTTGTGATTCCTTACGGAGGCTATGATTGTTTTCTCTTCATTTTAAAAGTGATACTGCACAAAACTGATGACACGTTGTAGCAGGGCAATGCATGACAAGTTAGTCCATATGGTTACATATCTGAAACGCCAAGATCTTTTGCAAACAGTTCAAGAGTTCTGCTTAGTCAAGAACGTTTCTGTCGTCGACAAACTATTGAATGGTTTGCAAAAACTATGAACTTTTCATAGAAGTTATGGATTGATTAATAAGGCATTACCCAACTGCTAAAGCTCATCAATGATACTTCTACGTATCTGGATGATATTCTAACTATTGACAATCCTGCTTTTGAATTATAGAAGAATCAAATTTATCCACAAGAATTAACACTTAACAAGGCAAACGTTACAAAAACAGAAATACCATTTTGTGTACCCTAAATATCAAAATTGTAAACGGAAAGATTCATACAAGTGTATAGGAAAAAAGAGATGATTTTGGATTCAACAAAGTAAATTTCCCCTGGTTTGATGGTGATGTTCCAAGACTACCTTCATACGGCATTAACATATACCAGCTCATATGCTAGAGCAAGTACTGATATTTTGGATTTTCACAGTAGAAATTTACAAATTACTAAGAAACTTTTAAGCCAAGGTTTCAGCTTTCATAAACAAGTTAAGACATTCTTGAAATTTTAGAAAAAATTACAGTCAACCTCTTTTAAAATTCAGATCTATATACGCAACAAGGTACATTACTTTGGGTATTACACAACCTGCCTTTAATGGTGATATGATAAACATAATTAGAAGGATCAAAGACAGACAGCATAACCATCGAAAAATGCGTCAGAATCATCGAACGACTTTTATACCGTGGATATGATCCAGACGGACACTAGGCTTGGTACTTGACCAATCTACAGTCTTGTACAAGCGCATTCTTGGGACTTGCATTTCTGACAGAATATTACGACGGGACTCCATAACGGGCACTGTCCAAACCTCTTTAGAAAAGACAGGGCCCCGACCACCTGTCCTCTCTGAATGTTAGTCGGACTCCTCAAGTGATACCATACATGAGTTCTCGTCGGCAGGGCACGGATTGTTTAACATGCGTCCTATTTTATATCAATTTACATAATTATACTTCTGCGTTGCTTGGGCCCCTGCGTTTTGCGGTCTTGTTTACGTGTGGTCATCTAACAGTGAGGAGGTTGTTTTACATCGCAATTGTACGTTCTTCGAGACCTCTGGGTAATTGCAGAAGTGACAGAGCCGTACGCACGTAATCCAGGAAAACAACACTGTCTGCTACTTGTGTGGAAAATGACCGTCTAAAGTCGGTAACGGTCGCCCATTGGTCTGGTTGGTTTATCGGTTTATGTATAGTCTTTTGTGTTTGTTGTTTATATATCGAATGTCTCTTTTTCATCTCTGAGTATGCTCGTCTTTGTGTTTTCGCATCGGGTGATTTGGTAATCCCCTCCCTTCTGGTTTATACATTTACTATATTTAAATGCGAATATTAGGGACAAAACGGCTGTGTAATTTGAAAAGAAACTATACTTTTTCTCAAACGACGAATATGAAGTTCTTATAACCCAAAACGAAAAACAATACCATATAAAATGTCTTCCTATGATCGTTACAATTTCTGATAATTTGTCGAAAGGGTGAAAATATCATTCTCTGAAGAAACCGTATTCTTCCGACAAATTCCGATTTTTTGCAAACTGTGGCAGAAGGACAATACAGTTCTTTCTATGTATCTTGCATATGGCGATGCGAATGACATATATTAAAACTATTTATTAAAAGGCTAAATCGAATTCAATTTGATGGTTTTTCGAACATGTACACCCCACTTCTCATGGACACAAAAGAATTAGACGGCGAAAAGGTAGTCCAAAGCAAGGTTGCATAATTGCTTATTCTTCTGAAAAGGTATCGTCACGAGGGCGCTCATGCAAAAGGTAAGAAGTTTATTATTGCTGCAAAAAGTTTTTGGCCACTTTATAAAAATACTTTATGTCTCCTTGTGTGGAAATTATTTTTGTCATTGCACCTTAAGAAGGTCCAGTACAGCCAGACTTAAATTCATTAATTTTCCTAAAAATTATAAATGTTAATAATTGAAATATACTTTTTCTTCATGCAAAGCTTCATCAATTTTTTACCGTTAGATTTGAAGCTACGAACGTACATATATACCCATTGAAAGCCCCAAAATGGGCCGTAAACGTTACGTTAAAATTAGCATCAACTTCGGTTGATCGTCTGTCTTTTCAACGCATTCGTAAATTTCTGTTACCAAAATTCTTGAAATTTCTAAAACGTTGGTCCTGTAGCATCATATTCAACCCATCCTGCTACGTCTTTCGGTGCATTTTTATGCATAATTTTCACAGTTTTTGGCCATATTACATTCTTAAGATTAATGATCACTGACAAGGGTTAAGTAGCATGTTTGGTCCATGCTGAAAATTTATCTGTTCTTAAAATTATGCTTTTGAATTGAAAACGTTTAATATACTTAAGGTAATTAAAAACAGTTAAAAATCTTCTGTAGAGGCATAAAATTAACAAGTTCTGTATTCTTTATTTCATTTCATTCATTAGCAAATTACAAAGAAACTTATCAGTGAAGGATTATTTTACAATAATTATTCTGAACTTGTTCCTTAATTTGGGACAACTCCAGCATCAGAGTATATATCATTGGGAATTTTATTTCCTTCATTTTACGGTGACCCAGTAAACAAAATCAGAAGGATCAAAGGCAGATCAAACTTCAACCACAAATGTAAGAAAACAGTCGGTCGCCTGCTTTACCGAGGATATCATTTCAAGCTTATCAAAAGAACACTGGGCATGGTACTGGACCAATCTACTGTTTTGTACTAGTATCTTTCCCAATGTTACACACTGGTCAACCATGACAACGGAACTCCATGACGGGTCTTGTTTAAAGCTCGTCAGAGAAGACTGGATCCTGATTCTCTGACCTATCTGAAAGTTGGTCTGATTTTTCGGGTGATTGATCATGAACTCGCTTCAGCCAGCAGAGCACAGACTGATATACGCATGCCATAGAATTTTTCAGATCCATTTATATAGAATTTGTGTTACCAGAGGTCGCTGCGTTTAACTGTCTTGGTTATGATGACACCTTACAGTGAGACATTTTATGTTTATACAACTTCTGTGCGCCTTCGTATAAATTGGGGGGGGGGTTGCGCACGTAATCCGGACAACCACACAATTTGCTAATAGCGAATGACCATCAAAAGTCGGCGCCGGCTGCACATTGGTCTCCAGTTTCAATTGTCTTGTATGATCTTCTAGTGAATATTGTCGTGTCCTTTTAGCTCACCTGAGCAAAGCTCAAGTGAGCTCTTGTCATAGCGCGCCGCTCAGCGTCCGTCCGTCGTCTGTCCTCAGTCTGCAACCGTGCCGTCTGTTGTCTGTCGTCGGCCGGCGTTAACTTTTTACATTTTAACTCGACATCTCCTCTACAACCGCTACACAGAATTTCACGAAACCTCACATTAGGCAAGTAATCGTAGATTCGTATTTGTTTATTTTTTCATTTTTAAATTTTCCCACTAACGGGCTTGGTATCTAATCATGTAGTGCCTTTTTGTTTGCTTGTATCTAATTTCTTATTGATGATCATAATTTGTAATAATATTTGGGAATGCACGTTTCTTCTTTCAACAGAGCTTCTACCTTGTAAATAAAAACCGAAAAAATGTACCTATAAATAGAATGTGATATTCCTCCAAAAACTAAACTTCTAATATACTATTTACAGAAATAAGTGCACTACTTTACATCTTTACGTTTGAATGACTTATTCCTCATAAAAATCTTTCTGAATACAGACCTGATGTTACCCAAACCGACTTCATGCACTTTCGTTTCACCTCATCATTTTCATCCCTCATGCAATGATAAAATTCATTGGTACGATTATCACATTTATATCTTGATTTCTCATCGAGCCATGATTCCTCCGATAACGGGCAACGTTCCTCTCCCTTCGAAAATGCATATCTTAAAAGTACGTGTAGAAATATTAATATCAAGTTCATCATTGTTCATACGCTATTTTACATGAAAGGTTCATGTAAAATGCGAAACGAAACAAAAAATAGTCACAAAACGAAATATATGGAAAAGAAACGAATCATAATAGAAATAAATGTAATGGAGAAAAAACAGTTATATACATGATATGGAAGTTAAATGATCAGGAACGTATGCAGTATGGTGATCAGAAGCTATATATTTGTCGCCTTGCATTAGGACTGTAACGGTTCAGAACATTTTCGGTTCGGTTCGGTTTGACCATTGAACCTCGGTTTTTCGGTTTTCAATTCGGTTTAAAGCAGAATACATTTTCTTAGTATCATAACCAGTTTGTTAGGTATTTTACTCTATTGCGTTGATGTGTTATAATCCAGTTAATGTGACAAAGTAATCTTGGTATCAAAATGATACAAAATAATATTCTAACTGAATTAGAATTGTTTTTAACTTACATTTATTGCTCTATAAATTTCTCAAACACACTCAAAATATGAGAAAAAGTTTAAAACTGTGTACTAGTAATATACATGTACTGGTAAGACTCCACGAATCTGGTAATATTACCAAATTTTAAATCATGTACCTGTTCTGTAATCTGAGCCTCCTGCTGGCTAACTTGTTAAATTTTGCTGAGCAAGTAGATCAGGTCATACTCAGCCTGCTTCTCTTCAGGACGATGTCATATGTTTTCAGTAATATTTGTGCCGACATTGCCGAAGTAGATCAAGTCAAATACTTAAATTCACTTGTAAATTCTGCAAACGGCAATCGTCTTATAGACCGAACTCCCTCCCCCTTTGAAACAACCAATATGGTCACCTGGGACATCTGTTTTGATGTCTGGGTCGGCATTACTAAGATCTCAAAAGTCTACCGAAGAAGGCGGCCTACGATTGGTCGTTTCGTCAGAGATGACCAATCAAAACGTTCATTATTTGAGAGAAAATCAAGGGATTAAAAAAACCGAATCGAAATCTGGAAATTCCGTAAATCGTTACAGCCCTACTTTGCATGAACACATGTTGAGGTATATTACAGGTTTAGTTTTGCTTTGAGGTCATGTGTGGTCTTTCGTGTTTCATGTTTCTTTCGTGTGAGTTGTTGTTCCTTGTTCCTTTTGCGTCTCTTTCTGTGCGTGTCTGCTCTGTGTTTTGCATTGGGTATAGATGAGTTTTGCTGTGGGCGCTGCAACCGAGTGTTGTTGGAAAGCCCCTCCTTTCTTGAAACCTACAAGGTTTCATGAATGATAAGTATTTCTGCTGTACATACACATCATATATATCTTTGTTCAGGGAAAAATCTAACAAGGACTCAGATATACAGTTGGAATCCTTCCGCCCCTTCAGCATTACTCAGATAAAATGAATAGTGTTTGGAGAAGTGTGTGAGAGCATTTTCATTGTTGGCTTTTTCAATCACAGAAACCGTAGAAAAAATGTAATCTTCAGATTGAACGAATCACCTTGTAGAAATATAAGTCTGATATGCATCGCAATTGAAGGAGTTTAACATCTTAGCACCATCCCTCCAATGCTATTTTGAACATAGATTTTATTTGTTTATGCTACTGAATCGACCCTACAGGAAATTTGGAGCCCCGCGCTCTCTGTAATGTAAAAGTCTAGCTTAAAAAAATTAAAGAGGGCGCTACTGAAACTACTTATGGTGGAGCCGCTGAAAGCATCACTGATGAGAATCTAATATTCGAAACACGTGTCTGGTGCATGTAAATTGATTTGGAATTTTCTTCAAGAAGGTAGAGAGTTGTAACCCTTCGACATTATTTTGAAGACGGCCAAGGACCATCCTGACTATGTTCAAATACCTTTTATAATTTTAATCTTTAATTTGTTTTTATTCTGACACGTAATATCTCAACTTTACATTCTAAGACCTCCGTCCCTTTGAATTGACTCCTTCGTTCTGAAAGTGATTTTTTTTTCTCCAGTAACGAACTCCCACTCGTCATCAAAAGATCTAAGTGAATTAATGCTCACATTTACTTATACTTTTTTTCGTTCCTATCAATGCCTTCATTAAATTTGTAAACAATCAAATTGAACGAGTTACTTTTTAAACGAAGCATTTGGCAATTCCTTATGCATATATTTCCCTATCCTACTCCCGGAACTATTGTTGACTCAGAAGCGCGGATTTACAAGTTATCTTGAATCTATCGGTAGCTGTGGCATATACATGTATTATCAGGAAGGACTTTCTGGATAAAAGCAATTAATGTTGCCGGCAAATTCTATCATCATCATGCATATCTGCTTGACTAGTTTACTTTTAGTTGCCTGTTTGTTTTCGTTTCTTCCATTGTATTCAATATTTCTTTTTCTATCAACCAGGTCTGTTCGGTTCGGTTCGTCTGACTGCACTTCGATTTATTTTTATTCCTTTCGTTTCGTTTCTGTTTTTATGCGTACTTTACGGGTCCCACAACGTGAACCCAGTAACATGTGTAAAGGGGTATTTCAAAATTTAATGTGTGTAACATATTTGTCATTTAAATTTAGAAGAATCGTCAATGTAAATAAAGTAGTGCAGAGTCACTATTAATTTGCGATACGAGATTTAAAGTGTTTTTGAAATAAGCTGCTATAAAGGTTACCTCTCTTTAGAAAAGTGATCAGCCCCACGCTGTCCATTTGTCTGTACGTCTTACTGTGCATTTGTCAGTCTGTCTGTCACACTAAGTCTTGAATGCACTGAATTGATTTGTGTAAGGGAGTATATATCTAACGTTGATTTCAACTGGCCCAATTCTGTTATGTTATGGTTCTTAGAACATGTATAATGTGTCAATATATATTTCCAGTTTTCCTTATTTCAACTTTGAGACTGAACAAAGGATGCGCATGGGTACTTTTTTTATCTTTCTTTTTCCCATTAATTATAAATATCAAACTGATGTTTTGTATGTGAATAGTTAGGATTCAGATCAATCTGTTCAAACAGACGAATTTTTGCCAGCGTTATGACCCTTTGGCTCGATGAATTTCAATTCTTGACTTCAGCTCTTATCATTAATTATTACCTGAATTTTGTATGGAAATGCATGTTAAACGTCTTTAAATTCAATAGCATCATTTAAAACCTGATTAATTTTCAGCATGGACCAGACATGCACGTTTCGGGTACTAAACCCTCGTCAGGTATCCTCAGTCTTAACAATGTAATATGGCCAAAAAGTATGAAAATTAGTATGTCCAAAAATGTACCAAAAGACGTAGCAGATTGGGTGGAATATGATGCTACAGGACCCACGTTTTAGAAATTTCAAGAAATTATTTCTTTTTTTAATAAAGATCAAGCTTTAGTTCAGTTTTGATTGAAGCCTTCAAGATAGAATTGCAGTACAAACTTTTATGCCCGTATGAGACTTGTTGAGATCCCTACCTGACCGCTTATTGTTTTCCATTTCCCAGTTGTAATTATGATTGAATCAAAGTACTTATACAAGATAGGAGGGGATCTCCAAAACACCTAGTAGTTGCAACACCAACAGCAAACCCCAAAACACCAGCTGTAAAACAAAAAGATACGCACAGAAAGAGACGTTATGGTACAAGGAAATCACAGAGAAACATCAAACACATAAACCAACGAGACCAATGGCAATCGATGCCGACTTAGGACGGCCATCTGCTACGTTAGCCGCAGACGTTGTGGTTATCCTGGATCACTTTTCCTATTTCTGAGAGGTCTCAAAGAACGTACAATTGTGGTGTAAAACAGCCTTTTCACTGTCAGATAACCATACACAAACAAGACCGAAAAACGCAGGGACCCCAGCAACATAAATGAATATGTAAATGGATATAAAATAGGGGCATACGTAATACAATCCGTGCTCTGCCGACGCGAGCTATATTCACTACTGACCAGTATGTTTTGTTTTTAATAAAAAAATGTCTATTGAGGAATAATAAAAAAAATTCCATTGAAGGATGTTTTATAAATTCGACTATTTTTTCCATGAAAATGTATATAAAAAATTTACGGAGTTTTAGGGGAGCCATTATGTTATTCCCAAAATATTTTTTCAGAAAGAAGATGCCATATTTATTCTTTGATATAGTGAAAGAATGTCAAAAACATTAATTTTGAACATTCAGTTCTTGTCTTTGTAGATATAGAAACAGTTTGTCGAAACTACCTAGACATTGTAGGGATATATTCTTATCTTTCAAGACATAACTTGTTCCCTAAAAAAACTGTATACCCGTACATGTGTTTGTCACACTCACATTTCTACATTTTAACATCCCTTACCGTACCCCGCAATCCCTTCTATTTCATATATTACGTATCCCTCTTTTCTGGCCTCAGACATTTCACCTGGACAGGTAAGATATATCTAAAACCAGTTTGGTCAGTCGAGTGAATCTTACTCGCACGCTCGTGAAATTCAGTAAGGCGTTGTCAGCCGATCGAAACACATCTCTTTTGTATTTAGCTCTCATTCAGATAGTATGTTTCAACTATAATTTACAAAGAGAACATACGGGGTGCTTTTGAGGTAAGAATATATTTGTATTTTATTATTAACGTACGAATATATCGTTTTATTTGTAAGTACGTACAGTATTTTGTATTAACGTTTTGTACACTTAAATTCTATGTGTTTTGTAAGTTTTCTACTATTTATCAAATGCTAACTTGTATGTATTATTCAGAATAGTACGTTCGATATACGTTTATAAGTAAATGTACCGGTACGACACACTGTGTGTAAACGTATATTGCTGTATACTAGTAGTGTGTGTAGTGTATGAGTATTCACTCGTAAGAGTCCGTATTTTGTACGTAGTTTCCTCGTATATGAGGCAGTATTCTAGTATGTGTTCTGTATTTCGAGTTACGTAGTTTGAGTTCAGTATTATGATTTCCGTATTTTGTGTTCTGTATTTTTGTATTTCGTATTCAGTATTTCATAGTTTGTTCGTGTTTTGTGGTGAATGTATTTCAAATGATATTTTATTATTATTAGGCCCTATCACTATTTCCTAAGTGCTGTCACAGAGGCACACGTGACGCAGAGACGGTGCCGGAGATTTATCACGTGGTCCGTGCAGTTCTGGACTTTTTGAACCGTGACTGAAGTGGGTGCCAGAGTGATGTTATAGACTGTGATAGCTGGGATTGACTGTGATATGATATGTACCAATTAAATATTTTATTGTATATAGTAAATTGAATTGATTTTATATATTGTTTGTCTGTGTTCTTGAAGTCTGTCAAAAAAGTATGTCAAAGAAAGTCTGTCATTTGAATCAGAGAGTATTTACACCATAGACAAAGGCGATACTCGGTTATCCGTGACAGTGTTTGCCCATTTTTACTGTCCTGTTCACTTATTCCAGAGCACCATGTTTTCCCTGTTTTCTCTAAAATATGATATTGTCATCTTCCAAAAAGATATCAATTTTATAGTACTGCTTTAGTCGTAACAGAAAATGCCATTGTTTTGGCTGTGTGTCAATTAAGTTAGAAATGGGAAGGAAAATAAAAAGTCTACGGGGATTTTCTATAGTAAAATCGCTGAAAATGTGTGACGTCGGAGGCTTTGACGTCACTGTTTACTATTGCTGACACGGAGAACAATATGGCGGCGGCTTGAAATTAACATGGCAATTTCCCGTAGACATTTTATTTTTTCATATTGCGGTTTGAAGGCAGCTGATATGGTAAGTTGAAGTTAATTTCCAGTTACGACTAAAGGAGGTCAATTCTCGGAAACAATAATTTATAGTAAAATTCTTCAGACGACAGAATAAATCGCCAAAACAGGGTGCTCGGAATTTAGTGAACAGGACATTAGTTACATAATTGGATGAAATAATGCAAAATAAACAAATTCTATCTGTTATTATGTAAAAACCGTTGCATAAAGTCTATTTTAGTGGCCGAAAATGTAATGAAATAATATTTCTTCTAGTATATAACTTATTCAGATAAATTGAAACAAAGCGATTGCACGTGGGTTTATGCATCTCGTATACTGGATATTTGATATTCCTTAATCTGAAAGTGTAAAAGTTCCTTTCTACAATTCACTGTATCTTTAATGTTCATGATGTAGTTTTGAATAAATTGTATAGAAATATCCATAAAATAAAATATTTATTTGTTGAATCCACAAGTAGGGACCCACCTTCAGTCCAAATTCTTTATTCATTTTATAACAAATTTTGGTACCCCCTATTATTTCAAACCTAGATCCGGTCTTATTCCTTCAGCTTGTCAAATATTTCGAAAATGTCAATTATGGGTTTCTCAATAAAACATACCATTTTTCTCCGAATCAAGGATACTGCAATCAATTCATGAGTTAAATAAGACCCTGACGACAATCTCAACAGCACCAACAATAGAGCACCAAGTTGAGCATCGAAGGACCCCAAGTAAGCCGGAGATTGGGCCAGGAGCCCGGGAGGAGTAAGCTTACCCTGTTGGCTAGCTGCACCCGCCGTCGATGTTCACGCACAAAAATGAAACAAAATATGAAATACATGCACTGTCTGAGGCTATGTTGGTATAGAAAGTGCCATGTCAGGGAATATATATTCAAAACACTTACTGTCAAACTCCTCGTGGGGAACTTTTTACGAGCTCCACAAGGCAAAAGGCACAGGTGTAACACAAATGAGTTAAAGAAGATCATATCGACAATCTCTACAGCACTCACAATAGATAGCATTTATCTCTTTTAAAGACAGATGTATAAACATATCTATTCCTTTTCCGATAAAAGTGTAAACCTTTGGAATGTATTCATATTTGCTAAATGTACGGTTTTTCTTTCATTTAATTGGGCCCTTACATGTCCAATTTTGATGACGACAATTATGGATAATATTGACATACATTTAATTTGGATTTTGGCTATGATATTGAAATGCGCCATCATGTAGAAGTGAAAGATCCCATGGAATTCTCTCCATATCAAATTTTGAAGATTTTTCAACATTCTATTCTCTCATTCTAAAGAACGTTTTCATTGACCAGCATTTTGGAAGTAGACTTAGGCTCTTAAACGATATTTCGCATTTATAATCCAAATATATACAATATTTATTCAAGAAAAAATATACTACCCTTGCCATATTCTCTCCGTTATACGACATAAAAATATAATCCACTTATAGCACGGCATTTGTTAGGCCATCAAATTGATAAACATCAAAGTACCCATTAGTTATTCCTCACATGAAATTTATATGAAATGAGCATCATGTAAATTTCGCATGAAAGTTCATGTAAAATTCATATAAATTTCACATAAGATTTATGTGAAAAATATTTCACATGAATTTCACATAAATTTCCTCTACATGAATTTCACATGAATTTATCTATTATTAAGTGTCCTTCACGAGAAACTGAATTCACATGACATCCACGTAAAAATCTTCACATAAATTTCATGTAAATTTCTTGTTCGTGCTCATTTCACATAAATTTCATGTGAACTTACATGTGAAGTTCATGTAAATTTCACATGAATTTTATATGAGGCACAATTGGCTGTGTATTGCACCATCTGGAAAGGATTGTTGGAAATCTTTTGTGCAGAGAAATAAGAACATTTTGAGTAATGTCAGTATCGTAAAGACACTCTTCTTCAGAGTAGAGCTGAATCATATGACAACAAAAATGAGCACAGTACTTAATTCTGACTAAATTAATTACTCTATGTTACTTGAAATCGGACTTATATGTGCGGAGGCATGACGTCAGGTATACGTTACGTTTACCACGGTGAAGTGGCGAAGACTAATCCATGCCTAAATCATACCTGTCTTATGATGTATGATGGTATGGTCATCTTAAAGTGCGGAGTTATTATACACAGTATTAGTGTTGCACTTGGTGCGGCAACCGAGTTTTGTTGGGGATCCCCTCCTTTCTTACACAATGTTACGTTCTTCGAGACCTCTGTGTAATCGGAAAAGTGGAAGGAATGTACGTACGTAATCCGAGTAGCAACATCCCTTCTTCGCCTGCTAATGGCGTGTTCATATCTCAGTTGATACGCTATGCCAGAGCAAGTACCAAATATGCGGATTTTGTTCTGCAAGCTATGCGTCTTTAAATTAAGCTTCTCAGTCAGCGATATGTTTGAGACCGACTAACGTCGTCACTGAGGAAGTTCTATGGACGATATGGGGAACTCGTCATACACTATGATGTCCCAATCTCCAGAATGGTGGATGATATTCTGTCATAGACTTTGAACCATCCAATTAAAGTTTGTACTCTATGTCTTCCGAGATTGAAGTAACAGAATGTGACAGTTCTACCGAATTGAAGTGGCGGGTGTTGTATGCAAGCAGGAGATGCTTACTCTTCCTGAGCACCTGTTCTCACTCCCATATACTTTCAATAAGAGCATAATATTGAGATTTTCTATGTGACATTTATCTGGATCTTCAATGGATTTTGATAATTTTGATACTCGTCTCAACAAATAATGCATGTATCATACTTTTCACCTCTTTAGTTTGTTTTCAGTTCCGTGCTTAAACATCGACGGCGGGTGCGGCTAGCCAACAGGGGATGCTTACTCCTCCCGAGCACCTGGTCCCACCTCTAGCTTGCTGGGGGTCCGTCGATGCTTAATTTCGTGCTCTATTGTGAGTGCTGTTGAGATTATCGTCAGGATCTTCTATAACTCATTATCAATTGTTTTACCAAATTTCCATATCATTTACTGTTAATCATGTCTCCTTTTAGTGAAAAATCACAAAAGGAGTAGGTGTGGTAACCAGCTATTTTCAAAGCTGTACATATTTTCATTATATTCTAGTTTATAATATGTCAAATGTATGGTGAATCCAAATAAGGAAATATAAACATCTTCAAATTGAATAGCATCATTTAAGAACAGATAAATTGACAACATGGACCAGACATGCACGTTTCGGGTACTTAACCCTCGTCAGTGATCCTCAAATCTAAACAATGTAATTTGCCAAAAAGTATGAAAGTTACTATGTCGAAAAAGCGTACCGAAAAAAAGTAGCAGGATGGTTGGGATATGATGCTACAGGACCCACGTTTTAGAAATTTCAAAACATTTTGATAACAGAAATTTAGAATGCGTTGAAGGAACAATCAACCGAAATTGAACGAACTTGGTTACATGAGCCCTCGGGGACTCCTGGTCCACCAGCAGTGACACTCACCAAGTGGAATAAATGTAAACATCTTCAAATTAAATAGCATCATTTAAGAACAGATACATTGGCAACATGGACCAGACATGCACGTTTCGGGTACTTAACCCTCGTCAGTGATCCTCAAATCTTAACAGTGTAATATGCCAAAAAGTATGAAAGTTACTATGTCGAAAATGCGTACCGAAAAAAAGTAGCAGGATGGGTTGGATATGATGCTACAGGACCCATGTTTTAGAAATTTCATGAAATTTTGATAACAGAAGTTTAGAATGCGTTGAAGAAACGATCAACCGAAATTGATCGAACTTGGCTACATGTGCCCTCGGGGACTCCTGGTCCACCAGCAGTGACACTCACCAAGTGGTATAAATGTAACGTCTTGAAATTGAATAGCATCATTTAAGAACAGAAAAAATGGCAACGTGGACCAGACATGCACGTTTCGGGTACCCAACCCTCATCAGTGATCCTGAACCCAAACAATGTAATATGCCAAAATAGTATGAAGGTTACTTTGTGGAAAAAGTGTACCGAAAAAAGTAGCAGGATGGTAGGGATATGATGCTACAGGACCCACGTTTTAGAAATTTCAAGAAATTATGATAACAGAAATTTAGAATGCGTTGAAGGAACAATCAACCAAAATTGAACGAACTTGGCTACATGTGCCCTCGGGGACTCCTGGTCCACCAGCAGTGACACTCACCAAGTGGTATAAATGTTCACATCTTCAAATTGAATAGCATCATTTAAGAACAGATACATTGGCAACATGGACCAGACATGCACGTTTCGGGTACTTAACCCTCGTCAGTGATCCTCAAATCTAAACAGTGTAATATGCCAAAAAGTATGAAAGTTACTATGTCGAAAATGCGTACCGAAAAAAGTAGCAGGATGGGTGGGATATGATGCTACAGGACCCATGTTTCAGAACTTTCAAGAAATTTTGATAACAGAAGTTAAGAATGCGTTGAAGAAACGATCAACCCAAATTGATCGAACTTGGCTACATGTGCCCTTGGGGACTCCTGGTCCACCAGCAGTGACACTCACCAAGTGGTATAAATGTAAACATCTTCAAATTGAATGTCTGTTTTAATTTCTTGGTTCTATATTGAGTAATACGTCGCTCAAAACGTCTTAGAATGTTGAAATCATTGAAAATATCAACAAAACAGCGAAATGTCTATGCAAAATCGTGAACTCAAGAAGCTTCCAAAGCTTGGCCCATGAATATTTTTGTATCAATAGGTGGATTTCCGATCGGCTTCTTAAAACAAAGGATGGGATTTCCAATCACACCAGGTTGCAGCACCCACAGCAAAACCCCAAACCAAAACACCCAATGTAAAAACACAGAACAGACAAGCACAGAAAGTGACGCAAAAGGGACAAGGAACGTCAACGCTTAACACAGAAACATCAAACACAACGAGACCAATCGGCAACTGGTGCCGACTTATAAAGGCCATCAGCCACGGAAATAGCAGAAGGTGTGGTTATCCTGGATTACGTGCGCACAACACTCCCACTTTTCCGATTACCCAGAGGTCTCGAAGAACGTACAATTGTGGTGTAAAACAACCTCCTCACTGTCAGATGACCACATACAAACAAGACCGCAAAACGCAGGGGCTCATGCCACACAGATGAATATGTAAATTGATATAAAAAGAGGACATACGTAATACAATCCGTGCTCTGCCGCCCCGAGTTCATGTATGTTATCACCCGAAGAGTCCGACTGACATTCAGAGAGGACAGGTGGTCGGGGCCCTGTCTTCTCTAAAGAGGTTTGGACATGACCCGTCATGGAGTCCCGCCGTGACAGTCAGTCAGAATGCAAGTTTTGTGGATTGGTCAAGTACCAAGCCTAGTGTGCGTCTGGTGACATTAGGATCATATCCACGGTATAAAAGGCGTTTGATGATTCTGACGCATTTTCGATAGTCATGTTGTCTATCTTTGATCCTTTCTATCTTGTTAATCATGTCACCATGAAATGCAGGTTGTGAAATACCCATAGTAATATACTCTGTTGCCTGTATTGGTCCGAATTTCAGAAATGGGCAACTGTAATTCAAATCTTGTGCAGCTGCATTATTACTCATGTCAAAAGTAAGTGAAATATAGGTAAAATCAGGCCTTAATTGGTTCAATTTTCTGGAAATTAAAGCAAGCATGAAAAATATGGTGCACGAGGACTGGAGAATTTCGAAGATTTGTGTGTAAAATACGATGATTTTCCTTTTTGTTTTCCGTCATTCATGGCAAATGACGTCAGAAGAAGACGTCATACATCACGCGCGTGACGTTACGAAGGCTAAAAATTATGACGCGGTATTTTCTCATACGTTCAACATTGCATAAGGTGATAATAATTCGTTTATCAAAATTATGTTTCGCCGAAATGAGGGGTTGGCGCACCTAGTCCTTAGGCCTAAAGATAGCAAATATTTTTCAATGATCTTGAAAATTGAGCAAATGACCTTGACATTTTCCAAAGGTCATAATAGCATCAAATTGTCTTTAATACATATACATACCAATTTTGTAACGAAAGCAGGCATAAATTTTTTTTACTGATGATAGGTATTTACACCTTCGTACCAAATGTTGCCATGGTAACCAATTTCAAGGGCATATAAGCAGAAAAATCTCATTTTTACATATATTTCTTTCGATTCCCATTAAGTCTTATGATAACACTATTCATGAAATGGGCAACTGTAATTCAAATCTTGTGCAACTGCATTATTACTCATGTCAAAAGTAAGTGAAATATAGGTAAAATCAGGCCTAAATTGGCCCAAAATGGCACATTTTGAATAAGCATTTTTTCTTGTATTTGAAGCAAATTTACATAACATACAGAAAGAAAGAGCATTGACTAATGAAATTATATTAACTTAAGAGGATTTGAATAATCTATTCGGTAAATTTCATCTACACTCAACATTCGTTTCTATGGTAACGGGATGCATAAAAATGCCTTGTTTAAAGGGTTTTTATACAAAATCTTGCTACCATGACAACGGAACGTCAGAGAAAAAAGGTAGGTCATTTCGTTCTGAGGACATCTTATACACCTTGTACACAAAGGTGTATTCGGAGAACACTTAAACAGAATTTTTTCAATGCTCGCCACATGTTATGATAAGGTGCACGGACTGATACAAAATTTTCTGTTTAAGTGTTCTCCAAATATACGTCTATTCTTGACCAGAATAAATTACCATCATATAATTTATAATAATGACCATATGATAGGCCTTAAATAAATTCATATAAAGTAGATTTAGACAGTATTTACTTGGTTCAATCGAAGGGGATTCCCGTGGAACATATCATTTGTGTATCACATGATACCCCACGGTGACATAGGTATCTCAGCGGCAAAATAAAAACTATAAATCGATTTCAAACCTTCAATATATATTTTGGAAGTTCTGGATTCCAAGTTGTAATACTATCAATTTTATTTTGGATGTAGTCGCTCATGGGAACGATATAAAAAAATATAATATCGAGAATCACAAAGGGTTAAGTGTTGCCATGGGTACCTCTGTAACAGCTTGTTGATTTTTACATTTGTTCTTCCTTACTTCCATTCTTACTTATTACACTTAATTATGTGATATATATTACAGGAGGCTTATTGTATTAATCCACTATCAGTTAAAATGAAGCGAAAAATAGAGGTGAAAATAAGGACAAATTTATTATGCTTTTGAACATTTTCAATCTAAAATATCACAAAATGTTACAATTAAATTTGATTTTTCTCAAGGAAATACTAATGTATTTTTATTGACAAATAAAATAAACGAAAAATTGGAATAGGCAATTAAAGAGTTTTACCTAAAGCCTGTCGTAATTGCTATGTTGTTGTTTTTTTATTATTATCTTTGAAATTGATTTTATACCTCTTTAGCGTTGCATATGATTGTCAAAATGTATGCTAGGATAGATTTGACTCATCTCATTCACCTATTCAGAAATAAAATGTTCCAGGTCATTGACTTTGATGTTCAAATGTTAAACGTCAATTTGCAAGTCGTTTTCATTCATTAGAATTAATAAAAAAAAAAATGGAAAATTCAATAAGCAAAATGATTTCATTTTTTATTTACAGAAGGGCTGATAACCAAGATTGAAATTATGATGTTCTCATGATTATATTTTCGTAAAGCCATAAGGTGAAAAAAGCCACGATGAAAAATGATAATAAATTAAACCAAATATACAACAAGATATAAACGTAGTAAATTTGACTGGACATTGAGTTTAAACTCATATTGTATCGTGCCTAGGTATCGTAATGAACATTAACATATTTGGAATGAGGACGAGGAACAAATGTCAAATGCTTATTGTGTTATGAAATCGTTTTAAAAATAAAGGTACTGACTGTAGGATGAAACGTCAAAAGACGTACTTTTACTGTATTTACACTTCTCTTGAATTGATTCTGTAGTCTCATTGTCTGGACCAAGTCGCTGTTTTAAATGTAGGCGCTGAGTGGGAAGGATTTTAGTAATTTTAGCATTACTATCTTGCGTATCAATGTTGTTGTTTTCATGTTCTATGTAGGTAAATAAAGAAAAATGGAAGAAATCTCTCGTAAGACTACCAAGTATTTTTCACGGCGGATCACACACGCGTAATGCAACGAACACAAGACAGAAGAACTTCAACAATCAACATGTGATAACTATGTGCACATTAGCATCCACACAGAACAATCAATAAAACTATCAAAGCAGACATGCTAAAACTTTTACACGAATAACAACACTTAAATTGAAGAAAACAAATTTACTCGAGTCTCGAGGTTCGACTTTGAGAAATCAGCCGCTGTATAATACTAATTTTAATTCCTTCTGTGATACTATGTTTCACGCATTCTGATATAACTACAATATACAATCAAAAACCGACTCAATTGACATACTTCAAAATCTATTCCTAAGTAAATGTACGTAACAAGCAAGCTTAAGCGCACTTTTTACATATAAATGGTGCTCTTTGCTCCAACGACGTCATACTGTGACGTAAAGCTATAAGTTATGATCTTGTAAATGGCGTTCTTCACTTACAAACAAAAAAAACCTCCACCATATGAAAAGAAGCGAACTCCCGATATGGGAGTGAGACCAGGTGCCCAGGAAGAGTAAGCATCTCCTGTTTGCATGCAACACCCGCCGCTTCAATTTGGTAGAACTGTCACATCCGGTAACTTCCCTTTCGAAAGACATAGAGTACAATCTTTGGTTGGATGGTTCAAATGGTCTATGACAGAATATCATACACCACTCCGGAGAGTGGGACATCAAAGTGTATGACGAGTTCCCCACATCGACCGCAGAACTTCCTCAGTGACGATGCCAGTCGGTCACAATCATATCCCCGACTGAGAAGCCCATCTGAAAGACGGTTAGCTCTCAGAACAAAATCCGTATATTTGGCACCTGCTCTGGCATAGCGTATCTACTGAGATATGAACACGCCATAGGCAGGCGATGAAGGGACGCTGCTACTCAGAAATGGAAAGCCTGTAATGTTGAAATTGAAGTCGTCACGTTTGTCATAGAGTGAGGTGCCCATGTGACCATCAATGTCGTAGGACAACACCATGTCCAAATAGGATGCTGAATTATTTGTCTCTGTAGTTTCTTTGACTTCAAGCTCCGAAGGATAGATACTGCTCAGGTAATCCGCGAAATTTCGATTATCGATGGACAACACATCGTCTATGTATTTGCAAGTGAAGCAGAAGTCAGAAGCTAAGTATCTTTTCCCTTCAGAGACCAAAGATTTAATGAATTCAGCTTCGTGCGAGTAAAGGAAAATGTCGGCAAGAAGTGGGGCACAATTGATCCCCATCGGAATTCCGACAATTTGCTGGAAGACCTTTCCTCTAAACAGAAAAAAAAGTTGTCGTATATAATATCATTAAATACATGAAAGTAAGTCAAGTAAAAAAAGAAATGGAAACTAAACACATTTGGTAATGCAATATTCAATTCAATGTAAGAAATAAATCAAGAACCTGTTGTGTAAGTTTGAAGAGATCAACAGTCTTACATGTATAACTTTATATCAGCAATCTGAATTGTTTATTTGTTTCGTTACAAAAGAAATTATGGTGTCATGAAAATGAAAATCAATATTTGTTCGTAGAACTTTGAGAAAAGGCACCAGTGTTATCTTCATTTTAGAATTTGTGTAGAACTTTTTGTAATATTCAAGTGCCAATATCTATCTGATATAAAAAGGTTTCATGTCTTTGAATAGAATGGAACTTTCTAGCTCCTTTTGGTGTTGACGGAATGGGTTCTCTTCTATCAGGATAACAACACGAAGCCCTAGGTCCTTAATGTCCTTCATCCATTGATTGCATATATCGGGATCGCAGAGGAACTTTTTCATCTTACCCTCAACCTTAAGGCATGTCATAAACACATAATGTCCCTTCTCGTCAGCTGTCATTGACCAGTCACCAATAGATTTTACCATAATCGAGTCATGATCGAAGGATTCTTTTAATATCTTTTCTACCTTTGCTTCGACATCATCGCCGATGAACAAAAGTCTGCCACCTTCTTTCTGTAGGTTGATTTCAATTAATGCTTTTATTTCCTCATCTCTGGATAGATTTTCTGAAAAGAAATCAGGTGCTTCGGTGACTGAAAGGCAAAAGCACGGATAAAAATAGACTCCAAACATTATAATCAATAGCCAAACACAATAATTGTGTACGCCCATTGATTGCAATTTGTACAATTCTGAATTGACATATATTGAAATATATGTTCTATTGTAAAATGTCAGTGCACTCTATGCTTATTTCAACAAGTGGTGCCTAATCAGTGATGTTTGGGGCCGAAAAAGAGGAAATGCAGATGATATGAAACCATAAAGAGCAAAAGTCAAAACTTGACCTAAAAGCCCTGTCAAAGGACCTACTTAGGACAGAGCTATGTCATCCGGGATATACATGTATCCCTTAGTTTAAGGAAGTTTCCATTAAATTTGTGTAGAATATCTGGTATAACGCATATAGAAATTTGTATCGAGAATAGAAATCTTATTTTGACCAGAAAAAATGGAGGGGTTGTGCGCACAAAATCCAGATAACCGCACCATTTGCTTATAACGTGGCAGATGGAGGTTCTAGTTCGGCAAAGGTTGCCCAAATTGTCTCCTTTGTTTATATGTAATTTTTATGTATTATGTTCATATGTTGTGTTTAGTGATTACTGTCTTTTGCGTCTCTTGCTGTGCACGTCATGTTTTTGCATTGTTTGTTTATGAGTTTCCATTTTTATCTTGTTAATTTATTTCTTCGCACATTTGATAGGCTGTTTCTCTTTTGCAACCATGCTAGAAAATTCGATCCGGCATCCCTGATCCGGCAATGTTGATTGTTCCTTTATGACGTCACAGACAAACTGACCTATGTTATTTCACGTGTACGTACATTTAGCATGGCGTTCAGTTATTCTGAAGTGTAGACAAAAGGACTATGAAGGATTCAATGTGCGAGAAAAATGATCAAGCACAACATTTGAGTGCCAGATAGAAAAAAAAATCAATCTCGGTGGGATTTTATCAATTCCACCCTCGACTGATACTTTTCTATTCGGAACTCAAAGTGCGCATGACGCTAGATTCTATTATTCTTTCAAAAATATTTGAATGTCACAATTCTATGATTTTAATAATCTAGAAAATAAAAGAAAATGATAGCAACATCTAACTTTTTTTTTCAGAAGTGTGATTGTGACTAATGAATTTTTTCTCTAATTGAATTTTATTGTCCTGAAATCTGAATACTGGAAGAAGTTCAATGTATCATTTTCATCAAGGTATTATTTTCATCTAGACCTCAAAAGCATCCTTCCATCTCACGATAGAAATTTAACAATAAACTGGTGTATATAATGCAAGTGAGAAAGTAGAGTTGCTAGTATATTTGAAAAGGAATCTATACTATACAATTTTCAATAAAATCCTCATCTCTAGTCGGAAGCACCGTCAAGATCGGCTAAATTATATAAATCTAAACTTCATGATTTGCACAGTAAGTTTGTCTTTGTTCCGGCAGGCAAGGCGGCTAACAATACTATGATTATTTGAAAGCGCTATTACATTTCAGTATTACATTCGGATCTTTCTACCACCAATACCTATATAAAAAGCGATGAAACAATCCCTTACATTTTAAGAAAGCACCAAGAGGAAATTTCTTCATTTCAACTCTCTATTTCGAAATCAGACGTACCTACTATTTACTGTCTGCCAAACTTCACAAATCTCCTTACAAATTTCGATTTATTTTTAACTCGAGCAATTGTACTAATACAGTCTTATCTACGAATTTGACATTAGCGTTAACAGCCATTAAAGATGATGTATCAAAATATTGTGAAACTGCATTCAATAAAAGCAACATCAATTATTTTTGGCCAATAAAGAATTCGGGTGATGTGTTAAACAAATTCAACTCATTTAATTTTAAAGCCGAATCCATCTCATCCTACGACTTTTCTAACATGTACACCACCCTCCTTCATGAGAAGATAAGATATTGCTTATCAAATTTTATCAAATGGTGTTTTCATCGAGAGGGTAAAACACTTCTGACACTAAAGGATTTTTTCTTCAGTAGAATACAAATCACACAAATCATGGACTCGATTTGAGTTGTGCAAAGCCTTGTCCTTCTTTCTTTTAGACAACATTTTTGTAAGATTTGGTGACACTCTATACAGGCAACTTATTTGGATTCCTATGGGTACTAATTATGCGCCTCTGGTTGAAAATGTGTTCTTATACACATACGATAAAGAATTCATGCAAAATCTGCAACACTCAAGACTTAATACGTTTCAACGGCACCTCTAGGTATCTTGATGATATTTTGAATATTGATAACCCACATTTTGACCATTACAAAAATCAAATTTATCCAAAAGAGTTAACATTGAATAAAGCATACACAGATGATAAAGCTACACCATTTTTGGATCTTGATATCAAAATCAATAACGGAGAAATTCAGACAAAGATATTCGACAAAAGAGAAGACTTTGGCTTCAAAATAATTAATTTTCCTTAGCTTCGTAGTAATGTTCCAATGTTGCCATCCTACGGCATTTATATCTCTCAGCTCATCAGATACGCTAGAGCTTGCTTCCATGTTTCGGACTTCCATGACAAATATATACAAATTACAAAGAAACCTATCAATCAAGGATTTAGATACCATAAACTTGTAAAATCTTTTTTGGAAATTTTACAATAACTAGTCTGAACTTCTTTCAAAATTTGAGACAACTGCAGTATCAGAGTATGTATCATTGGGAATTTCATTACCTTCATTTTACGATGACTTTGTAAACAATTATGCGCCTCTGGTTGAAAATCAGAGGGAGATCGAACTTCAACCACAAATGAAAGAAAATCGTCGGGCGCCTGTTTAACCGAGGATATGATCCCACGGTCATCAAACGACCACTGGGTAGGGTACTGGACCAATCTACAGTTTTGTACCCGTGTCTTTCCCAACATTCCACAATGGCCAACCGTAACGACAGGACTCCATGACAGGCCTTGTAGTCTAGTTGCCAAATGGCTATTTTGGGGGGAACCCAGAAAAATGTTACGCACAAAATGTTTTTGCATGAAAGTGATGTTAATACCCTCTGCTTTGATAATCCGGCGGATGCCACTCTGGCATCGTTGGGCATTTCGAAATTATTGGGGAAAAGTGTGATTTTTCAAAGAAAACCCGTTGAAAATTGGAAAAACGCAATTACTTTGTCCATGTTGTAGCTAGAACAACAGATTTGGCATCTAAAGAACAGCAATGCCATTGCCTTTAAGTCTCAAGCTCAGTTTATCAATTTACTCGTCCATGGGGAAAATTATGAATTTTCGATGAAAAACCGTTGATAATTGGTAAAAATGTCATACCTTTTTTCATACTGTAGATAAAATAACAATTTTGGTACCAAACGCACAATAAATGTATTGCTTTTCATATTAAATATCAGATTAACAATTTGCGAGTACGAAAATGGGGAAAAAAATGCATTTTGAATAAAAAATCGCTGAAAATTGGGATATTGCAATGCTTTTTTTCATGCTGTAGGTAGAACAACAACAAGAAAAAATATTTCATTGATTTAAATTCAGAATTCCAATTAAGCAAATGGAATCTTCTTGTTTTGTTTTGTTTTGTTGTTGTTGGGGTTTTTTTTTTTTTGCTGAAAAAAAAGTTTTAAATTTAAAAATATAATCGGTTTAAAGAGATTCTAGAACAACAATTTTCGTATCAAAATGTTTGCGTATTGATAGTTTTAAATTTGCATTTTCTTATTACCCTTTTTTTCTACTCTAGATTTTCTGGTTTCTCGTGATGTGTGTGTCTTCTCTGTGTTTTTACTTGAGGTGTTTTGATGTGTTGATATTGGCGCTGCAACCCAGTTTTGTTGGAGATCACCTCCTTTCTTATTGCCTTGTTGTTTCATCAACATGCGATTGTAATACTGTGTGCAACTACTTCTAACATCAAAGAACCCTTCTAACATGATTGATCAAAATGCCTCCTTTGCATCGTACTCTGACAATCCAAAACATTTACAGAATTAAAGAAATATGAGCACAGAATTTGTCACATCTGTTTGTTACACAACTCAGATTTCGTGTGCGACTGCAACAAATCAACAGGATAACAGATAGAGGTACAGACGAGATTGGCAAAATATTATCACAATTGGTCTCAACATTTGAAAAAAAATTATTTCTTTCAGCAGATCCAGGTTTGATTGAGCTGCATCTTAAGAATGTTTCCTTATGCATGGCTAAAAATATTTAGTTTTTCTTGACATGTTATCGAAATTCAATTAACTGTTGGTGACAATGGTCAGCTTAGAGTTTTGAACTCTTATAGCGCATTTCATTCAATCGTACACTGGACCTGACATCAGATATACTGTCTAGAGTAATTCTTTATGAAAATCATGGCCTCAGTCACCGTCTTTTTTTCAATATCTGAATTAACTTCTCTGAAATTTGACGCGGGACACCACTTCAAAAACTTCCCACAGAACAACCTTTGTCTCTCCAATACAATCATATGTTGATGGTACCCATCATCATGATCTGTTCTCAATACCTTAATCTTCAGAATATGTAGAATGTGAGTTCTTAATCAGTCGGATTGCTTTCTCGATCAACTGATTGCAAGTACATGTAATATCAATCAGTTGCACTTCTTTTCCTGAGATGAAGCTTTCCTGACTGAATCTTTTATGTAATTGTGATGGTAAGTAGGGGTCAATTGAATATCATTTAAATTTGCTCTATGCAAAGTGATAGCAATTTTAAGTTAAGAAAATATGGCCAGGGCACTGCTGGAGAGAATTTCGGTTGTGCCATGAAGTCACTTTATTTGAAAGCATCACTGATGAGGATTTTTCTATCCGAAACACGTGTCTGGTGCATCAAAATTGGTTTAAAACTTTCTTCAAGAAGGTAAATGGTTGGAACATTTATTATTGAACATCTGAAGTGTTTCCTTTTTTTTAGAAATATACGACCAGAAACATTCAAGGTATTAGTTCTGCATGAATGAGAGTCCTGCATACATCAATCGACCATCATCTCCTAGGCATTCTTGTCGAATGAATAACCTGGAGCTTATTTTAAGAACATATTTCGAATGAGTTCAAGAAGATCCTGACGATAATCTCAACAGCACTCACAATAACAAAAATTGAGCACCGACGGACCCCTAGCAAGCTAGAGGTGGGACCAGGTGGCTTGCCACACCCGCCGTCCATGTTCACGCACGAAAATGAAAAGTATATATAAAAATACATGCACTGTCTTTAAAAAAATACATTGCAAAGTTTGGAAAATGCAAAACCGAAGTCATCTTTTCAAAATCGACGTAGGGACTAGAACAACGTCATGACTAAGCAGGTCTTTAAGATCCACTTCAATAATTGAAAATAACTACACAACCCTGGCAGAAATCCTCTATGTTTTAAAAAGTCTTTAAATTCATTAGCATCATTTAAAAGCAGATTAATTAACAGTGTGGACCAGACATGCACGTTTCGGATATTTAAGCCTCGTCAGTGATCCTCAATCCAAACAATGACATATGGCCAAAATGTGTGATAATTATGTCCAAAATATACCGAAAGACGTAGCAAGATGACTAAATATGATGCTACGGGACCCAGGTTTCAGAAATTTGTGACAATTTTGTAAACAGAAATTTTCGAATGCGTTTGAAGAAACGACCAACCGAAATTGATCGATCTTAGCTACATGTACCCTTGGGGACTCCTGGTCCACCAGCAGTGACTCTCACCAAGTGGTAAAAATGTTAAACGTCTTAAAAGTCATTAGCATCATTTAAAAGCAGATTAATTAACAGCGTGAACCAGACATGCACGTTATGTATACAGTAGCCGCTTTCTTTTGAACAATGTCTCTAATTTCACCAACGTCTTTCGAAAGCTCGCTACAAGACTCCATGTACCAGTAAATTGTTTTTAAAAAGTGTTGACTTGAATACACATATCTTTGTTCAAGATTTTCTGTAAAAGTTTTGCATTTTTTAAAGTCCCAACTTTAAATGGAAAATACCCTTCAAAAATCAAAGTTTTCTCAATCATTGATCTTCTCCCACTTTATTTATGAGCAAGTTGCTTAATACGAATTCAGAATAAAAGACAATAAAAAATTTTTTCTGGTACCATAATTGCTGTACCTCATACTAATTACAGTTTGAAAAAAGTCATTGCATTTTGCGCATTTTCAGCGTTTTTACATCCAAGAGTAGTTGTTTTTCCCAATTTTTCGTACCAGCAAATTGCGAATCTGACTTCTGCATTATATAAAATGAAAGGCAATAAATTTATTGGGCGTTTGGTACAAAAATTGTTTAGTTATCTACAAAATAAAAAAAGATATTGTATTTTCCCAATTTTCAACGATTTTTCATCGAAAATCCATAGTTTTTCCCATTTTATTGACACGTAGATTGGTAAATGGAGCTTGAGACTTAAAGACAATTAAATTGTCGTTATTTTGGTACCAATTTTGTTGATCTAGCTACAGCATGGAAAAAGTAATTAAATTTTTCCTATTTTCAACGGTTTTTCTTCGAAAAATACCATTTTACTCAAAAAGTTCGAAATGCATGCCCAAGGATGCCAGAGTGGCATCCGCCGGATTATCAAATAAGAAGGTATTGACAACACTTTCATGCAAAAACATTTTGTGCGTAAGAAATTTTTGGGTTTCATGAATGGCACCTAGACTATTGTTGAAATCTCGCCAGAAAAGACTGGGTTCTGATTCTCTATCCTATCTGAAAGTTTGTCAGACCTCTCGGGTGATTGATCTTGAGCTCACTTCAGTCAGCAGAGCACAGACTGTTATACGCATGCCATAGAATTTCTTAAATCCTTTTACATAGAATTTGTGTTACAAAAGGCCGCTGCGTTTAACAGTCTTGTTTGTGCCGTCAACTTACAGTGAGAAGTTTAATGTTTATACAACTATTGTGAGTCTATGGAGACATATGTGTATCCGGATACGTGGGATAATTGTGCACATGTAATCCGGATAACCACACGATTTGCTTATAACAGATGGCCGTCTAAAGTCGGCGCCGGGTGTACATTGGTCCCCTTCCTTTTATGTGTTGTCATTAATGTTTGATGTTTCTGTACGTCTGTTTCGATTGTTTTGTATGATTGTGTATGATTTTGCATGATTTTGTAGATTTGTCTGATGTCATTTAAGTGTCCCTTTCTTGTTGGTTCGTTTCGCTTGGTGGGTGCAAGGAGGTCATGCTAGAGATGATCTCCTTTCCTTTCTAGATACACGGAGTCATTCTTCTAGTCAGTACCACGGTGCAACGGCAATAAATTGATTTTCAGTCTTAAACTATTACTTATAAATATTAGGCCAAAGCAAACTGAGACGACTATGTCTTTTCCCTTCATTTGTACTATATTTATTAATATCTTTGTTTTAAATTTGTGATCGAGTAACAGATTTCAATGTGCCTAATCCGCAATAATTTTGTAGATTTTGTATAAGTTTCAGTCAAGGTATTAATCTGGCGATAAATTATTTTTGAAAATATCATTTTCATTAATATTTTTCATGTCAACATTTGTGTTTGCTTCTACTCCTCATTTCATACCATAACTATCAAAAAAGGAGAAGGTATTCATAAAATCTGTATCTTTGAATGTAGAATGGATATGAAAATTATGTGTGTCACAGGCCATTAAAACAGGCTAGGCTGGAATACAACTTATTGACTCGTGTTTCACCAAATCATTTTCTGTTGGCTTTTTTTAGGCTATGGACGTTAGTGAAGTATATTCCTATACATGTTCAATCTTGCCTTGACCTTTATTTGAATCTTCACATGAGGGGATTACAGAGCTGTTTAAACCTTGCATAATGAAAAAATATAAATACCTTGCACACCTCCATCCTTCTTTGAATGTCCTAGAAACGGAGTCTCTGTCTCCCCAGGTTCTTCTGTTGGTTTTATTTGTAGAAATGCAGAAATGATTTTAAAGATCAAATCATTTATAAGTAATTTGATTTTAGACAATTATACTACGTTATAAGAACATGCTTGTTCACCGAGTTATAATGGAAACTACTCTCGTAAATTAATGACAGTTCTTTAAAAATATCTTAGCGAGAAAAACAATTCGATTTAAAAGTTGCTTTATTAGACATTTTTCATCGTGACGAACTTCGCACTTCGAACTTAGTACTTCGCACTTCGAAAAATTGGCGTAGCTGCCGTTCGCGTATAAACTCATAAGCGGAATAATCTTCATTTAGTATACGCAATGGAATGGTATATTGGACTTCCTGTACAACTGGCACGCTTTTTTCGGCAACCCACTTATGAAAATAAAGTGCGAAGTTCGAAGTGCGAAGTTCGTCACGGTGAAAAAAGTCTAATATGCTCATTGAAAGGCAATTTTGTCCTTGTTTATATCGATTTGAACCTTTTTGAACTTGATCAGTGACGTAATCATTATTTTCATCGTCATCACCTTCAATAAATTTCGATTAAATAAGGAAACAAGGTTGACATTATCCATTTATAGTTATGTTCTGTATGTTTCAATGGCGTGATGCGATTGTTCTCTATGTCACCGTTTGTTTGTTACCTTCTCTTGGTCTCACATGAGCGTGTGCATTCCACTGTGATCACTACAACGTCTTCATGTTAAGGGTATCCTCGTTTTGTCATAGCGGACTAAATTTAAATTATTCTTACCGTTGGATGTTTTGGTTCTATTTTCGGGACTTCTTTTGTCTGCAAAGGAGATTTGAATATTGATATCAAAGGTTTAATGATAGTAACATAATCGTGGTTTATAGAAAACTGAAAAGTAGAAACAATACCTCTGCCAATGAATTGCTGTACCTTCAAAACACATGCACAAAGATTTCTCAAAAATAGCTTCTTTTCTCCGTATGGCATTAGGGGACATGGTAAAAAGATAATTTAAACTGAGCTCACAAACCTTATATTACTCAAATGTTATCTAAATTTAGAATTTAAATTAGAACGGATAGCTCAGACTACTAATTTGTGATCTCAAATCACTAATCTGTGATCTAACTTAAATTATACTGTGATCTCACTTAAATTAAAATGTTATCTCAAATGCAATAATCCGACACCTTATCTAAATTATCTTTTACATTTTTATCTCAATATATAGATCTCAGATAAGTAATCTTAGAAACCGTATGAAACATGTCGCAGTGCAAAGTATTTATTTCTCATACTTTAATTAAGTGATCTCAGAATTGAATGATATATTGTGCAGCATAGGTGTTGTGGCAAAATTCTTCATGGAACAAGGCTTACATCGTATTTCATTGTGCGTGCGAAACAATCAAAAATTTCAAACAATTTTTTTTAACAATCATAAAAATAAAGGATACATTTTGAACTTCGAATTGCTTATTCATCTAACTTTTTGAAATACATGGTATGAGAAAGGGTTTTCAACAGATTATTTGGTGAGTAATTCCAATGTTTTAAAATTTTGAATTTCAAAAGGTTTGTTGATTGAGATACGGCCAACTTAAGAAAATATTTTGTGTCTCCCGAAAATTAACCTTTTTGGGTAATTGTTAAAAAAATCCCCACAAAAACACCTAAATTGGTATATCAAGATAAAAACATTAACAGATTATCTTAAAGATAAGAATGTTCTAAGTGCATTTCAGTATATCTATACATTAATATTTGCAGATACCGTATATTCGTCAATACAATATATTTATGAATTAAATCTTTGCAGAATACCATTAAGACAAGAATTTTCTAAATACATCTCAGTATACTTATACAATAATTGACTTTGCGAAAAAGAAATCATTATCAACATTACTTTGAATAAATTTCAATTTTTATTTTGTTTAATTCCTCATCAGAAATTTTTATGAGTATGCGTATTTGCCTTATGGGCGGCTTGTTTCAAGAATCAAAACATTCAATTGCTATGGTAGAAGCAGTATTTGGTGCACTTCAATTGGCGACTTACATTTTCCTCCACATATCTTATATAGGATCAAGGAAATCACAACTGCTGCAATTACTACGACAATAGGAACAATGATACTGACTATTAGGATAGTTTGACTGACTCCTCCTTCGCCTGATCCCAACTGGTCTCTGGGAATATATGTTACATGACAATAAAACTTTTGGTATAAGGAAAAGAAAATTTCGTCAAAGTTTGAAGAAAAATATGTATTGTTCAGGTAAAACAAAATCATGATTTTTTTTTATTTTAAGTGGAATTTCTTGATAAAATATAATGTTAAAATGTGTTAGTACATGTAGTAGCAGAAACTATTTGAATTGTCGTGTTTTCATTATTAGCTCAGACATTTTTTTTTTTTCATAATTGAACTTTGTCTTTTCCCACCATGATATTTATATATTTTATCTTGAATATACGTGTTAAAAGACCAATATGTTTTAAGTTTAAGTACACCGAAATAAAGAAGTGTTCATGAAACTTTGATGATGGTGCTGCAAAAGGCCACGGGCTATATTTTGTCCGAAGGTTCAACAAATCATATATTGCCCGAATTCCCAGTCAATAAATGTTTTGTTATACCTTACTTCATTACTGCAGCAACGAGCCGATTGGCCCGGTATGTTTACGTTCAATTTCGTCTGTAAGAGAAAGAGCGAGGACAAATAGGTAGAGTTTATAACGTCATCAATGTCGTGACGTCACAAACGATGTGACGTTTATAGGTCAATAGGTCAAAGGCAATAGTTCTTAAGAGGCCGTGTCAGTAACCATTGAGCTTTGGGCTATATAAACATGGAAAGTGCAAAAAATTAGATTTTCCTAATTCTTTTAAATTTTGTTACCCTTTGGTTGTACTTGAAAAAAATTGATAAAGTTTGTCTTAACACCATTTCGTTACCATGGTAACGGGCAATGAAAGTATAAAAAACGTGATTTTATCTACTTTTTCAAATAATTCCTTAGATAAGAACTTTATTTATATAATAAATAGAATTATATCCCAAGACAACTCCTTTACATCGAAAGGGACTATTTTTTATACACCAGAAAGTTATTTCGTAGAATATGGACTGTACTGAGAGGTACAATGGCAACTGAATGTTGCGTAAAATCGACAGATTTTAGGCCTTTTCGGAACATATTTTTTCAAATGCACAACAGCGCTGATGCATTTCGGCAATATCAACTGAAAGATCATATAATAAACTGTTTGTTTAAAAAGTAAAATTGGGTATACACTAATGCATAATCGTTGTATAAGTTAATGAAATACGCTAATCATGCAATTTGGTGTGGAACTCTCTAATGTGGAGAATACGAAATGTCATATTGGGGACAGGAAGAGATGGTGAAAATAGACATAGAGCGCTAAAAGAGGGCTATTTACTGTTTTAAAAGGTTGAATTCAGTTAAATTTATCAATTTTTAAGATTCAGAAATTTTAATACAAAATCATTCATCAAGCATTCAGGAGTTGGCACATTTGTATGTCTATATGTATTACTGTATCAAATGGAACTTAGTTCTCATTGAACCCTTCGACTTTCGTAAATTCTCTTAGATTCCTTCCTACACAGTATGTTCGCCCTTATACTTAACAGTCTAGTTTTTCTTAGTGTCAACACACGAACAGAACAAATGGTCATTTTTTATATTAAAATCTATTTCATAATTACTTTTCAATGTGTTTAAGTCAGGTTTGTAATTGCTTGCGTATACATTTTCAATATGAATAAGACAACATCTATATTTTTATATTTCTTTTTTTCTTAATTATTGTTTTAATACTTTTATTAGTATTTTTATCTTTTGAGTTATATTGACTCATTTACAGGGGTATACATCTTTCAATCTGTGATTGCTTCTAACTCGGGGAGATAACCCAAATAAGAAAACAAAAAAATCGGAGAGGGGTTATTTTTGTTATTGTTTGCTTGTTTGTTGGTTTATCGGGATAGTTTGTGCTTGTATGGAAATGTTTTTGGTGCGTCTTTCGTAAATCAGCTCCAAATCATATATAGTAAAACAAAAAGGGAAGGGGGGGGGGGGGGGGGCTATGAGTAATCATTGTTCTTTTATGATGTACTTGACTACTTGTTCATTTGAAGTAAGTGTAAGACAGATATTATAATGTTGATTCTCTTATCAAACTGAAAACATAACCAAAAGCTTCAATCTTCTAGGGAGAAAAATGAGGGACTAGGGGAGTGATTAACTTAGCGTTAGTTGAATTTCGAAGATCATGGCATTGAAATCAAAGACAATGGTTTTTGTTTTTGACAAAATAGCATTGTATAAAACACCTACAGATCGCGCGGCTCACTTCTGAAATCGGAAAATTGAATTTTGTCTACTTTGTCGGCAAATTTTCAAATTGAAATTTATATAGTCCAGTCAATATACAATTTCACCTCAAACTAATTGCAACACAAGGTTTGTTAGTTTCAATTGTTAAAATAAGACAACGGTAAGGTACTGAAAAAAGTTTACCAAAAATATCCCCGTGGAAAGTGCTTTAATCGTCACGTAAATTGTTCAAATTTCAGAGGGCGTGACTGGTTTTCCGTACTTTGCACGTAAAGTAAGTTCCGGAATAGGTCATTGTATATTAATAACTCGCTATCTTATTGTAAAAATCAGAAAATGGAATGAAATTGCTGCATAGCTTAATTAAAACGAAGCAAATATACTTTTGTAACAAAAAATGAGTTTACCCGATCGATTTATATGAATTTGTGGAAAACATTTTATCAACGTTTCACCATTTCCGGTTAAATTAAAGTTTCCACGTTCTAACTTTCCCATATTGTTCAATTAAATAAAACATCAAAATCATAAGAATTTCGGTTTAAATCACATAATTGAATCATTCTTAGTAAATTAAACACATTAGAAATTTTCTTATCACGAAATGCAATGGGTCACGGTAAAATATTCTTTTAAGTATGGAGGCCCTTTAGTGTATAAATTCAACACTATATTACTTGTGACTTATTTTATAGATTAAAATTGGTTTATTGACTTCTTTTTCGTATTTTCGTAATTATTTCTATTTTTTACTCATTTGAAAGAGTATGAACCACTTTTCAAAAATAAAAATGTCAATAAATCAAAAATAATTTACTAAATGAACATGGAATTTTGTGTGTGTGTTTTTGATTTGCATCAAAGTGCATCAATTATTTTCACATTTCTTTTTCATTTTGTTATATTTCATTTTGCTTTCAATTGAAACTCGAAATTTATAATGTTTGATATGTTTCATTTTCTTTTAATTTGCTTTTTCCCTTTGAGTTCGTTTTTCAGCATTCGGTTTTTTTTTTTCGAGTTTCGAATAGTTACATTGTACTGGGAAACTTATGTATGTATTGAGGTAAGATGGTACAATGTAAGATACATGCTCATCGGATACAAGAATAATGAATTTTCAAAGGTGTTTGCTGAAATATAATATAGCAATAAAAACATAAAAACAAGCAAAAACAACAACAACAATCACCCCCCTCCAAAAAAAAAAAAAAAAAAAAAAAAAAAAAAAAGCCAACAAACATGCAAACCCGATAATCATGAAAATAATTGTTTTTGGTTTTTGGTTTTTGGTTTTTGGTTTTTTTGTTTTGTTTTTATTTTGTTTTGTTCTATGGCGATTCCTACTCAGTTCCGTCGTAATGCAGTCGATTACTTGTACGATTACATTTAGATGGGATCCCGATAAAAACGTTTACATACACAAATATTTAATAAAACATTTCAAATACATTATATTTAAAGCCATTTTTAAAGTAATTTTCCAAGTAAATCCTAATTTATAAAAAAAATAAACAAATAAATAAATAAATAAATATGAAAATAAACTTTGTAAGTTCACAATCAATGCAAAATTACGTACTTTGATAATGTTACAATAAGATAAAAGTTCTAAGGCAGTATAGCTTCTTTTAATGCATCTAAGCGAGCAGGATGAGGAACTTTTACAGATCCAGTATCTTCTAAAGCAAGATATATTTACTCGTGATTATGTATTTATGTATTTACATTAAATCATCACTTCTTCCACTTGTTACGACCGATGATGTCGATAAATGAAAGTCCTGATGTCTACTTAAAATTTCATGTCATCTGCTACGTAAAGGTCACTGATCACTGAATCCTTCGTCTGTCTGTCCGTCTGGTAGTCACACTTTCACAAGAATAACTGTAATTGAATATGCCTTGTACATTTATCAAACTTTCAGAATTTGTCAAACATGATAAGATTCAACCTTCATTGATGGCCAAGGCCAATGTCACATATCTTGGCCAACCTTGTTATGCTATAGGCGACGTTTTTGAACGGTGTATAGTTCATCGGCGTTTCTATCATATATAAACTATTTTTTTTTTTTTTTATTTTTCTAGAACAGAAATAACAAAAGGCAGAGGTGGAAACCATTGATACTGTGCAACTGATAGAACAAGAATTTAACATCTAAAACATGACAAAATCCTGGTGATCCATATGCATCGTATTCTAGATATGACATCGTGAAACCATCGAATAGGCTTCGTTAACACATCGGAAGCATTCCGACGTCATTCGTATATATTTTATGATAAAAATCGTTCCCAAGTAACCGTATACGGGCGTAACTTCGTACGAAATTTAAAATTGCATATTCTTTTGTCAATAGAGTATCAAAATCGTGACAGTTTGAAGCCGGTATATGGTTAAAAAAACCCCATTTAATATCATTTTGATAACTGTCTACTTGTAACCTCTCAATATAAACATTTTATGGTAAGCTTTTTATGTTATTTGGTCAAATTATCATACAACAATTAACAAACAACAACAATTCGACTTTTTCTAGTACAAAAGATGTATAAGCATCTTGATTTTGAACATTGGAGAATCTAATATTGCCCCCCCCCCCTTTTTTACACTATGTTCCCAGCAACCACGGAGACCACTATTTAAGCCACCGTGGACGAAACATGTTGACCGTGAGACAACGTAGGCGAACGGGATTGACAAAGGTAACTAGCCGTGATTGCCGGGGCTGATGGGTCGAATGTTCAACTGTCAAAACTTTTAGCACGGCACCCCACGGTGTAGATGACCTACTTTAGAAACCGCAGTAAAACGGTACGCAACGAAACGTGACGGTACGTTACAGACCGCAACAAAACTTATAACAGTGTCCGTAGCGGAACGGGAAGCAAAAGTATGACTCGGCAACTTGCGATCATAATGAGGTTGAGTTATGGTCTGTCACGTTTAGGGCAGGTGTGCCACGAATTCTCACGGCGAGCTAAGGAGTATGTTAACCGTTTTGTCACGTTTAACCACGGTACGTCCCGACTTGTTGCGGATTATTTCAAGTTCTACTACAGCCTTGCACGGTACGCACGGTCACACAAACAGTAACCAGCCATCCTTTTTTTGCAGCTCTTTGTGTCTCCTTCTCCCGGCGGTCACGGCTAATCGTATTGGGCCTTAACAGAACTTGGAAGGTTCTGTGGCCAACTTAATTGAATCGTAGCAAAGCGTGACAGACCTTATCAGAACGTGACAGGTCGTGAGGAAACGTACAAACGTCCGTAACAAACCGCAGGTTGAAACGCCGTTCCGTTTGGTCTTCAGGATTCAGGAGCCGCGGCTCGTCACGGATACCTTGGTAAACCGTGCAAAAAACGTAACGAGACTAAACAGAACTTGAATACCAAGATAACAACCGACAAAAATCCCACGGATTGCTTCGTTTTGGACCGCCGTGGTCACCGGGAACATAGTGAGACATTCTTCATTTCTTGGTTGTTTAAATAACACAAATTGAGAAGTGAAATGCATTTTTCGTGATTTTATCATCAAAATTACTATTTTTTTCAAAAAAATACAGCAGATGTTATGACAATTGTCAACTTGCAGTCATTAAATTACAGTTACTGTGATGTATGCGGAATAACAGTAGAATAAAAAAAATTAACATTTATTGATATATTATGTGTTTTAGAATTATTTTCCAGTTTCCATCGATTTTTGATCAAAATTTTTGAATTTTCCCCCAAAACACGAATTTCCACGGGGTTGATTTTGGTAAACTTTTGATATGTTTTAGATACAACATTGTACTTACTAAATCAGTTGAGAAAGTTTGTGTTGCATTTTTTTTGAGGTTGAGGCCATATTTGTGCTATTTTGACTGGACTAATACAGTTGGACAGAACGGTGTAAGTTATATGTCCGTATGACAAATTACGCTTGAAGTGAAAGAAAATAGATGGGAAGTTTAGTGTGACGTCGCCAATGTTTAACATTGATGCCTCATTCACACGGTTGCGCAAATTTATGCCTCGTTTACACGGTTGCGCAATAAATTTATTTCGCAATAACTTTATTGCGCAACAAATTTGTTTCCCAATAAGCTTTTTTTGCGTTCATACGATACCGAAACAATTGCGTAATAAAATGCCGATGAACATGCACAAGAATCATGAATAAAAGGGTACAACGAATACCTTAAGGAAAAATTGTTCGAATAATTTTCGTAAAGTCAAATCTAAGACTATTTTGGGAGGTAGTTCATTCATTTATTTGTCATTCCAGTCTAGAGCATGACGTCATTCAATTGTGACGTCATTCTCTAGAAGGGGCCCAGGCTTAAAGAAAAGCGTTCTTATATATACGAAAAATAGGAGTCTCTCAAAAGAATAGTAAAAATAAACACGTCGAGTGGTTATATTCGTAAGTATAACAATCTATTTCCCTTGTCATGTTGATGCGCATGCGTCAGATTTATTGCGCAACAGTTTTGCTTAGCGTTTACACGGCAGAATTTGTTGCGCAATAAAGTTATTGCGAAACAAATCGAAAATTTATTGCGCAATAAATTTTGTCGTGTAAACGCAAAACAAATTTATTGCGCAACAAATTTGTTTCGCATTATATTTTTTTTCCGTTCACACGAGACCGAAACTATTGTTCAATAAAAGGCTTATGAACATGCACAAAAATCATGAATTAAAATGCACAACGGATAATTTAATGAAACATTGTTAGAATAATTTTCCTAAAGTCTAAATTTAAGGCTATTTTGAGATGAAGCCTATGTAACAAAGCATTCATTTATTTGTCATTTCAGTCTAGAATATGACGTCATTCAGTTATGATGTCATTCTCTACAAGGGGTCCAAACTAATAGATATACGAAAAATCGGAATGTCTTAATAGAATCTTAAAAATAGAGACGTCGAATACATGTAGTTATATTCGTAAGTATAACGATCTCCTTGTCTTGGCATGATGATGTGCATGCGTCAGATTTATTGTGCAACAGTTTCGCCTAGCGTTTGATGCGCAATAAAGTTATTGCAAAAAAAAAAAATTATTGCGCAATAAATTTTGTCGTGTGAACGCAAACAAATTTATTGCGCAGCAAATTTACGTTTAATGCGCAATAAACTCTCCATGTAAAGGAGGCATGAGTCTAAGGAGAACGCCAACGATGTTACGCTGAAATTAACATAGAAAAATCGCCCTCTAAAACTATTTTCCTTGACTGTGAGTGTAGTATTGGTTGTACGGACATATAACTTACATTTTAAGTTACGAGATTTCGAGATCTATCCCCCTATCGAAGGGGAAATTAATTTTTCATACAGGTAAACCTTTATTTTATGCTTGAGAAATTTATTACTTTAGTGTTCACCTTGTTTTCGTTGGTTGCTAAGGTATACATTTTGTTGCTAAGGAAGTTTGTCTTTTGTCACAATATGTATCTTCATAAAAATTCACATATTGTCAGAAATTATCTTAAACTCCTTTACTTTTTTATTAAATTTGTTGTCTTGAACATGTTGAATAAAAAAAAGGTTATCAACACCTAAATTGCACGAGGAAAAAAAAAATAATTGCAAATTTCGATTTGAACCCCCCCCCCCCCCCACCCCCGGAATGAATTAAATTGAATTGAAGACTTGGCTACCCAATTTTTTTTCATAAATTATGAAATATGATAGTTTAGACAACATCAAGGATTGTTGAGCTTTCGCAATTTTCATGTCATAAAATAGCATATTTTTGCATATACACGTATTCTAAAATTCAAAACTTTTCTGTTGCCATAGCAACCATAAGCAAATTAATAAACAGAAAAAAAGGAATGTGATAAGGTTTTCACTTGGTAAAGTTCTTTTCATTACATGTTTAAAAATGTATGATATATCATTAGAATCTATCAAACCCTTGAATAGAAAAAGCTCAAACACTACTTTTTTTTCATGAGATTTTTTACAATCCAAGTACAATAACTCTGCATAAAAATATTTAAGATGACACCCATATACAAGTGACCTGTCATTTCCTATAACAGATTTATATCCGGCAATCATTATTAAGATTGATCAATTCTTTGCAGAGGAAATGCCCTGATGCAAATATCTGAAACATGAAATGACAGAAAGACGTAAGAGTGAGACAGCATATGCCCCCCCCCCCCTGCAATGAAATAGCTTATGTCACTCTATTCATAGCTCATGCAAAATAATTATTGAATTTTTTTTTTCTTTTGGCTGTAATCAACATTAACAACTGTGATTTTTTTTAACCTTCACTGATAAAGGAAGGCTGGAAGTGGTCCTTTTATGTGTCAAATAAGTGCCCGATGACTGGTTATTTTCCGGTTGCTATGGAAATAAATGGTTGCTAAGGAGGTTTGTTAAGTAAATATTCATATGAGCATGCAGTGTTTATTTGCCAGTTTTAAATGACAAAATATAAACATATCTGAGACGTGTTTTTTGTTTCATATTTGAATATTCAAATAAAGTAGAGGGGCCAAATTTGCTTAAAATTTGCTGAAATGCAGATGTAACTGTTTGAACACTTTTACCTGTATACCCAATTTTATTGCAGTTTTTTAACATTTAGGCATTAGTATTTACTGAAAAATAAGTAACACTATTGGCAGTGGTTGCGCACTTTAGATACACCTGATTTAAACTAACTAACTTTTGCATATTATAGAAAACCTTAAAATACTCTTACTTTTGGTTACCATAGCAACCGTGTATGTTATTGAAAATGAATTATGATATGAAATTTAATCAGAACCAAACTTCTACTGTAATTAATGCTTCAGAAAATGTATGTAGAATTTTACATATTTCTGCTGTTGAAGACACAAAAGAGTGATTTTTCAGTCATTTTCACTGATTTATGTGCTTGTTACCATGACAACGCTTCTAAAACATCTTCTTCAAGATTAAATGTTCAATATTGACATTTATATTGTTTAACTTGTTATGTTGCTGCATTATCAAGTCATTTCAGCCATATTTAAAATTTTGACTTTATGCTTGATGCTTATTGGCAGGGCCTCTTAAACATATTTATACCCCCGCCATATAATGGTGGGGGTATATAGTGATGCACTTGTCCGTCCGTGCGTCCGTGCGTCCGTGCGTGCGTCCGTCCCACCTGTGGTTTCCGGACATTTAAAGGAAAACTATTACAGATTATCAATTCATTTCTTGCATATAGCTTTCACACCAAGAAATACAGGTCAAGTTCGAATATAGGTCATGTCCCTCAATTACGTGCAGAGTTATGCCCCTTGAAACTTAGAAAATTTCAAAATTTTGTGGTTTCCGGACATTTAAAGGTAAACCGTTGTAGATAATCAATTCATTTCTTACATATAGCTTTTACACAAAGAAATACAGGTCAAGTTCGAATATGGGTCATGTCCCTCAATTTTTTGCAGAGTTATGCCCCTTGAAACTTTGAAAAATTTAAAATTTTGTGGTTTCCGGACATTTAAAGGTAGACCGTCATAGGTAATCAATTCATTTCTCACATATAGCTTTTACACAAAGAAATACAGGTCAAGTTCGAATAAGGGTCATGTCCCTCAATTTTTTGCAGAGTTATGCCCCTTGAACTTGGAAAAATTCAAAATTTTGTGGTTTCCGGACATTTAAGGGTAAATTGTTACAGATAATCAATTCTCAAATAAAGGGTCATGTTCCTTAATTTTGTGAATAATTGTGCCCCTTCCAGCTTTTTATACATTGCTTATATGTACAATATGCCGGGCGGGGGTATCATTGATCCTTAGATCAACAATAAATTTCATTTATCTCTCGTTTCATTCCCATTTCTGCATTTAATGAGAAATAGAATATGTTTAAACTAAAAATAGTATTGAACTATTGTCTTGGGCCAATATTTAAGTAACTATTGACTGCTTGGTCAAATATTCGAATTTATTGGAATTTTTCCTATGGTGATTCTATATAAAGATTCTGCTAAGAGTATAACAAAACTCAATATTACCCGATTAATGTGTAGATTCTTGTTTGCAATTGTTCTATGTACTTAGATATTTGAACCTGTATTCTTAAAATGATCAATCCTTACGTTGACGTGTAGGTTGTGTCTGCTACAGTAACTGTAGATGGTTCTCCGGATACATCTTCACTCAAATCTTTCCAGCATGCAGGGTCTATGCGGAGAAGGCAGTTATGCGTCATTTGTATGAAAAATAGCTATAACTTCAGTTTTATTGAGCAGAATACTTTGAATCTCAGTAAAAATATTATGAGTGTTAAACGTACTTTCTTTCAAAATGCATGACTGAAAAATACCCCTTTTGATTCAGCCGTTCATAGGTTTAAACCATTTTTGTGTCTGGAAACCAGATCGCACTTTTTGTTGCTCCAGGGCGGACAAAATTTGTCTAAACCTCTGATCCTGCGTTGTGGATCAGGAAACTAATTACATTTAAATAATGCACTTCGATTGACCTTTGGGAATTTAGGTTTCGCCACGGGAGCTCCAACGGAGAAGTATCGGAGATCTCCTTTATTTGATGACCCCAAAATGTAATATTGCAGACCTTTTTGAAATGGATAGATCATTGATACTCAACAGGTTGATATTTTGTAAAAATAACCCAAACATCAAAACACTAAACACCAAAGACTACACATAAACCAACGAGACCAATGGGCAATCAGTGTCGGCATAGGACGGTCATCCGCCATGTTAGTAGCACATGATGTAGTTATCCAGATTACGTGCGCACAACCCTCCCAATTTTCCTGTTACACAAAAAGTCTCAAAGATCGCACAATTGTTGTGTAAAATACCCTCCTTGCTGTAAGATAATGCACAAACCAGACAGCAAAACACAGGGGCCCAAGGAACACAGATGAATATGTAAATGGATATTAAAGGAAGGGTGTTCTTACATTTATAGGTTTCATCTGAATAAAAAGCAACATTTGAACAAAGACCTAAGGTGTCGTCACAGATTCTCACATCAAGCTTCCCAATCCTACTGTCATAAACTGGACAGAACGCTGAAAATAGAAATATTATTTCATTAGAATATCACGCAGAGCACTTGCCCCCTGAATCTTCTACATGTAACTAGGATGTAGACGATTTCTTTTGAATTCAGACCTTCTGATTAATGAAGAATTATATGCACATACCCCACGGGAAATTTGGAGCAGTGCACTCTCTGAAAAGTAAATGCGCATTTAATTTAAATAAAAAAAAAACAAGAGGGCGCTGCTGAAGTGAATTTTGGCGGCGTATGAAAATCACTCTAACTGGAAGCATCACTGTTGATTATTTAATAACCAAACGTGCATGTCTGGTTCATGCTGCAAATTAATCTGTTCGTAAATGATGCAGTCGAATATGAAGACGTTAAACACATGCAACTGAAACCTTGTACATAATTTAAGCCAAAGTTTGTTTCCACTCAAAATATTTGTATCGGGACAATTTTTTTTCTGTGCTGTAGATCTATACATGTAGCTTCTGTAATAACCATGTGTCGATGTAAGATATGATACGTTATCATATGAAATGATGGCTATCATCATTATTACATAACACCTCATACACTTATAGATAACGCTCTCTCCTTTCAAGTTTGCACAAGTGTCATTTATTGCGGTTAGAATTGTTAGAGTTATTTCGTAATTCTTACGAAATATTGCAATTTTTCGTTGGGTCTTACAAATTATGTCTTCAGTATATCTTGCAAAGCTAAATGCTTCAAAATGATTTTGCTCCATAATAATGAAATAACTGTGATTTGTAAGCCCACACTGCGAGGAAAATAATTTTTGATCGACCACGTATCCCATATACTTTAACAACTTATCAATTGTGAAATACCAACAGGTAGTTTTATGACACTATCACCTTAAATATATTCAAAAACTTTTTAAATAATGCAAGTTGAATAGATGTAAATTGAATTGTGAACATCAATGATTATTTCATGTTAATCATGAATGAAATAAATATGGATTTCAAATATATCTTTCAAAATATACCTGGTTGGATCAATGATCTCTTAAGACATAACTGTCGGACATTTTTGTTCTCATCCCTCAAACAGTGGTAAGAGCGTCCATCGCTGCAGTTGAATTGTTGGCCTTTTTTCTCCCATAATGATTTTGTTCTGGCACAATTCAAATCGGATTGATCGCCGAGTGACATTCTCGAGAAAGGCCCTCTACTTTCGATTTGGGAGATATTTTCCCATATCTTGAGTAATAAGTTATCATATAGGTTTGTGTTTGTACGTACATTGTACATAGAGATACTAGTACCTTACATCCTTGATCTCAAACATTATTAAGATAGAAATTGATCTGGATCTAATATGTACGATAAACTTAGATATATCAAGAAATAAGCGAAACGAGACAAGGGAAAGGATGCTAATTGTCAGTATTGAAATATATGCTATAAAGTACCAATTTTGTTGTACTAGACACGTGTTTCGGATATTCCAATCCTCGTCAGAAGTACTTCATGTCAAACAGTTTTAAAAAAGCCAAAGTGAATTTTCCTGGCGCCATCTACAATACAGAGACTTAATTTTCTCTTTTCAAAATGAGCGGCTCATAAGTTATACTCCACAATTTGAAAGGAGGAATTATTCGAACTCTTGCTCCGTACCTTTGTGATTCTACTACCTGTTTCCCTTTTTCAGCATCATTAAAACTTACTTGATAAGATTTTATGTGAGAGATGATTTAATAAATTAAGTATATCGCCAACTACATACTGTATATCAAGTCAGCGACCACAGTAAAGCTCTTTTAAAGAAGACAATCACAATTAGTAAACATGTTAAAGACATTCGTGTATTAATCAGCGACTTATTTGATGAAGTAAATAAGGAGAGTATTTCATACAAAAGATGACACGACTGATCTATTACAAATGCAAAACGTACACGAATAAGATAAACCTTGTAATAGAGATGTTTCGTTTAAGAACGTACTTAAAGGCCGACGTTGGGAACCATCCGGTCGTTAAAAGGTATACCTGAGTGACATAAGCTTGATAGGCGTGGCGTACCGCCTTTGAAGACAACGCCGTCTGCGAGCGGCGTATTGCATCAAAGACAAACAGACAGGTAATCCTCTCATCTGCTTTAAGCTATCAATCAAAAATTGATACGGGTAAACCAATTAAAGGGAACCAATCAGATACCAATTAGAGATGTTAACCCTATAGCGGTCAGTGAGGAAATGACAGAAAATTTACATGTCCCTTTAGATAGTCCCCCATCGGCCTTTAACGAAATCAAACGCAAACGAACTTCAAAGTACGTAAAGGCAGATAGAATAGGGAGCGGTAATTAAGTAGACATAATATACTAAGATTGATGAAATGATCTTTTATTAAAGCACATGTCATTGAAATGAAATTACCCCCCTACAAACCATAAAGAATCTCAATTTTAACGAATGACGTAAAATACTTAGGTCCAGGCAAATCATAGGCTAGTTCTATATTGACAAAGAGGTGGCATGTTGTATTCTTATTTTTTGCTCGTTCCGTAGAACGAATTTGCCCACATTTTTACTTTATATAAAAAACATCATACGCAATAAACAGAGGATACTTGCATTTCTATGAATAAGTTGTTTGCACTATTCTTACCAGGGGAAATAAGATGTTTCGGGAGAGTAAGCATTACCTGCTCACTTGCTAGCCTCATGACTATGATCCGATGGTATCAATTTCAGAAATGTTACAAATGGAATGCAAATGTATTCATCTTTTCATTTTTGGTCGCTTATGCGTGGTTTTTTAAGTCCCCACCAGCTTGCCGGAGGGGACTTATAGTTTCAACCCCGTTTGTCTGTCCGTCTGCCCATCACGCTTTAGTTTTTCGGACTTTTTTTTAGCTGTCGTTGCATATAATGAACTCATTTTTGGTATGTGGATATAATAATGTGATACAGATCAAGTTTTAGTTTGGATTCTATTGACCTATTTTTACAATAAACGGTTATAATAGAGTTTTGGCCCTTGTACTTAGCAAATGTCATTAATTTTCAATTTTCCGGACTTTTCTTCAGTTCTATTGCCGATATCAAACTGATTTTAAGTATTCAAATACAAAATGTATATCTTAGTGTGATACAGATATAGTTTGAATTTTATTGCGATTGACCTAATTTACAAAGTAATGGCCCTTGAACTTCATAAATGTCATAAAATTTTCAATTTTCCAGACTTTTCTTGGTTGGTATTGCATGAAATGAACTGATTTGTGGTATGTGAATACATGTACATCTTAGTGTGATAAAGATCAAGGTTAAGTTGGGTTTTGATTTACCTGGTACTTTTTTTTTTAAATTTTAGATCTCATTGACTTGGCAAATTGTATGAAAATTTCAGTTATCCAGACCTTTTCTGTTACTGAATAGTATGAACTTATTTTTGTGTTGGCATTCATCTTTTGGTACAAGTACAGGTCAAGTATAAATTTATGCTTAAATAAAGCATTCTAGGCAGAGTCGAAGGACATAGATTTATGCCGGTATGGGACTTGTATCGCTCAGCGATCAAAGATTTTTTTTTGTTTCAAAATAGTTTTTATCTGGACATCTATATCGTTTTTTTTTTTTGTCTTTCTTTGCTGTCATGGATATGAATTCAAGTACCACCAGAAACATCTTTACTAGTCGTGGTGATCGAAGGAAGCGAAACGATCATCGCGACTAGTGAAGATGCAACAGCACTTGCAGCTAACCTTCTTCCTGTCGTGTGTTTTTTATACTTGGGTGATGCTTTGAAATGTTTGATTGTCGTTTTCATGCAATTGTACCCTGTGAGTTAGTTCTTGTGTAAACCTATTGGTTCCTGTAAGTTGTCCTGTGAGTGATTTTCCTTACAGTGTGGTTTTATACAACAATTGTTCGTCCTAGAAGATCTAAATCTGTCGTGGTGCGTTAGAAGGTTGTGCACACAGAATGCTAACAATTTTTCTCTATAAATGGTGTGCTATGAGAAGAAACATATTAAAGCACCTTTAAACAACAACCTTATTTGCAATTAAATATATAAGGCTGTCCTGTATGGAAATGGACGTTTAACATTTGAACTACTTGGTGAGTGTCACTGCTGGTGGACCAAGAGTCCCCGAGGGCACATGTAGTCAAGTACGATCAACTTCGGTTGATCTTCTGTCTCTTCAACGCATTTGAAATTTTCTGTTACAAAATTTCTTGAAATTTCTAAAACGTGGGTCCTGTAGCATCATATCCCACCCATTCTGCTACGTCTTTTGGTACATTTTTGGATATAATTTTCATACGTTTTGGCCATATTACATTGTTTAGACTAAGGGTCACTGACGAGGGTGTAGTACCCGAAACGTGCATGTCTGGTGCATGCTGAAAATTTATCAGGTTCTAAATGATGCTATTGAATTGAAAGACGTTTAACATGTTAACCGTAATGCTTGAATGAAATCTTTCCCATAATGTATGTTTGTTTGTCCTTATGATGAGACTGATCTTGTTTGTACATCGTCTTATGCAATTTGTTGTTTTAATTGGTTATTTATTACCTTGTAAAAAATCACGTTGAACTTTTGTGATTGCAAAACAAAGGAGGGGATTTCCAACAACACCAGGTTGCAGCACCCACAGCAAAACCCCAAAACACCCAATGCAAAAACACAAAGCAGACAAGCACAGAAAGAGACGCGTAAGGGACAAGGAACGTCAACGCACAACACAGAAACATCAAACACAAAGAACTACACAAAAACCAACGAGACCAATGGGCAACCGGTGGCGACTAAGGACGGCCATCTGCCACGGAAATAGCAGAAGGTGTAGTTATCCTGGATTACGTGCGCACAACCTTCCCACGATTCAGATTATCCAGAGGTCTCTAAGAACGTACAATTGTGGTGTAAAACAACCTCCTCACTGTCAGATGACCACACACAAACAAGACCGCAAAATGCAGGGGCCGAACAATTTGTTGGGTCCAGTACATGCAACAAATGCAACGTGCATTTGTTGGAGATACTAGACTGATACAAAGGAGATTATTTTGGGTTTAACATAGTAAACTTCCCCTGGCTTGACGATGATGTTCCAAGGTTACCGTCCTATGGTATCTACATTTCACAGCTCATCCGGTATGCTATAGCATGTACTGATGTTTTGGATTTTCAAAGTAGAAATGTTCAAATTACCAAGAAACTTTTAGGACAAGGTTTTCGCTTTCACAAATTAGTAAAGACTTCCTGGAAACTTTACAAAAATTATTGTCAACGTCTATTGAAATTCGGACCTATACAGGCAACAGAGTATATTACTTTGGGTATTTCACAACCTGCATGTTATGGTGACATAACTAACAAGAAATAGAAGGATCAAAGATAGACAACACAACAATCGAAAATGCGTCAGAATAATCAATCACCTTTTATACCGTGGACATGATCCTAATGTCACCAGACGGACACTAGGCTTGGTACTTGACCAATCAACAGTCTTGTACTAGCGCATTCTTAAAACTTGAACTTCGACTGACTGTGACGACGGGACTCCATGACGAGCCCTGTCCAAACCTCTTCAGAGAAGACAGGTCCACGAGCACCTGTCCCCCCTGAATGTCAGTTGGACTCCTCGGATAATAACATACATGAGCTCGCGACGGCAGAGCACGGATTGAATTACGCACGCCCTCTTTTAATTTCCATTTACATGTTGCTTGGGCCCAAGTGTTTTGCGGTCTTATTTGTGTTTGGTCATCTGACAATGAGGAGGTTGTTTACACCACAATTGTACGTTCTTCGAGACCTTTGGGTAATCGGAAACGTTGGATGGTTGTGCGCACGTAATCCAGGATAACCACACCTTCTGCTCTTTCCGTGGCAGATGGCCGTCCTAAGTCGGCACCGGTTGCCTATTGGTCTCGTTGATTTATGTGTAGTCCTTTGTGTTTGATGTTTCTGTGTTGTGCGTTGACATTCCGCTTGGCTTCTTTTTCTGTGCTTGTCTGTTCTTTGTTTTTGCCTTGGGTGTTTTGAGGTTTTGCTGTAGATGCAGCAACCTTGTGTTGTTGAAGATCCCCTTCTTTGTTTTATACTTATTTAAATCCATAGAAAAGAAGCATTTCCTACATGTATACAAACAGTCAAGTTTATTCTAATTGATCGTGATAATATACGATATACCATGTAACAGTCAACGTTATTCATTTAGAATTAATTGATGTTTTTAGTTTTCTTTTATCTCTCGTTTTTCTTTCTTACAATAGCTGTTTATATTAAAGCATCGTGCTCTACTTTTAAAAACTTTTTTAGTCCTAAGCTTAAGACTTTCATATATGACAAATAATTTCTATCGCTAAACTATGCTAATTTTTATTTTTTGACAAAGGAATTAAAAGATAATCAATTTTCTACCTTACCAAAACTACGGTAGCATATCACATGGCAGGCAAATAATCTCTAGCACGTGAATCCAATTCGACTGAAAAGGGTAAATAATGTCTTAATCTACTTAATGAATTTTTTCAGGCCTATCATACGAGTATGATTCTGGTGAATCATCAATCCACTTAAACACTTAAACAGAAAAATGTAATTATCTGCGTGTACCATATCATAACCTGTAAACAATATAAAAAAATCTGTCAAAGAATTCTCTGAATACACCTCCTTTCTTGGCCAGAAATGATTACCAGCATATAAATCATAATGATGTTGTAATACTTTCATATACATTGATAAGTTAATTTTAGCCAGTAGTTTATTTATCTTGTTTAATCAAAAAGGATTTTCAGGCTAGAAATTATTTGCCTTATACGTGATATGCTAACAGTGCAATACTAGTAGCCATGGAATACAATAAAAATAAGATTCAAGCAATTTTGTGATATGCAATTTTCTGAAAAAGCGGTAAGTTAGACAAATTATTTTTCTCTATATCGAACACATCTTCTCGTACAGGAATAATAAGTTTTAATTTTCCTCCTTCTTCTGCAATATTTTCAAGTTCACGTCTGTGTCTTATAATTGAACCATCCCTGCAAGCTTTCAAGATACATGAAAGCAACACAGTACATCCTTCTTTTTCAGATACATTTGACCAATCACCAAATGAATCAACCTTTATATATCCAGGTTCTCTCGTCTTCAATTCTAGTTCAAACGTATCTATCGCAGATGCCAATGATGCAACTAGCACTAATCTGTCACCGGGTTTTCTGAGATGATTCTCTATAAGAGCACGATTTGTTTCGACCGTAGGTATATTTTGGTGGTATCTTTCCAATGGAAGCAGCTTTTGTACTTCTGTTCCGTCATCTGCATGGAACATATTGATACAATCAAAACATTTATAGAATATATCTAGAGCATTTGAAAAGGACCCATGTATTGTTGAATCGCATTAACTTAACAACATAACAAAACCCCGTTTGACTTAAATTCTAGAAATCTGACTATGAATGTGAATCGTTAACGTAAAATGAAACACATAAGAAAATAATTAGCTCAATTCTAAATGTACGCTATCGTAAAAAAAAACTTACAACTCGGATTGATCCTTTATTGCATAATTCACAAGAAATATAGACAAATCGTAACGTTTTATTCCAAACAATGTAGAATGAAACTTCGCAAAATTAATTCTATCGGAAAAAGGGGTGCGCCATACCAAACTTATTTTATTTGTTTGAATCCACCTGTGGTATTGAATCATTTTCCGAAACCTGCAAAATTTGTACATTCCAAGCCTAGGTTGCTGTTTTGTTGCATCAGATTTGGAATACTTATTTTTTTAACATATGCAATTTATTCTAGAGTGACTGAATTACTGTCCATACATCTCTCTTCAGAAATCAGAAAATTGAAGTTTTCTCTACTTTGTTTGCAAATTTTTCGATTTAAATTCATATAGGGGGATAAATCTCAAAGTCTCATATCTAACGATGTATGATATATGTAACTATAACTAATACTACGCTCACAGTGAAAGAAAATAGTTTTAGGTGGGGAGTTTCCTATGTTTTATTTAGCGTGACGTCAGCGATGTGTAACACTGAGTCTATCAATGGAGAACGTCGACGATGTCACGCTAAAATTCAAATAGAAATCTCCCCATCTAAAATTATTTTCTTTTACTGTGAGCATAGTATTTGTCGTATAAACAATATCAAACGCCGTTAGTTATAAGAGTTTGAAATCTATCCCCCGTATAAGTTAAATCGGAAATCATATCATCAAAGTAGAGAAAACTTCGATTTTTCGATTTCTGAAGTGAGCTGCGCGGACAGTAGACACAATGCATATCATTTATATTCCTTTGAATGTTGAGTCTCGCTAAGCTTCTCTGATCACTTATGAATTTCTATATTCTAAAAATTATCTTTTAAACATCACCATTTTGCATTAAATTGAAACCAATATTCAACCTTTTTAAACATCCTTTCCCCCGCGCCACATAAAAAATATGGATATACCCATTCATGTGTTATGGCGATTAACTCATTCTTAACGACTTGAATTCTTTTACCTTTACATAAACCATTCAATCACGTACCTTCTGTTTTAGAATATCTGTCTGGATATATAGATACATCTCGTTTGTTCAGTAAAGGTTCTTCAGGGTTTTTTATATCTGTCTTGTATTGACTTTTATCGTTCCGGGCTGTAAAAGATGTGCAATTCTCTTCCGTCAAATGAAACTTTATAGTCTGGGATGTATCACTGGGTTGGGTGCACCCCCCCCCCCGCCTTGATCCTCCAAAACCGGCCTAACTTTGTAGCATTTTTTGCGCTCTTTCAGATAAAAATTTGTCTCAGGGAAATTTTCATTGCAAAAGTGGTGCTTTTTGGGAAAACATGTTTTTTTTAGTCAAAAATCACTGAAAATAGGAAAAAAATTATAACTTTTATATGGTTGATGTTTTTAAAAATTGAAAAGTGTAAATATATAGTATTTTTGATGCTCTTTCAGATGAAATAAGTTTCAAGTTCCAATTCCTATTTTTACTGGGTGTTTTGGGGTAAAAAAGTCAATTTTTTGCTAAAATTCACAGAAATTTGAGGAAATTTTAATTAATTTCTGTTTCTCAGCTCCTCATTATTGCATATGATCGTTCAATGATGATTTAAAAAACATCTTTAAAGTCTCCTTTTTCAAATGACATATATTTTATATTCTTATTTTTTTGCAAAATCCTCGAAATTAATTATTTTATACAGAAACCTGTATTTTCAATCAGAAATCATAGATTTCTGTATATTTATTTAAAGAACCCTTATTTGTTATGAAAGCAATGATTGAAAGCTATTTTCTAGTGTAACTTTTCACACTCTATCAGTGTTTTGGGGGAAAAACGTATTTTTTTCATTTAAAATTAGCTGATTTCTGGAAAATATTTATTGAATCTATAGAAGTTCTTGAAATGATAGCAGGAATGTATTTTGAACTGTAATGATTTAGGTTCACTCATAAATTACATGTATGAAACATAAAAGGTATATTTTCTACTTAATTTTGGGGCAAAATGCCTGTTTTTTGTCTAAAAATTACAGATTTCTGGAAAAATTTTATTAATTCATTTTCTTTGCTAAAACTATACATTTAAAGCTATTATCATTATAGAAAAACACCTTATTTATGTGAAAAATTCACTTATTTCTGTTAATATTTTTTAAAATTTATCGTTCTTATTTAATCAACACTGGTGAGGTTTCATATAATTGTATGGCATAAATGTGATCAAGTTTAATGAGTTAGAAAAGATTTCTTTGATTATCTTGCTATTTTGGGTAGAAAATCTCGATTTTTATTTAAAATCGCTAATATCTGGAAAATCCTTATTACTATGAAATCAGACGTTATTATTTATATTCAAAAGAGTTCCTGGGTATATCATAGCTTGTTCTTGTAAGTGATATGCATTTGAAACATCCTCTGTTAATTCAATTGATATTTTGGGGCAAAAAACCTGATTTATGTGCAAAATTTACTTATTTCTGTGAAAATTGTTTTAAATCTATATTTTCTATTCAATCAAAGCTGGAGAGGTTTCATATAATTGGATGGCATAAAAGTGATCAAGTTTGATGAGTTAGAAGAGATTTCTTTGACAATCTTGCTTTTTTGGGTGGAAAATCTCTATTTTTATTTAAAAACCGCTGATTTCTGGAAAACCCTTATTACTATGAAATGTGTCGTTATTATTTATATTCTAAAGTGTTCCTGGGTATATCATAGTTTGTCCTTGTACGTCATATGTATTTGAAGTATCTTCTGTTAATTTAATTGGTATTTTGGGGCAAAAAAATATGTTTTATATGAATATATAGCCTATATCAAGAAAATAACTATTGAAAGTCTTATATTTCAGTTGAATAGGTAATACAGAGGATAATAATCATAGTTTGAAATATGAGACTTTCTATATTAAGTTTCTTGATATAGGCTATATATAATTCATAAAAAACATATTTTTTGCCCCAAAATACCAATTAAATTAACAGAGGATACTTCAAATACATATGACGTACAAGGACAAACTATGATATACCCAGGAACACTTTAGAATATAAATAATAACGACACATTTCATAGTAATAAGGGTTTTCCAGAAATCAGCGGTTTTTAAATAAAAATAGAGATTTTCCACCCAAAAAAGCAAGATTGTCAAAGAAATCTCTTCTAACTCATCAAACTTGATCACTTTTATGCCATCCAATTATATGAAACCTCTCCAGCTTTGATTGAATAAAAAATATAGATTTAAAACAATTTTCACAGAAATAAGTTAATTTTGCACATAAATCAGGTTTTTTGCCCCAAAATATCAATTGAATTAACAGATGATGTTTCAAATACATATAACTTACAAGAACAAGCTATGATATACCCAGGAAAACTTTTGAATATAAATAATAACGTCTGATTTAATAGTAATAAGGATTTTCCAGAAATTAGCGATTATTAAATAAAAATCGAGATTTTCTACCCAAAATAGCAAGATAATCAAAGAAATCTTTTCTAACTCATTAAACTTGATCACATTTATGCCATCCAATTATATGAAACCTCTCCAGTGTTGATTAAATAAGAACTATAAATTTTAAAAAATATTAACAGAAATAAGTGAATTTTTCACATAAATAAGGTTTTTTGTCCCAAAATAAGATATAAATTAAATTTCAGTTATCAAATAACAATTCTATCCATTTATAATAAGAAACAGCATAATATCAAAGCTAAAACATGTCAATTTAGGCAAATGAAAAGAGCTAGTACTTATTTTCTCAAAATAAGTGGTTTTTGCATAAAAAATGCATATTTTACCAAAAAAATGATGGTTTTAATTCAATATTACAATTAATTTGTCAATCATCTGACAAGATGATTACTTTCTATAATGATAATAGCTTTAAATGTACAGTTTTAGCAAAGAAAATGAATTAATAAAATTTTTCCAGAAATCTGTAATTTTTAGACAAAAAACAGGCATTTTGCCCCAAAATTAAGTAGAAAATATACCTTTTATGTTTCATACATGTAATTTATGAGTGAACCTAAATCATTACAGTTCAAAATACATTCCTGCTATCATTTCAAGAACTTCTATAAATTCAATAAATATTCTCCAGAAATCAGCTATTTTTAAATAAAAAAGTACGTTTTTCCCCCAAAACACGTTGATTTTGAATGAAATGTTAGTAAAACATATATAATCTGATAAAGTGTGAAAAGTTACACTAGAAAATAGCTTTCAATCATTGCTTTCATAACAAATAAGGGTTCTTTAAATAAATATACAGAAATCTAAAATCTCTGATTGAAAATACAGGTTTCTGTATAAAGTAATTAATTTCGAGGATTTTGCAAAAAAATAAGAATATGAAATATATGTCATTTGAAAAAGGAGACTTTAAAGATGTTTTTTAAATCATCATTGAACGATCATATGCAATATTGAGGAGCTGAGAAGCAGAAATTAATTAAAATTTCCTCAAATTTCTGTGAATATGAGCAAAAAATTGACTTTTTTACCCCAAAACACCCAGTAAAAATAGGAATTGGAACTTGAAACTTATTTCATCTGAAAGAGCATCAAAAATACTATATATTTACACTTTTCGATTTTTAAAAACATCAACCATACAAAAGTTATAATTTTTTTTCCTATTTTCAGTGATTTTTGACTAAAAAAAACATGTTTTTACCAAAAACACCACTTTTGCAATGGAAATTTCCCTGAGACAAATTTTTATCTGAAAGAGCGCAAAAAATGCTACAAAGTTAGGCCGGTTTTGGAGGATCAAGGGAGGGGGGGTGCACCCAACCCAGTAATACATCCCAGACTATTAAGTGTCTTGGAAGTTTGTAAATTTCTATACTGAAAATCAAAAACATTAGTACATGACATGCTCTGGCGTACCGGATGAGTTACGAAATGTTAATACCGTATGACGGTAATATAGGAATATCAACGTCACGTCAGGGAAAATAATCATGATGTATCCCAAATCATGTCTTTTGTCATACCAAAGAAAGGAGGGGATCTCCAACAACACTCGGTTGCAGCAAAACACGAAAACAACCTACATGTACAAAAACAGAGTTTATACACACAGCAAGACACGCAAAAGGGATAACGAACAACAAAACCAACACACAGAATCATCAAACACAAAAGACCATACATAAACCAACGGGACCAATTGGCAATCGGTGCCTCCAGAAGCAAATGGTCTGGTTATCTGGATTACGTGCTCACAACCCTCCCATTCTCCGGTATCAAGAGGTCTCAAAGAACGCAAGATAGTGGTGTAAAAATTCTCCTCAATGTAAGATGACTATGTAAACAAGTCAACAATGCACAAGGGCCCGATCAGCACACAGATGGAATTGTAAATGGATAGAAAAACAAAGGGAATAAGAAATATGTGCTCTGTCGAATGTAGCGAGCTCATGAATGTTATCACCCAAGGTGTCCGACTGACATTCAGAGAGGACGGGCGATCGGGGTTCTGTCTTCTCTCAAGAGGTTTGGACATTGCCTTTCATGAAGTCCTGTCGTCACAGTCAGTAAGAGTACGATTCTTAAGAATTTGTTAATACAATACTGTAGATTGGTCAAGTTCCAAAGCAAGTGTCCGTTTGGCGACAGCAGGATCATATCCGTGGTAAAGAAGTGCAGACTCTGACGCAATTTCGATAGTTCCAATTCAATGACTTCAAAGGCTGCGCATTTAAGTGTGGACATCCGTTAAAGAAAATGTCTATATAAAAGCTCTTTCAACGAAAAAGGTTTTAATTGTTCATCAATTTTGACATGGATATGTATTTATTTATTATGACGTCATATACCAAGCTTCAATTCAATAGCTACAAAGCCAACGAAAAAAAGAGTCCGTAAAAATGTGAAATTGATGAAAATTTTTATTTTCAAGGGCCATAACTCGATAGGTCAATATTCTGACACTCGAACCGAAACTTACGCTTATAGATATGAAGTCATATTCCAAGTCTCAATCCAATATCTTAAAAGGCTTCAGAAAAAAGTCTGGAAAATATGACCTCAGATGGACGGATGGACACACAGACGGCGTATTATAACATAATACGATAATGACTTTCGTATACAGACTGTTTGTCATTTAAAAAGTAGTTTGTTTTTTGTTCAAATATCAATAAAAATCAATTGATTCAAAACAATAATCTAAAAATTAATGAATAAATGTAAGGTATAAAATATGCACATGATTAAATTTATAAATATATAAATCAACATGAATCCATAGATAATATGATATGATTTGAGAGCAAGATAATCATGCATCCGAAACTTACCCGATGAATAAGACAGTGTAGGCAATTCAACTTCATCCGTTGCGTTTTCTTCTGGAAAATATTGAATTATTCAATTACTCCGCGTTTGTTTTATGCCCCATCATACTCAAATTAATAAACGTAAGGTAAATACCTATAGTCTGTAACATATTATAATTGATGAAAACTAATCCCTAATCTATATAACATACAACAGCAACTAAATGATCCTTTATTGAAGTCTCTTGCATAAAAGTATGTATTCATATTGTATCTCTTAATTCTAACTCTTAATGTACCTTTCTTCTTTCGGAAAACAAATAAAGTACAATGGTTACAACCAACACCAACAGCAATGAAGAACATGCTACGATAATAATGATAGTGACGTTCAAACCACCTTTACTTCCTTTGTTATCCCCATTCTCACTGTAAGATGACTATGTAAACAAGTCAACAATACACAAGGGCGCGATCAACACACAGATGGAATTGTAAATGGATAGATAAATAAAGGGCATAAGAAATACAGTAATGTGCTCTGCCGAATGTAGCGAGCTCATGCATGTTATCACCCAAGGTGTCCGACCGACATTGAGAGAGGACGGGCGATCGGGGCCATGTCTTCTCTCAAGAGGTTTGGACAGCACCCTTCATGGAGTCCTGTCGTCAAAGTCAGTAAGAGTACGATTATTAAGAATTTGTTAATACAATACTGTAGATTGGTCAAGTTCCAAAGCAAGTATCCGTTTGGTGACAGCAGGATCATATCCTTGGTAACGAAGGCGTTTGCAGACTCTGACGCAATTTCGATAGTTCCAATTTAATGACTTCAAAGGCTGCGAATTTAAGTTTGGAAATCCGTTAAATTAAAGAAAATGTATATGTAAAAGCTCTTTAAAAAAATGTTTCAATTTGTTCATCAATTTAACCTGGATATGTATTTATTTATTATGACGTCATATACCAAGCTTCAATTAATAGCTAAAAGCCCACGAAAAAAAAAGTCCGTACAAATGTGAAATTGATGAAAATTTTTATTTTCAAGGGCCATAACTCGATAGGTCAATATTCTGACACTCGAACCGAAACTTACGCTTATAGATATGAAGTCATATTCCAAGTCTCAATCCAATATCTCAAAAGGCTTCAGAAAAAAAGTCTTGAAAATATGACCTCAGATGGACGGATGGACACACAGACGGTGGATTATAACAAAATACGATATGTTATGACTTTCGTATATAGACTGTTTGTCATTTAAAAAGTAGTTTGTTTTTTTGTTCAAATATCAATAAAAATCAATTGATTCAAAACAATAATCTAAAAATTGATGAATAAATATAATATATAAAATATGAAGATGAATTAATTTGTAAGTACATAAAATCAACAAATTTATGAATCCATAGATAATATGATATGATTTGAAAGCAAGATAATCATGCATCCGAAACTTACCCGATGAATTAAACAGTGTAGGTAATTCAACTTCACCCGTTGCGTTTTCTTCTGGAAAATATTGATTTATTCAATTACTCCGCGATTGATTTATGCCACATCATACTCAAATTATTTAACTTAAGGTAAAGAGCTATAGTCATTGAAATATTATAATTGATGAAAAATAATCCCTAATCTATATAACATACAACAGCAACTAAATGATCCTTTATTAAAGTCTCTTGCATAAAAGTATGTATTCATATTGCATCTCTTAATTCTTACTCTAAATGTACCTTTCTTCTTTCGGAAAACAAAACAAAGTACAATGGTTACAGCCAACACCAACAGCAATGAAGAACATGCTACGATAATAATGATAGTGACGTTCAAACCACCTTTACTGCCTTTGTTACCACCATTCTCCTCTCTCGGTCTGAAATGTTTAATGAAAATTATTGACTGTTTGACGTTGATATGATTAAAGATGATAATTAAAATGATAATTGAAGATAGTTGTTACATGATCTTTTGTTTAAATATTAATTCCTTTCACATATTACATATAGCCATTTCGATGAGATCTTTTTAGATTTATTTTGTTTACATAACCATATTTTTACTCCTAAAATGGAAACGGATCACATGTTACTTGTTGACAAAACTATTTGCGCCGTCTAGATCTTGGTTCTGTCTTGCATTTTCTAAGAGTTGGTTGGAAGTCTCGGGTGCTTGAACATCCCATATCGGGAGTTCGCTTCTTTTCATATGGTAAATGTTTTTGTTTGTTTTGGTTTCTGTTTTATCCTGATTTTGTATGCTTTCGGTTTCTGATTTTCTGAATTATCGATTTTGTGCTGTATACTGGGATACAATCATCATCCATATTAATTTTGTCATCAGCTCGCTTCAGTCAGTACATGTATTAGCCGTTTCCTCAAAGCTTTTTCTTTATAGTTTTTATAATATACACAGTAGTTTACTTGTGATCTTGGTACCCTGCATTTTAATGCCTTGTCTTTGACGTCATTCAAAAGTGATAAGGCATTTTTATGATGTAGCTGAGAGTCTTCGAAGCCCTACGTGTAACCGGGTAAATGATGGATTGTGCGACAGTCCGAACAATCAAACAATCGCAATTATGTAGTGAACGTCCATCAAAAAGGGAGGACTCGGCTACAGCACCCACAGCAAAACGTCCAAAGAAACAAACACATATATAAACAAAAAAAAGAAACATGCAGTGGAAAAGACACAAAAAGGACAAGGGAGTCTAAACACCAAAGTCGACATCAAAACATTTAGTACACAAGAATACACATATATAAAGGAGACAAATTGGTAATCTATGCTGACTTTATTTTCCCTAAGATGCATTCTTTGTCCCTTGTAAGAAAATCAAAACAAGACAATTAAACGCTAGGAAAAAAAACAGATTACAACCAATGCCTTTTGGGATCACAGATATGTTATGGAAAACATTCCATCCAAACACAACGAAAATAATTTCGATGAGATAATTCAGCATTTATATTTCTTCTGTTTCAGTGTGTTGGGTTTTATTATAGACCCTTTCACATTATCTGCGATACTGAATTTGAAGGCCAGTTCCGGGAGACAAACAATAGATTGCGCATGCACCAGTGACGTAATTTGATTGTTCCAAGATGTTTTCCGCGGAACAAACGAAACATGATTCCGCGCTAAACGTCCTGGAAAAATCAAATGACGTCACTGGTGCATGCGCAATCTATTCGTTGTCCCCCGGGTCTGACATGCAAATAATGTGAAAGGGTCTATTAAGGATCCCGCACCCTAATAGGGTACTTCCGGTTCAAATGTATGCACATTTTCAACATTTCCCGACAAATGCCGATGATTTCATAATCGGGAATCCTCGGGATGACAGAGTGGATCATTGTATGAGAAGTGTAATCCCTAATTTTATAATAATAATAATAATAATAATTAAAACTTATATGGATATCTCTAAGGCGCTGTACAATCTGCATTTGCAGTAAAAAAAAATAGTAATCATAATTTAAAAACACATATAAAACGTTCGTTTAAACACTATCAAATGTTCCAATTAAAAACAACTTTCTGAGAACCAATATGGCAATATTTACAAGTACGCTTTCTTAAATAAGTAAGTCTTCAGTTGTTTTCTAAAAGACGACAATCTGTCACAGTTCCTGAGGGTCAGCGGTAAATTGTTCCACAGAGTGGCCGCAGACTTGTCGAAACGTCGTTCGCCATACGTTTTAGTTCTTACGATTGGGACTGGCAGTAACGAGGCCGATTCTGATCGTAATACTCGTGTCGGACGGTAGAAACTGACTAGTTCTGTTAGATATGAAGGAGCAAGTCCGTGTAACGCTTTGTAAACATACACTAGTTCTTTGAATTCTATTCTGTATACAACAGGCAGCCAATGTAACTCTTGTAAAACTGGAGATATATGTTCTTGCTTCGAGCGAACGCGCGAAACTATTCTGGCCGCCGCATTCTGAACTCGCTGCAGCTTTTCGATGAGAAATTTGTTGACACCGAACAACAAGGCATTGCCGTAATCAAGTCTTGATGTCACCAGTGAGTTGATCAGTGTCTTGCAGAGTTCCTCCGAGAGAAGATGCCTAATCCGACCTATATTCCGTAGGTGAAAGTAACAAGACTTCGAAACCTGGTTACATTGTTTCTCCATACTTAGAGTCTTGTCGAAATGAGCACCAAGGTTTTTAATGAACTGCGCATCGTAAATGATGTTATCTCCGAAAGTCAACTTGAAATCGCGAATTTCATCGATCTTATTTTTAGGTGCAAAGACCATAAGTTCAGTCTTGTCTTCATTCAATTTCAGGAGGTTAACATTCATCCAATCACGAATGTCATTTAGACAAACAGTAAGTCTCGATGTAATGTCATCCAAGTTTTTAAGTGGTTCAATGACAAGATAAATCTGCGTGTCATCTGCATAACAGTGATATCTCATTGAATGACGTAAGCAAATATCAGAGATTGGTTTGGAGAACATACAATAGATTTTTGGGCCCAAGACTGACCCCTGAGGCACACCGATTGTAAGTTCTTTCGACTCCGAAAACGATGATCCAATTGCTATGGTTTGCGAACGTTGGTCGAGATATGATTTCATCCATTGAAGAGCAGAGCCACATATGCCATACGAATATTCCAAGCGACGGAAAAGAATACCGTGGTCAATAACGTCGAACGCTGCTGACAAGTCGAGCATAATTAAGACAGAACAGAGTCCCTTGTCAAGTGCAACGACTACATCATGATGGACTTTTAAAAGAGCTGTTTCTGTCGAGTGAAAGGCGCGATAAGCAGATTGCAATGGATCGTGAAGGCAGTTACTCATAAGATGATCCTCTATCCTGCATGCTACCACTTTTTCGACGATTTTGGATATGAATGGAAGATTGGAAACTGGTCTATAGTTTTTGAGACTTTCTTTGTCCAGGGAGGGCTTTTTCAACAGTGGTTTTACAACAGCCTGTTTAAAGATGATAGGGAATTCGGAACGATCTAACGAAAGATTCACAATCTGAGTTATTATTGGCAAGAAATGTTGTACGCTGTCCTTAAGAATGTTTGTTGGAATCGGATCAAGACAACAAGACTTCGATGGTGACTTTTGAATAAGTTTCATAACTTCTTGGTCGGACGCTGGATGGAATTCTTGCAGTATATTTCCGGTAAACTGTAGATCTGCTCTTAAAGCATCACTAGTTAGAAAAGTATGTATAGCATTCTCTTTGAAGAGATTGAAAATTCTTATCTATGGTATTTATTATTGAAAATGCATTAGGGGTTGAATACCTTAAAAAGTTTCGTAAAATATTTGCATCGACCTCAAAGCAAACGAATTCCAACTTTTAAATAACGTTCACATTTCTTTAATTTTGAAAACATATTATGTTAAAAGGGAAAGTCTCTTATCATACTTACTTAGCCTTATCGGTAATAACCGCATTCAAACAAGCTGTATCTGATGAAAAGATAAACAAACTTATAATTATCATTAAGTAATTGTTATGAGAATAGTTTTACTAGAGGGACAAGGTCCTAGTTTGAAAATATTTAATTGGCAACTATTACATCCTATCATTTATTACAAAGGAGATAGTCGTTGATTTCGTTGTAAATCTACTATAATTGGAAATAAAACAATCACATTTTGTTCAAATTGATAAAAATGTAGTCAACGTCAAAATAAGAGAATCATTTATTTTAAACTGAGTCTTTTTTAAAGAACTATAACAAGATATCAACAAAATGTACTGACTGTTAGAAATACATACATTTGTATAACTCGTTAGACCAGAATGTTGCCACTGGACATTCTCCAAGACTTTCTTTACAGAGGAAGACATCTATTTCATTCGCAATGCTGTTGAATTCAGGGCAAAATCCTGTCAGAATAAAATTCAAACAGACATGCAAAACTGTTGTTAAAATCCTGTGAACATGAATTTAAGTATATGCAACTGCATTTTTAACAGAATACGATTATGGATTTTTTAGCCCCTCCCCCACCTTATTTTTTTGAAGTAATGTAAATGAAATATCATCGGCGGGAATAACATTCGGCGCTTGCCTTTTAAGTTCAATGAGTTGAACTTAAAAAAGTTAAGAATTCCGACAGGAAACAATCGAAATGTACAATTTGATATTACGGAAGATAGCAGATCCTAAAATATCCTTTTTGTCAGTTCCCTAATGTGTTTATGTCACCATTAAATATCGACATTCTGTTCAGATGTCTATTTTCCAAGTCACTTGCAAAAAGAACTCGGCTACACATGAAGCTTAGTCTGCGCAGCTAAGTTGTTAGACTTGCCACAATGGAACAGATCATTCACAGAGTATCAAATCAATAAATCCTTTCAAACTTAAATTTTGTAAATGTATGTTTCATGTCACCAATGTTAAATGTTTTATTGCTTTTCTTGGAGTACTTGCGGACTAAAATTCTTGTGAAAGGATTATTATTGATTTTAGTCAGTGGTGAAAAAGTGAACATTTGTGTTAGCCACGATGAATGAGGACCTTTAGCCGCTCAATAAATATCAAAAATAAAGGAAATCAGCCTATTGTTTATGCGCATCCTATTCGGCGTTTCTACATAACGTTTCCCGCGAAATAGAACAATAGAGATGACGTCGTGTAAAAGCGCAAGGAGTGTCAAAATGTCAAAATTGCATTAAAGGAAATAGACTTATCAAAACACGATGTGTTTCCATAATATCTTAATTATGATAAAAACAAATAATCGGCGATTTGACATTTACGGAAGCATCGTAATGCCACATTCTGAATTTTAATCACATGAGGTATAATCACCTAATTATGATATACTATCACTTAATTAGGACTTAGCTATCACCTTATTAGGAGATACTATCAACTTATTAGTTATTTCCTATTTAGGAGATAATATTACCTAATTAGGACTTATTTATCACCTTATTAGGACTTAACTATCACCTAATTAGGACTTAACTATCACCTAATTAGGACATACTATCACCTACTTACGAGATACTATCACCTATAGTAATTAGGACTTGGCTATCACCTAAGTAGGAGAAACTATCACCTAATTAGGAGATACTAGCACCTAATTAGAACTTCGCTATCTTCCTCTTACCGGGCATACATTTAGAATTCATTTAGATAAATTGCTTATGGTTTTACATGTATTGTTTAGTTTTGTATATTTCATGGTTATCTATGCCCACTGATTAAGAACTTTGAATTCTAGTTTTGAGTTTTGGCTGATTACATATCCTTAATTCAACTCTGTTCATTTATTTTATTGATATATAACCATTGTTATTATTATTTGGGTTTTTTTTGTATTTTTTGATAACAATTAGAATTAAGTACAGCTCCATGTAAGAATCGGACAGTTTGAGAAAATATCGATTCACGCAAAATATAAACCCACATAAAATTCACCGGCTAGGTCCACAATAACTGAAAATCAATTTCACTTTTCATTATCTAGTTGCGAATTTGAGATACGAGCATTTCAATGAATTATGAAGAATTTATTGTCTCTTTCAATTGGTAATTGTCCAAAACGTCACATTTCCTATATAATCTATAGAAAAATATCTCGAATCGGTAACAATGGATTTAGGTAGTTTTTGAGAGTTTCTTACAGTAACTATAGCCATTGAATAATAAAACGCATGGGTTTTTCGCCCCCTGCCTGAATGTTATAAAAAACTTAGTATAAATAACTTAATCAATTAATTAGAAGTTAGTTGAACAGTAAATGCCACCTAAAAAGGATTCCATCTTGCGAGTGACTCAGGAGAATCTTCGATAGAAAATATTTTCCTGTGTGTTGGTGGTATTGTGTTATTGTCTCCGTCCGTTCGTCCGCTTTGTCTTTTCTCTTGAGAATATGCCCCCCTAGTTTCACTGTTTTCACTGTTGGGGATCTCCTCCCTATATTTCTTTTTGTTTCATATATTATTAAATGATCAGGAATTATTGCCGCTTTTGCTTTTTTTATGATTGGTGAATACGCTGTTTGATAGAGTGTACCCTAGAGTGAGCTGACTGCTAACGCTCAAACGCGGTCTATTCGGGATTAGCGCGTGCCGTGTCCGGTGCGTGCGTTGATTTTTGAAGTGTTAGATCTTAGACTTCGCGTATCATTACGAAATCTTAATAAGATCCTGATAACTTAATAAGGCAGTTATTGGCTTTTGATTTCGGTCTACTCGTGACTATACAGACCTGGTCAGGCATTGGTTAACCTCAGCCTTCTTCCCAAGGCAATCAATACCTGACAAGGTCTGTATAGTCACAAGTTGATCGATATCAAAAGTCAATAGTAATGTTAACAATTTGTATGCATACTGATTGTGATTTTTGGAGGATTCTGAATTTGGTTTTAGTGTATGATTATCATGTACTTATCCAAAGACTTCATTGTGATAAATAGAAATAAATCCTCTATAGAAGCTTTATTGTGTGTTTGTTGCGTTTGGGTATTTTTGCCTTTTAAGCCCTTCATGCCCAACCATCCAACGTCCATGTTTAAAATCCGGTCGATGAAGTTATGGATACCCCCTGAGAAAATCTATATATTGATAAAGACTCTATACTATATACAGTTTGCTGCAAGTCTCACGTTTAAAAAATACATGTATCATTCTTCTTTAAATTCCCTAACAACTCAATATAATCAGGAACGCGAGAAAAAAGATAAAGAAACAATGAGACAGACCCTAAATAGAGATTTTAAGTTTTCTCGTATGCAGACGCTCGACATTCTACACCTACAGAATATGGGGGCGGTATACGAATACAAAAATCCGATATCTAATTTGTCATAATTATTAGCTTTACGAAGAACATGGGCACGGGCATTGATTTCGCCTCCCGATCACGAGATCAGGCCTTCGATCGCCCTTTTGCCAAAAAAGTTTGAAAGTGGCGAAAGAAAATTGAAAGCGGGAAAATTTGATTTCAATATGTGGAAATTGTATACAACTGCTTTAAAAATCGTCATTGCAACTGCCAGATGCTCACGCGACTTCTACGAAAGGAGACATACCGGTAGTCTTCCGGAAAATAACGAATATGTAACGGACTTCACCGTAAGTGTGAAAAAGAAACAACGGATAAAATGAAAATACTACATATAAGAACCGGACAAAATGGTAAATTAACGAAAATGTTTTTTTATCCGTTATGCTAGGTTTACACTTAGCCACGTTGTCCTACGATGTCTACGATTGAGCAAAATCGTGGAGCTCCACGATTCTATAAATAAGATTGGTCTTCGCACGCTCTCCGACGCTCCATCACGCTCTGATACGCGCTGTAGCGATTTGTTACGATTGTAGATAAGATCTGTTACAATTTGCATCCCGTTCTCTCAAGCTTCGTTACGTTCCCGCACGATTACCAAGATGAGCTATTACGCTTTGCCACGCTCTATCACGGTTCCCTACGCTTATCAAGTTTTGTTGCGATCTGTTACGATGAAGGACTACGATTTGCCGCGATTTAACACGATTTGATATGAAATAGACAACCAGTTTCAATACCACTTGCAATATCCGAACAAAATTAAACTTAATATCCAGGAGATGAATATTTTATATCGCAAAACGCAGGAAATGGCATTGATAAACCTTATTTGATCTTTCTTTTTTTCGATTAATAAAGTTAACATTTTTCTTGAGCAATTCAAATCTTTGATTGCGTGTATATATTTAACTCGTTCGAAGACAATTAATGCAGCACCTCATTGATTATCAAGACTTTTTAAGTCTTCTTCATATGTTAGAAATTGTTGCGGATGTTAAAAACACTTTTAATCCATCAAAAACGGGTTGTCTTAATATAATTTTCATTATAGAAATATTGGAATCGCAACGAATCTTGTAGATCGTGGACTGAATCGTGGAAACCGTAACAAATCGTCAAAGAGCGTGAGTGAAATCATAGTGGATCGTAGGAGAACGTGTTTCACCAAGATCTCCTACGATCGCATATTACGATCTGTTGCGCTTTGTCAAGATCTGTTACGCTCTACCACGTTCACTACGCTCTCCTACGCTCTCTCACGATATAGGGATAAATCGGGACAATCGTAGCAAATTTTTTGAGAACCAAAAATTTTGCCACGATCTCTGCGATCTCCTACGATCATCACGATTCCACCACGCTCTCTTACGATCGTCATGATTAAACCCCACGCTCTCTTACGATCTCTACGATTCACCTCAATCGGGGCAATCGGGGCGACCGTGGCTAAGTGTAAACCTAGCATTACCTGACCGTTCGTCGTATCCGGCAAAGTGTGAAAATATCATAGCAATGTAGAAATCTCAGTTAAACATTCTCATTATACTTACCCCGCAGAGTACAAATGGTTGTGTACGGATGGCATGAGTTGAGATGAACATGTTTCATACAGTGTACGGATCATATACAAATATATATACATTTGAAAGAATTTATCACAATTTGGAAATAAGGGGCAGATATCGTTTTGTACGTCGACGGAGATTCTATAATCCTAAATAATTGTTCAATATGTGACAACACAAATGGAAGAAGGAATTAATCATATATATGATAAAGCATTTTCTTGCGTAAGAAATAAGCTTTTCATTTGCAAAATGACCATTTTAAAAAAATGTTGAAGTATATAGAGTAGCACGTTTCGACATTAAATTTTCGTAAAATATTTTTAATACAGTGCATATCTTTGGTATGCCCTGAACATAATTTCAGACTTTTTATCAATACATATTTGTCAATTTTCAGGTTGTCCCTGACTGTGGTAACCCCATCTCACCTCTAGATCTGCGCTTGAAAGGGATAGTTCGCCGTTGAAATATGAAAATTTGAATTTGTACGACACTGCAACAATTAGTTCCAGTTGCGCCATCTACAATTCGTTTTCAAAATTTAGTAGATTTCGTATACAGTTGGGTTTTTGAATTTTTCCCTGAAATATGATCTACCAAAAAAGGAAGGTTGATCATTATTTACTTATTCCACTGAAGCTTGGCAGAGCTTGCTGCTTTGAAGTAAAAATAGTTAAGATGAATCGCGGTTCCGCAAAAATACCTTAAATACTATTGCCTGTACAATGTCTACATACCTGTAGTGTTAACCAAAACTTGAAAAGTATAAAAGTCACATCTCTATGCCAATAAAATTATTTCTAAAGTATATCAGACTCCAAAATCATGGTTACAAAAAATGTTGGCACCGAAAGAAATGTCTTGCAACAAAAAATTTAACCGTAAGCATAATTTCAAGACCTATGATGATAATATCTATCTGGTTGCTTTTGTTTTGTTATTATTATTATTTTTTTTTTTTTGATTGAACGAAAATCGGAGAGATACATGTATTTAAATAGCGCTCCTTTTGGCGGAGTGGGGTACAATTTCAGTTTTCTCGAGCATGCGACGGAAAGGGCCGAAAATGTACGATGTACGTACGACACTGCGATAAAACCAGGGTATACTGGTTTTTGAAAATTTACAGACGTATATGATTTGATACGACCCCTCAATCTGTACAGTGTAGACAGTCAGCGCTCTGCATACAGAAAATCTTTAAATGTCTAATAAGAAATGCTCCTTAACAAAACACCGAACCCAGTCTATTCTTGCCGTATATATGTAATAGATTTTACTACATGCAAAGCAATACGACAAAAGATCAATTGACCTCAGTGTCGAATATCAACTTTTTGCATACTAGACGATTTAAAGTTCCAATACTTGGGCATTTAAACGCGTTGTAATTAAAAAAGGTGTGTTAAATAGAGAAGTATTAATTTTTCGTTTTAGCTCTAAGCGAAAAATTATGAGAAAAGTATACTACGGCTAGTACAACAATACAAATTATATACCTGGTTGAACCCATGATTTTCCCAAGCATGTTTGAACTGTTTCCTGTTTCTCGTCTTTTAGACAATGGTAATATTTCTCCCGGCCACAGCTATAAGAGGCCTCTTTTTCCCTCCAGGCCAATGCTGTCTCTGGACAGTTATCATTTTCTTTAGTATCCAACAACGAGGCACAAATTATTAGGAAAATAATTATTGTTTCCTTTGTTGTCTTACAAATAGAGGCATACATATGCAACTGTCAACATGTATAAGCTAGCATTCCGTCAGTTTAAATTCACTGTGGTTTAAATTGAACACCACGTTATACACATTGTGAAGATACTTATCGGCGTTTATTCACACACGGGTCAAGAACATTTGGACTGGTGGGGGGGGGGGGTCTAAAACAGTCAGGAGGCCTAGCCTACTCTTTCGAAATTGTATGTCCGTAACATGGACGCCTTAAACCCCCTTTAGATTAGGGCTTCTTTATAGAGCTTTACCAATAACAGACGGTTGTTGGCCGACGAAGTACGTCCGAACGAAACGCGACGGAACAATAAGGGGTCGTTTATAAAAGGTATGATATATCTTTCAAAACCTTAAACAAAACTCGATTCAGACGAAACATATAGCTATATCTGTATTGATATTTTTTTTTATAGTATCGACTGCAGTAAAAATAGAATTTTGTTTCAGTTTTTGAATTTTTTTTCTATACACGACCCCTTATGTTTAGTGAGTTTCGTTGCGTTTCGTTCGGACGTACTTCGTCGGCTAACAACCGTTTGTTATTGGTAAAACTCTTATGAGACATGTATGATGCGTAGCAGTGGAGCTTTACCAATAAGAACTTGTATTTTATATTTCAAAATCTTTTATTTAGATGTATAAAAAAGATCTAATTTAACATACAGATAGAGTAATGATAGACTAATATCATTAAGCTAACGCGCATTAAATGTACGAGAGATGCACTTGCTGTGTGTTGCATATCCGTTGCAAAACACATATTAAGACACTTATTCTCTATATAACACTTCAAGAATCCATGGAGATTTCCGAACTGTGGAGTTCAACGACATACCATAGATGTTGAATGAGATTTAGTAATCACATATATTTTAACACTCCATGCAAAGCTTCGAACGAATAAAGATAAAAAATTTATCTTTGTATTCGGACTTTATTCGAGCATCCAAAGAGAAGAGACTCAGATAGACTGCCGAAGCGGCCGCCCGGGAAAATGCTATATATCCCCGTGGCCCGTCATCCCCTCCTGATGTACAGTATTCAGAGAGAAATTTCAAGATATGCTTCCATTTAAACCACCTGTTTAATTATATATAGCTTGTTCTCTACATTACGTTTGGTAATCAATAGGGTTAATATAATCAGTATATGTAGAAATGTATGTGCTATGCATTTAAGGATTGTTTTTCAGCTTTTGCGCTTTATCGGTGTGTGTTGGCATGAATTTTGTTTCCATTCCCTCCTGCCAATACACACCGATAAAGCCCAAAAGCTGAAAAACAATCTTTATATTTACATTTTACGTCTTAATTAAATTGTTTCTGTCCTTTTTTCATCCCTTTTCTTTATATTTGAAATGACACTGCGGAGGGAGAACGTCACTTGACGTAACTGCAAACGAACTTTCGACGTTTTTTGCTAGCTTCGAAGTAGTACCTTCTGTACGGAAACATTGTAGAAAAATAAGAAATTGAATTTTGTTTTGGTTGTATTTTGAACATTTCTATTAAATCTGAATAAAAAATGAATCGTGCAAAATCGCGATTTTTGTCCAACATAAAATAAAGACCAAGCGGATGGCTAGTCTGGAGAAATTCACGGATATTGGAAGGAAAACATTTGAAAGCTGACTGGAACACACTGTTAAACTGTTTATAAATCTATGAAATCAATCGGTACCATTATTCAAACTTCTGTATAATTATCCCGCTTCTTCTGGAATTAAAAAGGATAATGCAAAATTCGAGTATATCCATGCAAAACGATACTGAAATTTCCATGACCTACCTCAATATGGCACGAAATTTGCTGATACTCGAAATATTTCTGATCTTTTTAATTCCATAAGAATCAAAAATGAATTCAATGTTGATAAATGACACAAATGGAGCAAATCCTTGTCCTGAATATTGAATAATTGATCCACTAAGTGACATCTTTCCGAAGTCGACAGTGCAGGTAGTCTTTGACCTTCGTCTGGTGTGACGCGTGATCGACTTACTACGTCACACGTCTTGGAAGTGTACATCTAATCACTGGGGGTAAACGGCGTCGATCGATAATGAAATTATGAATCTGCAGTAAATGAAATGGGCATTCTATGGGAAATTAATCCGCGTATGTTCAAATGTCACGTGACAGGCTCTTGCGTTTATCGAAAAATGCAGTGCAGTTGGTTTGGTATCTTCATATAAGAGATACGCAGTAGGAATGTAAATATTAATTATATGAAAGTGTTCAAACTCTTTACCTGTTTACCTTCTTGTAGGAAATTTTAAACCAATTTTAACGCACCAGACACGTGTTTGGATTGTAAATCCTCATCAGTGATACTTTAAAATTAAATGCAATAGTGATTTTCAGACACAGCCTAAAATATATATTAGCGCCCAGTTTTTCTTTAATTTGAATTTATGTATAACATTCAAAATCAGTTAGGTTGCGCCAATACGCAAAAACCGTGTCACAATACATTTTTGAAAGAAACATCGAATCGTGGAAAGATTTTTTTGCTTTTACTTTTTACTTGCATTAGTTGCCATTCCTCCATATGCCTTATGGTTACCTTTGAACTCGATATTTGTGGAGTTTTCTATCATATAAAGGTTGTATTTTATGCATGTCACAAACTGAAGTGTATGATAAAATGGGTTGTCAGTGACGCGAATATGTATTAAATTCAAAATATTTAGCACATATTTTGATAAAAGTAATATCAGTATTTCAAAAAATGGAGTTCAGTTCATACGCTTCATAGTATTTTACTCTGAATTATACTAAACTTGATTGTCACAAGATTTACGGTGAATAACGTTACCATCTTTGGAGTTCTAGGATGAGTTAAGATTAGAACTATATAATATCATAACATTACTTTTCTAACTTGTAATAGACCAAACTTTAATAGTTTTTCATTGAATGTTTTACATTCGTTTCATTTTAGGAAAAAAATACTTTCATTTCTTATTTTCTGAAACAATCACTTATTTTGTGAATTACGTTACGCTGCTTTTACTATGATAAGAATCGCAGAGTGCTTTACTAAGGTCATGTCGTAACTGGGTCCTTATGCCTTTATATAAAGACAATCACGATTTGATTAAAGCTCCCTTACGTACGGAGAGGCAGATAATAAACACAGAGAAGAAACCGTGACCGTGAATTACGTGACGGTGAATTACGTTACGTAGTAGATACTAAATTCAGAGAAATATCCATTCATACGTATGTGTATTGAGAAAAATAGTCATCAGATAATGCTGAAGTTTCCAAAACAGGCGAGAATTCATGCCATAACGTAATTCACGCTGTGTAACGTAATTCACTTTTGGTTATCTTTATTGATTACAGAGGACAATGATTGCACAGAGTAATACTGAATCACAAGGATGTATACAAATGATATGGGGATCCTAATGCTAGAATGCATTCTACAATGCCTTCCGCACTCGCACTGGAGATTGTTCATTAGACAGATTGTGCTTTGTTTTTCTGTTGAACTGTGTCATTGTCTCCGTCTGTTTGATGTCTCATTTGTCTTTTCTTATGTGAATGTTTGTGTCCGACTTTCCCTCACTGATCAATAAAACAAATGTATATGCCTTAAATAATCAATTCATGAGCTATTTTACGCAATTGTTCCTATTGATTGTTCTTTAGCACAGATTTTCTACAATTAAAGCCTTATGTCTGGAGCTGTTAACGACAAACAGAAACAGATTATGTGTAAAGGATTTTTTATTGTTCAAACAGACCAAGAAAAAGACTTCTGTATACAATTGTAATCTGAAACGTATTTATTTTTATTTGAAATGATATCTGTAATTGTAAAGAAATATCATATCTCTGTCTCATCTAATCTATGAATAAATTTGAAAGTTCTGAGTTATTTTTTTTTAACAAACCGTATTTCTTTTCTTTTCAGCTGAAAAATACTGCCAGTAACCAAGTCATTTTTTTCGATTTGTTTTACATTTTCAGCCCTCTATTAAACTTCAAATGTATTATCAGATCAAAGTTATTCAAGCTTTTCCATATTTTCATATGTTCTATTTAAATAATAAAGTAATAAATGAGATATTTAAAATAACTTTTTACATGCAAAGACATAGATTTTTCAAAATGCCTCCGTATTTTCAAGTTCAAATATTGGATCCAAGTTTTGGAAAAGATCATAAGAAAATAAGGAGTGTTCATTATCACCAATTTTGTCGCTTCTAATGGGTATCACTGCTCTTAATTTCAAAGTTTCAATGTCTGATGCAATTTGACTCAATTTATTGCGGTATTTTTCAAGGTCATCAGCATAGGTGAGCTCTTTCATAATGCATGAAAGCAGTACGTAGTATTCTTCTTTACCTAACATCGTCGACCAATCATCGAACGACTCTATTTCCAGAAATCCAGGACGTTTGTTGCGCAATTCCCGTTCAATACTTTCAACACTCTTTTGAAATGGCACTATCAATATAACTCTCTTGCCGGGATCCCTCAGATATTGTTCAATCCATGAACGTATTTCGTCAGGCTTGATGAGAGTTCTAGCATTCTTCAGTCCATTTTTTCTTCTGTTCTTTTCAACTTGAAATGACAAAGAAAGAAACATTAAAACAGTTATATTGTCAAAATTGAAACAAAGCAATGCTGTCGGAGACCGTATATGCAGAATTTCTTAACATATCCTGAGACTTCTACCAAAGGGCCAGCTACGCAGTTTACTCAATATTCTTTCCTATTAAAGTAAAATTCCATGTTATATTAGAGTAAGAAATTAATGTATGATGTTAACCTTCTTCAAATTCAAAAGAATCATTTAAGAGCAGATAAATTTGCAGCATGGACAAGACATGCACGTTTCGGGTACTTAACCCTCATCAGTGATCCTCAATCTAAACAATGTAATATGAACAAAGAATAGATGGAAATTAATCCTTACTGTTTCTATCAATATCCATATTCAAAGCATCTTTTGATGAATTTCTGTGCGCATTCCTCTCCCTGAAAGTCAAATCCTCTCTTTCGATTCTTCTGGTCCCCGTTAGTTTCTGTAGTAAAAAATAACTAATCATGAACAGGTATGTCGCCCGTCGCATTTGATCCTAAGTACTTGACCTTGACCTATATTGGATGCTGAGTCTCATCATACATGGCCATTGCTGCAAACTTGTGTGAAAAATATCTAATGTACATCAAATCAGTTATAGACAATTGTGACTACCAGAAAGACGGACAGACAGACGGACATACAGAAAGACGACCAGACAGACAGACATACAGAAGAACGCCGGACAAAGTGGTTCCCATATGTGAGTCGTGAGATGTAAGTAATATGAAAAGGACACCAGAAGAAATAAATGATGTGCATACCGATATGATATTCATGCTGTCTCAAAACTGAAAGAAATATTTATTCTGCTACCTCTCATTTTCAAAGATTTTTTTTATGACGGACATATTATTATTTTATGAATCGTATTTGGTTCCTACCATGCAATACACATGTACTAGTGCACAAAATGCGAAAATATTAGACATTGAAAAATACGTTTGTACAGGTGATAAATAAATGGAAAATACTCATAGAACAGAAGAAATTGAAATCTTACCTTTATTTTGCATTAAAGAATCTGTCACATCTGTAACATAGAGAATTGTTAATTCCAAAAAAATGATGGTGGGATCATGATTGAACAATAAATAAGAAAGTTTCAAGTATGTATACAAAACAAATCAATTAAAAATTTCTTTGTTGTGATTATGGAGTAAAGGAGACGTTCGAAATACAATACAGGTAGAAACAATATAGGACTGGAAAGGAGTGGAATGGCCTTGATGAATCCAGATTGAGTACATGTAATAGGGATTAGGGAAAGGTTGAGGTATTATGTCTAAGTTAAATAGGTTAGTTTAGACAGGAAGTTTGAATATGAGCTTGTTTGTAGTTGTCAGTCGGAATCTTCGGGTGATCACACGCATGAGATCGCTACAGCCGGCAGCGGACTGTATTTCGTATGCCTTCTGGTCCCTTTTACGTCTACTTCTACGAGTGTATGCTCTGTGTTTGGCTAGCAAAACAGGGGTTGCTTACTCCTCCCGGGCACCTAGTCCAACCACTACCTTGCTAGAGGTCCGTCGATGCTCAGTTTGGTGCTCTATTGTGCGTGCTGATTGTCGTCAGGATCTTCTTTATCTCATTTGTGTCACAATAATGCCCTTTGCTGTGTGGAGTTCGTAAAAAAGTACGCAGCGAGGGGTTTGACAGTAAGTGTTTAAAATGTTTTACCCTGACATGGTGACTATAGCACTTTCTATATAGACATAACCTTAGACAGTAAATGTTTTGTAGATATTTTTTCGTTTGTGAACATCGACGGCGGGTATGGCTAGCCAAATAGGGGATGCTTACTCCTCCCGGGCACCTTGTCCCACCTCTAGCTTGCTAGGGGTCCGCCGATGCTACATTGATAGAATGTTGGAAACATACTCGTTAACTAACTCTTCATCACTTAAATAGAATTGCATACAATAAGTTCAAATGCTCTACATATCTGTTCTCCATGAAAACATTTACAAGGTTTTTTTTTTACATTTGTATATACCCCAGAACATTAAGTCATGATTAACATGGCAGTCGGTGCTCAAATTTCATAATGCTTTCTATATTCCGGCCTTACACACCATATATAACTCATGAACAAAAAACAACTTACCTTTCTGTGACATGATATTTTTTAATTGTATAAATATTAACGTCTTCTAATTCATTTGCATCGTTTAAAACCAGACAAAGGAGACTTGGTCACTAGGTGCGCTAACCTTTCATATCGGTCCTATAATTTCGACGAAAAATACTTTTGATGAAGGAATTATTAGTTATCACTTTTTGCCATGTTGAATGTTTAAGAAAATGCGGGGTCATAATTTTGAGTCCTCGTAACGTCACGCGCGTGATGTATGACGTCATGTTCTGATGTCATTTGCCCTGAATACCGCACAACAGAGGAAAATCATCGTATTAAACACACAAATCTAAATATAAAATTCATCTTCAATCCAGGCCTCACCCAATATATTTTTCATACAAATTAAAAGGCTGATCAGAAATCCATCGATTGGTACAAAAATATTCATGGGCAAGTCCTTGAGTGATACTTGATTTAATAATTTTGTATAGAAATTTCGCTCATTTATTGATATTTCAATGGTTTCAACGTTTTTAGACGTTTTGAGTGACGCATTACTCAGTATATGACTACGATATCAAAACAGGCTTTCCTGATTTGGACCCAGCATACATTCGACATTTCATAAACTAAAATATAATGGATATATGAACCATTTTGGAAAGAGGGCCGAAATGGCAGGTTTCCGTACCTACTTATTTGCAGCATGGACCAGATATGCAGGTTTCGGCAACGTAACCTTCGTCAGTGATCCTCAATCTAAGCAGTGTAAAATATGGTCAAAGAGTGTGAAAATCATTATGTCCAAAAATATAACGAAAGACATAGCAGGATTGGTGGGATATGATGCTACAGGACCCAAGTTTTAGAAATTTCTAAGCTATTTGATAAAAGAAATTTTCGAGTGCGTTGAAGTAACGACCAACCGAAGTTGACCGAACTTGGCTACATGTGCCCTTGGGGACTCCTGGCCCTACAGCATTGAGACTCACCAAGTGATACGGATGTTAGATATCGTTAAATTCAATTGCATCATTTAAGAACAGATACATTTGCAGCATGGACCAGACATGCATGTGTCGGGTACTTAACCTTAGTCAGTGATACTCAATCAAAACAGTGTAATGTATGACTAAAGAGTGTGAAAATTATTATGTCCAAAAATGTACCGAAAGACGTATCAGGATGGGTGGGATATGATGATACAGGACCCAAATTTTATAAGCGTTAATTTGTCTTGCCTTTTTAGATTATTCGCAATTTCATTCGTGAATACATTTGGATACTATTTTCAAGTACTTTTTTATTTTTTCTAATTTGTAATGAATGTTGTGAGAAATCTTTTAAACATTCACCTGTTCTTACATCCATCTCTTTGTCATCTTTTCGTTTTTGTGTATCTGTAAAAGGCAACAGAAAAATGATAAGAGGAAACTTCCCAAGATACAGAGTTACTGAATCATCCTTTATGTAATTTCATTGTTAAATTATTTTCAGTATTCCTTCGAGACATGAAGAAAAAACTGAAAAAGTAGCTATAAAAATTATGTAAGAATGAATTTTTAAAGGTACCATTCAACAGAATGGCCTTTGTTTTAACCAAAGAAACACGAAATTATTTGTATGTCTTCGTAATTTTCATTGAACATAGAGCTACTATTTCAAAAGTAGCTGAAGATAAAACAAATTGTGTTTTCTTTTTTTTCATATTTCGTAAGATATTAACTAAAAATTTACATTTATTACTCTGAATAGAAAATTATGAATATAACATAATATTACTTGAATTTGTTTTTCTCCTACGACATTTGATGACGACGATGATGACGATGGCAACAATTAAAACAAACACGATGCTGCTGCTGATGATGATAATGACATCTGCTCCACCGTTAGTCTTCCCACTCAAATTGACATAAAAAGCATCGATAAGACTTCAGTTAATTTAGTCATAGTTTATTATAAAATCAAACGATGAGATTTAATGAATTTACAACATAGTTTCCGCGGAGGTTATCACTCTTACATTAGCTGTTCATGGCTTGAAGAAGCATTCATTCTTTTATTATTTCTCAAGCTTTGTGAATCTTTCACAAACAGGTTGTAGGGATCCCTATGGGTACCAACTGTACGCCTCTTGTTGCAGATTTATTTTTATACACTTATGAAAAGGAATTTATCCAAAATCTTCAAAAGAACAGAAAATTTTATGATTTGAAATGCTTTACTAATACGTCTAGGTACCTGGATGACATTCTCACTATTGACAATCCTGTTTTTGATACATATAAGAATGCAATTTATCCACAGGAGTTAACACTTAACAAGTCAAACGTTAAAAATACAGAAACACTTTTTTTGGACCCAAATATCAAAATTACAAACGAAGAAATCAATACCAGTATCTATGACAAAAGAGATGATTTTGTATTTAACATAGTAAATTTCCCCTGGCTTGACGGTGACGTTCCACGACTGCCGTCATACGGCATTTACATATCACAGCTCATCCGGTACACTAGAGCATGCACTAATGTTTTGGATTTTCATAGTAGAAATGTGCGTATAACGAAGAAACTTTTAGGTCAAGGTTTCCGCTTTCAAAAACTTGTAAAGACTTTTTGGTAATTTTACAAAAATTACAGTCAGCTTCTATTAAAGTTCGGACCTATACATGCAACAAAGTATATTACTTTGGGTATTTCACAGCATGCATTTTATGGTGACATAATAAACAAAATTAGAAGGATCAAAAGCAGACAGCATAGCCATCGAAAATGCGTCAGAATCATCAACGCCTTTTAGACCGTGGATATGATCTAATGTCACTAGACGGACACTCGGCATGGTATTGGACCAATCTACAGTCTTGTACAAGCGCATCCTTAAGATGTTAAACGTCTAAAAATTCAATAGCATCATTTAAAACCTGATAAATTTACAGCATGGACCAGACATGCACGTATCGGGTACTAAACCCTCGTCAGTGATCCTCATTCTAAACAATGTAATACTGTCAAAAGGTATGAAAATTATTATGCCCAAAAATGTACCGAAAGACGTAGCAGAGTGGGTGGGATATGATGCTACAGGACCAACGTTTTAGACCCACGTTTAAGACTTGCACTCTAACCAACTGTGACGACGGGACTCCATGACGGGCCCTGTCCAAACCTCTTTAGAGAAGACAGGGCCCCGACCACCTGTCCTCTCTGAATGTCGATCGGACTCCTTGGGTGATAACATGCATGAGCTCGCTACAGCCGGCAGAGCAAGGACTGCATTTCGTTCGCCCCTACCCTATTCTTATATATATTTACATATTCATCTGTGTTCCTTGGGCCCCTGCGTTACAGTGAGGAGGTTATTTTACACAACAATTGTGCGTTCTTCGAGACCTTTGGGTAACCGGAAAAGTGGGAGGGTTGTGCGCACGTAAATCAGGATAACCACACCATCTGTTTCTAACGTGGCTGATGGTCGTCCTAAGTCGGCACCGATTGCCCATGGGTCTCGTTGGTTTACGTGTTGTCTTTTATGTTCAATAATTGATGTCTCGTTTGCTGTTCCTTGTCTCTTGCTGTATGTATCTTCTCTGTGTTTTCACTTGGGGTGTTTGGTGTGTTGCTGTTGGTGCTGCAACCGAGTTTTGTTGGAGATCCCCTTCTTTCTTACACGAAAAAGTTGACCAGGATATATAGATAAAACATAAAATGATAGTAATAACAATCAGGAACTTAACTTAAATAACTACAATTTTATTTAGCTGTAAATTACTGTGATTGCAATTGTAGGAGAAAACAAAATCTTATTACAAAAAAGAATGTTAATACAGTGGTCCCTCTATATGTGACCACTTCCACCAAAGACCAATCCCCTTATGTGACCATAATTCTTTAGCATTAGCATTTTCAATGTTAAAATACCTCCTATAAGAGACCACCTCCCTTACCCAACCAAAGACCGCTGTATTTTACCTAGGTTATGTCCAACCGTAATCAAGGTATTCTTTTTAGTATTTTGACTAAGAGAATTCTGCAGACTGTGTACCTTTTAGAAATGACAACAGGTAGTTGCTAAAACTCTGTGCTTTGTATAAAAAGAGCAGGACTTTTTCGTGTACATAGCCAAAATGCTTGCAAATTGTTATAGATAAGTATAAAAAGAAAGATAATTGGGGGCTTTCAAGAACTTAAAAGCCTAAAGGCAAATTCTAAAAATAAATTCACGTTATCATTGGCATCCATTAAGTTTAAAAGATAGTAACTCCTTAACGGAAGAGTGACTCTCTTACAACGTGCTTATGAGATAGAAGTAGGCAGTATAGTTCCTTGTGCACAAGTACTGTTAATGAGAACTCAATTGAAAATAAAGTACCGGTCCGTATAATCGGTAATGGTCTGTTTCTGTGAATATGACTCATATATATCAACTGTTCATGATCGCTTTTGCGAGAATATTTTCTTAATCAATTTGTGACAAACAATCTAAATTCTTAAGTTTGAATGTAATGTGTGAATTAATTAAAATGTTACTGAAATCATATCTTACATAGTTCCTGGCGTTATATTATTTTCCTTTGAAGCTTTCTGCTCCTGTACACCATTCACTGCTTTGAGACATGCAGAATCTACAGCAAAAAAAAAAAAAAAACAACAACTAACGATGAATATTAAATGAAAGAAATAATAGACCAAACGACGGAAACATAAACAGACATATAGACAAATATAATTCATGCATGGCTACCGCACTTGCATAAGTCGTTGAACAACTGGCCCTTACAAAATATTTTGTTTTCTTTACCACAGACGAGCTGAACATTCTTAATCGGACTTTTAATTCATTCCTAATTATTCATTTTCAACTTTCCTTTCTGCATTTTTATCTATCTGTCATTGTAAATATTCAAATATATGTTCTACTGCATAAACTTTAGTTATTGCATCATATTCGCATTTGATAAACGAAATGTATAATCAGTAAAACCGAAATAGAGTAAATCAAAATTATGAATATATGAAGACTGTCTTGCCAATGGAAAAAACTTATAAAAGAGCTTTACCATAGTACTTGAAAAAAATTGTTAAGTTTAGTGACATAGAATTTACAAATATATTCCAAGTCGAGAGGTTTTAAATTAATATGAACATACAGAAATTTGGAGCCGAACATTCTTTACACTATGCAGATACACTACTGTTAACTAAATCCAGAGAACCCTGTTTGGGCGATTTATTCTGTCGTATGAAGAATTTTGCCATAAATAATTGTTTCCGAGAATTGACCTCCTTTAGTCGTAACTGGAAATTAACTTCAACTTACCCTATCAGCTGTCTTTAAACCGCAATATGAAAAAAATAAAATGTCTACGGGAAATTCCCATGTTAATTTCAAGCAGCAGCCATATTGTTTTCCGTGTCAACAATAGTAAACAGTGACGTCAAAGCCTCCGACGTCGCACATTTTCATCGATTTTAAAAAAAGAAAATCCCCGTAGACTTTTTATTATCCGTAATATTTCTAACTTAGCTGACGCACAGACAAGACAATGGCATTTCTGTTACGACTAAAGGAGTACTTTAAAATTGATATCTTTTTTAAAGATGACATTATCATATATTAGAGAAAACCGGGAAAACCGGGTGCTCTGGAATTAGTGAACAGGACAGTAATTCAGAAATTAAACAAGAGGACGCTACTGAACATGACTTTGACTTGAAGTATCATTGATGAGAATTTACTTTCCTGTATCGTCTGGTGCATTGAAATGTTTGAAATATTGTTCAAAAAGATTACAGCTTTGTACACTTCAATGTCTTAGTAGTGACTTTGGGCGCTTTCCGCGCACTTACATCGATATAACTCATTGGACCAATATGTAGCTTCTGGACATTTTCCCATATTCTCCTTGCAGAGAAACACGTCAATCTCACCAGCAACGCTGTTGAACTCTGGACAAAATCCTGTAAGACAAAGATATTTATTGCAATAGTATAGTTTGCTAATTTAAATGAAGTATTTGGACATCCAAAATTAAACAATAATGGGTAAACGGGATACTCTAACATGATACTAATGTGATAAAGTATCAAACTTCACATGCAAATGAGGTTAACAACATGCCTATGAGATACCAATGGGATACTACGATGAGATACTAATGGGATACCCAGTGTGATACCAATGGGATACTACAACGTGATACTAATGGGATACCCAATGGGATAGTATAATATGATACAGTACTGTACTAATGGGATACCCAATGGGATAGTATAATGGGATACCCAATGGGATGGTATAATGTGATACTAATGGGATACCCCAAGGGATAGTATAGTGTGATACTAATGGGACAGTATAATGTGATACTAATATAGCCAATGGGATAGTATTGTATATAATAATGTGATACTAATAGGATACTTCTCAAATGGCATTGCCTTTGAAACAAAATACCAACATGATACCAAAATGTGATATCAATGAGATACTTCCTTTGCTATTATAAACAGTTACAAAATATTAATGTGATACTGCATTATATATCTTGACCCCGATAAATCAAAGATGGAGAACGTAATGATTTGAATTTGTTTATACCACACTCATGGATTTGAATGATTACAGAAGTTCAAAGAAAAAATATAAGTTATCATACTTGATATATAATTGAATTCATTTTTATCAAAATAAATTGTAAAACATTTTTTTAGGAAGTATGAGTAATCCAATACATAAACTTTACATTTATATCAAACTATGTCATTTAAAATAAAATGTGTCATTCAATTTTTTTTTTAAATGATACATTATATAAGAATGGACTGTTCAATTTTGACAGTTTATTGGAGTATGAAGTTTGGTTTATCGCATCACAAATTGTGTAAAACCGCGTAGCGATTTTACGCAAAATTTTTGATGCGACAAACCAAACTTTATACTCCAATTAACTGTCAAAATTGAACAGTCCATTCTTATATAATGGATATTGTGTCCAATGATATAATATCAGTCTTTGAAAATAAGTTAAAGGAGTAAGTCCGTTAAGTGCCCTATTTGGCCCAAAGTTTTCGTCGATTTTATATTTGATTATTTCTATCACGTTTCTGTGCCGATAGAAGCAGGAAGATGGAATGATCCCAAATCGATTTTTTTCCATGTGAAATTTCCCCCGAAAGCTCCGCTCTACTTGTATAAACCTGGTCGCGTAATTTCCGGATTTCTTCCAAATTTTGCGGTTTTAAACCTAAGTTACGGTACGAGCAAAAGTCTCTTTGAAAAACATATCGCATCAAAATGATAAATGAATCCGATTACTACTCTTTTTCATACTTTTTATTTCCAAAGAGGCTTTTGCTAACATAGAAATATTGAAATAACTTTCTCACGGAGCAAGTGCAAACATGACGTGAGGGTATATCCTGCTGAATGATGACTTCTGTAGAGTATAACAAAACTGCTTGTAGTAGAAATATTACGTATACAAAAAAAGGTTTCTTATCAAATTTCCAATAGAAGAGCATTAACAACACTTGAAGTTTATATTTTCTTTTAATGCAGAGCGAGCCTTGCATGTTGTTATCTTGGTTTTCCCAGCCTTTTGCACGTCATTGTCCTGCTATATTTCGAAACTTTCTGGCCTCAATTATGAATATTTTGCTAACTTTGTTTAAGATGCAATTATTTTCTCCAAATAAAAATGTTGACACCCGTGATTTGGAACACTTCCTTATTATTAATACGGATTTGTATACACCAAACTTGAGAATACAGGTTCTGCGATGGATTACTTGCATAAATGGGTATTATTCGGTGAAAGAAATATTTTTGACACATCCAAGTAAGAGATTGATTTTTTCAACATGACATATATTTATTATTGATATTAGATGTATTTACGTTAAACAAGAATATTGAAAGCACTATATGTTATGTCGTCTTGGGCCACGTCGGGACAATGTAATGACGTCATTAGATGACGTCATTTATTTAACACCACAGGTGCATGCATTGACGTGAGATATTCAAATCATGTAAGACGAAATGAAGTTTCAAATTAGCAATGGGTTTAATTTCCAAACTTTGCAATAGAATGGCTAAACTTTTATTTCTTTGACCAGAACCGCCTATCAGATTCTAACAAAATTAAAGCAAAAAAAAAAAAATCCTCAAACAAAGGATAAACAACGGGAAAAAGATATTTATACACTCCATCCATGCAGTGCACATATATTAGATTGTTTTCAACATAGAAAAGGATATCATTCAATATTAGTTTCGGTAATAAAACTAACGCGAGAGAGAGAGAGAGAGAGAGAGAGAGAGAGAGAGAGAGAGAGAGAGAGAGAGAGAACAAATGAATTTTTAAAACAAGACTCTGAGGTTAAGAAGACTTGAATATTTAACAAGAGGAAACTCGTACGTTTATTCCCTCAATGTTCAGATGTTGGCGGCGAAACACAGTAATTGTGAATGAATTATGCATAAAGTACGTCCAAGATTTGAGGCATACGAGGAGATACGTACCGGGTAATACATGCGCAATATACGTTACGCATAAGTTGTTCAAGCGTAGTTCATTCGTCGATTTATGCGCAGCGAGTGGAGTCCGGGATGAGAATACGCAAAAACGGGTTTGAGCTACACAAACATTTTAAGACTTCTTGGATTTGCGCGATCTATGCGTACTTAACGTAGTTTTTACACATTCCCTAAACAACAGCCCCAGGGGGCACAACGCTCACCTGATACCCATGCACGCTCTAATTGACATACTGACATTGAATACTGATAGTGCCAGATCCAGGATTTTAGCCCACATCCTTTCTAAAAAGATTTTTGCCGGATGCAGAGAAGTTTTTTTTTCAGACAACCTTTAAAAGTACAAAAATGAAAAAATAGTCACATTTCAAAACAATAACTTTTTTACTGATTTGAAAAGACGGATAAAGTGGTCCAACGTCATATGCCCAGCTAGTATAGTTCAATTATGCAACATCAAAAATAAAATCATATTGTACATTAATGTGCAGCAGAAAAAGAATAAAACAATGAAATGATTTCATAAATTAAGTTTATTTAAAATTGAACACAAAACCTTTCATTTTTGATAGCTAGCATGCCAGAAATTATAAAGCCTGTGTTTGTGAAAAGAGAATGCCCCCGGCGGCATCTTTGTTAGTATAAAGACCATTTTCTGTTAAGTATGTGAAAGGTCAGGGTCAGCGTAATATTGGTATCAATGGAAAGATCTTGTCACAAGGAAAACACATGTAAAAATTGAAACCTCTATCACTAACCATTCAAAAGTTATGCCCAATGTTAAAGTTTTTGAGAAGTACGTCAAAGGTCAAGGTTATGGTCAAGAGGACAAAAATTATGGTATCAATGGAAAGGTATTGTCACAAGGAATACACATGTGAAATATGAAATCTCTATCACCAGCTTCCGTTTAAAAGTTATGCCCAATGTTAAAGTTTTTCGGAAAACAGACAGACAAACAGACAGACGGACAGGCCAAAAACTATATGCTCCCGAATCATTTATTCCAGGGGCATAAAAAAACAAAGATTTTTCGGTGTTGCCTTTATTCATATTAAAGTGTACTGAAATCTATGAATGCTTTTGAATAGTATTGATTTCATCTCAAATACATGAAACGTACAATTAAAATCGTTTTAATCCAATATTTATCAATTCAAGTGAGTTGTGCAGAAATTGGACCAGTTTGTTTTCCAAAAAGCAGTGTATGGTGTATCGAACCTCATGACCCAGTGAAGCCACTTGATCATATAATTTTCAGTGAATATGCTGAAATGCGGCGCTTCTTGCCTATGCATATTTCAACAGGCGAGAAGGAGCGTCGCATTTCAACATACGCTGTTCAACAACTCAAGTGGTTTCTCTAGGTTTCATAGTTTGAAACAAATTAAAAGGCCCATGAAATTGCTAAGCTTGTCCAACTAGCAGACCTACGACGTCGTTATTTACTGTTAACAAATTGTTTTATCTCATCAAAGGACTGTTACACGGACAAGTTGTTAGCGGAGAGAGTTCATGAAATGTATCGGTTGCATAGGATTTGCCGACAAAAAGTTATTTGGTCCGATAAAAACTCATCATGTATCTATTATTTGAACAGATAAAAATTCCCAAATGTCTTATCACAGGAACCTGTCATTTTATGAGAGAAAATGTTTTATTATTCACAACCTCAGGCCTCTGTGTTCCTCTTAGAAATATTATACATACAAGATGTCGAACAGAGTGGTTTATGGTTGTAAATAATAATTTATTTTCTCTATTTAAACAACAGCTTTCTGTGGTCCAACATTTCATAGGAATATTTCAGGAACTCTGAACTGAATTATTTATTTCAAGAATTTCATATATTAAATGTCCTATGCATTCTCAAAATCCAGAGGAAGAGATTACTCATTAGACGTTTCTTCAAGAAATCAGTCCGTAAATTACTTCATCTAAGAGAGTCTAAGACAGAGGAAATTCGAGCAAACTTTATACATGATAACAAGTATATGCAAGTGTTCCAAGTACATGAATGAGGACCATTATGAAAGTGTTCCAAGTATAATGCACATTAAATAAAAATCTATTCCGTTTGCACTGCATCTCCTGAAATGTATCGCAGTACTAAAGGTATCACATTCCTACATGGGGAATCCCCTTCGGGTACACGGCAAAACATGGCCGCTTTTGAAATCTTGTTCCCGACTTTAAAAACCAGAAGTCTCTTATGAGACTGAAGCTCTACTGGCTGTTTTGTTGAATTCATTTTCCAACCTAACATCCATTTTCCAACCCTGGGGGACAGGGGCTCACACAAAATATCAGATGCACATCTACACCACAGACACATAATACATATAATGCAAAAAGAATTTACTCTCCATGAATTACCGGTATATTTTCAGAGATCTGGTGCTCACAAGATTACAAAGACTTATAAAGTAAAAAAAGACCACACCCATTTCAAAGACGGGTCAGTCTTAAGGAAAAAGAAATAGCTCTCTACAGTATCAATTATACTTTCTGAGAACTGGTGTTCAGTAGATTACAGATTAGGGACTATTAGAGTTAAATAGGAGAACATAACCACACCCATTTCAATGACTCTGGAGGTCAGATGCTGAAAAAATTATCTCTCTATCAATTATACTTTCTGTGAATACATGCTCACAAGGTAATATAGACTTATATAGGAGAAAATGACCATACCCATTTCAAAGACCCTGCATGGGGTTCAGGGGCTCAAACAACATATTATGGGCACAACTAGACAAGAGACTGATTACAAAAAGAATTATTTCTCCATCAATTATACTGCCTGAGAATTGATGTTCACAAGGTAACATAGACTTATATATGAGAAAATGACAACACCCATTTCCAAGACCCTTGGGGTCAGGGGCTCAAACAAAATATAAGGGGCACAACTAGACCAGAGACTGATTATAGTGCAAAAAGATTTATTTCTCTATCAATTATACTTTCTGAGAATTTGTGTTCACTAGATTTCATAGACTTATATAGGAGAAAATGACCACACCAATTTTTTAAGCCCCTTGAGGTCAGAGGCTCAAACAAAATATCAGGTGCACAACTACACCAAAGACTGATTATATTGCAAAAAAAGTATTTCTCTATCATTTACACTTTCTAAGAATTAGACATTTGTTGGAGTTCACTAGATTACATAGACTTGTATATGAGAAAATGTCCACACCCATTTTTGAAGACCCTGGGGTCAGAGGCTCAAAGAAAATATCAGGTGCACAACTAGACCAGGGACTGATTATATTGCAGAAAGAATTATTTCTCTATCACTTATACTTTCTGGGAATTGGTGTTCACTAGATCACATAAACATGTATAGTAGAAAATGACCACACCCATTTTCGAAGACCCTGGGAGTCAGAGACTCAAACAAAATACCAGGTGCACAACTGGACCAGAGACTGATTATATAGCAAAAAGAATTATTTCTCTATCAATTATACTTTCTGAGAATGGGGGTTCACTAGATTACATAGACATATATAGGAGAAAATGACCACACCCATTTTCGAAGACCCTGGGGGTCAGAGGCTCAAACAAAATACCAGGTGCACAACTGGACCAGAGACTGATTATATAGCAAAAAGAATTATTTCTCTATCAATTATACTTTCTGAGAATTGGTGTTCACTAGATTACATAGACATATATAGGAGAAAATGACCACACCCATTTTCGAAGACCGTTGGGGTCAGAGGTTCAAACAAAATATCAGATGCACAACTGGACCAGAGACTGATTATAGTGCAAAAAAAAGTATGTCTCTATCAATTATACTTTCTGAGAATTGGTGTTTACTAGATTACATAGACTTATATAGGAGAAAATGACCACACCCATTTTCGAAGACCCTGGGGGTCAGAGGCTCAAACAAAATATCAGGTGCACAACTAGACCATGAACCAAACTAAATGCAAAAAGTATTAGCTTTCTATCATTTATGGTTTCAGAGGAGTTCCGCTCACAAAAAAATGTTAACAGACGGACGGACGGACGCCGGACAACATGGTATCGCATAAGCTCGACTGGTCTTTGACCAGTAGAGCTAATAAGGTTACACTACATAGTATTCGCAGTGTCGCATTTGGAATTTGGCTAGGGATGATTTTTTAAATAGGGGACAGATGGGGTCCAGCTTCATTATGTGAGCTTTATTATTGAAATAACTATGATTTTTGATATTTGGAAGAAAGAACTAGCTTGTTGTCTTGAGAAAAGCACATTATTTCCATTGTATACCTCATATGTATAGCATGACCGGATGAAAAGTAAGAGGTCATGTGACTAGCCTTGGGCAAAGAAATGAATGCTGTATTTAGGTAAGAAAACTTTGACGTCATATTTCTCGAATTGCATCAGGTGAAAATTCAAATAAATTGCACATATTATAGAATAAGAAATGCACAACAAATAGACATACAGTTTATTAAGAAAATCATTTGAGAAGGATGTCAAATTTGAGTCACTTTGAGGGGTCATGCCCAATTTCCATGTCGTCTTCTAATGTACTGCTATAACTTTGAGCAGCATGTCTGACTGACAGGATTTGTTCAGATGAAATCAAGAATAATAGAAGTAATCAGTAATAAGAGTACTTTTTATTGATATATAGCTTTATATTGTATGAGCAATATAAAATTATTGATATAACGTCAACTATTGCATGCCTTTCATTCAAAACGCTCAATTTTCAATGACCAATACTGTGGAGTGCAACCTAAAATTCTCAATAAGTATAAAGAATTTAAATAATTGAATCATATCACATAAAAGGTCAATCAATAAGACATTGAAGCATGTGTCACTTGTTGAATTATCAGCTGTAACTATGGATGAAAGGTCGATCTAAAAATGATTAATCATACAAAGGTTTTTTTCCTGTAGTTGCACCTGAAACATTGGGCATGGAAAACATTCATTATACCTATGTACAATCTTAAAAAATATTCCTTAAAAATCCAAAAGTGGATATCTTGAAAAATTCTTTCACTTGTAGGGTACCATGCATGAGTACCTCATACCTACAAATTGTCATGACAATCTGAAGAGTGGTTATAGAAAAGAAGCAGAAAATGTATGAAAAACCCCCCCCCCCCCCTTCCTTTTTACATAAGAAAACAATTCATAAAAAATCAAAAAAATAAAATTTAAGCATAAAATACATATCAAAGCATTAAGTAAGTTAAATATGATAAACATGTAGTAAATGAGTGTGTAAAATCATACACTTCTTGAGTTATTTAAAGAAATAGTGCAAAAATGTGCATTTCTGACTACGTCCGAAAAGACGTTAAAAACGCGTCAAAAATTTAACTTCGAAGTGGAACAAAAAATAACAACACTTCTTAAGACATCTCTCTAGATCATCCTGATGCTTTCGGTTTGTCGATACATGCTGCGGTTCTGAAGAAGAAGTTTGTCAAAGGAGGGTACCCCCGTGACCTACTTTTGGCTGTGGTGGCGCCACCTGTTGACAGATCCGGACGAAAAACAACAACACATGTAGAGGACTATGAGTACTTCATACCTACAAAGTTTCATCAAAATCCCTTCAGCCGTTCCGGAGAAGAAGTTTAAAATGTGAAAAGTTTACGACGACGACGACGGACGACGGACGACAGACGCAACACTATGACAATAGCTCACTTGAGCCTATGGCTCAGGTGAGCTAAAAAGGACGATTGCAAAAAAAATAATTTCATATACATGTATATATTATGTATCGTAGAAACACATACACACCGTCTCCGTAATTCGTACACGTATGTGCGCAGTGCATACGAGATTCTAACGCGACTATTTTCACGACCCGTTTCACATATGTATGCGTATGTTTAACGAAACTTCGCGCATAAAACACGCATTGCAGATCTTTCCCATATATAATATTGCATATACCGTGATTCATGATATGAAATTATCTGGAAAATTTTTCGTGGATTTGCGTGTTCTTTGCACATTTTCTTTTTTGTGTTTCATGCCAATAGTTGTTAGATTCATATGCTTAAATTTCAAGTATTATAAACCACCAATATTTCTAATTTGTTCCACTTATTCCCGCGTATAAATCTCATGCGTAAATTATGCGAAGTTTATATTAAGTAAAAGGCTGTGTGACATAAATATCGCCTGGAATGTACTATTACATTCGCATACAAAGACGATTTTTGTTACTGACCGTCTACAGATAATTATCGGGTTGATCAAGCCCATGGAAGGAGAGGGGTGGCAAAGATGTACTTCTCTGTGGACAGTCAATAACAAACCTAATAATTGTTTTATTTTGTCGAGGACATATATAAATGTCCGCTTTTTGTTTCAGAAAATTTGCGTTATACGACTCCGTTTACATGCCAATTCATTAATACGGCAATGGCGGAATTGCTGACGGTCTAAAAAAATCATGTACATGACGCGATTTACGCTCTCTGATTGGTTCGAACCAGTCCTTGGCAAATAAATGTTGTATACTCCTAAGGGAGTTGTGAAAACACTGGATTGTACAGGTCCCGCCAATGAGGTAATTGTAGAGACTATAAACCCTACATGTACCTTTGCGTACCCGAGAGTATAATGGAAAGACCCAGCGCACTGGAGAATTTTCGTTTGTTCTATTCTTGCACATTCTTCATTTTTGTTCTATTGCAGCTATACTAAATATTTATTACAAGGTTTATCTTTAAAACAAGCTTATTGGTTATTTCGATGTCAATACGGACGTATACATCAATTTAATATACCACGCTTTCCATTGAAATCGCGCTTCACCTATACGACAATTCCCTACCAACGAAGTAAAATTGAAACAACAGCAACAACAAAAGAGCGGAAAAAATTGTAAAAACTCGTCGACTGTCTTCCAATTTTAATTTAAATGAGCATAACCGATCAAAATACTTTCACTTCTAAAATTATCTCATCGAACTCTAAACGATTGTACATGTATCGACCAAAATGAAGCCTATTTTGCTCAGTACTAAACCAAATCAAAATAAATGCATTAGCCATTGTCATTTATTTCAGTACAAAAACACAGAATAAGACATTTATTCCATACTTAGTATAAAAAAATCATGTAAATGTACTAACGGCGTAGCTAGGATGAAAAAAGTTGGAGGGGCACCGAATTCTGGATATTTTTGACATGCAAAATAAATTAATAATAATAGATAAATAAATGAATAAAAAATTAAAATAAGAAAGGAACAGAACAAAACCAAAATTATGTGTTATTATTTGTCATAAAGCCCAACTCCATATGTATTACAGGGTTATATATTTTTATTTTGTTTATAAATGCGTTGTAAAATATTTACTATGAATACGGTTTCCACGTCTGTATTGTTGCTTATCCCTCTTATTTACCGCAGTACCGAAGTTTTAAAACAAATTTTACTCATAATTTTATTTATGCATTATATAAAACTTCAACCAGGACACTTGAAACAAACAAAGAAAAGAAAAACCCGCGTCCGTTATTTGAATGTGCGAAATTATCACAATGCTGCTAGTAATTCGGTTCCATGAAATTCAAAATAAAATATATACATGTATTAAATACCGGTAAGATTTTGTGAAATATATCATAATGTATAAAATAATTGGTTGAAAGGGGGCTGGAGGCAAAACCATAGTGATGCTTCCAAACTTTTTGAAGTGCTTCCCCCACTTTCTCCCTTTGATGTTAACTTAACCAAACGATAAGCGGACTGTTAACATAAAAGGCATCAAATTGCATCTCATATAGAAAGTAAAGAACCATTTTATATTTTCCTTTGACCTTGTAGTCATCGCGATAATATGAAGTATTTTTTAATCTATCAAAATGCAAGAAATTGGATAAGCTATTTATTAAACAGATCCTATTCGAAGAGTCGTTTGGTAAAGATCTGGAACAGTGCGTGATTATTTTGTTTCTTATACATGCTTTAGAACAAAAGTAATGATGTAATAATATAGCAACTGGTTTTATCTCATTTGACATCGAAAACGTTGCATGGCAATGTTATTGTAACGTCATATGACGTCAAAGTAAGTGAAACAGAAAGCTTACCTACGTATCTTCAAATTGCTACAAAATTGCAACGGAATGTCCGATCGTCAAAATTTAAACTGATTTACATTCAGTAAATCTTGTATTTTCATTGTTCGAGGTTTGTTTCATTTTCGAGATAGGGCCGATTTTGGCCCATAACGTACCTACTCCTTTGATATCCACCTGTGTTCAAGCTAAATTTTAACATATCCTAACAAATCTCAAACTCCATCTGCTTGCATGTGTGTATCAGCCAGATTTGAAATATGTGATGTCAGTGTTTACTCATTGATGACATCACACAGGATATAGTCAAGCAGGGCAGTATCATATTAGTATTTTGTTAAGCTTCCACTACCTGCAGGTCAGAATAAATTTCAAAGTAAAACAAAGTACCAAAAAGATATTAACAGAGGGAGTTTAAGTTTAATGTGATACAAATGACATTGCAATATTCATTCTTAATGGGATACTAACAGGATACACACCCCTAATGAGACTGGAATATTTTGTTAGTATCACATTAAAAGCTGATATCAACAAGATAGTGTAGTATTTTCGATTCTTATATTGATTCCATATGAATTGTTGAGCGTTTGAGGGTAGTGAATGCCACTTTAAATAAGAATTGACCGTTCAATTTTGACAGTTTATTGGAGTATGAATTTTGGTTTGTCGCATCACAAATTGTGTAAAACCGCGTCAATTTCTATAATTTCTAAGCACCAATTAATACAAACTTTCACTTAAATACCTCAAGCAATTAGTATTTTAGTACATTGCGTATGGAAATATCAACTCCGTAGGGCCCGTAGGCGAACTAGTTCCCAAACGAAATAGAACTAATGCATACTTCGCCAGTTGAAAGCCATAAATATGTCAAAAATATTTGTTCCCCGACTGCAGCCCAATTTTACCAGTTCATTACATCATCAGATGTTATGACGTAGTTGTTTGATGACGCGTTCTGCAGTTTAAGTTCAAGGTCGCCGACATGGCAGTTTATGTGTTTGGATTGTACACACAGGAGCTGGGAGTTTATACAGACAGATTATCTGTACCTATAGATCTAATACTTCCAGAAAACGGCATGATTTTGATCTATTAGTATCAGAATATCTTCCTAGGATTTAGTTATTTAATAAGTGACAAGTTATTTGTAAAAAATCATGACGATGCTGTATCTTGATCGAGGCCGAGGTAGGTCGCTGTCTTTTGATCTCTCATTTTCTGTTCGCTGATAATATTTTGTTCTAAATTCTTCATCTCGGTGAAAATACATCACTAGAAAAGGTTTCTAGTTTCAATAATTCATAGGTTCAGAACGATTGTATCTCATAAAAGAAGGGAGGAGATCTCCAACAAGACCCCGTTGCAGCATTCTCAGCAAAACACCAAACACCCTATGCAAAAACACAAAAGACGAGTACAGCACAAGACGGATGAGATACACACGACATGTAAACATCAACCACAAAAGACTACACATAAACCGACGAGACCAATGGGCAACCGGTGCCGACATTGAACGGCCATGTGTCACGTAAGTAGCAAATGGTGCGGTTATCCTGGATAACGTGCGCACAACCCTCTCACTTCTTCAATTACCCAGAGGTCTCCAAGAACGTACATTTGTGGTGTAAAACAACCTCCTCATTGTAAGATGACCTCACACAAACAAGACCGCGAAACGTAGAGGCCCAAGAAACAGATGACTAATATGTAAATGGATATAAAAAGAGGGCATGCGTAATACAGTCCGTGCTCTGCCGGCTATAGCGAGCTCATGTATGTAATCACCCGAAGAGTCCGACTGACATTCAGAGAGGACAGGTGGTCGGGGCCCTGTCTTCTCTAAAAAGGATTGGACAGGGTCCGTCATGGAGACCCGTCGTCACAGTCAGTCAGAGTGCAAGTCTCAAGGATGCGCTTGTACAAGACTGTAGATTGGTCAAGTACCAAGCCTAGTGTCCGTCTGGTGACATTAGGATCATACCCACGGTATAAAAGGCGTTTGATGATTCTGACGCATTTTCGATGGTTATGCTGTCTACCTTTGATCCTTCTAATTTTGTTTATCATATCACCATAAAAGACAGGTTGTGTAATATCCAATGTAATGTACTCTGTTGCGTTTATAGATCCGAATTTTAAAAGAAGGTGGCTGTAATTTTTGTAAAATGTCCAGAAAGTCTTTACTAGTTTATGAAAGCGGATACCTTGACCTAAAAGTTTTTTGGTAATTTGTAAATTTCTACAGTGAAAATCCCAAATATCAGTACATGCTCTAGCGTACCGGATGAGCTGTGATACGAAAATGCCGTATGACGGTAATCTTGGAACACCACCGTCAAGCCAGGGGAAATTTACTATGTTGAATCCAAAATCATCCCTTTTGTCATTTACACTTGTATGAATCTTTCCGTTTACAATTTTTATATTTAGGTCCAAAAACGGTGTTTCTATATTTGTAACTTTTGTTTGAAACTTTGATCTGTGGTCATTTTCATTCAAAACTTTTGCACGTTGACAGTCGTCAGCCAGTTAAAACTTTCAAACGCGGGACACTCGACCCAAAACTGTTACGATAGGATTGTAATCATTGTAATTGTGAAGAAAATAGATTAGAGATAATGATTCTGTTTCTCTCGCGATTTTAATGCATTTTCTGTCTTAAGGACATGGAATGGTCTAAGGAGCTTCAAAAACAGGCGCATAACAACCGAAAACCGCGTACACCGGTACATCATCGAAATTGTCATACAATTTTCAGTAATTCTGATATCGTAATTATATCTAAGGACTGCCGTTAACAAATGTATATATATTTATTTGCATTTTTATCATTCAAAGGCCGATCTTAGCAAAATTAATGATTTTGATGAAAGTAGTTCTGGTCCATCCGGTATTTTATCATGTTCATTGGGGTATGAACGTTTATTTTGGACCAATCGAAATGCGTAGATTCGTGTAAACAAGCATAATTGGAACATATCTCTAAATAATACAAAGAAAAGGCTTTCTAAAAAATCCATTTGTTTCAAACGATGAAGAATGAACTTGTAGACTATTTTGTCAATTTCTCAAATTTGAATGTTAATAAAAACAACTTCGAATATGTTTAATTGTAAAGAAATTTTTGGATACATTTGTTTTCTCATTGTCAATGTTATAGTCTTTTTGACAAATAAATATCATTATAAAGAAATTAAGAGAGGAAAGATGATTGATTATATTTTGATAGTCTTGTTTTCGCTGCTTGCAACTATTTACTCATTCTGCCAAATAAATAGATAATCTAGTAATCTTAAATCCTCAAATATCTTAAAAGTGTGATTTTTGTCATATAATGCATTACATAACATTGTTAAACGTTTTCAAATTCATTAGCATCATTTTAAAATCTCATTCGATTCTCGATTTTTCCTCGTATACTAACTCGTGTTTATTTATTTTTCTTGTCGTCTTAAACTAACTCAATGGTACAAAACTACTATATTAAGTTTCATTCTCTATAGCTCAAATTAGATTACCACAGAGATTTAGACACAATTAGTGCATTTTGACGCAAGGTGTAAAATAAACTCGATCCTATATAAACTCCAAAGAATTACATGAATTTGTTCATGTTTCGTCGAGGCAGTACTTTATGAGGAACCAATACTACAGTTACCTGACAGAAAAAAATACATTGTACTCTTTGTTCCTGTGCCGACACGTATAACGGTACATGGTACATTGTATTTTAACTTCGATCCTGTATGTCATTTTTTTAAATTCCAATGTTGTTTTTATTTGCTTATCTCATGATAGAGCCTCGATTGATATACATTTCAATATAGAACCATTGAGATGTATAAATACATATGCATTTCTCATTGTACTAATTACAGTAACAAATTCAAAATTGTAAATCGTCCAGAAAGCTACAAATATACATATTTATAATGATTTTAAATCAAAAGGAGATATGCTTTTTCTATTTGAAATAACAAAGGTAATGTAAAATTTATTTGTAGTTTTAAGTGCGCATTTTGTTTACCTGGTTGAACCCACGATCGCTCTCGACATGATTCCTCAACTCCGTGATTTTCATCTCTCAGACAATGGTAAAACTTATTCCTACCACAATTGATTCTGAAACTCGCTTCTCGTTCCTTCCACATTGATGCATTTTTCGGACAATAATCAACTGCCTGACTTACACATGTCATGCATAAGATGAAAATTAATGCACGTTCCTCCATATTTTATTCAACTTTCGATTTGCGTGAATTTGTTTAAATCGAACAAATAGATTGATTACCTTACGTCATGGGAATTGTAAACATTCAAATATTGGACGAATTTAAATATTTGTTTGGGGCTGTCAGTGCACTATTTGTGCATTTCCATACATCATAGTACACAACGTTATCTCCTTAGGAATATTTTCCAATGAGCATGATGAGTACATGCTGGAAACATTTACCATAGGTTGTAACGTTTCTTTGTCATTGATATGTACAATGAGGTATCAGAAATAAACAAAGTATTCGAACATTGCTGTATATGTTTACCCTCGTCATCATCACTTTGATAAATTTGTCTACATTTCACAATAATGGAAGTGTTCCAATTTTTAAACTTCTTGAAGAAAATTTCAAACCAACTTTAATCCACCAGACACGTGTTTCGGATGGTAAATTCTTATCAGTGGTACTTAATTTTAAAAATGCCGTTTTGATTTTCAGACACAGCGAAATGTATTGTAGAAACGCTCTATAGTGTTAGATCTTGTGTATCTACTGTGCAAAGAGTGCGGGGCTCAAAATTCCCTGCTTGATCGATTAAGTAACATAGTTGTATTAAGGTATCCGTTGTACAATTGAGTATTTTTTTGTAGTGTTTTAATTATCTCCATTGTAAAGTATGGTAAATTTTATGCCTGGTAAGGCACTATAAACTATATATTTTCTGCAAGGTAATGGTGCCCTGAGTACAGATATACGGCTCCTAGGTCTTAAAAATCAAAGAGGAAAAACTCTTGTACAACTTTGTTATTTTGCATATGTTATATATAGAGAAAATAGAAAATTTGAATGCTTCATCAGTTATTCCCCATTGTTTTTCTGACCCCAAAATTATTATTTCTGAGCAGTGGGCATTAAAAACTTTCAGAAAATATATAGTTTATGGTATCTTACTAGGCATGGAAAGATGCCCTATTGTACATCCGATACCTTAAATTATGACCAAATAGCTATAGAATATTAACCTCTTTTAATTTCGATGATATTTTGGATGAAATGACAAGTTTCTGAAATAACAAATACATGATGTCAAATTGATAAAGGGTTAAAACAAAGTTTCTTTCAGGAGACAGAGCTGGAAGGGAGTAATAATTACAGTGTAAACATCCAATCACAGGGAGCAAGTTTACCTTCTCCACACTGCATAGAAAATAAGTGTTTATGAGTCATGTAATTATATGAAGTGTTACAACTCTTTACCTCCTTGAAAAAAATCAAACATATTATAATGCACCAGACATGTGTTCCGGATAGTACAACCAGTGGTACTTAAATAGATGCCGAAAGGATTTTGCTGACACAGTTAAATGTATTTATGTGGCATATGAGAACATTTAATATAGTCAATCAAAGTGTCAAGCTCTCTTTGATACATACAGCAAAAATAGAGCACCAATTGAGCATCGACGGATAGTCCTAACAAGCTAGAAGTAGGACGAAGTGGCCAGGAGGAATAAGCATCAACTGTTTGGCTAGCCGCCCAACGGAAATACAGGTTTCGGAGAACGAACCATCATTGGTACCCTAAGTCAAGAACACTGATTGATTTTCCTCTACAAATTCTCCTTATTTGAGAATCAACTCAGTGGACTCGATTTGTGTACATGAGGACGTAGCATTGCGAAATATATTTCCTATAGTGAAACTTCAGTACCAGTAATAAAATGCTTCAAGAAAATTGATTTAAGAAATTTGATCCTTCTAGACTTGATAATTAATGAGCCTATACTTCTGATGTCGGAATTAGAAGAACATCTTTTACTTCATTATCTTCATAAGATTCTATACAATACCAAAAGATTTTCGGCACAAATGGTTTGTTTTTAATTGTTTTGAATACGTATAATATATCAGTATCACTCAGTAATAGTCTTTTGAATTCCCATCCTCGTAAACTTTACACAAAGACGATAAATTATATCCTTGAATTTCTGCCGAAAAGTAATATCCATTTCATATCTAATACTATTAAGAAAATATATAAGCAATGATTATAATAACTTTTCTTTTCCGAGGGCCGCTTTAAGGTAGGGTATCCCTTAGGTCAGAATTGCTGGTAATTTTTTGCCTGGATACCCTATTTTTAGCTCACCTGATCGAATCTCAAGTGAGCTATTGTCATAGCGCGCCGTCCGTCGTCCGTCGTCGTCGTCGTCCGTCCGGCGTATACTTTTAACATTTCGACATCTCTTTGCAACCGCTGCACAGAATTTCACGAAACTTCACAGGAAGCAAGAACTCAATGCCTTCTACCACGTTTGTGTTTTTTTGAGCTGATCTGAAATCCAAGATGGCCGCCAAAGGCTCTGATTGGCTGACACATTTTCGACTTCTCCTCTGAGACCGCTGCACAGAATTTCATGAAACTTCACAGGAAGCAAGCACTCAATGCCCTTTACCAAGTTTGTGTTTTTTGATCCGATCTGAAATCCAAGATGGCCGTCCCAGGCTCTGATTGGCTGACACATCTTCGACTTCTCCTCAAAACCGCTGCACAGAATTCATGAAACTTCACAGGAAGCAAGTACCCAATGTTCTCTACCAAGTTTGTGTTTTTCGAGTCGATCGGAAATCCAAGATGGCCGTCACAGACTCTGATTGGCTGACACATTTTCTAGTGCTCCTCTGAAATCGCTGCACAGAATCTCTCAAAACTTCACAGGAAGCAAGAACTCAATGCCCTCTACAAAGTTTGTGTTTTTCGAGCCGATTGGAATCAAAGATGGCCGCCACAGGCCCTGCTTGGCTGACAGATTTTCGACTTCTCCTCTGAAACCGTAACACAGAATTTCTGGAAACTTCACAGGAAGCAAATACTTAATGCCCTCTATCAAGTTTGTGTTTTCGAGCTGATAGGAAATCCAAGATGGCTGCCACAAGCTCTGATTGGCTGATACATTTTCGAGTGCTCCTCTGAAACCGCTGCACAGATTCTCTCAGATCTTCACAGGATGCAAGAACTCAATGCCCTCTACCAAGTTTGTGTTTTTCGAACCGATTGGAAATCCAAGATGGCTGCCATAGCCTCTGATTGGCTGACGCATTTTCAATTTCTTCTCTGAAACCGCTGCACAGAATTTCATGAAACTTCACAGGAAGCAAGCACTCAATGCCCTTTACCAAGTTTGTGTTTTTTTAGCTGATCTGAAATCCAAGATGGCCGTCACAGGCTCTGATTGGCTGACACATTTCGACTTCTCCTCTTAAACCGCTGCACAGAATTTCATGAAACTACATAGGAAGCAAGTACTCAATGCCCTTTACCAAGTTTGTGTTTTTTGAGCTGATCTGAAATCCAAGATGGCCGCCACAGGCCCTGATTGGCTGACACATTTTCGACTTCTCTTCTGAAACCGCTGCATAGAATTTCACGAAACTTCACAGGAAGCAAGTACTCATTGCCCTCTAACAAGTTTAAGTTTTTTGGAGCCGATCGGAAATCCAAGATGGCAGCTACAGACTCTGAATGGCTGACACATTTTCGACTTCTCCTCTGAAACCGCTTCACAGAATTTCTTGATACTTCAAAGGAAGCAAGTACTCATTGCCCTCTTAGTCTACCAAGTTTGTGTTTTTCGAGCCGATCGGAAACCCAAGATGTCCTCCATAGGCTCTAATTGGATGACACATTTTTGACTTATCCTCTTAAACTACTGCACATAATGTCACCAAATTTTACAGGAAGTAAGTACACATTGTCCTTCTCAAAGCTTCACTGAAAGTGATTTTCTTCAGTTCTTATACTGACATTGATTGAAAACATACATACAGTCTCCTCAGGTGAGCGATATGCCCCCCTTGGGCCATTTGTTTCTCTTCAGAATCTTGTTCAGATTATCAAACTAATATGGTTTTGGGGAAAGAAACTTTTATTGTTATATTTTAATACCTCTAAAAGGGGTCTTTCTTACTTTTCCCATATGGTCAAATGTTAAAGTTCAAACGGCGTAATCATGAAATCACGAATAATATTTTGTTTGTATATCAGCTTTAACATAAGCTTTGAATATATGGAAATACAATTATTGTGGATGTTGTTATTAAGGTGATATGAACATTAAAGACCTGAGGGATGCTCTACCTTAATGAACATATCTCCTCATTTTTCGTTTTGTAATTAATATAAGGTATTTATATCACGTTAAATACGATAATACTATACAGTTTTGAAATATGATTATATCTTTCCACCATCAATACCCAGCGTATTGCTATTGGCACCAAGAAAGAAGCGTCTCATTCTGTGAAAATTGTGATATGATGGAAAACAACGACACTCTCAGTAATGGTACTATACCGAACATTTTTTTCATTATAACTATCGGATTAATTATTATTTCTGGTGTATACATTTAGTATTTGGATTTTTGCAAGTTGCAAGATGTTTGCCAAAGCCGTTCGATGGTGGTTTATGCAGATTTTGGCGTGTAATATAATCTCGTTTATTTTCTTCATCAGTTCGCAATATACCATCCAAGAGAACAGCGATTCATCTTTGATATCATTTCGAATCCTTGATGGTATAGGGCGAGCTTCCTTAATATCAGGGATAATGGCAACATTTGCATTGGGTTGTGAACGTTTCCTATCCTTGCTGTATGCAATGAGGTACCAGAAATATGCAACAACGTTACGGTTACGTCTGTGCATGCTAATCATTATCATCATCAGCACGATCTTCTCGTCAACCGTATTTGTTGGTGACATTTACTTTGATAGAGAACAATTAACCATCAACACAACGAAAGTCGCAGGATGGACAACATCGCTGCTAGTACTGATGTTCTCAGTTCTGACCATTGTCGTATATACCATCGTCGGGTGCATCGCTTTACGCAAAAAGTGGAGCATGAGAAATCAGTCGTCTGCAATAGAGAATGAATATTCAGAATTCATCCAATTAATAATTAAATGTTTCGCTCTTGTTGGTGTATTCTCAGTGACCATTCTACCGTCTTTCATAGCGGATTTGGTTTGTCTTCTCTTACATAAATGCCCGGACATTGTAAACAATTCAAAACTCTTGATTTCGATATTGAGATCATCATTCTTTTTCGTTTTACCAATCATTTTGATTGGTAGTTCTTACGAAAGCCGCTACATCTGTCTTATGATACTTTGCCGTTTTACGAGATACCGACATCGGCTAGAAATGGATTACAAACAAAAGTATGCAACATATGATATCACCACAAGAGAGAGGTCGAATCCAAATATGAAGGAATCCGAACAACCGGACCAGGAAATGGATTCAGTAATATAATTCAGAAGAAACAAAGATCGGTTTCAAGTCAAGGAATTCGGGTAGTAATCAATGTGTGTAAGTGGCATACATGTAGATGTAATCTACTTTCTGTAGGATGTAACCATACAATTCACGTAAGTTAGAACTTCTACTGTGAAATGTTGTAATAAAGATAGCCATATAACTCTTGAGTTCTCTTAAGTAGATAGAACTGCAACTGCTAAGCGTTAACTTTTTTCACGGATGAAAAACAACATAACGCTGGTAATTGGAACAATAAGCATTAACCTCCTCTCAGAAGTGAAAGCTTAATACCTCCCTCATATATGAAACTACAAGTATGGAACAGCAAGCGCCCAAGCGTTCCTCGCAGATGAGACAATACAACTCTTTGGTATTTGGAACTGCAAGCGTCAGAGTTTCTCACAGATGAAAAGATATTTAACGTTACACCTTCCTTAGTTCGAACTGATAGTATTAAACATTCTGACAGATAAAACAATACAGCTTTTTGGGGCTTTTATGTGCTGTGCAACAGTTACTGTCAGATAAAACAGAAAAAAACCCTCTGGTAGTTTGAACATTCCGGCAGACGTAACACTACAATTTGGAAAGTAAAATTCTCTAGTCTCAAATTTCCCGAAATTATTTTCATGTATTCATATTTCTATGTCGAACACTGTGAAATATCGATTTTTTTTTTGTGTCAAGCAATTGAATCATCTGAGCCAACGTGAGACATTTATATAAGTTGTGTAACTTGTTTGTTAAACGTTGTAAAATAAATAAAGTTTAAATTTTATGGACGAATTTCATTTCATTTACCTTAATTTAGAATTAAGTTATGTTTTTTCTTCATTTCTTTCTATGTCTATTTGATGATAAATTTATGTAAGTGCTCAGTGTTTGTAAGAGTGCATAAAAATGTAAACATATAACTGGAGTGAACACATTGTGTCGTGATATGAATGTAGTTCAATAAATTGATCGTGTTGTTAGTTTATTGATGATATCTATTTTCGATTGAGTTTCAATAAACAACACTATCTCTACCTTATTAGAAAGATTAAGAACAATAAGAAGACATTTTTAAAAGCAAAAAAATTGAGACAAAAACGGCAGATTTTGCCTCTACCCCTTTTGTAAACTACTTTTAAAAAAAGCCCTCGTTATCTGCGATGTCATTATTTTTTTCATCCGAAAGATGTGCATCCTCTAGCCTTAGACAAACATTTGATTTTGTATGTGGAGGGTTTTTTTTACAGTTGAATCGAATGAATTTGAAGACCAAATGGGACATAACTATGTACATCGAAAATCAAAAACAACTATTCACATTCATAATTGAAAGAAAGTACTTCCAAAATCAATAAAATTGAATTCAACAGCAAAAGACAATCGCAAATTCAAGTGCATTATTAGAAAAAAAAGACTTTGCTAGGAACATATTCTGATTCTAGTCATGGATACACAGAAGACGACCCAATCAAAATTTTGAATATATGTATGGAGGAATGTACTCTTCTAATTATTGGAATTGAAATGAGAACCAACTGTGCTCCACTTATCTATTACTGATATTTTGTAAACGCATACGAAACCAAGTTTGTGAAGTCTTGGCTCTCTTCAATTCAATTCAGCATGTATATTTTTGATGGTGTTTTCTAAGTGAATAATCTTAATTTGGCAGATTACTTTAGCACAATCTCACGGTAGCATATAACATTGACGTGAAAGATTTAGCCCTTTCATACTAGCTCTTTGGTGACGACTTTAACTTCAAACTTAAATATTTCCTTTTCCTGTGTATTGACATTCTTTTGTCTCCTTCGAATGGTGTTTTAAAAACATACTCAGACTATACAACGAAATAGTTCTGAGAGCAAAGATACTACCCGAGAAGTTTATAAATCTAGCCTTTATTTGTGGGCTACTCACTTCCTCATCATTCTGTATTTGTTAAAATGGGAATATAGGGCACTAAATTACTTCGATACTACATATATATTTCAATACTGTTTGTATAATAACATTAGTAAATAAGATTCCTACAATTTTCACCAATATGAAGATTTCCGTGCTCTAGATCCATCATCAACGGACAGGAAACAAGGTTGAAACAAATTATAGTCCGATTCTAAAAATAATTACACTAAAGAAGATATTATTCAAATGTTAAACTTCTTGATCGACAACATTTTGAGGTGCTTGGAAGAAAGGTCTTCTAGCAAATTGTTGGAATTCCAATGGGAACCAACTGCTTGCCGACATTTTTCTTCACTCGTACGAAGCTGAATTCATTCAATCTGTGGTCTCTGAAGGGAACAGATACGTAGCTTCTGACTTAAACTTCACTTACAGATACATAGACGATGATGGACAGCACATCGTCTATTTTGGTTTTGGATTATTATCCAAAATCAACGGATAACCTCAGCAGTATCTATCCTTCGGAGCTTGAAGTAAAAGAAACTTCAGAGACAAATAATTCAGCATCCTATCTAGACATAATGTTGTCCTACGACACTGATGGTCACATGAACACCTCACTCTATGACAAACGTGACGACTTCAATTTCAGCATAACAAACTTTCCTTTTCTGAGTAGCAACTTATGACGTGTTCATATCTCAGTTGATACGCTATGCCAGAGCAAGTACCAAGTAAACAGATTTTGTTCTGAGAGCTAGGCGTCTTTCAGTTCAGCTTCTCAGTCAAGGATACGTTTCTAACCTTGTCACTGAAGAAGTTAGAACGGTCAATATTGGGAACTCGTCATACATAATGATGTCCCACTCTCCAGAATCGTGGATGATATTCTGTCTTAGACCATTTGAACCATCCAAACATCGAATACACTAGTGTCTTCCGAAATGGAAGTAACCGAATGTGACAATTCTACCTAAATGAAGTGACGGGTGTTGTATGCTAGCAGGAGATTCTTCCTGGGCACCTGGTCTCACTCACATATTGGGAGTTCGCTTCGTTTTATATGGTGGAGGTTTTTCTTGGTTAGCTTTGGTTCTTGTTTTATCCTGATTTTGTATGCCTTCGATTTATCATTTTCTGAATTATCGATGTTGTACTATGTATTGGGATATGGTCATTATCCGTATTTGTCAATTTAATCATGATTTATTCGATGTTAGATGTCTCAAAACTCACAGCATCATTTTAGAACAGATAAATTTGCAGCATGGACCAGACATGCACAGAGTATATTACTATGGGTATTTCACAACATACCTTTAATGGTGACATAAAAAACAAAATGAGAAGGATCAAAGGTAGACAGGAATTACCATCCTAATTGAGTCAGCATCATAAAACGCTTTTAATGTATACCGTGCATATGATCCTGCTGTCAACAAGCGGACACTTAAATTTGTGCTTGATCAGTGTACAACTTTGTACAAGCGCATTCTTAAGACTTGCACTCTGACTGTCTGTGACAAAAGGACTCCATGACGAGCCTTGTTCAAAACTCTTTGAAAAAAGACAGGGCATTGACCACATGTCCTCTCTGAATGTCTGTCGGACTCCTAGATGATAACAAAAACGAACTTGCTACAGCCGTCAGAGTACCGACTGTACACCTTCTATTTTCGTATCCATTTATATATCGATCTTTGTGTTGCTTTGGCCCCTGCGTTTTGCTCTCTTGTTTTTGTAAAACAAAGGAGGGGATCTCCAACAACACCAGGTTACAGCACTTGCAAAACCCCAAAACACTCAATGCAAAAACACAAAGCAGTCAAGCACAGAAAGAGACGCATAAGGGACAAGGAACGTTAACGTCAACGCACAACACAGAAACATCAAACACAAAGGACTACACATAAACCAAAGAGACCAATGGGCAACCGGTGCCGACTTAGGACGGCCATCTGCCACGGAAATAGCAGAAGGTGTGGTTATCCTGGATTACGTGCGCACAACTCTCCCACTTTTTCGATTACCCAGAGGTCTCGAAGAACGTACAATTGTGGTGTAAAACAACCTCCTCAATGACCACACACAAACAAGACCGCAAAACGCAGGGGCCCAAGCAACACAGATGAATATGTAAATGGATATAAAAAGAGGGCGTACGTAATACAATCCGTGCTCTGCCGCCGCGACCTCATGTATGTCATCACCCGAGGAGTCCGACTGACATTCAGAGAGGACAGGTAGTTATCTTTCAGTAAGGAGGTTGTTTTACATATATTATATATCTTTCTTCGATACCTCTTGGTTACCAGAAAAGTTGGAGGATTGTGCGCAAGTTATCTGGATATCTGCACCATTGCTGCTGGCTTGGCTGATGGCCGTCCTGTATCGGCATCAATTGCCCATTGGTATTGTTGGTTCATGTGCAGTCTTTTGTAATAAATGTTTCTTTCCCTTTTGCCTCTCACGCTATGCACGCTCTGCTGAGTGTTTTTGCATGGGATATTTTGATGTGCATATTGCAACCGAGAGTTGTCGGAAATCCCTTCCTTTCTTTAAAATCACCGAAGAATTTTATCTCTATAATTTTTATCTGACCATTGTCATCACTCCATTGAAATCTATGCATTTTGCCCATTTTATTTCCGAACTCCCTCACTTCAAACTTGCCAATATTTACACACCGTAACTGCCATTCAAAGTCTATTTGAACTATTTACATCAAGGCTATTTGCTACAAAATCATCATCAGAACTATTGAGTTGTTCTTTTAATGCAGTGTGGACAATTCTAGAATTTCGTGCATCGGTTCCGGAATTTTGCTTTGATGTGGTTCCTATCTTTCAACATTTGACATAAAAATAAGGGATAAATAGACATTGACATCTAGCTTTATCATCTTATACCGCGCGCCTACTGACGCGATCTTTGTCAGTGTACTTAAAACCATTAACATGTAGTAAAATTCCTTTCTTTATTTCGCTTTTATTTAAGGATTGTATTCAGCTTTTGCGATTTGTTTGTGTGTATTGGCAGTAGAGAATCGGAAAAAGCATGTAAAGCACGAAGTGCTTTTCATATTTTTTTCCATTGCCTACTGCCAATGAGTTAAAGAAGATTCTGACGATAATCTCAACAACACTCACAATAGAGCACCAAATTGAGCATCGACGGACCCCTGGCAACCTAGAGGTGGGACCAGGTGCCCGGCAGGAGTAAGCATCCCCTGTTGGCTAGCCGCACCCGCCGTCGATGTTCATGCAAGAAAATGATAATAATATATAAAATGCATGCACTGTCTGAGGTTATGTCTGTATAGAAAGTGCTATAGCGACCATGTCAGGGATACATATACAAAACACTTACTGTCAAACCCCTCAAGGGGAACTTTTTTACGAGCTCCACATGGCGAAGGGCATAAGTGTGACACAAATGAGATAAAGAAGATCCTGACGATAATCTCAACAGCACTCAAAATAGAGCACTAAATTGAGCATCGACGGACCCCTAGGATCCTAGAGGTATGTCAATACACACTGATAAAAAGAAGGGAGGAGATCTCCAACAAGACCCCGCTGCAGCATCAACAGTAAAACACCAAAACACCCGATGCAAAAACACAAAAGACGAGTACAGCACGAGACGGAAAAGAGACACACGACATGTAAACATCAAACACAAAAGACTACACATAAACCGACGAGACCAATGGGTAACCGGTGCCGACTTTGGACGGCCATCTGTCACGCAAGTAGCAAATGATGTGGTTATCCTGGATTACGTGCGCACAACCCTCTCACTTAAATTACCCAGAGGTCTCGAAGAACGTTCAATTGTGGTGTAAAACAATCTCCTCACTGTAAGATGACATCACACAAATAAGACCGCAAAACGCAGAGCCCCATAGACACAGATGAATATGTAAATGGATATAAAAAGAGGGCATGCGTAATACAGTCCGTGCTCTGCCGGCTGTAGCGAGCTCATGTATGTAATCACCCGAGGAGTCCGACTGACATTCAGAGAGGACAGGTGGTCGGGGTCCTGTCTTCTCTAAAGAGGTTTGGACAGGGCCCGTCATGGAGTCCCGTCGTCACAGTCAGTCAGAGTGCAAGTCTCAAGGATGCGCTTGTACAAGACTGTAGATTGGTCAAGTACCAAGCCTAGTGTCCGTCTGGTGACATTAGGATCATATCCACGGTATAAAAGGTGTTTGATGATTCTGACGCATTTTCGGTGGTTATGCTGCCTTCCTTTGATCCTTTTTATTTTGTTTATCATATCACCATAAAAGACAGGTTGTGTAATACCCATAGTAATGTACTCTGTTGCATGTATAGATCCGAATTTAAAAGAAGTTGACTGTAATTTTTGTAAAATTTCCAGAAAGTCTTAACTAGTTTATGAAAGCGGAAACCTTGACCTAAAAGTTTGATAAAGCACAAAAGCTGAAAAAAACAATCTTTATATTTACATTTTAAGTGTGAATCAAGTTGTTTCTGTCCTTTTCTCAATCCGTTTCTTTATTTTAAATATCACCGCGGAGGGAGAACGTCATTTGACGTAACAGCAAAGGAATGTTCGACGTTTTTTGCTAGCTTCGAAGTAGTACCTTCTGTACGAGAACATTGTGGAAAAATGAGACATTGAATTTTGATTTTGGTTTTATTTTTTAACATTTCAATAAAAACCGAATAAAAAATGAATCGTGAAAATTTGCGATTTTTGCCAAACATAATTAAGACCAAACGGTTGGTTAAATTGGAGAACATGTCACGGAGATTGGAAGGAAACCATTTGAAAACTCACTTTAACAAACTGTTGAATTGTTAAAACCTATGAAATCAATCTGTAACATTATTCAAACCTCTTTAAAATTACCCTGTTTCTTCTCAAGGTAATCAGAATAATTTTTATGACCTACCTCAACACGGCACAAGATTCGCTGATAATTGAAATATTTCTGATGTGTATAATTCCATAAGAAGCAAAAATAAATTCACTGTTGATAAAAGACACAAGTGAATCAAATCGTGATTCTAAATATTGAATATTTGATCCACAAATGTCTAAATTCGCTCTTCCAAACATGGCATCGTTCTGTAGACGACAGTGCGTGTCGTTCATGAACTTCGTCTGGTATGACGCGTGATCGACTTACTACGTCACACGTCTTGGAACTGTACATGTGGGTGACCTATATTTTGCCACATTTGATCACTGGGGGTTGACGTCGTCGATTGATAATGGAATGTTGAATCTATGTTAAAGCAATTAATAAAATGGGAATATTATGAGAAATGAATCTGCGTATGATATGATGGCACGTGATAGGTTCTTGCGTTTATCGAAAATTGCAGTGCATTTAAGGAAACGCAGTAGGAATGTAAGTATTCTGAAATATAATATCTCTTTCAAACTCCATGTTTCGAATGAGAAAGATAGTTCGAAATCAAGTTAAGTGATTCACACGAGAATATGTCTTTGTACCTCAAGATAGAACAGCCAACAACAACATAATTATTTGAAAAACGTTATTACATATCAACTTTGTATACGGAACTTTCGTCTAAGAATACTTATATCAAAAGAAATGAAAGTGTCTCTAACATTTTGAGCAAACACGAGTTAACTGTCTTCATTCAAGGTCTCTATTTCTAAATTGAATCTTTAGACCATGTATTGCATACAAAAAAGCACAAGTCTCTTCGATTTATCGCTAATTCAAGAAATCGCTCCACTACGAGGATGTCTAGAAAATCTTCATCAGCACTTACTGCGGTAAAGAAAGGAAATGATCTCCAGCATGACCACCCTGCATTCACCCAGCGAAATAACCCACAAGAAAGTGACAAATAAATGACATCATACAAACTCCAAATCGCACAAAGACGCAACAATATTCACTAAAACATTATACAAAACAATCGTAACAGACGTACAGAAACATTAAGTATCGATGACAACACTTAAAAGGAAGGAGACCAATGTGCACCCGGCGCCGAGTTTGGACGGCCATCTGCTTAAAGCAAATGGTGCGGTTATCCAGATTACGTGCGCACAACCGCCCCACTTATCCGGATACACAGAGGTCTCCATAGACACACAGTTGTTGTATAAACATAAAACTTCTCAATGTAAGGTGACATCACAAACAAGATAGTTAAACGCAGCGGCCCATTGTAACACAGATCTATGTCGATTGATCTTGAAAAATTCTATGGCATGCGAGTAACAAGTCTGTGCTCTGCTGGCTGAAGCGAGCTCAAGATCAATCACCGGAGAAGTCTGACCAACTTTCGGATAGGACAGAAAATCAAGATCAAGTCTTCTCTGACGAGATTTCAAAAAGGCCCATCATGGAGTCCCGTCGTCACGGTTGACCAGTGTGCAAGGAACACGTGACGAATTAATGTGAAACTGCTCTAAACCGGAAAAGATGTACATTGTTTTTTGTTTTACTAAAAATTGAGGGAACGTGATTGAAAAAAAATGAAATCAAGACATTTTAAAGCCAACATAATTTCTCCATAGGAAGTATCTTATACATACACCACGCATCCTCACGACAAAATTAATGATTGAGGTTTAAACTCATTAAATGATGTTTTGATCGAGAGAGGAAAATTTTAATTTTGTATATCTGGATCAAGAGATTTCTTTTTTTCAACAGCCTACAAATCAAACAAATCATAGACATGTTGTGAAATATGTAATGCCTAGTCCTTTATCTTGGACAACATTTATGCTTGCTTTGGTGAGGATCTTTACAAAGCACGTTGTAGGGATTCCTCTGGAAACTAACCGTGCGCCTATTGTTGCAGATTTATCATTTTACTCTTATGAAAATAAGTTTTCCTTAATCTTCAAAAGCGAAGAAAATTTGATGGTTTAATGTTTCAATGGTGCCTGGACGATATTCTAACTTTTGACAGTTCTGTTTTCCAATTAAACGTGCATGTCTGGTCCATGCTGTAAATTTATCAGGTTTTAAATGATGCTATTAAATGTAAAGACTTTTAACATTGAACTACATGGTTAATATCACTGCTGGTGGACCAAGAGTCCCGGAGGGCACATGTAGCCAAGTTCGATCAACTTCAGTTGATCGTCTGTCTCTGCAACGCATTTGAAATTTTCTGTCACAAAATTTCTTGAATTTCTAAAACGTGGGTCCTGTGGCATCTTATCCCATCCATTCTGCTACGTCTTTTGTTACATTTTTGGACATAACAGTTTTCATACTTTTTGGCCATATGACATTGTTTAGACTGAGGATCACTGACGAGGGTTAAGTACCCGAAATGTGCATGTCTGGTCCATGCTGTAAATTTATTAGGTTTTAAAATAATGCTATTGAATTTAAAGACGTTTAACATACATGTATAAGATTGACATTTTCCACAAGAATTGACACTCAACAAGGCAAACGTTTCAAACACAGAGATGCCACTTTTAGATCTAAATATCAAATTGTAAATGGAAAAATCCATACAAGTGTGTATAAAAAAGTGGTGGTTTTGGATTCAACATGGCGATGATGTACCCAGACTACCGTCATACGGTATTTACATATAACAGCTCATCTGGTACGCTAGAACATGTACTTATGATGTGGATTTTCAAATTCACAAAGAAGAAACCAACATTTAGGTCAAGGTTTCCGCTTTTATACACTAGTTAAGACTTTTTGGAAATTGTAGAAAAAATACTGCCAGCTTCCTTTAAAATTCGGACCTATACAAACAACAGCGTATACTACTTTGGGTATTTCACAACCTGCATTTTATGGTGACATAAATAACAAAATTGGTTGGATCAAAGATAGACAACATAACCATCTACCGCCTGTTCTCTCTGAATGTCGGTCGGACTCCTCGGATGATAACATGCATGAGCTCGCTACAGCCAGCAGAGCTCGGCATGTATTTCATAGGCCCACTTTTCATATCTATTTTCATATTCATCTGTGTTGCTTGGACCCCTGGGTTTTGCTGACTTGTTTGTGTGTCATACAGTGAGGAGGTTGCTTAACACTACCACTGGGCGAAAAAACAGGTTTACGCAACTGTGTAAACTTGCGTAAACTTGATACTTTCAGGTTTCCGCACTGCGTAAACTGACAAATAGTTTCCGCAAGTTTACGCAATGTTTTCGCTGATGAAACTTGATAAATTTCTTTCCATTTTTTTTCAACAAGTTTCCGCAATGTAAACTTGGAACAAATGGTTTACGCAGTTGCGGAATCCTGATGAAACCTGTTAAATTTCCTTCCATTTTTTTTCAACAAGTTTCCGCAATGTAAACTTGGAACAAATGGTTTACGCAGTTGCGGAATCCTGATGAAACCTGTTAAATTTGTTTACGCAGCTGCGGAAACCTAATTAAACTTTTCAAATAGTTTACGCAGTTGCGGAAACTTGATATGTAACTTCTTCTATAATTTACGCAGTTGCGGAAACCTGAGGAAGTTTTTATCATTAATTTCTTTTTCTTTACTTTTATTTCTTTATTAATTTATTTGTTTTATTAATATATTTTATTTATCTATTTATTTTATTAATTAATTTCATTAATTAATTTATTTTATTAAGATATTTATTCTATCAATTAATTAATTTTATTAATTAATTGATTAATTTATTTATTTTGTTAATTTATTTATTTTGTTAATTTATTTATTTTATTAATTTATTTATTTTATTACTTAATTGATTTTATCACTTTATTTATTTTATTACTTTATTTAATTCATTCATTTTATAATAATTAATTTTTTTATCAATAAATTAATTAATTTATTGATTTAATTTATTAATTAATTTATTTCCTCAATTTTATTTATTTTCTAAATTTCATTTATTTTATTTATTTTATTTATTATATTGATTTATTTGTTTTATCAATTTATTTATTTCATTAATTAATTTATTTTATTGATGTATTTATTTAATTTAATTATTTCATTTTACTAATTAATTTATTTTATTTATTTATTCATCTTATTAGTTTTATTGATTTTATTATTTAATTAATTTTTTTTCAATTTTTTAATTTTTTTTAAATTTTTTTTAAAATTAATTTATTCTATTAATTTATTTATTTTTATCAATTTATATATGTTTATGAATTTATTTATTTTTATTAATTTATTTGCTTTGTTAGTTTATTTATTTTATTAGTTTATTTATTTTTTTCATTTATTTATTTTATTCATTTATTTATTTAATAAATTTATGTATTTATTTTATTAATTTATTTTTTCATTTATTTATTATTTTAACTTATTCTACTAATTTATTTATTATTAATTTATTAATGATCTTATTAATTTATTTATTTCTATTTATTTTATATCTTTATACTTTCCTTGTTAATTAATTTCACTAATTTTATTTTTTTTTAAATTTGTTTATTTTCATCAAATTTTTTTTTTATTATTATTATTATTTATTTAATTATTTTAAAATCTATTTACATGTGAATTTATATTATTTACTTTGATTAATTACTTTTGAAAATCTACCTATTTTTTATTATCAAACTGAGATAACGTCATTGGCTTGGTTTGCAAATTACCTGGTCACTTCATGAGTGCAGTAGATTTGATTGGCGTGATAATAGCGGCGTTAAAATGATTTCAGCGGGGTATGACATAAAAACACAGTACATAATCCTAATTATGCTAATGAGTTACCATTACATCACCCATAACTGTCAATCAATTATGCTAATGAGCTACTCCTACCTCACCTAGCTATTCCTGCCAATCAAAAGTTGAGAGATATAAAGGTCGTAGCAATGACCAATCGAATTTTATAAATATGGTAACGTTCAAAATTATAATGACAAAATTTTACCTGCCCATTACATAATCCAAAAATCTTCTCTGTCATATATTGATAAATTGTAAAACTTGTGCTTATGATTCCTCATTTTATTTATTTATTTATTTATTTATTTATTTATTTATTTATTTATTTATTTATTTATTTATTTATTTATTTATTAAGATAGTTATATAATTAGTTTATAAATTTCTAGACTAAGACGCATATTGTTTTTAGAAAAATATACATTGAAAACTGTTTATTTACCATTATGGGTTATTAAAAATTCTCTCTCTCTCTCTCTCTCTCTCTCTCTCTCTCTCTCTCTCTCTCTCTCTCTCTCTCTCTCTGGTGTGTGTGTGAATATGGTAACTGATGCATGGTATGTTTCCTTTTTTCCAATATTTTAGATATATATTTTATTTTCTTTTTCTTTTTTTTTTTTCATATTAAATTGTTTTTAAACTTATTATTTAGAAATACGTAAGTATATTAAATTACAATACAAATGACTTTATTTTAAAAAATCATTTTTTTATCAGCTGATTTTACTCTTGAATTCTTTTTGTCCATTTTTTTCTTTTGTTAAATTGAAACATGTAAGTGTCCAGTTCTGTGCATAGAGGTATCCGGACATTTGAGCATTTTGACAGTTTGACAAGTACACAATCACTTACCCGTGTAATTTGCATCCGCGTGTCACTTACTTTTACATCATAAAAGAAGCGATTTTATTCATCAATTCTTTTTGTCCGTTTTTTTTTCTTTTGTTCCTTAAATTACTTATAATCAGCATATCATTTTTATGTTTCTTTTTATTATCAATTATTTCATTTCATTTCATTTCATTTCATTTCATTTTATTTTATTTTATTTTATTTTATTTTATTTTATTTTATTTTATTTTATTTTATTTTATTTTATTTTATTTTATTTTATTTTATTTTATTTTATTTTATTTTTAATTTTATTTTTAATTTAATTTGATTTTATTTTATTTTATTTTATTTTTTATTTTTCATTTTATTTTAAGGTCTGCTTTGAAACATGTAAGTGTCCAGTTCTGTGCTTAGAGGTACATTGTATCCGGACAATTGAACATTTTGACAGTTTGAGAAGTACACAATCACTAACCCGTGTAATTTGCATCCGCATGTCAGTTACTTTTACACGAGAATACAAGACTATCATATTATATCGATATGTTCTAATTATAAGCGAGTGCCATTTTTTAAGAATTTCGTCGTGTTGTTCTATGTATCCCACCCTTTCCCCTTTGTGTTGATAAATGGCCCCTAGCAAAATATCAAATGCAGATAAAAATGACTAATAAACTTATATGATGTTCTTGTAGTTGAATGGATGGTTTCAATACCCTATAACCCCCCCCCCCCCCCCCGCTTAAAAAAATTCAAATATTTTTTTAAAAAGCTTAAAACAGCATTAAAATTAATAAGGTCCAAAATCCTGTGACCTATAAGGGTTCACGCTGCGTACCCATGGATATGAAAGTCGCGCCGGGGGGGGGGGGGGGGGGGAGGGCGTAGGGGCACTTTGACATCTTGTCCAACTTGAAGATATTTGCGCGCCCTCATGACAGCATGTTTTGGATCGGCACCCGAGTGTGCATTTCTTCAAAAGATTTAAGGAGAGAGAGAGAGAGAGAGTTGATAATCGATTACTTTGCTTTTCATGTTCGATCCTTCATGAATGCATGTACGATCGTCAGTACGCTTAAATATGAAAGGGGGGATTGCAGATCTATCCGGGATCTCATTAATAAATTACCCCTAGGCCAATCCCCCGGCTCCCAACACCACACAAGAAGACAACTTGTATTTTTTAACATGAAGTTATAAACACGAAAAAGTTCTGCCCTATTGTGACTTTCTGTCGTATTGATGAAACACAAGACAAGTGGGACACTTCTCAGTCATAAATTAATCTCTTTCATAAATACATTATATAAATACGATATAATTTTAACAGGACAATTCGTCGAAAAGAATTCATTGTCTTCTCAACCAATTTTTTCATCAATTGAGCTTTGAAATGCCGATTGGGCCAGCTTCGCTCTCAATCATAAAATACAATATGTGGGGTGGATATAGTTTTTCAAGTTTGGTCCAGTCCCTCCCGAGACTTCAAGTCTAGTCTGTGAACGTAAATAATTGTACGTATTTTGATTCCAAGGGACGGGCCAACCAAGTCTTATTCTGGGCTTGCATCCCCCAAGAAAAAAAAAACAAAAAAAAAAATGTAGATATACTAGTTTAAAAAATACGAAGAACGTCCATCCACGGCACTGACTCCAAATTTTCAAATAACCAGGTATATTTTGGTCCATTTACAGAAAAACAAAAGACAAAATCGGCAAAATTCGCCCCTTGATCCCCAACAAAAGGAGCACTTGATCCACTACTGATACTTGATCAATATTGTCTGGATCTCCGAGCTGGAAACACAAAATCACCTGCTAATCACCTCTAGGCCTAGTGAATATTTATTTTCTTTTCGAGGTTTAAAATAAAAATATTCATTATGGCAAAATATATGTATATGAAATAAAAAACAGAACAATCAAAAAAATAAAAAAAAAAAAAGAAAAAGAAAGAAAGAAAAGAGAGAGTGAAAAAAACGCCGAAATATACAGCGGGCTCTGTGTTCGCGCTAGCACAATTTCAAATCAAATATTGACCAATCAGAGGCGAGCATTTCATTTGTATACAGAGGAAACTCAGAAGCGGGTGGAAAGTTGTTTTCCCACGAAGAAACTAAACAAAACATGTTTATTTGGGTAATCCCATGGCGATAAATGGTAAGATGTATTTCTAAGTCATTAATATTTACTTTTTAACGTGCATTTCCCAAAATAAAGACGCCGGCTTGGTCAGTTAGACCCACGCGCTGAATTTTCTTGTTCTTGCTTTTATTTCACGGCGATCCTGTGGACTATTTGAATCACTTTTTATATATTTAGACATATTTGTATGATCACTTCCTTCTAAAAAGGAACATGTACCAGGTAAAATCTTTGTTTACTTTGTTACAAGCTAACCCCCCCCCCTTCTTCCCTTTCGGCCTTTGCCATGGGAAAGATTGGGTAAACTTAAAGATACATGTTCTTCAGGGTGTCAGGATTTTTCATACTGATGTCTTTTCTAGTGTTGTAATGATAGTTGCTGAATCTTGAAAAGTGCTGACTATCGATAATGATTTCGAAAATCGATTGTCGCTGTTGAAGCAAGGACTTATAAACAGAAGGATTGGAATCTCGTCTTTTCCCGTTAACATCTCGCGTGCCCTTTTGATATGCAAATTAGGCAACGAGATGTTAGGGTTGTGATATTCAAAACCATGAATGCCCTAAATATGTTGATTATGACAACATAAAAACGACTTGAATAAGTAGAATAGATTATCCTGATCATTTTGGTACCAATATTTTGATATTACGTCTTGAAATAGTCGAGAAAATGGTAAATTAAATCGGGCCTACTTATATAGGTCACGTCGTACTCGTAGTCGTAATGGCGAGGTCGAACTTGCATCGAGATCCCAGAGATCGTCTGAGGCAGTTATATCATGGTCAATTATCGACATCTATACATCAAAAATAATTCTATTCAGATACAAAAAAGTCCAACTTTATTTCAAAACAACTTTTCATAGATACTTTATAAAATAAAACAGAAAAAAAAAGGTTTTTAGATGGCTTGTTTACCTTCTTCGTTACAGGCCGTGGTAAACAGGTGATCGTAAACACCCCCATTTTCGAAGTCTTGTATTCTTATTAATATTCGGTATCATGAAGTGAAAATGGTACTAATGCACGCATGAGAATTTATTAATTATTTTGATAACAATATTCCTTGTGTTTATTGTGTCTTGTTTGAGAAAACGGGTCAGACCGTTGACCTGCCTACGTCTTTTGGGAAAATGGCCGCGCGTACCGACGAGTGAAAACACCCATTTTCGAAGCCCCGTAAAACAATGAAATTGTCGAATTAATTAAATAAAATTAGTCTTAATGCACACCTTAGGTTTTAGTCTTTATTTTGATAACAATATTTCATATGTAAATTTTGTCTAGTTTGAGAAAATGGGTCAGAGCGTTGGGCTATCTACCTCTTTCAGAAAATGGCCGCGCGTACTGACGTGTGAAAACACCAATTTTCGAAGCCGTGTAAAACAATAAAATTGTCGAATTAATTAAATAAAATTGGTCCTAATGCACACTTTAGGTTTTAGTCTTTATTTTGATAACAATATTTCATATGTAAATCTTGTCTGGTTTGAGAAAATGGGTCAGAGCGTTGGGCTATCTACCTCTTTCAGAAAATGGCCGCGCGTACCGACGAGTGAAAACACCCATTTTCGAAGCCCTGTAAAACAATAAAATTGTCAAATTAATTAAATAAAATTAGTCCTAATGCACACATTAGGTTGAAGTCTTTATTTTGATAACAATATTTCATATGTAAATCTTGTCTGGTTTGAGAAAATGGGTCAGAGCGTTGGGCTGTTTACCTCTTTCAGAAAATGTCCGGTCATACCGGAGGGTGAAAACCTCTATTTTTGAACCTCCAGTATACGATGAAATCGTCGAATGAATTAATCAAAATTGGTTCTAATGCACGCACTAGGTTTTCATTTTCGATTTGCCACCAATATTTTATGTGTAAGTCTAGTAATGACTGAGAAAATGGGACAGAGCATATGCCTATTTAACTCTCGTTGACGATATCTGGGTCATAACGGCGAATGTCAAGGCTCCGCTTTGAAGCTAGATATTATAACAATATTATCAATATATTTTGATAAAATTGGTATTTATTGAAACTGCAAGGTTTCTTCTACATGTACGTATCAATATTTTATATGTTTATTGTGTGATGCTTGAGAAAATCATGTTATTTGATCACCCTTCTCGGATAGGACTGGACAATGTTTTGATCTCGTTCAGATCTCATTACACGCGAGTTTTCGTTACTATTCTCAAGGCGGTGTAGAGAGTTGCGAATCCTTCTGTTTATAAGTCCTTGGTTGAAGTTACACGAAATGATCTCAGTGCAAAAAGTCTTTGCTATAATTCAAAACTAAAAACTAGACGCGATCGCTTTGGCAAAGTTACCGGTTGAGGAGGAGCAGATTTATCCATATCCCGGCAGTACTAAGTCCGCCTCATGGGACTGTTTTGGCTTTAATAGAAAGAAAAAGGAAGGCCCCCTTCTAACATGTCTAAAGCAAACCTCAAGATAAATTATAAATACTGTTGTTTGCAATCCGTACGCCCTGAGTATTCTCCTTCTGAAGATACAACACATACAACAATTTAAAAGTAAATAAGTCTGATTCTGATCGTGATATTGATGTACTCCTCCGATAGTTTCCGATAATTGATAGTAATTTTTTTTCTGATTTTACAACACTAGTCTTCTCGTATTGAGTTCTTTTGTACTTTTCGTTCCAATTATCAGGATTTTTCGTACCAATAGATGATTTTCCAATAAACTCGTGAGTAAGGGTGAAACGTTTACCAAATTTCCTAAATGTGCACACGGAAGGCTATAAACGAAACGTAAATGTTTAAACGCTTCTTTGTATTTCTAATGTGAAAAGTGATATCCACTAGTATTCATTTGCAGACATGGTCATAAATTGACATAAATATGACTTAGTTACGCTTGACTAGATCAAATTCGCAACTTTATTACGACATGCTGATGTTTCATACAGCAATAAAACTTTCAAAGATTCAAAAATCAAACTGTTATTTTCAAATGTGTTTGAACAATTCCCACAATTAAAAGTGCAAGTAAGTTACAAAAACAGTAACTTGTGGAAGGTTGGACACAGGACCATCAAGAGAAGGCATGGGCGGAGAAATAGACGAAGAAATAGACGGCAATGAAGGAGAAAGAGACGGTTGCAGCGGTGTCAATTTTGAGATATCGGCTCTTTCTATAAAAGGATTAAATTGATTCTCAGACAGATTTTCTTCCCGTTTTAAGCGTTTGTTTAAAGTTTGTCCAGTGTGTTTGAATATATGATACATGTACATTTCGTAGGTACGTTAAATGAAGAATCAATTGACTGACTTCGCGACTTTGGGAAATCAATACAAGTATTGAGTTTTTAGAGTAATATTAACGATATTAAAGAATATCTTTTTATTGTATGTACAGTAGTCCGTGTACACGTTTAGAAATTATGTAAACGTTTACAGTAAAAAAACGAAACGGCTCCGTGTACATGTGTAAACCAGGGACTAAAATTAACGGTCGCCCGGTCGCCCGAGGCGACCACTTTTGCTCCCGGGCCCATGAAACCTTCCTACTCGCTCGCCCGTGTGGCGATTAAAAATTCTCGGGGTTTGTATGGATATTTCAAGCCTATTAACAAAGCACCTGTTGTTCGCGCGATGTTTACATCGACGTCAATCATAATCTTGAAAGAGTTGCATCGTCTAAGTCGCGCGAGTGTTTGAAAGTACGGACCCGATGACAGTGTGGAAGTTGAGTCTGAAGGGCAGGCAGTGGAAAGCGAGGAGACAGAGAGAGATACTGACAGTGTGGAAGTTGAGTCTGAAGGGCAGGCAGTGGAAAGCGAGGAGACAGAGAGAGAAAATGACAGTTTGGAAGATGAGTTCGAAGCACAGACGGTTGAAAGTGGGCAAATAGAGATAGAGACAGTAGCAGAGTCAGGAGAGGTTGAGTCCAGTACAGATTCTGAGGAGGAGGAGGAAAGTGAAGTTGTAATGGAGAGAATATTTGAAATTGAAAGGGAAATAGAGAAATTTTGAAGCTTTGAATTAAACATAGTTAAAAAGTTGCAAAATTTCATTTTTTTTCACGGGCTACCAAAATTTACTCCGGGCTAATAAATCTGAAAATGTAGGGGCCCGGGTGGCTACCATGTCAAAAACTTTAATTTTAGTCCCTGTAAACGTTTCACCCTTACTCATGAGACAGTCAAACACCATCATTGGAAACCCACGTTCCGTCACGCAAGCTCTCCCGTGGGTCATATCGGAAGAATTTTCGCTGGATAGCATTACAAAAATCTAATGCGATTACTTGTCAGTGAATTAGCCATTTAAAGCCACTATGTACATGATGTAAGCAATATTGTTTTGTAACTCCTAAAATTAATAAATATTAATCACTGTCAACATTATTTAGGGCATGTTTTGTTGATGGAAAAATAAAATAGATGATGTTTTGCTATCGATAACAAATTAACTGACAAGTACTCGCATAAGATTTTTTTAATGCTATCCAGCGAAAATTCTGTCGTTATGACCCACGGGAGGTGAGCTTGCGTGACCAAGTGTGGGTTTCCGACGATGGTCAAACACCAGACATAAGTACGAAAGATCCCACTATCAAATTTTGGGGAGCTAAAGTAAGTCAGCTCTATATAGAAGAAACATAATCTTTTTTTTCTGCAATATGTACGAAAGATCTTAGTAACAGGTACAAAAGATCCCGTACGAAAAATCTCGGTTTAAACAGGAATACATGTAGGTACGAACATGACGAAAGATCCTGGAACCATTCTTCAGGGGCGGATACAGGATATGATTTGAGTTGGGGGAGGGACATGAAAAATGGATAGAGTCTTTAGGGCCACCTAGCATTTTCATAGCTGCAAACCAATGTCAGATTTAAAAAGAAATTGTTCATGATTTTATTCTTAGCTTTTTTAAGTATTATAGGTAGGGCTCGGCCGATCCCATGATGGGTTGATCCAATGCGTATTGCGATATCCATCTCCTCAAAACAAGGGTACATAATTTGCTCCCCCTTGTTGGATCTCAAATCAAAAATTTTATATTTATTTCCCACAATTCTCTGAGCGCCATCCAGCCGGAACGCCAATCCCTATTTTGACGGTTGGAAGCATTGTTTCTAAAAGGGGCGGATAACTCTTGACACAAAAAGTAGCAGAATAAGAATAAATTGGGCTAAACGACCTTTATTGTTTATCTCAAATTTTAAATATTATTATACAACAAATAATACTGTGATATAATTCACTACATGTAACTGAAATTCCTCTGAAAGGGATTTTTGGTATTTTTCAGCCCTGCTAAAGATCCAACGAAAATTGTGCATATACCGTTGGTTTTAAAAGCTGACACAAATGCTCCCCTTTGCACTTCTGGTCAAAATTCAATGATAATCTTTTCAACAGAATCCCAATTATGATACCTATATAGAATTTTAGTCAGTTAGTACTCTATGAATAGGAATAAAAACGCTATAATGAGGACCAGATTTGAATTAAAATTCATCATTACGGACTCAGAATACGCCAAATTCAAGTGGCAATGGAATTTTTAACATTTGATTTATGGTTTGATACCTTGTAGATGATTTTGTGCCAATGTCATGTTTCATTTTGGCAAATCTAACCACTTCGCAGCACCGATTTGGGTACATGTGTACTCGTGTACTCGCTGTTTACAAACGAGTTTCCATACGTTGACATGGAAGATGGACGCCCGAACAGCATATCGAAGTTTGAAAGGTGACACAAACCCCTTAAGGCAAAGATCGGCAAACTATTTTTGGTTTTGGTGACTTCGGTGATATATAAAGTTTACATTCAGACTGTTCCCAATCATTCCCAGCCGGGATTTTAAAAGAAAATAAGCAATTAAATGCAGGTAAACAGATCGCTGGCGAAAAACTGCCCTTGACAACGCCCGATTTATTTCAAAATGCCACAAAATTTACCTGATTAAGTGTTATGACTTGAAACGGTATCTTTATTGCCATCAAAATCACCTGTGTCATTCTTGTTTACACATGCAGCACAGTCAGTATGACGCGTTTTTGATGACGTGGTACAATGTCGTCACATTCAAAACATTTGTCACGTGACTTCGTTTTTAAACTTCAAAGACAAGTGCCGACTGGCGTTCCGGCTGATCATGCATGTCGAGTGAGCATTCAAAATTTATGCCTCTTGAGAGTTTGTCATCACTAGCCAATTAAAATCAGCACACATATTTCGATAGTTTTCATTCGAATGCACTACATACATTTGTAATCAAGTAACTGAGTTACTGACATATCTATGAAACATAAGAAAGGTATCGCTAAATATTTCACGCCAGCGTCTTCGACAGATTTCTGTGGGCGTGTCCGTATTATTTTCGAACCTTCGCTTCGTATGCTAATCAGGACACTTAAGGTCGATTCTCATTGGTCCAGTGGTTTTGTACATTTGTCTTGAGAAGATGCATGATATCTTATCCTTCCTTACCATAATAAGTGTTGTTTTGAATATTTTGATTTGTCAGCACTTCAGAGAATGACTTTTCATCACCAATTGATTGAATAAATCTCGTCATCATTTATTTCAATAACAAGGGGCGTGTCTTTATTCAAGAACACGAACAGTTAGCGTGGCTAGTTCCGAACAGTCCAGTGGGGTTGAAGTTCAATGTGTTCAATGAGGGAGATAACTCTCGCCAATTTGGAGGAAATATTGTTATGTGGGAACATTCAGACTGATTATATAAAAAAATTAGATCTGAAACATTGAAATTTAATTTTGGATTCCTCTTTGTAGCGTTGATGGATCTCCACCTTACTACATGTACACGATGATACTCAGTGGTCACTGGTACGTCACTCATATGTTGGACTTTTGGCTTCTAAAAGGATGCTGTTTCTGTAAAAGATGCTGCACAATATACATGAAGGATGGTATGCCAATATTATTTTTTTAATTGGTAAACAGATTCTCTTTCTTCTGTGTACATGAGATTTGTATATACATGTACTTGTCTGTCATACAAAATTGATGTCAAAACACATACAATCCCTCCCCCTTGTGACATGATAAAATGCAATATACAACCAATATTTTCAATATTTTACTTTTCAATCATAAAAATCAGTCTGTTCTTTGAAATCTACACTTGTATGCACACCAACTTAATAATTACTTATAGATTCAGGTAGGTCTAATCTTTCTAGAATGTGACATAGTATTTAAGCTTGAAAGATATCTGATTTTATTTTCATTTTACAGGTCATCATTTTGCTGTCACTAGGTAGTGGATGACTGGCATGAACCTTTGCCATGTTTGCAATGAAAATGTTATCTAGTTTAAGATAGCAGTAAGTACATTACAGTACGTACATAATACTTTGATGGGTTTTTGTAAGGGCTTTCACGGTTAACTGAAAATTCGGTTACCCTCGGTTCATGCTTGGTCGGTTTGATTTGAATCGTACTTTACAGAGTTCGCTTCGGTTCTTCTTTTTTTATGCCCCCGTAATCGAAGATTAGGGGGCATATAATTTTTGGTCTGTCTATATGTCTGTCTGTTTGTCCGCAAAAACTTTAACCTTGGGCATAACTTTTGAATGGTAAGTGATAGGGTTTTCATATTTCACATGTGCATTTCTTGTGACAAGACCTTTCCATGCATACCAAAATTTTTGACCTTGTGACTTTTACCTTTGAGTTTGACCTACTTTTGAAAAACTTTAACCTTGGGTGTAACTTTTGAATGTTAAGTGATAGGGCTTTCATATTCCACATGTGTATTCCTTGTGACAAGACCTTTCCATGGATACCAAAACTTTTGACCTTGTGACCTTGGAGTTTGACCTTCTTTTGAAAAACTTTAATCTTGGGCATAGCTTTTGTATGGTAAGTGATAGGGCTTTCATATTTCACATATGAATTCCATGTGGCAAGACTTTTCCATGGATACTTAATTTGACCTTGTGACCTTTACCTCAAATGTGAAACTACTTTTCATCTGTTTTACTGGCAAAGATGCCAACGGGGGCATTGGTGTTTCACAAACACAGGTTTTATTTATTTATTCATTTTTTTTTTTTTTGGTTATACATGTATCAAGTTATAATTAATAAATAACAATTAGGGCTCACGATATGATATGTATTGCAACATTTACTCGCGATATGATTAAAATCATGATACAACATTTTTGCTCGCTGGGACGAAAAAGTCCGGAGAGCTAATGCCATACCCTCATTGTTTTCGTCGTTCGTAGACAAAACTTTAACCTGGGCTATATCTCTTGAACTACAAGGGGTAGGGCTTTGATATTTCACATGTAGATACCTTGTGACAAGACCTTTCATTTGAGACCATGACCTTTGACTGAGTGACCTTGACCTTTGACTTTGACCATAACCATTTACCTACTTTTTAATTACTCATACTTTTGCAATATCTTTAGCTCTCTCAGAGATAAGACTAACATTAGATGAATAGAATCCTTATAACAACACTTTTTGTACTTAGTTATTTGATTTTTTACAAAAACCTGCTACCGCAAGCTATGTAATCTTTGATTACCTTATGTTTAATGTAGATATGAGGGTATTTCTGTAATTCGTCAGATATTTAATTAAAGCAACAACAAATAAAGATCATTCATAACTTGAGTGATTGGAGAAGTATGGTATTGACTAGAAAAAATAAAAACAAAACTCAGAGATAATCTTTGAAGACTCAGTGTCGAGCATCGCCATGTTGATTTTTTAAAGATAGAACTAAATGCTGAAAACGAGCCATAAGTCAACGATACGGCCTCTTCTCATATTGTGTATTGAACCGTCGTCAAGAACCTCGGTGAATCAATAACCACGGTGAATCGAGAACCGCGGTGAATCGTCACAGCCCTAATAACAATGAACACTCTATATCCACAAATTTTCGGCTACTTGGCCTTTATCAAGTAGAAAAGCACGAATATAAAACAATTCTACCTAATATCCATAACTGCTGTAACTGAAAGATAATTGTTTTCTCATTATTCATAGTCTTTGATCTACTGTACTGTTCACTAAATCCAGAGCACCCTGTTTTGGCGATTCTCTCTGAAGTATAATGTTGTCAACTTAAAAATTGATATCCAGTCTATCAAACTCTTTTAGTTTAACAGAAAATGCCTCCTTTTTGGTTGTGCATTGCTTAGTTAAAAAATACGACGGAAAATAAAATGTCTATGTGAATTTTCTATAGTAAAAATCACTAAAATGCATGACGCCGGACACCATGACGTCACTGTTTACCATTGTTGATAAAGAGAACAACCCAGATGGCGGCAGGCTGAAATTAACATGGGAATTTCCCGTAGACATTTTATTTTTCGTATGGCAGGTTAAATACAGTGGAAAAGGTAAGTTCATGCACATTTTCTGTTACGACTAAAGGAGTTCAATCTACGGAGACAATAAATATTTGGAACATTCCTAAGACGGCTGAGAAAATATACAAAACAGGGTACTCTGTATTTAGTGAACAGGACAGTAGATGTGTACCTTGTATTTTGTTTGAACCCCTGACCCCCAGGGTCTTGGAAAGTGGGTGTGGTCATTTCCCCCAATATAACTCTATGAGCACCAATTCACAGACAGTATAATTAGTAGAGACTGGAGAGTAATTCTTTTCCATTACATCAATCATTTTCTGGTCTTGTATTTTGTTTTAGACCCTGATCCCCAGGATCCTGGAAAATGGGTGTCATTTAGCAGAGATGTCAGGGATTTTTTTTGCCCCTTTTTGGGGCTGTTATTCGGCCCCATTCCCAATGAAAAATAGTATCTTTTTTTCCCAATTGTGGCTCTAAAATTTCCCAATCATATCTAGATGGAATTTTCACCGAAATTAGTGAAATTTCTGGCTCAAAAGTAGCAAATTTACTAATTATTTGCCATATTATTGTAAGCATAAGAAATTAAATCATATTTACAAGAAAATTATTTGATTGAACATTTAATTCTGAACTTCTGAATGTATGAACTGTCATTTTACTTTTTATATTAATACTTCCCAAAATATTCCCAAATGTCGTTAGTTTTCCCAATTGCACGGGCCCCGACCCCATTCCCAAATTACTGAAAAAAATCACTGGATGTTGAAATTTTTTCAAGTCAACCGGTCATTCAGACCAGTAACTCCACTAAATTAACCGGTCCGAAAACATTTTCACCGGACCGACACATTCTTTTTGAATTTTCAGATAAAACAACTTTTCATAGTTATTTTATCAAACAAATACTTATTTGTTTATTTCAGCCATGCCGGCTTAAATTCGCGAGGGGGGCGGTTAACTTCATACTTTTGTTTCTTGTTTGATGAATTTTCTTCTTTATTTGGACGTTTCTGCCCCGGTTTTGCCCCCGATACAAACTTTATGGGCCACGGGGCTGCCATTTTGGATCAAGGGCATCGGCATTATTAAAACGCATGCATCCGAGAGATGTATCTACATATAAGTAAGCGTTTAACAGACTAAGAATGAATTACTGTCCTGTTCACTAATTCCAGAGCACCCTGTTTTCCAGATTTTCTCTAAAATATGATCATGTCATCTTCCAAAAAGATATCAGTTTTATAGTACTCCTTTAGTCGTAACAGAAAATACCTTTGTTTTGGCTGTGCGTCAGCTAAGTTAGAAATAGGACGGAAAATAAAAAGGCTACGGGGATTTTCTATAGTAAAATCGCTGAAAATGAGTGACGTCGGCAGCTTTGACGTCACTGTTTACTATTGTTGACACGGAGAACAATATGGCGGCGGCTTGAAATTAACATGGGAATTTCCCGTAGACATTTTATTTTTCACATTGCGGTTTGAAGGCAGCTGATAGGGTAATCTGAAGTTAATTTTCAGTTACGACTAAAGGAGGTCAATTCTCGGAAACAATGAATAATAGGAAAATTCATCAGACGGCAGAATAAATTGCCAAAACAGGGTGCTCTGGAATTAGTGAACAGGACAGTAGGCAACTACTCGACCAACTGTGATTCGCGTCTCAGTCGTTACCGGTCATTCGGACCGATTGATACGTAAAACCAACCGGTCATTGCAATTTTTTATCAGTTTTGCCGGTCGGACCGGTTAATTTCAACATCTCTGATTTAGATTTATTTAAGCAAACAACCAGGAGAGCCTCAGTCTCATCGGAGACTTCTGGTATTTAATGATTATAGTTCTCTTGTATTGTTGCATGTATTTATAAATTGTTACTTTGCATTTATTTTCAGCATCTAAAGAAGATTCATGAGCTGATACAGTTAATTCAGGGAAATTTAACCTCAGCACAATTTGTGTGGCTAGCAGACCAATATCATCAATAGTGACAAACTTTTGAAATGGTTACAAATTTGTAACATACATGTTGTACTGACATTCTGTGCAATTCTGACTTTGAAGTTATCAAGTCAATTTTCAACACCACATGCATAATATAATCAATGGTGTTAAGGGACATATATCACATGTAAACAGAATTTAAGGAATTATATCTTGATTAATAGGAATTACCCAGTCTATTGCCCATCTATCAAACAATCATTTATGTTTTATAACTTTTAATCCCTTTCATAAATTTAGATAATACATGTATAGTCACAAAGTTGTTGCCCAGAACCCAAGGATGTGTCATGTTCATATCTGGAAGGCCAAATTGAAGAGAAATGTTGAAATCTTGTCTCATTTACTCTCTTGATATCAAAATTTTGGCCTCGACTAGAGTTTGACCACCTTCTATTTAAAACTAACCTTGGACATAACTTTTGAATGATAAGTTACAGGGGTTTCATAGTTCATTTGACAGTGTATTTCTATTGATAAGACCATTCTAAAAATTCCTAGTGATACCAATTGTCTTGACCTAGTGACCTTTGCCTGGAAGTTTGGCATACTTTTAAGATTACAGCTATTTTTGTAGATGACAGGAGTACATTAAAATTTCATAAACATATATTGTTTTTCCTCTTCATGGTTTTTTAAATTGTGTCCAAGAATTGTGTTATTTATTTTACTCAGATTTTGAAAATAGTTTTCACATCTAGACAAAATGGAAAATAGGAAAATGCTGTTAGGCTACTCTTTTCCTTTGTATGTGTTTCTTTCTACATGTTTATATATAAATTTATTACATGATTTAATATAAAAATTAAATACTTGTTTCATTCTAGTATTTTTTTCTACATTATTTGGTCTTTTTTTCAGTTACATAAGGAAATGTAGATGAAAAATAATTTGCTGATATCCAGATATTCTTGCTATTTGGGGATGCATTGAAAACTCACAAACTTTTGAGTTTCTACATCAGTACATGGTTTTCAAAACCTTCTGCTGGTTTATTCTGTAATCACACTTGAAGCATCAGTTCCTCACAATTTACACAATATGTAAACTTCAGAACATCAAGGTTACAAATATTTTACACTTGTTTCAACAAGATTACACATTTGGAAACTTTTATACACATGGTTTCCAAATGGTTTACGCAAGTCTAAACATGATATTGTAAGATTCCAAATGGTTTACGCAAGACTGAACTTGATATTGTAAGATTCCAAATGGTTTACGCAAGTCTAAACTTGATATTGTAAGATTCCAAATGGTTTACGCAAGTCTGAACTTGATATTGTAAGATTCCAAATGGTTTACGCAAGACTGAACTTGATATTGTAAGATTCCAAATGGTTTACGCAAGACTCAAGTAAGATTCCAAATGGTTTACGCAAGACTGAACTTGATATTGTAAGATTCCAAATGGTTTACGCAAGACTCAAGTAAGATTCCAAATGGTTTACGCAAGTCTGTACTTGATATTGTAAGATTCCAAATGGTTTACGCAAGTCTGAACTTGATATTGTAAGATTCCAAATGGTTTACGGAAGACTGAACTATATATAGTAAGATTCCAAATGGTTTACACACTGCATAAACCAGTGTTTATTCAGATTCCAAATGGTTTACGCAAGTTTCAACAAGATTACACATTTGAAAACTTTTATAACGTCAGTTTCTTAATGGTTTACGCTAGCCTGAACTTGATATTGAAAGATTCCAAATGGTTTACGCAATGCGTAAACTTGTGTTGATTCAGATTCCAAATAGTTTACGCATGTTTCCATATGGTTTACGCAAGTAGAACCTTTATATCATAAAACGGCAATCAAGTTTACGCAAGGTAAAATATGCGGAAACTATCTGGAATCCTGAAGTTTCAATAGATTACGCAAGTTGGTGCCTTTAAGTTTCAGTTGCAGAAACTTGATGGAAATGACAAGATTACGCTGGTGTAAACCATTTGGAATTTGAGCGGGTAGTCGGGTTACGCAAAGCGTAAACTTGAGTTTCAGCGACGGAATCCTTGCGTAAACTATATGAAACTTCAGGATTCCGCAAAGTTTCCATATAGTTTACGCATTGCGTAAACTTGTTTTTTCACCCAGTGTACAATTATGTGTGTTCTTTGATACCTTTAGGAAACCGGAAAAGTGGGACGGTTTGGGCACGTAATCCGGATAATCACACCATTTGCTACTTGCGTGGCAGATCACCGTCATAAGTCGGCAACGATTGCCCATTAGTCTCCTTGGTTTATGTGTACTCTTTTGTTTTTCATGTTTCTATGTTGTATCTCTTTAACGTCTCTTTCTGTGCTTGTCTCTTTTTGCAGCAGGTGTTTTTGGTGCTTTGAATTTTGAACAAGAAACGTACATTACAAACACTTTATTGTGATCTTTTCAATTAGATTGAAAGGGTATTTAATAGTTTCAAAATATTATTATCGTTATTGTCATTTTAGCATTTTCTATACTTAATAGCCATTTTCTGTAAGCAATTGCACTTTTATGAAGGACGCATGGCACGGCATGTCTCAGATTTTGATGAAATTTATATATAAGGTTGTGTCTGACCCTAAAGTAAAAAAATGATGAAAATTTTCTTAATGTCACATCCGGTTGCCATGGAAACGGACTTTGATATTGAAAAATGCATTTTTGGGCGTTTTTGAATTCGCATACATCATTTATGCAGCATAATCTAAAACAAACACTAATGAATTATTAGTAACCTATCATTGCTTTTTCAAATGAGTTAAAGAAGATCCTGACGATAATCTCAACAGCACTTACAATAGAGCACCAAATTGAACATCGACGGACCCCTAGCAAGCTAGAGGTGGGACCAGGTGCCCGGGAAGAATAAGCATCCCCTGTTGGCTAGCCGCACCCGCCGTCGGTGTTCATGAAGCATGGAAATGAAAATATATGAAATTCATGCATTGTCCGACACCATGTCTATATAGAAAGTGCTATGGCGACAATGTCAGGGAAGTATATTCAAAACACTTACTGTCAAACCCCTCAAGGGGAACTTTTTTACGAGCTCCACACGGCAAAGGGCATAAGTGTGACACAAATGAGTTAAAGAAGATCTGACGATAATCTCAACAGCACCCACAATAAAGCGCAAAATTAAACATCGACGGACCCCTAGCAAGCCAGAGGTGGGACCAGGTGCCCGGGAGGAGTAAGCATCCCCTGTTGGCTAGCCGCACCCGCCGTTGATGTTCATGCACGAAATAAAAACAATATATAGAATACATGCATTACTGAAGGGGGATTATTCTCTATTATAGAAAATACCCCTCAAAATCTAGAAATTGTCCGATTCAAAACGTTAGAAATTCGAAGTTAAGATTTGAATAGCCAAACACGTGTTATTGCAAGGGCGAATGAGAAGGGGCCCATGTTTACATCCCCCCCCCCCCAACTTTTCAATCACAAAATTTTATGATGAATTAACATTGTTTAAATAGCAACATTTTGTACCATAAATCTACAATTTTTCGGTCAATTTTCAAAATTTTTCTTTCGCTCGCTACCGCTCGCCAGTTCTTTGTAGACTTTTTGAATAATTTAGCTATTCTGATCCATCCTTTACACATATTACTTTATGTACATGAAGACATTGAACATAGTGTTACATGAACGTATTAATTAATGATAGAGGGTATAGAAAGTATTTTCTGATAAGTCAATATTTGGTAAAAGAAATTCCTGGCTCGCTACCGCTCGCCAGACATTAATTCATGTACATAAAATTTAGAATTGCACCAGAAATGTTAAAATTTGTGCACACAGAACATGAAACCCCTATATTTTTTTAATCTCTTCCTTCCCAACCCCCAACCCCCCCTCCTTTTTTTGAATTTTTGCTTGTTAGAAATTTTGGGATGTTGTGCCCCTCCACTTTTTCAGGCAGAGCTACGCCGTTGTATAAAATTTGTAGTCCTTCTTCAAGAGACATGATTTAAAAAATAAATCACTGAGGGGGTTGACAGGGTGAAATAGAGGGGGAGGAAGGGGCGGGAGGAGGAAGAGAGGGGTAGAAAGGAGAGGGAGGGGAGGAAAGGGGCGGAAGGAGGGAGGAAAGGGGAGGGAGGAGGGAGGATTGGGCGGGAGAGGGGAGGTAAAGGAAGGGTGAAAAGGAGTTCTCCTTGCCGTTTGCTAGAACTGCAGATATATGATCATCACGGGAAGATATATATTTTTTTTAATTCTGACAAAAACTAAAGAGGATACTTTTATACCATAGAACCCATCACTTCAACGAAATGTACTTGATGTTCTTGATGTGCTGTTTGAATGATAGGGCGGATCTCCAACAAGACTCGTTTGCAGCACATATCTCTTTGCGAAAACATAGAGCTAGACAAGCACAAAAAGAGACGCATAAGGAAACATTAAAATAAAATCTGACATCGAAATATTAAACACAAAAGACCACACAAAAATGAACTAAAGAAATAGGCAACCAGTTCCGACTAAGGACGTTCAATTGTCATATTAGCATATTTACAATGTTCTTGAATCAAAAGACATATGCTTGATGAAACACTTCTGAGCATTGTCGCGGGTAAATAAAAAACGCATGAGGTCGAATAAATTGATCTTATTTCATTTCATTTATATATTCATATATCGTATATGAATGAATGTGTCTTAATTTATTTAACATTTTGAATTAATACGGTTTTTTATCTTGCACTCTAAAGATATTCATCTCAGAAAAAAATTAGGAACATTTGATGTTTCCATTTTATACCAAATCCAAGGATCTGGATCAAAAATCATTAATATGGAGAGAAAAAAACTCAAGTCGAAACAAATTTTTTGTTTGGTATTTCATATGTTTAGTTATTATCTCTCAAATTCTAAAGAATAATCGAAAACACTATAAATTTTATTTCAAATAGCACTATCTTTGAATGTCCATCGATTTATCATCATGGTAGAAAGACAAAAACCAAAGATGATATCACACATTCGTATGGCTTTCCGGATTTGGTGGGGGGGGGGTCCTATGATGGGGGAACGTTTTATACATAGAGAACCTTCCCCGTGGGGATTATTTTCTATATAGAAAACCTTCCGGGGGGAGGTTCTGTATGGGGGAAGGTTCTCTATACGACAGCGGCACTTTAATTATGATAAATCGATAGCAAAATTTACCTGATAGACAAACATATAATGAAATACTACTAATGTTACAATGACATAATAACATTTTTAAAACACTACACTATCCTGTGCCGACACGTAGAACGTTATATTCTAACTTCGATCCTGTGTGTCATTTTGTAAATTCCAAAGCTGTTTCGATTCGCCTATCCCATAATGAAACATTGATTGATATTTATTGAATGTAGGGCCATTGAACTGTATATATTGTATATACTGTATATACCTCATTGAATAAATTATAATCGCCGTGTAAATCTAGAAAAAAAAAGATTCTAAAAAAGATGAACATTTCAAAAGGAGATATGCTTTTTCTATTTGAAATAAGGAAGGTAATGTTAAATTCTTTACCTGGTTGAACCCACGATCGCTCATGACATGATTCCTCAACTCTATGATTTTCATCTTTCAGACAATGGTAAAACTTATTCCTACCACAATTGATACTGAAACTCGCTTCACGTTCCTTCCACATTGATGCATTTTTCGGACAATAATCAACTGCCTGGCTTACATATATGATGCATAAGATAAAAAGTATTGCAAGTTCCTCCATATTTCATTCAACTTTCGATTTGCGTGAAGTTTGGTTGAAATCGTACAAATATTGATGATTACATTACGTCATGGGAATGGTAAACAGTTTTAAAAATATATCGAACGAATTTAAATACTTGTGTGCATGGAGCTGTCAGTGCGCTATTTGTGCATTTCACAATGTTATCTTGTAACAATGTGTAAGATATATTTTCTCATGAGTACATGCTGGAAACATTTATCTTAGGTTGTGGCGTTTCTTCATCATGAAAGAAATAAACAAAGACGTGCAAACATTGCTGTATATGTTCATCCTTACCATCATAATTTCAAATTGACGATTTTGTCTACATTTCACAATAATGGAAGTGGTCCAGTTTTTAACCTACTTGCAGAAAATTTCAAACCAATTTTATTCAAGCGGGGATCCAGTGGGGGGGGGGGGATCGGGAAAGTCTGGAAACCCCCCCCCCCCCGACATTTTTGAAGAATAGTAAAAAATATATAAATATACATATTTGATAAGATTAAGTCCCGATTCCCCTTTTGTTGTCTCGGTATTTGAAAAACTATTAAACATGAATTTGTATTGGACAAAATAGTTAGTTAATTAAAAAATTAAAAAATAATTAGTTAGTTAAGAAATATTCAACATGAAATTGTATTGGACAACTTTCATTTTCATGTTATTTGCCGACAGCATTTCAAATGATTTTTCTGGCTCCCTTCAAAAACTTCGGACTTTATGGCCTCCCCCCTCCCTAAAAAATACTGTATCTGCCCATGGCTACAGTGTTAGATCTTGTGTATTTACTTTACGAAGAGTGCGGGACTCAAAATGTCCTGCTTGATCGATTTAGTACCATAGTTGTTTAAATAAAATTATGACCAAAATAGAATTGGAGGGATGGTGATAGAATATTAACCTCCTTTACGTTCGATGATATTTTGGATGAAATGACAAGTTTCCGAAATAGCAAATACATGATGTCAAATTGACAAAGGGTCAAAACAAAGTTTCTTTCAGGAGACAGAGCTGGAAAGAAGTAATAATTACAGTGTAAACATTCAATCACAGGGAGCAAGTTTACCTTCTCCATACTGCATAGAAAAAAGTGTTTATGATACATGTAATTATATGAAGTGTTACAACTCTTGAGCTCCTTGAAAAAAATCAAACATATTCTAATGCACCGTGTTTCGGATAGTACAACCTGATCAGTGGTACTTAAATAAATGCCGAAAGGATTTTGCTGACAAAGTTAAATGCATTACAGTGGCATATTAGAACATTTGATAGAGTCAGTCGAAGTGTCAAGCTCTCTTTCTAGATACATATAGCAAACTTATGGAAAACAGAGTTTTCAGTAAGATTAAGGACGACAATCACAAGAACACTCACAATAGAGCACCAATTGAGCATTGACGGAGAGTCCTAACAAGCTAGAAGTAGGACGAAGTGTCCAGGAGGAATAAGCATCCACTGTTTGGCTAGCCGCCCAACGGAAAAACAGGTTTCGGAGAACGAACCATCATTGGTACCCTAAGCCAAAAAGACTGATTGATTTTCCTCTACCAATTCTCCTTATTTGACAATCGACTCAGTGGACTCGATTTATGTACATGAGGACGTAGCATTGCGAAATATATTTCCTATAGTGAAACTTCAGTACCAGTAATAAAATGCTTCAAGAAAATTGATTTACGAAATTTGATCCATCTAGACTTGATAATTAATGAGCCTATGCTTCTGATGTCGGAATTAGAAGAACATCTTTTACTTCAATATCTTAATGAGATTCTATACAATACCATAAGATTTTCGGCACAAATGGTTTGTTTTCACTTGTTTTGAATACGTATCATATATCAGTATCACTCAGTAATAGTCTATTGAATTCCCATCCTCGTAAACTTTACACAAAGACGATAAATTCTATCCTTGAATTTCTGCCGAAAAGTAATACCCACTTCATATCTAATACTATTATCCATTAAGAAAATATATAAGCAATGATAATAACTCTTCTTTTCCGAGGGCCGCTTTAAGGTGGAGTATCCCTTAGGTCAGAATTGCTGGTAATTTTTTGCCTGGATACCCTAATTTTAGCTCACCTGATCGAAGCTCAAGTGAGCTATTGTCATAGCGCGCCGTCCGTCGTCCGTCGTCGTCGTCGTCGTCCGTCCGTCCGTCCGGCGTAAACTTTTAACATTTTCGACATCTCCTCTGCAACCGCTACACAGATTCACGAAACTTCACAGGAAACAAGTACTCAATGCCCTCTACCAAGTTTGTGTTTTTTGAGCTGATCTGAAATCCAAGATGGCAGCCACAGGTTCTGATTGGCTGACACATTTTCAACTTCTCCTCTGAAACCACTTCACAGAATATCTCGAAACTTTACAGGAAGCAAGAACTCAATGCCTTCTACCAAGTTTGTGTTTTTCGAGCCGATCGGAAATCCAAGATGGCCACCACAGGCTCTGATTGGCTGACACATTTTGGACTTCTCCTCTGAAACCGCTGCACAGAATATCTCGAAACTCCACAGGAAGCAAGAACTCAATGCCTTCTACCAAGTTTGTGTTTTTCGAACCGATCGGAAATCAAAGATGGCCGCCACAAGCTCTAATTGGCTGAAACATTTTCGACTTCTCCTCTGAAACCGCTGCACAGAATTTCATGAAACTTCACAGGAAGCAAGCACTCAATACCCTCTACCAAGTTTGTGTTTTTTGAGCCGATCTCAAATCCAAGATGGCCGTCACAGGCTCTGATTGGCTGACATATTTTCGACTTCTCCTCAAAACCGCTGCACAGAGTTTCATGAAACTTCACAGGAAGCAAGTACTCAATGTCCTCTACCAAGTTTGTGTTTTTTGACCCGATCGGAAATCCAAGATGGCCGCCACACGCTCTGATTGGCTGACACATTTTCGACTTTCCTCTGAAACCGTTACACAGAATTTCTGGAAACTTCACAGGAAGCAAATACTCAATGCCCCCTACCAAGTTTGTGTTTTTCGAGCTGATGGGAAATCCAAGATGGCCGCCACAGGCTCTGATTGGCTGATACATTTTCAACTTCTCCTCTGAAACCACTTCACAGAATATCTCGAAACTTCACAGGAAGCAAGAACTCAATGCCCTCTACCAAGTTTGTGTTTTTCGAGCCGATCGGAAATCCAAGATGGCCGCCACACGCTCTGATTGTCTGACACATTTTCGACTTCTCCTCTGAAACCGTTATACAGAATTTCTGGAAACTTCACAGGAAGCAAATACTCAATGCCCCCTACCAATTTTGTGTTTTTCGAGCCGATTGGAAATCCAAGATGGCCGCCACAGGCTCTGATTGGCTGATACATTTTCAACTTCTCCTCTGAAACCACTTCACAGAATATCTCGAAACTTCACAGGAAGCAAGCACTCAATGTATTCTACCAAGTTTGTGTTTTTTGAGCCGATCTGAAATCCAAGATGGCCGTCACAGGCTCTGATTTGCTGACACATTTTCGACTTCTCCTCTGAAACCGCTGCACAGAATTTCATGAAACTACACAGGAAGCAAGTACTCAATGCCTTCTACCAAGTTTGTGATTTTCGAGCCGATCGGAAATCCAAGATGGCCGCCACAGGCTCTGATTGGCTGACACATTTTCGACTTTCCTCTGAAACCGTTACACAGAATTTCTGGAAACTTCATAGGAAGCAAATACTCAATGCCCTCTACCAAGTTTGTGTTTTTCGAGCTGATGGGAAATCCAAGATGGCTGCCGCAAGCTCCGATTGGCTTACACATTTTCTAGTGCTCCTATGAAACCGCTGCACAGAATCTCTCCAAACTTCACAGGAAGCAAGAACTCAATGTCCCTCTACCAAGTTTGTGTTTTTCGAGCCGATTGGAAATCTAAGATGGCCGCCACAGGCCCTGATTGGCTGACACATTTTCGACTTCTCTTCTGAAACGGCTGCATAGCATTTCACGAAACTTCACAGGAAACAAGTACTCATTGCCCTCTACCAAGTTTGTGTTTTTTGGAGCCGATCGGAAATCCAAGATGGCAGCTACAGGCTCTGATTGGCTGACACATTTTCAACTTCTATTCTGAAACCACTTTACAGAATATCTCGGAACTTCACATGAAGCAAGAACTCAATGCCTTCTACCAAGTTTGTGCTTTTCGAGCCGATCGGAAATCCAAGATGGCCGCCACAGGCTCTGATTGGCTGACACATTTTCGACTTCTCCTCTGAAACCGCTGCACAGAATATCTCAAAACTTCACAGTTAGCAAGAACTCAATGCCCTCTACCAAGTTTGTGTTTTTCGAGCCGATCGGAAATCCAAGATGGCCGTCACAGGCTCTGATTGGCTGACACATTTTCGACTTTCCTCTGAAGCCGTTACACAGAATTTCTGGAAACTTCACAGGATGCAAATACTCAATGCCCTCTACCAAGTTTGTGTTTTTCGAGCTGATGAGAAATCCAAGATGGCTGCGGCAAGCTCCGATTGGCTTACACATTTTCGAGTGCTCCTCTGAAACCGCTGCACAGAATCTCTCAAAAATTTTAGGAAGCAAGAACTCAATGCCCTCTACCAAGTTTGTGTTTTTCGAGCCGATTGGAAATCCATGATGGCAGCCACAGGCCCTGATTGGCTGACACATTTTCGACTTCTCTTCTGAAACCGCTGCATAGCATCTCACGAAACGTCACAGGAAACAAGTACTCATTGTCCTCTAACAAGTTTAAAGTTTTTTGGAGCCGATCGGAAATCGAAGATGGCAGCTACAGGCTCTGAATGGCTGACACATTTTATACTTCTCCTATGAAACCGTTACACAGAATTTCTTGAAACTTCACAGGAAGCAAATACTTAATGCCCTCTACCAAGTTTGTGTTTTTCGAGCTGATAGGAAATCCAAGATGGCTGCCACAAGCTCTGATTGGCTGATACATTTTCGAGTGCTGCTCTGAAACCGCTGCACAGATTCTCTCAGAACTTCACAGGATGCAAGAACTCAATGCCTTCTACCAAGTTTGTGTTTTTCGAGCCGATTGGAAATCAAAGATGGCTGCCACTGGCTCTGATTGGCTGACGCATTTTCAACTTCTCCTCTGAAACCGCTGCACAGAATTTCATGAAACTTCACAGGAAGCAAGAACTCAATGCCCTCTACCAAATTTGTGTTTTTCGAGCCGATCGGAAATCCAAGATGGCCGCCACAGGCCCTGATTGGCTGACACATTTTCGACTTCTCTTCTGAAACCGCTGCATAGCATTTCACGAAACTTCACAGGAAGCAAGTACTCATTGCCCTCTAACAAGTTAAGTTTTTTGGAGCCGATCGGAAATCCAAGATGGCAGCTACAGGCTCTGAATGGCTGACACATTTTCGACTTCTCCTCTGAAACCGCTTCACAGAATTTCTTGAAACTTCAAAGAAAGCAAGTACTCATTGCCCTCTTAGTCTACCAAGTTTGTGTTTTTCGAGCCGATCCGAAACCCAAGATTTCCTCCATAGGCTCTAATTCGATGACACATTTTTGACTTATCCTCTTAATCTACTGCATATAATGTCACCAAATTTTACAGGAAGTAAGAACACATTGTCCTTCACTAAAAGTGATTTTCTTCAGTTCTTATACTGACATTGTCATACATACAGTCTCCTCAGGTGAGCGATGTGGCCCCCTTGGGCCATTTGTTTCTCTTCAGAATTTTGTTCAGATTATCAAACTAATATGATTTTGGGAAAAGAAACTTTTATTGTTATATTTTAATAGCTACAGTGTATTCTCTGTAAGGACCAAAATATTTTGGAAACAGCATGTCATGGATTTTCATGATTTTCTCTATAAATGGTATGTATAATGCCTTGAATACAAAAATAACAATTTTTTGAAAATAAATATTCCGGTTGCCATGGAAACGAGGTCTGTCTATTTATAGCACTAAAAAATGGCCAAATAAGTCATCTTTGGTTATTATGTTGCCATGGAAACCATTGTCAGAGTTAATTGGTATTAACAACGTATAATCTTTAAAACCTCTATTTTTAGAAAAATAACAATTTTTTGACATTTCTTTCAATTAGCCGGATCCTATCAAATCAAAATCAGTGCTTAAAGGTCAAAATCAAGGCCTATTTTTGTCCAATTTTTACCATTTTTAAGCAAAAATAACACAAAATGTCAGGCTGATAACACCATCACTGTTGTCAGAACAAAATAGATTTCATGTGACAAACAGAATTACTGAAAAAAATAAGTGGGACCTTGTATTGTTTTCCTACATTTTGAGGTCAAAAATGGTTGCCATGGCAACTTTTCATTTGGCACATGATGACTTTATCTTTTCAAATTGATTTTTATCATGGTTTGAATAACCTATATTGCTTAAGCTTTATGTAGGGACAAGAGAAGAAATTATTCTTTATTTGAGCACTTCCAAAATTTGTCAAGGTCATTGACTCTAAGTTCAAGGTCAATTCAAAATATAAGTTCCAATTTCAATAAAATTAGCATTTTTGTTTTTATTTATTGTTACTAAATCTAGGCTTGACTGTCATATATTTGTATCCAAAATACTTCTTTCTAAAATTAGGATCGATAGATGGAAAAACATTACAATTTTTAGTTCAGAACTTTTCTCCTAAAAAAATAAGCTCCAGACAAAAATCATGATAATCTCACATTTTTTTTTATATGTATGTATGAAATACTAGCTAAAATCAAGGATGTCATTGATTTTGAGAATTTTTGCAACTTTGGTTAGTAAATAGGGGATATATCCAAAATCACTATATATGTGTTTGTTTTACACAATACTACATGATTTTTGAGTAACTGCCTCTCATATTTTTGAAAAATCACAGAATTTTGCCAAATTTTGTGAAATACATTCAAGATGACCTTGACATTGGGTCCAGTGACCTTGAAAAAATTTAAGGTGATTTTTTTTAATCAATAATGCTCTTTTATATGCACTGATAAAAAATGCTTAAAAATATATAACGGACAGCTGAAAATTTACCAGTAAATTACTCTATGTGTAATAGCACTGACCAGAATGTCACCATGGTAACCATTTTTTATACCCTTTTGAATAAAATTGTGAAGAGGTCCCACTCAAATTTTAATATTTTCTTAAAGATCGAGGATTAAACTTTAAAGATAATTGGCAGTAGAAATCAAGTTAGCCTGACATTTCAGATTATTTGCCCTTAAATTTGAGAAAAATCATGTTAAATTAGGAGCTTTTTCGGTCTTAAAAAGGGCCTCTTCAAAACAGGTTTTTGTCTACATTTTGGGCATATTGACAAAGAGAATAGCGGGCAGAAACATACTTCTTGTGTTATACTTATACTATTAAAGATATAAAGAGAAAAATTAAGGAAATTTCAGTTGACTACAATAGCTGTTACCATGGAAACGAGCCTTGTGAAAATGCCATGTTACGAGTATTCTACTGATGCGTAAAATTTCAAACATGGTTTCCATGGCAACGAAGACTTCATTTGTAAAAAGAAAGTTTATTTTTGTCTCAGTACATCATATACACCTTCCACACCAAAAATCTCCAAAATTGGAGACATGCTGTTTCCACGTGCTATTGAAATTATTTTGGTCCTTACAGAGAACTGCTATTAATACCTCTAAAAGGGGTCTTTCTTACTTTTCCCATATGGTCAAATGTTAAAGTTCAAACGGCGTAATCATGAAATCACGAATTATATTTTGTTTGTATATCAGGTTCAACATAAGCTTTGAATATATGGAAATACAATTATTGTAAATGTTGTTATTAAGGTGATATGATCATCTGAGACCTGAGGGATGATCTACCTTAATGAACACATCTCCTCATTTTTCGTTTTGTAATTAATATAAGGTATTTATATCACGTGAAATATGATAATACTATACAGATTTGAAATATAATATCTTTCCACCATCAATACCCAGCGTATTGCTATTGGCACCAAGAAGGAAGCACTATATAAAGAAGCGTCTCATTCTATGAAAATTGTGATATGATGGAAAACAATAACACTCTCAGTAATGGTACTATACCGAAGAATTTTTTCATTATACCTATCGGATTATTACTTCTGGTGTATACATTTAGTATTTGGATTTTTGCAAGGTGCAAGATGTTTGCCAAAACCGTTCGATGGTGGTTTATGCAGATTTTGGCGTGTAATATAATCTCGTTTATTTTCTTCATCAGTTCGCAATATACCATCCAAGAGAACAGCGATTCTTCTTTGATATCATTTCGAATCCTTGATGGTATAGGGCGAGCGTCCTTAATATCAGGGATAATGGCAACATTCGCATTGGGTTGTGAGCGTTTCCTATCCTTGCTGTATGCAATGAGGTACCAGAAATATACAACGACGTTGCGGTTATGTCTGTGCCTGCTTATCATTATCATCATCAGCTCGATCTTCTCGTCAACCGTATTTGTTGGTGACATTAACTTTGATAAAGAACAATTAACCATTAACACAACGAAGGCTGCAGGATGGACAACATGCCTGCTAGTATTGATGTTCTCAGTTCTGACCATTGTCGTATATTCCGTTGTCGGGTGCATCGCTTTACGCAAAAAATGGAGCATGAGAAATCAGTCGTCTGCAACAGAGAATGAGTATTCAAAATTCATCCAATTAACAATTAAATGTTTCGCTCTTGTTGGTGTATTCTCAGTGACCATACTACCGTCTTTCGTAGCGGAGTTGGTTTGTCTTCTCTTACATAAATGCCCGGACATTGTAAACAATTCAAAACTCTTGATTTCGATATTGAGATCATCATTCTTTTTCGTTTTACCAATCATTTTGATTGGTAGTTCTTACGAAAGCCGCTACATCTGTTTTATGATACTTTGCCGTTTTACGAGATACCGACATCGGCTGGAAATGGATTACAAACAAAAGTATGCAACATATGATATCACCACAAGAGAATGGTCGAATCCAAATATGAAGGAATCCGAACAACCGGACCAGGAAATGGATTCAGTACTATAGTTCAGAAGAAACAAAGATCGGTTTCAAGTCTAGGAATTCGGGTAGTAATCAATGTGTGTAAGTGACATACATGTAGATGTAATCTACTTTCTGTAGGATGTAACCATACAATTCACGTAAGTTAGAACTTCTACTGTGAAATGTTGTAAAAGAGAGACATATAACTCTTGAGTTCTCTTAAGTAGATGGAACTGCAACTGCTAAGCGTTAACTTTTTTCACAGATGAAAAACAACATAACGCTGGTACATGTAATTGGAACAATTAGCGTTAACCTCCTCTCAGAAGTGAAAGCTTTTAAATACCTCCCTCATATATGAAACAGTACAAGTATGGAACAACAAGCGCCAAGCGTTCCTTGCAGATGAGACAATACAACTCTTTGGTATTTGGAACTGCAAGCGTTAAAGTTTCTCACAGATGAAAAGATATTTAACGTTACACCTTCCTTTGTTCGAACTGATAGTATTAAACATTCTGATAGATAAAACAATACAGCTCTTTGGGGCTTTTATGTGCTATGCAACAGTTACTGTCAGATAAAACAGAAAAACCCTATGGTAGTTTAAACATTCCGGCAGACGTAACACTACAATTTGGAAGGTGAAATTTGCTAGTCTCAAATTTCCGGAAATTATTTTCGTGTATTCATATTTCTATGTCGAACGCTGTGAAATATCGATTTTTTTTTGTGTCAAGCAATTTAATCATCCATTGACGAATTTAATTTCATTTACCTTAATTTAGAATTAAGTTATGTTTTTTCTTCATTTCTTTCTATGTCTATTTGATGATAAATTTATATAAGTGCTCAATGTTTGTAAGAGTGCATAAAAATGTAAGTATATAACTAGGAGTGAACACATTGTATCGTGATATGAATGTAGTTCAAAATATTGATCGTGTTGTCAGTTTATTAATGATATCTATTTTCGATTCAGTTTCAATAAACAACTACTATCTCTACCCTTATTAGAAAGATTAAGAACAGTAAGAAGACTTTTTTAAATAGCAAAAAAATGGAGACAAAAACGGCAGATTTTGCCTCTACCACTTTTGTAAACTAATTAAAAAACCCCTCGTTATCTGCGATGTCATTATTTTTTTCATCCGAAAGATATGCATCCTCTAGCTTTAGACTTCCAAACATTTGATTTTGTATGTGGAGGGTTTTTTTACAGTTGAATCGAATGAATTTGAAGACCAAATGGGACATAACTATGTACATCGAAAAATCAAAAACAACTATTCACATTCATAAGCACCTCCAAAATAAAAAAAAAATGAATTCACCAGGAAAAGACAATCGCAAATTCAAGTACATTGTTAGAAAAAAAAGATTTTGCTAGGAACTATATTCTGATTCTAGTCATGGATACACAGAAGACGACCCAATCAAAATGTTGAATATATGTATGGAGGAATGTACTCTTCTAATTATTGGAATTGAAATTAGAACCAACTGTGCTCCACTTATATGTATTACTGATATTTTGTAAACGCATACAAAACCAAGTTTGTGAAGTCTTTGCTCTCTTCAATGCAATTCAGCATACATACGATTTTTTGATGGTGTTTTCTAAGTGATAAATCTAAAGCGGTAGGTTCACTTACTACCAAAATCGGGCCTAAATTTTTGCCAAAAAATAATTTTATGAAAATTATGATTCAGCATTTCTTATATTTATCTAAAACACCTGCCGAAATAAAAATCAAATATTTTTCATTGTCAAAACGTCACGTGCGCTAGTGCTCTGCATGACGGAAAATGAAGGAAAATCGCCATATTTTCTGCATAAATCTTTAAAATTAGTATAGGCGCCAACCCTGACCCAACATAAATTTTATGCAGATCGAAAGATAAATTGCAAATCTAACTTTTTATATGAAAATTATTTTGGGTGAGGGCTTGCGCCCTACTTATTTTCATAGATTTTGACCAGAATTATGCCCATTTATTTCAGCATTTTACGACTTAAAGCCGATTTTGAAGCCATATCTTTCGGTATATTGCGCGTTAATTAAAATATTTATTTTGTATTTCAAACAACCATTCATTTAACTTCCTTGATACGAAATACAATCGAAATCTAAAACATTCTAAAATTAGGGCCGATTTTCCATGTTACCGAATCTGCTCCTTTGGCAGATTACTTTAGCTCAATCTCACGGTAGCATATAACATTGTTGTGAAAGATTTAGCCTTTTCATACTAGCTCTGTGGTGACGACTTTAACTTCAAACGTAAATATTTCCCTGAACACTCTATATCCACAAATTTTCGGCCACTCGGCCTTTATCAAGTGGAAAAGCACTTGATTTTTACGCTGGGCTTTGTTTACCAGCAGTTATGGATATAACGTAGCATTCTTTTGTATTCGTGCTTTTCCACTTGATAAAGGCCGAGTGGCCGAAAATTTGTGGATATAGAGGGTTCATTGTTATTTATTATATTAAACTTCCCTACAGAGGACACTACTTCATTCTTTAGATATTTCCCTTTCCTGTGTATTGACATTCTTTTGTTTCCTTCGAATGGTGTTTTAAAAACAAACTCAGACTATACAACGAAATAGTTCTGAGAGCAAAGATACTACCCGAGAAGCTTATCAATCTAGCCTTTATTTGTGGGCTACTCACTTCCTCATCATTCTGTATTTGTTAAAATGGGAACATAGGGCACTAAATTACTTCGATAGTACATGTATATTTCAATACTGTTTGTATAATAACATTAGTAAATAAGGTTCCTACAATTTTCACCAATATGAAGATTTCCATGCTCTAGATCCATCATCAACGGACAGGAAACAAGGTTGTAACAAATCATAAAAAATAATTACACTAAAGCAGATATTATTCAAATGTTAATCTTCCTGATCGACAACATTTTGGGGTGTTTGGAGGAAATGTCTTCCAGTAAATTGTTGGAATTCCAATGGGAACCAATTGTGCCCAACTGCTTGCCGACATTTTTCTTCACTCGTACGAAGGCTGAATTCATTCAATCTTTGGTCTCTGAAGGGAACAGATACGTAGATGCTAACTTTAACTTCACTTACAGATGCATAGACGATGTGCTGTCTATCAATAATCCAAAATCAACGGATTACCTCAGCAGAATCTATTCTTCGGAGCTTGATGTAAAAGAAACTTCAGAGACAGATAATTCAGCATCCTATCTAGACATAATATTGTCCTACGACACTGATGGTCACATGAACACCTCACTCTATGACAAACGTGACGACTTCAATTTCAACATCACAAACTTTCCTTTTCTGAGTAGCAACATCGCTTGCTTATGACGTGTTCATATCTCAGTTGATACGCTATGCCAGAGCAAGTACCAAATAAACATATTTTGTTCTGAGAGCTAGGCGTCTTTCAGTTAAGCTTCTCAGTCAAGGATACGTTTCTAACCTCATCACTGAAGAAGTTAGAACGGTCGATATTGGAAACTCGTCATACATATAATGTCCCACTCTCCAGAATGGTGGATGATATTCTGTCTTAGACCATTTGAACCATCCAATCATCGAATATACTCGTATCGTCCGAAATGGAAGTAACCGGATGTGACAATTCTACCGAATGGAAGTGACGGGTGTTGTATGCTAGCTGGAGATGCTTCCTGGGCACCTGGTCTCACTCACATATTGGGAGTTCCCTTCTTTTCATATGGTGGAGGTTTTTTTGGTTTGCTTTGGTTCTTGTTTTATCTGTTTTTGTATGCCTTCGGTTGATGATTTTCTGAATTATCGATTTTTTTTACTATGTATTGGGATATGGTCATTATCCATAACTGTCAATTTAATCATGATTTATTCGATGTGACATGTCTCAAAACTCATAGCATCATTTAAGAACAGATAAATTTGCAGCATGGACCAGACATGCACAAAGTATATTACAATGGGTATTTCACAGCATACCTTTAATTGTGACATAAAAAAAATAAGAGGGATCAAAGGTAGACGGAATTACCATCTTAATTGAGTCAGAATCATAAAATGCCTTTAATTGATACCGTGGATATGATCCTGTTGTCACCAGACGGACACTTAATTTTGTGCTTGATCAGTGAACAGTCTTGTACTTGCACATTCTTAAGACTTGCACTCTGACTGTCTGTGACGACAGGACTCCATGACGAGCCCCGTTTGATAAAAAGACAGGGGATTGACCACATGTCCTCTCTGAATGTCGCTCGGACTCCTCGATGATACATGAAACATAAACGTGCTCACTACAGCCGGCAAAGTAACGACTGTAAACCCTCTATTTTCGTATCCATTTATATATCGATCTTTGTGTTGCTTTGGCCCCTGCGTTTTGCTCTCTTGTTTGTGTGGTCATCTTTCAATGAGAAGGTTGTTTTACATAACTTTATCGCTTTGTTTGATACCTCTTGGTTACCAGAAAAGTTGGAGGATTGTGCGCAGGTTATCTGGATATCTGCACCATTGCTGCTGGCTTGGCTGATGGCCGTCCTGTGTTGGCATCAATTGCCAATTGGTCTTGTTGGTTTATGTGTAGTCTTTTATAATAAATGTTTCTTGTCCCTTTTGCCTCCTACGCTGTTCTGTGCATGTCTGTTGAGTTTTTTTTTTTTGCATGGGATATTTTGATGTGCATATTGCAACCGAGAGTTGTTGGAAATGCCTTCCTTTCTTTTAAGTCACCGAAGAATTTTATCTCTATAGTTTTTATCTGACCATTGTCATCACTCCGTTGAAATCTATACATTTTGCACATTTTGTTCTCGAACTCCCTCACATAGATAAATGTAAACTTGCCAATTTTGACATACCTTAATTGCCATAAAGTCCATTTAAACGATTTACATCGAGGCTATTTCCTACAAAATCATCATCAGACCTATTGAGATGTTCTTTTAATGCCGTTTGGACAATTCTAGAATTTCGTGCATCGGTTCTGGAATTTTGCTTTGATGTGGTTCCTACATGTATCAGTCAACATTTGACATAAAAACAAGGGAAAAAATAGACATTGACATCTAGCTTTATCATCTTATACCGCGCACCTACTGACGCGATCTTTGTCAGTGTACTTAAAACCATAAACATGTAGTAAAATTCCTTTATTTCGCTTTTATTTAAGGATTGTTTTCAGCTTTTGCGATTTATCGGTGTGTATTGGCAGTAGGGAATCGGAAAAAGCATGTAAACCACGAGGTGCTTTTCATATTTTTTTCCATTCCCTATATTTACATTTTACGTGTTAATCAATTTGTTTCTGTCTTTTTTTCTTTATACATTTTGTATTTTAAATATCACCGCGGAGGGAGAACGTCACTGGACGTAACAACAAAGTAACGTTTGCTAGCTTCGAAGTAGTACCTTCTGTACGAAAACATTGTAGAAAAATGAAACATTGAATTTTGTTTTTGGTTGTATTTTTTAACATTTCAATTAAAACCGAATAAAAAATTAATCGTGAAAATTCGCGATTTTAGTCAAACATAATTAAGACCAAGCGGAGGGTTAAATTGGAGAAAATGTCACAGAGATAGGAGGGAAACCATTCAAAAACTCACTTTAACAAACTGTTAGATTGTTTAAACCTATGAAATCAATCTGTAACAGTATTCAAATCTCTGTAAAATTACCCTGTTTCTTCTTAAAGTATTCAGAATAATACAAAATTCGAGAACAGCCGTGCGAAAAGATGCAAATACACAAAATTTTAGGTCATGACCTACCTCATCATGGCACAAGATTTGCTGATAATCGAAATATTTCTGATGTGTATAATTTCATACATGTAAGAAGCAAAAATAAATTCACTGTTGATAAAAGACACAAGTGAATCAAATCCTCATTCTAAATATTGAATATTTGATCCACAAATGTCTTAATTCGCCCTTCCAAACATGGCATCTTTCTGTAGACGACAGTGCATGTCGTCCTTGAACTTCGTCTGGTATGACGCGTGATCTACTTACTTCTTCACACGTCTTGGAACTGTACATGTGGGTGACCTATATTTTGCCACATTTGATCACTGGGGGTTGACGACGTCGATTGATAATGGAATTTCGAATCTATGTTAAAGCAATAAGTAGAATGGGAATATTATGAGAAATTAATCCGCGTATGATCTAATGCCACGTGATAGGCTCTTGCGTTTATTGAAAATTGCAGTGCAATTGGTTTGATACCTTCATTTAAGGGAAACGCAGTAGGAATGTAAATATTCTGAATTATAATATCTCTTTCACACTCCATGTTTCGAATGAAAAAGATATTTCGAAATCAAGTTAAGTGATTAACACGAGAATATGTCATTGCACTTGCAGATAGAACAGCCAACTACAACATAATTATTTGAAAACGTTATTACATATCAACTTTATATACGGAACTTTCGTCTTAGAAGAAATGAAAGTGAGCAAACATGAGTGAACTGTCTTCACTCAACGTCTCTATTTCTAAATTGGATCTTTAGACAAAACAGCACCAGTCTCTTCGATTTATTGCTGATTTAAGAAATCGCTCCACCACGAGGATGTCTAGAAAATCTTCACCAGGACTTACTGCGATAAAGAAAAGGGAATGATCTCCAGCATGACCACCCTGCATTCACCCAGCGAAATAAACCCACAAGAAAGTGTCACATAAATGACATCATACAAACTCCAAATCGCAAAAAGACACAACAATATTCACTAGAACATTATACAAAACAATCGTAACAGACGTACAGAAACATTAAACACCGTTGACAACACATAAAAGGAAGGAAGCCAATGTGCACCCGGTGCCGACTTTGGACGGCCATCTGCTTTTATCAAATGGTGCGTTTATCCAGATTACGTGATCACAACCGTCCCACTTACCCGGATACACAGAGGTCTCCATAGATACACAACATATTCTATGTAAATGTATCTAAAAAATTCTATGGCATGCGTGTAACAGTCTTTGCTCTGCTGGCTGAAGCGAGCTCAAGATCAATCACCCGAGAAGTCTGACCAACTTTCGGATAGAAAAGAAATCAAGACCAAGTCTTCTCTGACGAGATTTCAACAAGGCCCATCATGGAGTCCCGTCGTCACGGTTGACTATTGTGCAAGGAACACTTGATGAATTAATGTGAAACTGTTCTAAACCGGAAAAGATATACATCTTTTTTTTTCCTAAAAATTGAGGGGATGTGATTGGAAAGAAATAAAATCAAGACATTTTAAAGCCAACACAATTTCTCCATAGGACGTATCTTATACATACACCACGCATCATCACGACAAAATTAATGATTGATGGTTTAAACTCATAAAATGGTGTTTCGATCGAGAGAGGAAAAGTTAAATTTTGTATATCTGGATCAAAGGATTTCTTTTTTTCAACAGACTACGAATCAAACAAATCATAGACATGTTGTGAAATATGTAATGCCTAGTCCTTTATCTTGGACAACATTTATGCTTGCTTTGGTGAGGATCTTTACAAGCAGGTTGTAGGGATTCCTCTGGGAACTAACCGTGTGCCTATTGTTGCAGATTTATCATCTTACTCTTATGAAAATAATTTTTCCTAAATCTTCAAAAGCGAAAACAATTTGACGGTATAATGTTTCAATGGTGCCTGGACGATATTCTAACTTTTGACAGTTCTTTTATCCAAACATACATGTATAAGAATGACATTTTTCACAAGAATTGACACTCAACAAGGCAAACGCTTCAAACACAGAGACGCCATTTTTAGATCTTAATATCAAATTGTAAATGGAAAAATCCATACAAGTGTGTATAAAAAAGGTGGTGGTTTTGGATTCAGTATGGCGATGGTGTTCCCAGACTACTGCCAGCTTCCTTTAAAATTAGGACCTATACAAACAACAGCGTATACTACTTTGGGTATTTCACAACCTGCATTTTATGGTGACATAATAAACAAAATTGGTTGGATCAAAGATAGACAGCATAACCATCTACCGCCTGCTCTCTCTGAATGTCGGTCGGACTCCTCGAATGATAACATGCATGAGCTCGCTACAGCCAGCAGAGCTCGGCATGTATTTCGCAGGCCCACTTTTCATTTCTATCTTCATATTCATCTGTGTTGCTTGTACCCCTGGGTTTTGCTGTCTTGTTTGTGTGTCATACAGTGAGGAGGTAGCTTAACACTACAATTATGTGTGTTCTACGATACCTTTGGGATACCGGAAAAGTGGGACGGTTTGGGCACGTAATCCGGATAATCACACCATTTGCTACTTGCGTGGCAGATCACCGTCATAAGTCGGCACCGAGTGCCCATTAGTCCTCTTGGTTTATGTGTACTCTTTTGTTTTTCATGTTTTTATGTTGTATCTCTTTAACGTCTCTTTCTGTGCTTGTCTCTTTTTGCAGCAGGTGTTTTTGCTGCTTTGAATTTTGAACAAGAAACTTACATTACAAACACTCTATTGTGACCATTTCAATTAGATTGAAAGGGTATTTAATAGTTTCAAAATATTATTATTGTTATTGTCATTTTAGCATTTTCTATACTTAATAGCCATTCTCTGTAAGCAATTGCACTTTTATGAAGGACGCATAGCACGGCATGTCTCAGATTTTGATGAAATTTATATATCAGGCTGGGTCTGACCCTAAAGTAAAAAAATGATGAAAATTTCTTTATGTCCGGTTGCCATGGAAACGGACTTTGAATATTGAAAAAATGCATTTTTCGGGCGTTTTTGAATTCGCATACATCATTTATGCAGCATAATCTAAAACAAACTCTAATGAATAATTAGTATATAAGTAACCTATCATTGCTTTTTCAAGTTAAGTAAAAATAATGTTGGGTTTATGGTCTTATCTATATGTTACCATGGCAACAACACAGGTACCCTATCAAAGTAGTGTTTTTGACATTTTTTTCAAAATTCAATGATAAATTACTTACATTTTTCAGTTGTTAATGCAAATGATACATAAGAAATCACCATGGAACAAAGTTTGCGTACGTTTCTATGGCAACATGAACTCAAATCGCAAAAATGAAAGTAATTTTAGACAATATTTAGAGGCCTTTTTTCCTATATCATTGAATTTTAATTCAAAGTTATGATAATCAATGAATGTATCCAAGTAGATCTTTCAAAACATGAAAGAATTTTTCTTTGAAGTATGCAGAAATAGCCCGTTGCTATGGGAACGATTGTGCAAAATTGTACATAAGCCCAATTTGAGTCCTTGTATACGGGCATCCAAAGTTAAGTAATGTGAAAATTTTTTAATCTAAAATAAAGTTTACACTTTCCTTTATAATATATGTAAAAACAGTTGCGTAAGCCTGTTTCAGTTTTGGGGAATTAGATTTCGAAAAACAGCAAAAAATGCATATATTTTTATTGTATGGCCGAATTACCATAGCAACCATTAATTATTTGAAAGTTTTTTCTTGCATTTTGTAAGAGGCTTACCCGATCTTTATTAACAATAAATCTGAACTTTCTGAGAATAATAGTGACTGTTTTATAAAGAGAATAAAAAATAGTTGCCATGGTAACATATGTTCCCCATAGCTTTTTCACAGTTTTTGAAATAGCTCTTTACGTTGGATATATTCCAACATGTTTCATATGTTCATCATGATGCAAAACTTTAAAATTTAACCCTGAAGTTGCAGAATAAGTAATATTATAGACCATAGTTACCGTTGCCAAGGTAACTTATGTGGCTAGCAACAAGTGGGTTTATCTTGAATTCACTCATTCTATAAAATAAATTCCATTTTCTTATCATATACCCATCAAGATAGAAGGAAAATGGGAAAATACAAATGAAATCAATATATTAAAATTAGCTAATTATGTTGTCATGGTAACCAGCCTTTTTGACAAAATCAGACACTACAATTGAGCTTTTCTAAAATTTTAGGTCCTAATCTTGAGGATGCTTAGAAATTCCTCCAGAAATGTCGTATATAAACCAAATTATAGAGCTTCAAAGTAGCTCAATTTTGCCAATTTCTCAAATTTAAAGGCCGTTGCCATGGTAACAAGATGACCTAGAAATAAAATTTTGGCCTAACTTACCCTTTTTCATTGGTCCCTACTTATGTGTGAAATTTCATGAAAATCGGAGACCATGCGTGTCGAAATTGTTTAAACTGGTTACAGAGAATTGCTATTAACATAGATATCTGAGCATAGTGCATTGGAACGAAGCAATCGTATTGAAACTATTCCCTATAAAATGAAAAAGGTAAGGAGGGGGATCTCCAACAAAACTCGGCAGCAGCATCAACAGCAACACACCAAACACCCCAAGTGAAAACACAGAGAAGACACAAACAGCAAGAGACAAGGAACAGCAAACGAGACATCAAACATCGAACATAAAAGACAAGACATAAACCAACGAAACCCATGGGCAATCGGTGCCTACTTAGGACGGCCATCAGCCACGTTAGTAACAGTGCGACGCGGGGTATAGGAACATTTTGATCGTAGTCATGTAGCTGGACTCCATAACGGGCGTTGTTCAAATCCTTTCAAAAAGGGATGGGTCCTGATCCTTTTTTGTCTATCGGGGCGACAAACATATTGGTCGAATTGCTCCAGTGATTCCGCTACGCTCCAATCGAGAAAAGATGAAATTTCCGTCACTCTTTCAAATTTGTATGTCTCACTCGATCAGTAGATCGTGATAGAATTTATTAGTCTCAATTTCCAAGTCAACTATTTCATATCAATGATCTTGTATCAAAAGACATTCTTGTCTTATATGACGGCCATGATTTTACTATCCCTTGAAGACTCTCTTAAAACAGGCCAAGGCTTCCGCTTTCATAAACTAGTTAAGCCTTTCTGGAAATTTTACAAAAATTACAGTCAACTTCTTTTGAAATTCGGATCTATACACGCAACAGAGTACATTACTTTGGGTATTACACAACCTGTCTTTTATGGTGATATGATAAACAAAATTAGAAGGATCAAAGGTAGGTAACATAACCATCGAAAATGCGTAAGAATCATCAAACGCCTTTTATACCGTGAATATGATCCTAATGTCACCAGACGGACACTAGGCTTGGTACTTGACCAATCTACAGTCTTGTACAAGCGCATCCTTGAGAATTGCACTCTGACTGACTGTGACGACGGGACTCCATGACAGGCCCTGTCCAAACCTCTTTAGAGAAGACAGGGCCCCGACCACCTGTCCTCTCTGAATGTCAGTCGGACTCCTCGGGTGATTACATACATGAGCTCGCTACAGCCGGCAGAGCACTGACTGTATTACGCATGTCCTCTTTTTATATCCATTTACATATTCATCTGTGTTTCTGGGTCCTCTACGTTTCGTGTTCGTGTTTGTGTGATGACATCTTACAGTGAGGAGGTTGTTTTACACCACAATCGTACGTTCTCGAGACCTGTGGGTAATTGGAGAAGTGAGAGGGTTGTGCGCACGTAATCCAGGATAACCACACCATTTGCTACTGGTGTGACAAATGGCCGTCCAAGTCGGCACCGGTTTCCCATTGGTCTCGTCGGTTTATGTATAGTCTTTTGTGTTTGATGTTTACATGTCGTGTGTCTCCTTTCCGTCTCGTGCTGTACTCGTCTTTTGTGTTTTTGCATCGGGTGTTTTGGTGTTTTGCTGTTGATGCTGCAGCGGGGTATTGTTGGAGATCTCCTCCCTTCTTTTATTGTCGTTCCAGATAGGTTATACACAAAACTCTAAACAATTCATTTTTAACAATAGGAATAATGAAGTTAAATAGTATTACAAAGTTTCTCATGCTATTGAAATTGGTTTGGAGAGTTTTATTTTACGCTGCCAATTTACCTGCTCTTAAATGATGCTATTCAATATGAAGACGTTTACATTGATACCACTTGGTGAGTGTCACTGCTGGTGGACCAGGAGTCCCCGAGGGCACATGTAGCCAAGTTCGATCAATTTCGGTTGATCGTTTCTTCAACGCATTCTAAAATTTCTGTTATCAAAATTTCTTGAAATTTCTAAAACGTGGGTCCTGTAGCATCATATCACACCCATTCTGCAACGTCTTTTGGTACGCTTTTTCGACATAGTAACTTTCATACTTTTTTGGCATATTACATTGTTTAGATTTGAGGATCACTGACGAGGGTTAAGTACCCGAAACGTGCATGTCTGGTCCATGTTGCCAATTTACCTGCTCTTAAATGATGCTATTCAATATGAAGACGTTTACATTGATACCACTTGGTGAGTGTCACTGCTGGTGGACCAGGAGTCCCCGAGGGCACATGTAGCCAAGTTCGATCAATTTCGGTTGATCGTTTCTTCAACGCATTCTAAAATTTCTGTTATCAAAATTTCTTGAAATTTCTAAAACGTGGGTCCTGTAGCATCATATCCCACCCATTCTGCAACGTCTTTTGGTACGCTTTTTCGACATAGTAACTTTCATACTTTTTTGGCATATTACATTGTTTAGATTTGAGGATCACTGACGAGGGTTAAGTACCCGAAACGTGCATGTCTGGTCCATGTTGCCAATTTACCTGCTCTTAAATGATGCTATTCAATATGAAGACGTTTACATTGATACCACTTGGTGAGTGTCGCTGCTGGTGGACCAGGAGTCCCCGAGGGCACATGTAGCCAAGTTCGATCAATTTCGGTTGATCGTTTCTTCAACGCATTCTAAAATTTCTGTTATCAAAATTTCTTGAAATTTCTAAAACGTGGGTCCTGTAGCATCATATCCCACCCATTCTGCAACATCTTTTGGTACGCTTTTTCGACATAGTAACTTTCATACTTTTTTGGCATATTACATTGTTTAGATTTGAGGATCACTGACGAGGGTTAAGTACCCGAAACGTGCATGTCTGGTCCATGTTGCCAATTTACCTGCTCTTAAATGATGCTATTCAATATGAAGACGTTTACATTGATACCACTTGGTGAGTGTCACTGCTGGTGGATCAGGAGTCCCCGAGGGCACATGTAGCCAAGTTCGATCAATTTCGGTTGATCGTTTCTTCAACGCATTCTAAAATTTCTGTTATCAAAATTTCTTGAAATTTCTAAAACGTGGGTCCTGTAGCATCATATCCCACCCATTCTGCAACATCTTTTGGTACGCTTTTTCGACATAGTAACTTTCATACTTTTTTGGCATATTACATTGTTTAGATTTGAGGATCACTGACGAGGGTTAAGTACCCGAAACGTGCATGTCTGGTCCATGTTGCCAATTTACCTGCTCTTAAATGGTGCTATTCAATATGAAGACGTTTACATTGAAGTACCATTAATAAGAATTTTATTAGTAAATATGCTTTCGTTCGATAAAAATGAATGTAGTTACTTCATTGTAGCAACGTCATCATAATGGTGAATCCTTGTACTTTAATTCATGAAAAACACTAATTTTGTATTCCAAAGTAGCAATATTCCTTCTTCCCTTACTGTGTATCTGTGCCTTATCATTATCTCAAGTTGTGAAAAACATGGACGTCATATTTTGTATAGAAGGATGCTTTCTGTTTCTGTCTTGTATTCTTATGTTACATACTAGTAGTACAAATATATCAAGACACAAGTAAGAATGTTTACATGTACAATATTTAATTTGATCTTGCATATGAACTAAAGAAATAAAACTTACATTTTTAATTAAGGAAAAAAAAAAACATTATCATATCGCAAATAAGCATATATCAAGATGCATTTGTATTTTTCATGTCTTCATCTTTTACACTTCCTTGTCGCTAATCATTAATCATCGATCTTGAATAAAATGTAATATGCATGATTCCCTATCTACCAACACTTGAATGTTATTGAGAACAGACAACACATGTTAATTCCCTCCCTTCGACGTATGGTGGACAGGGTAGAGTACCACATCTACCCTCCACGGCGTACAGCACGTATCCATCCGTATTGGAACGACCGCCTGGAAGAGTGTCAGGGTTTTCGTCAAGGCAGATATACTTTGATGCTCTGTTATCATTGTGAAAACCTGCCATAAGGTAACCTTGGTATTCTTTATTCCAACCACCATAACAATTCTTCCGAGCTGTATTCATGGGAAAGCAAATTTTACTGTTTTGTTAATATGGTAGATCATTAAAAAAAACTGTATCCTAGCCATTTCTTATCAAGTAACTTAGTAATAATTGATTGAGAAAAACCAAACTAGGTCGCACAATATTATCATAACAGCGATTGAAATATTTTTTCAGAGCAACAATACCTACATATTGATAAATGTAGCTGATTAAGTTATTCATAATAACGTTGGTATTTATTCTATCTTTATTTTTAAGTCGGAAAAAATCGCAGTTGACTTGGACGAGTTGAAAATGTTCCTAAAACAAACCTACATTCGAAATATTACCGAAATACAATGGATAAATTTAAGAGAACAATAAACATGACAAATCAGGGAAAAATCATATTACGTGCCTGGGAGCATCATTATAGATGACCTTTTGTTGACCTTACACACTGCACATGGAGCATCATGATCACTTAAAGATTTCCTAGAGTCGGCCAATGAGTGAAATTGATACTCGGCTCCATACAAAAAGGCTTTAGTTCCCTCACTTCCGTCAGTATGAAGACCCCATTCCGGGTCTTTCGGCATGCATAAGGGCTCTGCAGCTCCCCCTTTGCTACTATAGTACGATCCTCCGACAAATCCTGTCAAATTGACTCTTCAGATTGCGGGAAAAATGCAAATTTTCCTGACGTCACAGTGCTTTTACCTCGGACAAACAAGTTTCGAACCTCGGTCAAACATAAAAATTGCATTGTGACGTCATGGAATTTCTCAAATTTTTCCTGCGTTCGGAAGGGTCTCTTACTTCAGACTAAATCATACGGAAAACGGAAATAATAAGTATGTCAACATATAACATATCATCAATGATAATGAAGAAATTATTGAATCAAAATATATCGTATTCATGTGAAAACAAATCCCAGCGATGCTTGGGAGATGCAGTGTTTGATCTAAACAACGTCCATGTATCTGGAATCGTTAGAAGAATTGAATACCATGTAACATTTCTGAATTTTGACATGATAATGTTAGATACGTACGAATTTAAGGTATCCGAGGTACTACCGGACATTTTCCATGCTGGATAAATTCTATAAGCTATACATTGCTTTAAAATAAACATCGAATAAGTACCCATCGGTTATTTAGTCTCAAAGTCGAGAAGGTAAGCCAAAATCATAAGAATTTCTATTGGAACAGTTGCGAATCCCGGAATGAACAATATTCCGAAGTATGTCCAGGTATTTAAATGAAAGGCTAAAATGCTTTAGTTTAGAAATAATAAATTTTTTTTTGCTAGAAAATTCAATGGAAACTGTTTATGAAGTTGACAAATATGGATAATAATCATATCCCCATATACAGCACAAAACCGATAATTCAGAAAATCACAAACCGAAGGTATACAAAATCAGGATAAAACAGGAACAAAAGCAAGCAAACAAAAAACTTCCACCACATGAAAAGATACGAACTCCCGAAATGGGATCGAGATATAGCTTTCAAATTATTGAGGAAAAAAGTCGGCGTTGAAATGAGAGAGTATACAAATGCTCAGGATTAGTGTAATTCATAACTTTCAGAGTCTTTGGGAATATTTCACTGTTTGGATTGAGGATAACTACCCAAAACGAAGAGAACAGAAATTTTCGAATGCGTTTGAATAATACGGAAGTGTTCCTTATCTACCTTCTTGAAGAAGAAAATTTCAAACCAATGTTTCTGCACCAGACTCGTGTTTCAAATATTGAAATCTCATCAGTGATGCTTCCAGTGGATCCGTCATTATTCATTTTAGTAGCGCCCTCTTTTTTATTTTTATTTATTTAATTTTTTTAATATAAATTGGTACATTTTCTTTACAAAGAGCGCGGCTCCGAATTTCCTGTAGGGTCTATTCAGTAGCGTGTATAGGTTATTCTACTGTCTCCGAGGGCGTAGCCCGAGGAGCAGTTGAATAACCAACTTGTTGCACGGCAATTGTTCTGCCATCAAACAATCATCACCGTTGATTGAGTAATTATAAGTCGTTATTCCGAGTAGGATAAAACTATTCATGGTCATGCAGTAAACCGTTAAGAATTTCACGCATTTCAAATGTAGATTTCAAAGAAAACAACGGTTAAAAAGTTTTTGTTGTTAAATTAGGGGAATGAAAGTTAATTAAATTAAGGGAAACTGATATTTGAATTTTTCAAACTACAGTGTAGTTAGAGAACATAGGAAGCGGATTTTAGGAGGTTCGGTTAAGGATTCCCCTGTACATGTTTTCCAACAAATATTCAAAACTACGGGAATATTATATGATACTATTATATCATCGTTTCTTTTCAAAAGTATTCCAGGGTGCCAATCAGTACATTATTCAAGGGTACCAGTCAGTACATTATTCCATCGAAATCTTGCGACTTTTATCTGGTAGCTGATCCTATGCATATTGAAACATTTTACAAAGAGCGGATCTAGAGCGAGCTGGGAGTCAGAAATCCCCCCCTGGAATTTGTGAAAAAAAACCAACATGATTTCCCGTTTCTATGTATTTTCTTTCAACTTCATAGGTTATACCCCTTTCCCTAACAGGCTGAATCAACGTTATGGGGGGGAACTAGATCCGTCCCTTGACATTGAAGTTCAACCCGTAAATCGCTGTATTTTTTTTCTTAATTCCTATTATGAAATGCCATTTAAGAGATGCTAACGCAAACATTCCTGTCCTTTTTTGTTGTGTTGTATTTTCAAAACGGGAGGTAATACATGTCAGGTCACAGTTAACGGCTCAGTTGATCAGTCAATGATTAGTTCAATCATTAATTCAATCAAACAAATTATCACCGTTGATTGAGTAATTATAAGTCTTCATTCCGAGTAGGATGAAATTACTCATAGTCGATAAATAGTTAAGAATTTCACGCATTTTTAGATGTAGATTTCAAAGAAAACAACGGTAAATCCGGTCCAGTATATGTTGTTAAATTAGGGGAATTAAAATTAATATATAAAATAAAGGGAAACTGATTTTTCAAACTACAGTGTGATTAGAGTACATACATGTAGGAAGCGGATTTTACGAGATGCGATTAAGGATTGTATACAAGTGTCCTTTTCTAACTTTCAATTCTTAATCATTAAAAGTGAGCACACATAAGTTTTCCAACAAATTCTGTATTCAAAACTACGGGAATACTCCGCTATTATGATACTATTATATCTTTGTTTCTTTTCAAAAGTATTCAAGGGTACCAGACAATACATTATTCAATCGAAATCTTGCGAGTTTTGTCTGGTAGCTGATCCTATGCATATTGAAACATTTGACAAATAGCGGATCAAGAGCGGGCTGGAGTCAGAACCCCCCTCCCCCCCCCCCCCATTGGAATTAGTAAAAAAAAAACAACATGATTTCCCGTTTCGATGTTTTTTGTTTTTTTTTTAAATCATAGGCTGGACCCCTTTCCCTTACGCTGAATCAACCTTATCGAGAAAAAATATAGGTACATTGAAAAAAGAATTTTAACCTGTAAATGGCGGGGGGGTTTTTTTTTCTTTCTTAATTCCTATTATGAAATGCCATTTAAGAAATGCTAAAGCGAACATCCCCCCTCTTTTTTTTTTTTTTTTTGTTGTGTTGTATTTTCAAAACGGGTGGCAATACAAGTCAGGTCAGTTAAGGACAGTTAACGGCTCAGTTGATCATTCAATGATTAGTTCAATCATTAATCCAATCATTGTTTCACAATGAAAAATATTGCACTGTCTGGAAAGGTGTTAATGATCGTCTACAAGGTAGACCGTGCAACAAATCCCAATAAATCTATATTCAAAATAGCATTGGAGGGATGATACTAAGATGTTAACCTCCTTTAATTACGATGATAATTTTGAATGGAATGACAAGTTTCCGAGATAGCAAAGTAATGTATATGATGTCAGATCGATAAAGGGCCAAAAACGAAGCTTCTTCCAGGCGACAGAGCTGGAAAGAAGTAATAAATACACTTTTAAGAATCAAGTTATCTTAATTGGGAATGATTTGAACTGCTCCACACTGCAACAAGAAATAAGTGTTTATAATAATGATACGGAAGTGTTCCAACTCTATACCTTCTTGAAGAAAATTTCAAACCAATTTTTCTGCACCAGACACGTGCTTCGAATATTGAATTATCATCAGTGATGCTTTCTGTGGAGCCGCCATTATTCATTTTAGTAGCGCCCTCTTTTTTCTTTTTTGAATTTAAATTTGTACATTTCCTTTACAGAGAGTGCGCGGCTCCGAATTTCCAAAACAACATTGGAGGGATGGTGTTCAGATGTTAACCTCCTTTAATTTCGATGATGATTTTGAATAGAATGACAAGTTTCCGAAGTATCAAAATAATATATATGATATGAAGTCACGTTTAACAGAAGTCACATATAATAGAACTCACTTGTAACAGAAATCACTCGTTACAAAAGAAGTCATATTTCACAGAAATGAGTTAAAGAAGATCCTGACGAAAATCTCAACAGCACTCATAATAGAGCACCAAATTGAGCATCGATGGAACCCTAGCAAGCTAGAGGTGGAACCAGGTGCCGTGGATGAGAAAGAATCCCATGTTGACTAGCCGCACCCGCCGTCGATGTTCATGCACGAAAATGAAAACAATATATAAAATACATGCACTGTCTGAGGTTTTGTCTATATAGAAAGTGATATGGCGACCATGTCAGGGGAAATATTCAAATCACCTACTGTCAAACCCCTCCATGGGGAACTTTTTTACGAGATCCACACGGCAAAGGGCACAAGTGTGACATAAATGAGTAAAAGAAGATCCTGACAAAAATCTCATCAGCACTCACAATAGAGCACCAAATTGAGCATCGATGGTACCCTAGCGAGCTAGTGGTGGAACCAGATGCCCGGGAGGAGTAAGCATCCCCTGTTGGCTAGCCGCACCCGCCCTCGATGTTAATGCACGAAAATGAAAACAATATATGAAATACATGCACTGTCTGAGGTTATTTCTATATAGAAAGTGATATGGCGACCATGTCAGGGGAAATATTCAAAACACCTACTTTCAATCTCCACACGTCACAGGTCACAAGAAACATAAATTACATGTTACAGAAGTCATAGAATAACAGATTGAATTAAAAAAGAAACACGTACCTGAGTAAACAGTATCAGCATGACCTGGACATGTTGTCTTGCCCCATCTTGTGTATAGTTTGCTGACATTCATAACATTACCTCCAAATTAAAAAGAAAGAAACACGTTAACATTTCATGGAATTTAAAATATATGTTAAAATAAATGGTTTGTTTGATTGAGTATTTCATCTTTTTTGTGTCGCTTGTGTATGTCCGTCTGTCGGTCTGTCTGTCACACTTGGATGTCTGTCACACCCTATATAAAAGTGATTTCTAGTGTCGCTATGTTTCGCAGGCGATACATGCATTCTTGCATTCTTGGAATGTTTTTTAAGATTTAGAAATTGCCAACCTCTTTTTATATAGGAAAATAAATTGGTTTATAGGACTGATGGCAATTCTATTTTTTTCATTTTTAATATGGGGAATCTCCTCTCTACGGAAACCCGCTAGTGCCAAATATGAAAAATAGAGAAGAAGGAAATGCAAAATCCATTTAGGGAAATGCAAAATATCTTTAGGAAAAAGAGAGATAAATACGAGAAATCTATTTCGAAAGAAAACGAGAAATATATTAAGCAAAATACGAAATAAACATAGAAAAAGGAAAATGATAAATATATTTACAGAAGGTGGAAATATAAAAGCAGGGAAACCACAACAAATAAAGCTTGACCTTTTCCAATCCCCGAGCACTAGTGACTTACAGTATCTATTCATCAAGAGATAAAGACTTCCTTGTATTTCTTTGACTTCCTCGCAACTCGCGCTGCTTTTATACGAGAAATAAATCCTTTGTACACGGGCAAGATGCATGATATATATTCATTAATAAGCAACAGGGGAGATAATCACGAAGAAGGTCTTTATCTCTTGATATGCATCTCATAAATATTTTGGGAGTGGTAAAAGTAGAGTGTAGTGGGGAAAATCCCTCTTTACATGTATAAACACATCGAATTTCTTTTTTTTTTACTTCCATTTATATTTAAGGGGAAGTGGAAAGGGGGCCCCTCTCCCCCTCCTGCCCCCTTACTCCTCCATCCCCTTCCCTCCCTCCTACCTCCCCCTCTCATTCCGCCCTCTATTATTCCTGCCTTTTTCATTTCTCCTTTTCCTACACTTATTTCTCTTTTCCTAAATATTTTTCTCTTTTTTCTAAATTTCTTTATCATTTTCCTAAATAAATTTCGAATTTCCTTCTTTTTTATTTTTCATATTTGGCATTAATGGGCTTCCGTACCTTGAAATTATGTATTGTTTGGCTTTTGAAAATAAGGGACTTTTCCGTTTATTTAAAATTAAATTATTTTCTTTCATTTAAATAACTTATATAATATAAATCATATTCGTGAATAATATAAACTTTGATTATCTTTCCTCGAGAATTACATAATTATTTATCTTTATTAGATTAATATACTTTTAATCAAAACAAACATTTATATATACAAAGCAAAAGCTTTTTTCTTATTTGCTCAGTATGTTTTGTTTCTTAAATGTTACTTGACAAACAGGAAAAATGGAAGTAACCGGATGTGACAGTTCTACCGAATTGAAGCGACGGTTGTTGCATGCAAGCAGAAGATGCTTACTCTTCCTTTGTACCTGGTCTCACTCCCATATCGGGAGTTCGCTTCTTTTCATGTTGTGGAGGTTTTCTTATGATGTTTGCTTTGGTTCCTGTTTTATCCTGATTTTGTATGCCTTCGGTTTCTGATTTTCTGAATTATCGATTTTGTGCTGTATACAGGGATATGGTCATTATCCATATTTGTCATTCACACTCGTCTGTCAAAGTTACAGATAAAATCTTTATTATTCCAGTAAGGAAGTTTAAAACTAAAAACTTACAACTAAATAAGCTAGAAAATGAAAACAAAAGTTTAAATAGATGGCTCATTCAAATACAAACTGTACTCATACGAAAGCATTATTGATTGTCCAAGTAGAAGTGTTTCAAATTAAGATAAAATGTCATAGCATTGGTAGCGAATCAAAATGTTGGTCCTCGATAACGTTTTCCTTTATTTGTGCATTATTCGCGGTCAATTGGTATCATGGCGTACACATATGGCATCCACAACGACTAGATTCAAGATGAATGTAGATGGAATAATGACATTATTTTATATTTGAAGACACTTAGGAAAATGCCGCTCCAACCAAAGACCGCTCTTTTAATGTAACCATAACTCTTTAGCATTAGCATTTTCAATGTCAAAATACCCCCTATCAGAAAACACTCTCCTTACACGAACAAAGACCATTTTCTTACCCCAAATCTATCAAAATATAAGAAAATTCACCTTCATGAACAACACATGCATGAATGTTTACATAATTTAATTAATATCTGTTTAATCCTCCAACTTAATTTTCTCAAGGTAAATTGACTAATTAGCAGTTACTTGTAATTAAGAATTTACATAGCCAAGGTAAATAAGTCAATAACAGGTACTTAATTAGTGCTTATAGAGTTTAAGACTCCAAGCTGTAATTTGTTCTCTCTTCAGTAAGCATAACTTTAGATTTTTAATTATATAGTTATTTTATTGGATGAATGTCATATTTTAAATATTTTGCATGCATCTTTAATTTTGTTGATTCTGAATGAATGTGCAGTAAGTCAATAAGTAGACTATTTCATCGTTTGTTCCGTTAGACATAAAGTAATTTGCATTATCATTTACGACTTCAAATGAGAACTTTCCCTTTAGAAACGAGTCAAACGTTCTGAAAGAAAAAAACACGGAGCAGACACTCACAAGAAATTGGAATAATACGGAAGTAACGCCTCCAACTTCAATTCAATATATCGATGATGCGCTCTCAATTAATAACACAACTTTTGCTGATTACCTTAGATTCAGAACAATCTATTTGTGTGTATTAGAGGTGAAAGAAAACATTAACTCTGTTTCATATTTATATCATAATATCTTTTGCCGAAAATGTTTACCTGAATATTTCAATAAATGAGGAAGGGGGGGGGGGATTTCCAACAACACTTTGGGGTTTATTGTTTGAATCGGTTTGAGAGGATGCTAGGAAATGATGAATGGATCGGACTTTTGTCTGTATCCAAAAATGATAAGGGCATTTTTTCAATTTTTTACACCGTCAACTCACCACTTTCAGAATATTTATTACACTAACAAGCCATTCAACCCTGTAATAAAAATACCTTCATCCGTCTTCAGTGTCTCAAGATCTTTCTTGAGCAATGCCATCTCTTGTTCATGGTTTTCCAAAATCCTCTGAAACTCCTTTCTTATGTTCTCAACCTGCAGTGATCCCAGCGTCGATACCATTTGTCCTGTCATGTACCCCTGTAGAATGTCTTTACAAGTACCTTGGGGTTCAAAGTTTGAATCTGTCTGAGTTGATGCTGGGTACAGTTGATAAGTTGTTAACATCAAAACGAAGAAGACTTTCATTTTGTCCTAAATAAGAATCACGAATCAAAGCTTATGATAAGATATGATTGCATATGCAACAATGTCTCATGTTTAAGCTCTGTACATCGACTTGAGTGTTTTGAAATCCAGGATGAAGCTATCACATCCGCATTAAACAAATACTGATTAAGAAACAAATCGGTTCTGCTTTCGCTTGGAATAAAAAAACGAAATTACAGCTTTTTTTACGATCTTTTTTTAAGAAATCATTTCATTTGGATAATACTTTAAAAGGGATCTAGTTACGATTTGGCAATTCTTTATCAGATAAAACATTTTAATTTGTACAAAATTATGAAGTATGACATCATGACAGTACATTTCCTACTGTTTTACAAATGTTACCGTACGGGGGACAGTCCAGTAATTCATTTTCGTCCATTTTCCCATAGGCCGCGATGTTAACGAAATCTTGTCGCATTTCACATATACAACTTCAATGCTTACAATCTATACATGAAATTAACCGTCAAAGCTAGCGAGTCAAAAATATGTCAGAATAAAAACGTTTTATCATTAGAACCAGAAGACAGGAAGTGTAATTCAAGGTAACCCTAAAACCTGCACTAAATGGAGCAGTTATTTTAGCCCCTAAAATAGCATAATTTCTACAGCTTTTAGATATTAATGAATGGGTTTTTAGGAATTTTCTCTGTATTAATAAAAAGTAAGAAATGTTTCTATTCTAAAAAGACCAATTTTGTAATTTTTGTCCAATGAGAACATCAGAAACATGATTATTTACAGGCTCGCATGTACCCTACACCAAATTGAAATATAGAATTCCCTCCCTTTTACCTGACTCTTCCCTATATCTTTCCCCCTCTTTTAATCTCAACCAAATCTTGGTACCGTCATATACATCAATACCTTAGCATGCAACATACCAAGTTTGAGCCAAATATCTTCATTCGTTTTCGAAAAATTCAGCTGAAATGAAGCGCGTTTGGAGCTAATTTAGGCACACAATTATTGGTAAATTTCATTTCATCTCCATCTTCTCCATTTTCAAAACAGACCTGTTCTCCTCAAAGGACATTATATTTCCATAAAATAACTTGTTTGGTCTTTCTTTCAGCCTTATCGTAGCTTTATTCTAAGTGGAAAAACTTCAATGCGTTTCCATAGAAATTATATGATTTTTTCCAGGATGCCTGAAAAGGGTTAAATATCAGTAAAAAAAAATGCATGAAAACAGCTAGAAAAATTAGTTTTCAGCTTTTATAGCAAATAGTTTGGGTTTTTCTATGATAATGATGGATATTCAACTAAATGAAAAGAAAAAAGTTCGAATATATTGATATAACAACTCGTAATGAGACAAAAACGCACCCCTACCCCCTAATTACGCCAAAACACGTTTTTTCTCTCCGTGTCTTATATTTGCCTAAAACGAATTTTTAGCTGAAAAAATTATATCCTTTTTGATAGATTCACCTGTGTGAATCGTTTTGTATTCAATATATACCAAATTTAGAGAGAAGGGGGGGGGGGGGGGTAACCAGGTCTGAAAATCCACGGAAATGAACGTGTTATGGGCCTATGAAATGTGTATTTCATGTATATGACTGAAAGTGAACATTAAAATACCTAAATTTAGTAGATACGAACAATTCTTGATACAAAGGGCAAAACTGGTGCTCCTTTAGTACGCGTGACATACTTAGCATGGGGCGCTTACAGGGGAGAGTCCAGTAATTCATTTTCGTCCATTTTCCCATAGGCCGCAATGTTAACGAAATCTTGTCGCATTTCACATATACAACTTCAATGCTTACAATCTATACATGAAATTAACCGTCAATGCTAGCGAGTCAAAATATGTCAGAATAAAAACGTTTTATCATTAGAACCAGAAGACAGGAAGTGTAATTCAAGGTAACCCTAAAATCTGCACTAAATGGAGCAGTTATTTTAGCCCCTAAAATAGCATAATTTCTACAGCTTTTAGATATTAATGAATGGGTTTTTAGGAATTTTCTCTGTATTAATAAAAAGTAAGAAATGTTTCTATTCTAAAAAGACCAATTTTGTAATTTTTGTCCAATGAGAACATCAGAAACATGATTATTTACAGGCTCGCATGTACCCTACACCAAATTGAAATATAGAATTCCCTCCCTTTTACCTGACTCTTCCCTACGGAATGGCGAGGGATCGATTCCGAAATCAGTGAATGAAAGTCAAACACACAAAAAAAAATCAGACTTCAAAAAGCACAACCGTTATGCACACACATCCATGAAAAATACATAAAACAGAACTTTCCCATGAAAATAAGAACAAAAGCGCACAGACGGACATTCTAATTCATACAGTTTGTTTCACGCATTCTGAGCAGTCTGATTGGTACACAGTATTTCAACAAGCACGTATTACGACGATATACATGCCGCAAACTTGACATACTTTAGAATGTATTGCTACGTCAACTTCGCGCGATTTGTATCTATGACGTCATCATTTATTGAGATCTTTAGATCAAATAAAGTCATCATGTGACGTATCTATAGTTATGGGCTTGTAAAAACAACATCACAAGTACATTTGCAAGTTCTTTTAAAATGCTCTACGATTATCATTGTTCAAAATTTTGCAAGCGCCGACGGTATAACTGCGTTTCCAACATTATATCCAACATATTCCTGTCGGAACCACAAAATACAGTACGTTTATCCCCTAAATGACAGAGTACATAAATTAAGACGGATTACAATGTCTTATAAACAATCACCTGTGTCCAATGCAAGAACGTATTTGTTTAATATTATTCATTATATCAAAATAAAATTAACGGAAACCCGTTACTATGGAAGCCCGTTAGTGCCAAATAAAAAAAAAGAAGCAAATGCGAAATGCATTCAGGAAAATTAGAAATATATTTAGGAAAATGCAAAGTATTTTTAGGAAAAGGCTAAATATAATAAGGAAAATGAGATATACATTTAGGAAATGAAAAATAAAAGTAAAAACAAAATAAGAAATAAAATACAAACGAAAATGATATATAAACATAAAAATATAAAGACGAAAATGAGAAATATATATATTTATCAAAGGACTGAAAGTCGTGCGAGTTGGCAAAATGGAAGAGATTACTGAAGAGATAATGATTAATTGATACATTATAACTTCAAAATAAGCCTTTTGAAATAAATGTATGTGCAAACAGCTTAAGTACGTAGTCTTCTTGCACAAATAAAAAAAACCAATAAGCATAAAATGTCTCAAAGCGCGATGGAAAATTTAGTCGGATCTTTAGTTAAAAAAAGATCATAAACAATCTTTTTGAAGACATTAAACATTTGTACCACTTGGTGAGTGTCACTGCTGGTGGACCAGGACAAGTTCGATCAATTTCTGGGTCCTGCAGCATCATATCCTAGCCATCTTGCTACGTCTTTTGGTATATTTAGGACATAATCTTCACAGATTTTGGCCATATTACATTGTTTAGATTGAGGATCACTGACGAGGGTTAAATGTGCATCTCTGGTCCATGCTGTAAATTTATCTGCTCTAAAATGATGCTAATGAATTTGAAGACGTTTAACATTGTTTCGTAATATCATTGTATTAGCATAGTATCTTGTCAAATGTTAAAAGTCTTCAAATTCAATAATAATATCATTAGAACAGCCAAAGTCTCTTTTGATAAATTCGATTTTGAAACGTTTTAAAGGTACAAAAGATCTCGTCAAGGTCAAACCGTGAATCAACTATTTTTTGTCAAAATTTTAACGCAAACGAATCTATCATGCTTAGAAATTAGAAATTGGCTGGTTACAATAATCACATATGCCCTCACTACCAAGCTATTGTCAATTATTGCTTATAAAATGGGTACCCGAATATAAACTACTTTTCTCCGTAGAAGACCGATTGCGAACACGTGTAAGCACTTATTTTCATAAGGCTGGTACTGTATCAAAACAAAACAACATGGCTGACGGATAACACGTGGGACGAAAATGAATCGACAATCGATGTTCTCAAAATCTGAAAAAGAGAAAAGTCATGAACAAAAAGTATTGGCTTTCTATTTGAAAGTTAAAAAGACCTAGCTAAGAGGAGGACCATGAAATTAAAATTCTGATAAGTCTGAGGGAAAATTAGCTAAAGGGATCTACATTGTACATGTACATGTATAGTTCTCGTTTATTTTCATCTATGAGAAGTATATATACAAGTTTGACGTGCATATATATTCACAGTTATTTTGATATGTGTAAATATAATATATATATTCACAGTCTAAATCAAATATTAAAAAAAACGAACAAAAAATAATAACTAAATAAAGGTTAATTTTTTTAGAGAGAGAGAGAGCATTTCAAAATGACTGTATACGTGATTTACTGCAAGTTCATTCAAGCGATTGACTGATCGTGGTAGCGTGTTCACTTTGACCTTGGTAAACGTGACATATTTCTACATACTGTATATGCAAATAACAATTTTCGAAGTTTACCGAAATCGTGTGTACATGCACCAGAGAGTAAAAACGTCTATAAAACAAAAATGTGAGAGATATTTTATGTACGTAATATATAGATGTTCAAATGGTATATATATAGTACTTTTAAGCTATTTACGGTACCACTTCATTATTGACTGTTTAATCCCTGTTAGACTATTTGTACCTTTAAGTACGAAAAAGAAATCGAAAACACCAAATTGTATGATTGTATGAATTGGCAATTATTCTTATGTAGGCAAGTTAAATGAAGTGAACAGTATTCCATTCAAATTAGCTTTAAAAAGCAAACATTTCAACTTCATAATTGCATTTAAAGTAGTTTGGTACACCTAAGGAACGTAACTCTATGACGTCATATATTAGTATGACGTCATTCTGTCGTCCTGAATATCCGTTACGTTACGAGGATAATAAACATTTGAAAGACATTTTTGTGTGTATTATTTTATTTTGTGCTTGTGGGAATCAATTTATAAACAATATCATCAATCCTAACAGAACAAAATCTATTAATTGTATTGATTTTACTCAAATAATCCGTGTATTACATAAGTTAAAAGGTGTTTTTCTGTTTCCAAAGCAACCCGCTCGCCACCTTTTTTTCTATTTCCAAAACGACCCGCTCGCATATAAACAGTATTTGATTTCCTTCCGTTTTCTATGTGGCCACACGAAAACAACAGATTCATGCTTTCACAGCATTTACAAAATACTTATACGGATATACAGAAAAAAAAAGATCTTGTTGTTTCGATGTGGCCAAGTCTAATTTTGCTATCACATGTGAAAATATATTGATTTTTCTTCATTTCCGGTTTAATAGGTGATTTCAAAGGGGGATAACTCTAACGAAAAAAATGAAACTAAACATTTTTCATGTTGAATCTATTAAAGACAAGCTTCATGTTACCAATTTAGTATCAATTTCAATATCTTAAATTTTTCAGAATTTTCAACGATTTTGGGCCAAGAAAGTCCCTGACTGCCCCTTGCTATTTTACTAAACCCTAAACATAAATAAAAATATTGAAAACAACTAGGGTTATCATTGTTTATTTCAATTCTCCGTACGATGTTTATTTCTCGACAAAGTGCTATTCGTTTCATTTTTTTAATAGAAGTATATTTAAGAAATAAAAAATGACAAGCCGGGCTATATTGTCTCATAATGCCCGAGCGTCCTCAGCCAATCACATTTATTACCGAGCCGCGTCTATTCTAATGATGACCAATCGATTCTTGGTAAAAACCAGTTCCTGCCGGTTTATCTGCTTTCAGAAAATGGGTAGGCGTGACAAATCGCTATAGGGCCTATATTGGAGAATAGAGCCCAGCTCGCGTCTGTTGTCTTAATAGGGAAAAAGAATCAAGTCATATTAGAATTACCTGCGATGTGCTGTAACTAAGTTATGATGTGGCTATTGTCATTATTGAATACAAAATGTAACAAAGACCACATGAAGTATCTTGGGACGGCTTTCGGATTTTAATGATTGTCTGCATGGTATCTAAATAGATAAAGATTTATATATCTTAATTATCTATTTATTCATTTCTTTTGATTATCTATTTATCAATAAATTTCTTGATATGTTCCATTCATCATTTAAGACTTAAAGAAGATCCTGACGATAATATCAACAGCACTCACAAAAAACGCACAAAATTGAGCATCGACGGACCCCTAGCAAGCTAGAGGTGGGACCAGGTGCCCGGGAGAAGTAAGCATCCTCTGTTTGGCTAGCCGCATTCGCCGTCGATGTTCACGTACGAAAATGATATATCTAAAATACACGCACTGTCTGAGATTATGTCTATATTGAAAGTGCTATGGCGACCATTTCAGGGAAAAACATTCAAATCACTTACAGAAAATGATATGCCAATAATATTGCGCACCCCCCCCCCACCCCACCCCAACCCCAACACACCAACTTATATGATATATTGAAAATGACTTCTTTTCGCTTCTAGGGCTTTGCCATAATACATATTTGATATGCCATTGGGTTACATCAAAATGAAGATATTTTTTATCAATAACATATTTGTTGTGTTTCGATGAATGATTTCCAGCAAATGGTAGGGATTCCAATGGGAACAAATTGTGCTCCACTGCTTGCAGAAATTTGTCTACACTCATATGAAGCCGATTTTGCTCCCTCATTGAAATTATACGGAAGTAACGCCTGTCACTCCAATTCAATTCTAAATTCAGATATATTGATGATGCGCTCTCAATTGATAATACAACTATTGCTGATTACCTTTAATTAATTACAATTTATTCATGTGAGCTAGAGGTGAAATAAAAACCTGAAAACATTAACTCTACTTATGTTTATATCATAATATCTTTTGACGAAAATTTTCACCTAAATATGTCAAAACATGAGAAAGGAGGGGATTTCCAACAGCAATCGGTTGTGCATAGCACCCACATGAAAACCCCAAAACATCCAATGCGAAAACACAAAACAGATACGCACAGACAGAGAGGCAAAAGGGACAAGAAACACCAACTCACACCATAGAAACATAATTTAACACAAATGTTGGTCATGTAGCATCATATCCCACTCATCCTGCTACGTCTTTCGGTAAATTCTTAGACTTTCACACTCTTTCGTCATATTACATTGTTTAGACTGAGGATCACTGTCGATGGTTTAGTACCCGAAACGTGCATGCCTTGTCCATGCTGCAAATTTATCTGTTATCAAATGATGCTATTGAATTTGAAGACGTTTAGCATTTCATACATATTTCTTCCAATTTTCACGAAAATCTTATGATCGCTTCTTGTTTACCGGTGATTTGGTAACGTAAGGGTTGGGCAAAAGTTAAAAAAGAGAGGGTACATATTAAAGCAACCTACAATTGTTTTTACTGAAAATCTTAAACTTTTTGACAAAATTTATATTTGAATTTTAGATCTATCTTCTTTTCTTCTGTGAAAAATTGATACAGAAAAAATCAACAACCAAACAGATATAGGAAAATTAATTGACCTACCTTTTTCCGGAGAGGCGGGGAAAATTTATTCAGATTTACTGACTTTCTATCATGAAATTCAGTATTGGCTTGTTAAGGAATTATTTCAAATTTTATATACCGATTCAAGTTTCAATGATGTAATTATAGTGGAAAATAAATTAAATTGCAAACAATATGCGGAGATATAAATGAAGCGATGATAATATGTGCCCGGTAATGATATGTACCTGACCAGTGTATTAAGATCCAGATCCTAAATATGACAAATAATTTAAGCCAAAAAGAAGCACGATAATCATAGTCCAGTCATATTAAGATTTGAAATCGAACTAAGTGCAAAAGAAATGTTTTTAGTGTTACGCTGTACGTTGAGACAATTGGAACAATATATCAAAAGTCCTCTAAAATCCTCTTGGTGGAGATATGATTTTTCGCGCAATTTACAGAAATTGTCATTTTTGGAGGTTAAATAATTTATTTTTTAGCATACCATTTTTCATCCTTGGAAAAACTGGCTATAATATTACCTGCTGAAGCCAAATTTAGGATGTTAATGAATACAATTGAAAATTTTATCGGTTTGAAATTGCTAAAACTAGTGTTGAAATTTGATAAAATGAGCGTATCCTCCATTTTCCGAATAATAATACATGGAAACAAATTGAAACATCATCTCATTGTCATAAAAGTGTAAAAACATTTCTAGGATAATAAATGATAATGCACAATTTTTTGTGTCACGATGAATCTTCTTTTAAAAAATCACCCACAAAAGCAGCTGTTTGCATCATTTGTTCAGGTATTCATTAAATTATAGCAAAAAGAGAAAAAGTAAAGCTTAATTTCACCCTGATTGTTTAAGATTAATTGAATTTAAATTATTTTGTGAATTATTTGGAGTCAAATGAACTAAATGAATGTGATTTTATATTGTCAAAATCTGATATCAAAGTAGACAGTTTTGATTTTTTTGGAGCATTGAGGAAAAAAAAGGCTAAGTCCAAGGTTTTTTAGGTTGAAATTACTAATATTTCAAAAATGTGATGACCGATTTGCATTAAATTTTGCAAGAAGGTCATTGATGAAAGGAGCTTTCTGAAGCTAGAATTTCATATTTCTGCCGGAGTATTATATTTAAAAAAATCGAACGTTGTTTAATTTTTAAAATAGGGGCATGGGGAACTGACTTAAAATTCTCCATAATATTTTTTCTAAATTAGAAAATGTTAGAGGACTTTTTTGAAGATATTTCAGTTAGTATAAAGAACCTAACAAAACTAACATGACCATGCATGATCGTGGAATAAAAAAGTCCTCCTCAAAAAAGTGTTTGAAAATTCAGGACTTAGTCAATTTTCTCACTTTAAGTCAAAATATCCCTCTGATTCAATTTCATACTTAATCTTTTCCTACATTACTTAAAATATACTTTTTCTTTTATAATATTCATGAAGTATATTGAGCATAATTATGAAATCAAATGAAAAATCTATGCTTAACCATTTCATTTTAGAGCATTTTCTGAATCAAATTGACAAAATATTCATTCTCATTGAATAATTTCTTAAAAAACATACGTTCTTGGCCGGATTCTGAAATATATAACCCCGACATCATAGATATTATTTCACTTATTTTGAAGAAGTATAAAAACATGTAGTATAAAGGTTAAATTAATAGAATATAAAGCTTTTCGTTGTTTATTTTGATTCCTAACAAAGGCAACAAACTCGTACTTGAGGCGGTTTTGCTAACTGAAAATTGTCATTTTAAGCGTTTTTGATTGGTCCGTTTTCTGTTTTGCTTAGATCTACAAGCTTGAATTTTATTAAATGTCTTATATAGTTACTAAAGACAATTTTATGCTAAAACTGAATCTTTCTTTTGATTATCTGATCAACTGAACATGCCACATTTGGTCTTTTTGCATTTTGACTAAAATGAAGGGAGGCTGTCTAAATACTGCACTTCCCGTGAAGTATTGAGTGAGGACTTTTAATATGTGTTTTGTACGTGTGTTTAGACATTAAATCAAGTTTTAAAAATTCTTTTGCAATTACTTCGATTTCAGTCCATTTTTTGGCATAATATGGCTGGACTATCATATTCTTAAATTATAAATAACTAAAATAATGTGTGAGCAGTTACCTTCTCTATTGTATTGTTTTCCTCAATTTTCGTCTGAATATTTAACATACGAGGTTACATCTATGTCAGAACTTCGTTCTCCAAGACTGAAAAGTTGTGGGTAGATGAATTAAAAACGTGCCTATCTTATACTGGCTGAATTTTTTAACCCTAATTAATATCACCATAACTTCCTTCCTGAGAAAGATAAGTTGAATTGGTTGTTCAAAGAATAATACTTTTCATACACTTGACGTAACGAATGATACTTGACCTTGCTGTTAGTAGAATATGCATTATGTACGCAATCGAGTTAGGGAATACAAGTTGAATTTAAAGAAAAGTGATTTAATCTTACGGAAAAAATACTCTCGAAAACAAGTACATGTTGTCAAGCCTATCATAAAAGTACTTATATCACATTACTCAACAATCGAACTAGGGAATACAAGTAGAATTTAGATAAAAACAACTTAATCTTAAGGAAAAAATACTTATAAAAATACGCAGCATAGTTCAGGCAGTCTATGAAAATTACGTCAAATAATTTCCGGCTAAATAAACATAGACTCCGTGTTGTCAAGTATGGTAGCACCACAGTGTCGAAGTTTTATTTGCGTGATAGTTTGAAAACAAGGAAACAAATTGACGCAAGCATCAAAATTTCCGGCCGTACAAATGTGTTATATTCAATACTTAGGAATATGTTTTCCGATGTCTTTTTTGTTTTCTTACTACAGTCTAAGATATGGTGTCTTGTGGACATTATTTAAAACATGCTGCGGTTTATTTCTTAAACTGTTAAAAATCCATAGAGGAGTTAATTTTACATCATTTTTGTAGGTCATAGTAGAAGTGAATGGTCAAATCTGGTAAAAGAAATACCTCGTTGAGTAATATCAACCATGTGTACTAGTAAGACAGGTCTATAATGACAAAATTGGTATTTTCTAATATCATAAATTAATTTCTAGTATAAGGAATTCTTTTTTTATATTAGAAATTAATTTCTTACATTAGAAATTCATTTCTAATAGAAATTATTTTCTAATAAAAAGAAATTGATTTCCTGATACGGAATATTCATGTTCTAATATTAGAAAAATAGATTTCATATAATAGAAAATTAATTTCTTATAATTGACAATGAAGATCTAATATTTAAAAATAAATTTCAAATTATATCAGAAAATAAACTGAATTTCTAGGATTATAAAATGAATTTCTACGCATAGGTATGCTTCAGCCATGTTGAATGGAAGCAGTCATTATCATGATTATGAGAGATAATTTTGATTTTCTGTATTAGAAAGTCGCTTTTTTTTATTTCTTATAATAACAGAAAATGAATTTCAAAAACATGTATTCGAAATCAATTTTTATACAAGACATTTCTTTATCCAGAATGACTCCTTGGTCAATCTGGAAATTTCTCCGCCGAATGTTTTTTCGATTCCCACTATTTGAAAATCCCGTAATGTGTGTCCATTAAACATGTTTACATGTTAAATAAATAAATAGATAAATAATGAAAAATAAAAATATTCCCATATTAGAAATTTTACCAAGAAGTTATATAAGAAAATGATTTTAATAAATTTCTAAGTTAAAAAACTATTTTTAAATATAAGAAAATAGTAGGTGTTAGAAAATGGGGAAATTCTAATATTAATAAAATAAATAATAATACCAGAAAATGAATTCCTCATATAGATGTAAGAAAATGAATTTTTTTATATTAGAAAATACCGAGTTTTTCCACTTTTCCTTTCCAAATACTAGTTTTTCCATTGAAAGTAACAAGAGTTTGAAATGCATTAAGTACCACAGCTAATCCGTATCATTCTATAAATAACTGTTATGGCATGCCTGTAAGGCTTAGCACGCGTGTCTGTTTACGCGTGCCTGTTAACATGTTAACTGTTTAACACAATTTTCTGTTACAAAATTTCTTGAAATTTCTAAAACGTGGGTCCTGTAGCATCATACCCTACCCATTTTGCTACGTCTTTCGGTACCTTTTTTGACATAATAATTTTCATACTGATCGAATTTAAAGACGTTTAACATTTGAACTACTTAGTAAGTGTCACTGCTGGTGGACCAAGAGTCCCCGAGGGCACATGTAATCAAGTTCGATCAATTTTGGTTGATCGTCCGTCTCTTTCATACTTTTTGGCCATATTACATTGTTATGACTGAAGATCACTGACGAGGGTTTAGTACCCGAATACGTGTATGTCTGGTCCATGCTGTAAACTTATCAGGTTTTAAATGATGCTATTGAATTTAAAGACGTTTAACATTTGAACTATACTTGGTGAGTGTCACTGCTGTTGTACCAAGAGTCCCCGAGGGGACATGTAGCCAAGTTCAATCAAATTTGGTTGATCGTCTGTCTCATCAACGCATTTAAAATTTTCTGTTACAAAATTTCTTGAAATTTTTTAAACGTGGGTCCTGTAGCATCATATCCCACCCATTCTGCTACGTCTTTCGGTACTTTTTTGACATAGTACCGTATAACCAGAAATTTTCGTGAGATACTAATTTTCGCTATATTCGCGAGTGATTTGGAATCGCGAAAAATTATTCTCGCGAAAAATTGTGTTTATAGTTACAACATAACTTGGTATATTATTTACATTACGTTCTAATCGTCCATGCGTCATGCTTTACTTTTCCTAATTAAACGCAAATAGAAGTGAATTGAGTGTATTCTTATCACAGACCTAGCTAAAACTGCAATAATGAAAAGTACAAAACAGTCACTTCATATGTACATATTTGCTTGTAATTCAGGAATCACGATAAATTGTACTCGCGAAAATAAGGACACCTTATTTTACAACAAAATCGCGAAATTTCATACTCGCGAAAATTTCTTGTTATACGGTAATTTTCATACTTTTGGCTATATTACATTGTTTAGACTGAGGATCACTGACGAGGGTTTAGTACCCGAATACGTGCATGTCTGCTCCATGCTGTAAATTTATCAGGTCTTAAATGATGCTATTGAATTTAAAGACGTTTAACATTTGCGCGACTTGGTGAGTGTCACTGCTGGTGAACCAAAGGTCCCTGAGGGGACATGTAGTCAAGTTCGATCAACTTTGGTTGATCGTCTGTCTCATCAACGCATTTGAAATTTTCTGTTACAACATTTTTTGAAATTTCTTAAACGTGGGTCCTGTAGCATCATATCCCACCCATGCTGCTACGTCTTTCGGTACTTTTTTTGACATAATAATTTTCATACTTTTTGGCCATATAACATTGTTTAGACTGAGGATCACTGACGAATATTTAGTACCCGAAACTTGCATGTCTGGTCCATGCTGTAAACTTATCAGGTTTTAAATGATGCTATTGAATTTAAAGACGTTTAACGTTTGAACTACTTGGTGAATGTCACTGCTGGTGGACCAAGAGTCCCCGAGGGCACATGTAGACAAGTTCAATCAACTTTGGTTGATCGTCTGTCTCTTCAACGCATTTGAAATTTTCTGTTACAAAACTTCTTGAAAACTCCAAAAAAATATCCTGTAGCATCATATCCCACCCATTCTGCTACGTCTTTCGATATCTTGAAAACTTGTTTTCTCGTCAATACAAAATAAAAACACACGATAAAACAAATGACCTTGACCTTTATGAATTTTCTTAAGTGACCTTTGTATTAAAGGGTCTATCAAATAAACAATTGTGTGATGTATGATGACATTTTCCAAAACAGCCTACATATACACATTGTAGAAAAAGCGTAAGTACCAGAAAATATAGCGATCGATGTTTAGTTTTTTTTATTGCGACACGTGTTTCGGCTACATATGCTTAGCCTCTTCAGGCAATAATAATGCTATTTTTGTACAAACACTATACATATAATACAATTATACATGCAATGGTATATTGATAATAATCAGATTACTATACACACTTCACTGAAAGTGTGTAGATCGCTGGTCGTATCAATTATATCTAAAGGAAATGCTAATATCAGATGAAGTGGTTTACTGATAAGTTTTTTTTATTCGATTTGATAAAAATAAAGGTCATCTCTAGTTTAAAGCACGCATTATGTTTACTTGGTTAAACCCATGATCGCTCTCGGCATGTTTCTTCTAATCGATGATTTTCATCACTCAGACAATGGTAAAACTGTTATTTTCGTAATAGCGTAATAGATGGCCGTCCTAAGTCTGCATCGGTTGCCCATTGGTATCGTTGGTTTATGTGTAGTCTCTTGTGTTTGATGTTTCTACAGTGTGTCTTGGTGTTCCTTGTCCCTTTTGCGTCTCTTTCTGTGTCTGACTGCTCTGTGTTTTTGAAATGGGTGTTCTGAGGTTTCGCTGTGGGTGCTGCAATCTGGAGTTGCTGGAGATCCCCTCCTTTGTTTTTTTTTATCCCTACCACAATTCATTCTGAAACTCGTTGCTTTCATATTGATGCACTTTTCGGTCAAAAACTTTTGTCTAGTTACTTATGCATATCATGCATATCATGCATAAGATAAAACTTAATGTGAGTTCCTTCATATTTCTTTTAACTTTCGACTTGTGTGAATTTTTGTTCACCGTACATAGGATAATTACATTACATCATGGGAATTCTAAACAATCAAATATATCGAACGAATTCAAATATTTATTGAGAGCTTTCATTTGTGTGCATTTCTAAACATTTTGTTAGAGATACTTTCTAGAGTGAACATGCTGGGAATATTTATCCTATGTTGTGAATTAAGTTCCTTTTTATTCATATGAACAATGAGGTAACAGAAAATAACAAGGACCTGCAGTCATTGCTGTTTATATTTAATCGTTTCCTCAGTTTTCTGGTTTCGTCAACATTTTAGAAAAGTGGAACTGTTCCAATTTTTAACCTTCGTGAAGAAAATTTAAACCAATTTTTATCCACCAGGCACGTGTTTCGGATAGTAAATCCTTACCAGTGGCACTTACTTAATTGCCGATTTTATTTTCAGACACAGCGAATTTTATTTTAGAAGCGCCATATAGTGTTACAACTTGTACATATACTTTGCAAAGAGTGTGGGGCTCAAACTTTCCTGCTTGATCGAACTAGTGCCATAGTTGAATTAGATTTATAGCATTAAATGAATGGTGATAGAATATTAACTTAACTATAACCTTTAATTTCGATGTCAAGTTTTATAAATAGCAAAATAATACACAATTATCAAATTCACAAAGGGCCAAAACAAAGCTTCTTTTAGGCGACGGGGCTGGAAAGAAGCACTGTAAACGTGGAAATTTTCGACGCGGGTAATTTTCGCGTCTTTCGCGAATAGAGATATTTCGCGAAAATTTCCCCAGCGTGAAAATACCCCCGTTGCACACTTACAATGGGAAATACATTTTTATCGCGAATTTTTCCCCAATGCGAAAAGTCTTGATGTCATAATCGCGAAACCCCCCTCCATCCCCCACAAAAATAACCATGTTTAAAGTAATGATTCATTTACTGGGAGCGAGTTTACCTGCTCCATACTGCACAGAAAATAAGTGTTTATGATACATGTAATCATATGGAGGTGAAACAACTCTTTACCTCCTTGAACCCATTTAAATGCACCAGACACGTGTTTCGAATAGTAAAACCTGATCAGTGGTTTGATCACCTTGAACAGGTGCCGAAGTGATTTTTCTGAAATAGCTAAAAGTATTTCAGAGGCATGTGACAACATTTAATCTCTTTCTAGATACATATAGCAGACTAATGGAAAACAGAGTTGAACTTCTCTATAATGAGTTAAAGAAGATCCTGACGATAATCTCAACAGCACTCACAATAGAGCACCAAAATGAGCATCGACGGACCAATAGCAACCTAGAGATTGGACCAGGTGCCCGGGAGGAGTAAGCATCCCCTGCTGGCAAGCCGCACACGCTGTCGATGTTCATGCACGAATATGAAATCAGTATATTAAATACATGCACTGTCTGAGATTATGTCTAGAAAGTGTTGTGGCGAGCATGTCAGGGGAAAATATCCAAAACACTTACTGCCATATACCCTTCGCGGGGAACTTTTTAGGAGCTCCACACGACAAAGGGCATAAGTGTGACACAAATGAGTCAAGGAAGATCCTGACGATAGTCTCAACAGCACTCACAATAGAGCGCTAAAAAGATACAACGGAAATACATGTTTCGGAGAACGGACCACCATCATGGGTACCCTATGCCAAAAAGACTGATTGGTCCAAGCGAAATTTTCCTCTATCAATTCTCCTTATTTGACGATCGACTCAGTGTACTTGATTAACGTGCATGAAGACGTAGTGCTCGTTGTGAAACATAATATCTATAGTGAGACTTTAATACCAGTATGCATTTTTCAAGAAAATTGACTTACGAAATTTGATCCTCCTAGCCCGGATGATTAATGAGCCTAATATACTTCTGATTTCGGAATTAGAATAGCATGTTTTATTTCATTATCTTACTGAGGTTCAATACAATATCATAAGAATGACAGCACAAATGACTTTTTTCATACATGAATACGTATCATATATCAGTATCACTCAGTAATATAGTCTATTAAATGTCCATCCTCGTAATTTTTACACAAAGACGATAAATTCTATCCTAAGGCTTGTATTACTATAGACTTTTCTGCTGATATGTAATACCTATTTCATATCTAATAATCAAAGAATATATATATATAAACGGTGATTACCAGGGTCACTGAATGAACACATTTTCCCTTTCTTCTGGTAATTTAAATATGATGTACTTATATCACGTGAAATATGACAGTTCTATACAGATTTGAAATATGATGTCTTTCACCAAGAATACCCAGCGTATTGCTATATGTGCTAAGAAGGACAGACTATATAAAGGAGCGTCTCATTCTATGAACAGAATATTGCGATATGATGGAAAACACCACAAATTTTTTTCATTATACCAATCGGATTATTACTTCTGATGTATGTATTTAGTATTTGGATTTTTGTAAGGTGCAAGATGTTTGCCAAAACCGTTCGATGGTGGTTAATGCAGATTTTGGCGTGTAATATATCCTCGTTTATTTTCTTCATCAGTTCACAATATGTAATTCAAGAGAACAGTGATTCATCTTTGATACGATTTCGAATCCTTAGTGGTATTGGGCGAGCGTCCTTAATATCAGGGATAATGGCAACATTTGCATTGGGTTGTGAGCGTTTCCTATCCTTGTTATATGCAATGAGGTACCAGAAATATACAACGACGTTGTATGCGGTTATGTCTATGCATGCTTATCATTATCATCATCAGCTTAATGTTTTCTTCGACCGTATTTGTTGGTGACATATACTTTGATAGAGAACAATTAAGCATCAACACAACGAATGCCGCAGGGTGGACAACATGCCTGCTAGTACTTATGTTCTCAATTCTGACCATCGTCGTTTATTCCATCGTCGGATGCATCGCTTTACGCAAAAAGAGGAGCATGAGAACTCAGTCATCTGCAAGAGAGAATGAATATTCAAAATTCATCCAATTAACAATTAAATGTTTCGCTATTGTTTTGTATATTTAGTGACAGTACTCCCGTCTTTCATTGCGGATTTGGTTTGTCTTCTCTTGCATAAATGCCCAGACATTGTAAACAATTCAAAACTCTTAATTTCGATTTTGAGATCATCATTCTTTTTCATTTTACCAATCATTTTGATTGGTAGTTCCTATGAAAGCCGCTACATCTGTCTTATGATACTTTGCCGTTATACAAGATACCGACATCGGCTAGAAATGGATTACAAACAACAGTATGCAACATATGATATCGCCACAAGAGAGAGATCGAATTTAAATATGAAGGAACCCGAACAACCGGACCAGGAAATGGATTCAGTAATATAGTCCAGAAGAAACTAAGATCGGTTGCAAGTCTAGGAATTTGGTTAGTAATCAAAATGTGTGAGTGACATAGATGTATTCTACTTTCGCTAGGATGTTACCATACAATTCACGTAAGTTAGAACTTCTATACCGTGAAACGCTGTAACAAATATATCCATACAACTCTTGAGTAGCTGGAACTGCAACTGCCAAGCGTTAACATTTCTAACAGATAAAAAAACAAGACAACGCTATGGTAGTTGGAACAACGAGTAAGCGTTAACCTATCGGAACTGAAAACTTTAGTATGTTTATCCTTTTTCATAGATGAAACCATACAAGTATGGACAGCAAGCGTCAAGCGTTCCTCACAGATGAGACTGAAACAGGAACGCATTATGATTGGCTATTTTCATACTCGTATTTTATGTTACAAACCTTCAAATGTGATTCTTTTGTTATTGATCGGTCATTTTATTTCATAAATACCGCGGACGATTCTAAATATACGAGGTTTTATGAACGTTTATTGAAGTGTGGAGGTCAATAAAAAACAATGAGGGGCGGAGAAAAGAAAATTATTGCAGTCGCGGGTGTGAATTGTTTTGATTATAATGAGTATTCGGTCATAGTATAGAAAATAATGTGTTTCAAGTCCGCTAAAGACATACTTTTATAAGCAAAGTTAACAGATCTGAAGAAGAATAGATTTTTCTATCCCGAGAGCCCCCAAGTGCCATTTCAAATCAATCTAGATCCCTATGGCGATTCTTGAAGACCAATGATTCGAAATACTTTTCAAATACATGTATATTGAGGAACTTGATGAACAAAATAAAGAAATATTATCCTCACTTGGTTAGAAATCTTTCCTTATCTTTATTTGCAATAATGTTATCACATATTTAAAAACTTTAATGGAAAAAGAACTCATTGTTACACTGTTATTTTCTTCTTTGATCAAATACAGGGTACACGAATTTAATTTCATTTACATGAGAATAATTTTTTTTCATTTCTTTTTCATGTTCAAAATCAAGGTCAGTGCTCGTTAAGGCGGAGAAAAGAAAATTATTTCAGTCGCAGGTGTCAATTGTTTTGATTATGATGAGTATTCGGCCATAGTATAGAAAATATTTGTTTTAAGTCCACTCAAGACATCCTTTTACAAGAAATGTTAATAGAAGAAGAATAGATTCCTCTATCCCGAAAGCTAAAAAATGCCATTTCAAATCAATCTAGATCCCTAAAGCGATTCTTGAAAATCAGTTATTCTAAATGCTCTTCAAGTACATGTATATTGATGAACTTGATGGACAAAACAAAGAAATATTATCCTCACTTGATTAAAAAATCTTTCTTTATCTCTATTTGCAATGATTTAGTCACCTAATTAAAGCTTGATTGGAGCTAGAACTCTGTTTGTTCTTCTTTGACCGAATACAGGGTACCTTTCAGAAAATTATTGTGATGTATAACAAACTATTTTACTTCTATGGCCTAATAATTGAATGAACAATCGTGTAGCATTCTTGTCTGTTCTCATGAAGTATTTCTTGGCGCGATAGGCACACGATAGCGCCGCGAATGCAACAAGAATATGCTACGCGTCCGCTTCGATAGTGAGGCGATAGTGATAAGAATAAAGAAGAATTCGACACGAATGTGCCACGATAAAAAGACACTGCGGCGAATGAGAGGCGAATGCAGGAGATTGAGACACGACTTTAACCCGATAGCGCTGCGATGCAGGAGATTGAGACACGACTTTAACCCGAAAGCGCTGCGATCATGACAAGAATGTCACATGAGCAAAATCAAAATCATTTGACATATCCAGGAGCATCAATACCCTTTATTGACTTTGACCTCTTTCCAGGTTGTTTTCTCTTGAAAGGTATTGTCAAAGTTTGCAAAATATTGATCCGCACACTTTTACATCAACTCTGAGATAATTATTATTGTCACTGTCGTGTGTGTGTGTGGTACTATCGTGTCAAGATCGTGGCTGATTCGCGTTGATTTTTTTTTTCATTCGCGTCACATTCTCGGTGCATTCGCATTACATTCGTGACAGATTTTTCCTCGTCGGGGCTCTATCGGGGCTCAATCGTGGCTCATTCTCCTTCACCTTAAGAACAAGAATGCACGCGAATGTGAGGAGAACGCGCTGCGAATGGAGGAGAATGCATGGCGAATACGCTGCACATGTGCCGCGAGTGTGAGGCGAATAAGAATTCAGACGCGAATGTTTCAAACAGTTTGAAGCATTCGCGTCGGTGCCGCGAACAGAGGAGAATGCAGGAGAACATGACACGATAGTGACACGATGAGACGAGAATGCCCGCGATTGAGAGGAGAATGCGCTACGATTAAATAAAATCACCTAATCGTAGCTCTATTCGCGACAGTGGAAGCCCGGCTTAAATATTGTGACGTCGCGTTCAAGTTTTGCATGTAGGGAGAATTTACCAAAGTTAAGATACATTTGACGCTGTTACAGGCAAAATGTGCGATGTTCATGCAAATAAAAATGACCAATAATTAGAATAGATGTAAATATAAGTAATGCCTGTCTTACTTATGGTGTTCATGGGTGTATAATTCTGGTTGGACACGGATTCATGTGAATAAATTAACTCATTTGCATATTCATGAACATTAATGAATTGAAATAAAAATGCTCGAAACATGTATAAAAAGCAGCTCTTTTCATTTTATTTTTGCTTCTAAACCCTATATTTTGATTAATGATCATTATCAGTTGATATAAGAAATATTTACAAAGTCCCCGCTTTCCATTGAGATATCATGTGACTCAAAACTTTAGTTCAATGGCTTAAAAAATTGATGTTTTTACACAAAAATGGCTATTTTAATTAAGATAATCTGATTTTTGTAAACTAATTATAAGATATTTGCTACTTATAAAATAGAATATCATAACCTGTTCTCTTGTGGTTTTTTTTTTCTCTCTCATTTAATAAATATTTACAAATTATGATATACGTATTTTTCCGTAATTTTTGGGACAAAAACCGTATTGTTTCAGTGAAAAATATCAGATATCTGCATGGATATTTTCTGAAAAATGCAAATAATTCCTGTAATTTATAAATGAAATGCTAAACTTCTTCAAAATCGATAGCATCATTCAAGAACAGATGAATTTGCAGCATGGACCAGACATGCACGTTTCGGGTACTTAACCCTCCTCAGTGATCCTCAGTCTAAACAATGTAATATGTCCAAAGAATGTGAAAAGTATTATGTTCAAAAATGTACCGAAACACGTAGCAGGACGGGTGAAACGTATATACTGATGTAATGTCATTGTTTTAATATCGATTTATAAGTTAGAAGCGAAAATTTTTTTTTCTTGCTATTTTGGGTTAAAATGTCGGTTCTTCATACTAAAATTACAGATCAAGAGAAATATTTTGAATACTTTATAGTTGTTGCAATATAGGATATGAAACTGTACATCTCATCAGTGTAACAAATTAGAATAATGAAAAATGTAAGAAATATAGAAAGTCACAACATCACCACCGAAATAACATTGCAAAAAACCACGCCATGAATCGTGAGTAACACGGTATGACCAACCAATAACGTAAAAGAATGACAACTATAGATAATGACCATATCCCTGTATACAGCACAAAATCCATGATTCAGAAAATCATAAACCGGAGGCATACAAAATTAGAATAAAACAGGAACCAAAGCAAACAAACAAAAACCTTCACCACATGAACAGGTCGGGGAAACTTCCTTATATGGAAGTCAAGCATAGCGGAACGACTGCGTCACATAATCAGTTCAGAGTGACCGCTCTCTCATCTTCAACCAATCGCCGCAATGAACTTTACTTTATGGGATTACTATGATAGTAAAATCGTGTGCATATTTTGGCTTTTGTACTGTCTTTAAAATTGATTCGCTATTGCAGAAATCGCAATCAAATTCCTTAACATCTTTGTCACTTTTACTACAGAGGTATATCTATCGATTCTATGTTGCATTTAAAAAAATTCGAACTCTTAATTCAGATATTAAGATGAGAAAGTCGCACATTCTTAATAAACGACTTGCATTGGTCCTACACATTATCTTCGTGAAATCGATCCACATAAAGATATCTCTGTACTAGACATGTATAAATTTACGTTAGAGAAAATAAAAGCATCGAATATTGAAGAATAATATGTTTCTAATGTATACATTGCAAATTGTTTTTAAGTGGGAAGGATTTGACAGGTACCCCCTTGTATTTACCGAAAGAGTTCCTAATCTCAAGACATAGGTTTACACCCCTTTTGTATGTACTCTTTTGAAAAAAAAATCAGATATGTCACGGAAAAGTAAAGTAAGGAATCGAAGTTATCAACAAAAAATAAGAAGTTGATATCCGCTCTTCCTATACACCATTAGCAAATCTAGAATTTTTTCCAAAGGGTGGGGTTCCAGCCTGTCAAGAGGGTAAACCTTTGAGTTTGAAAAAAATGCAGTATTTACATTAAAACGGGAAAGAATTTGGTATTCTACAAGGGGGTGTCTAACCCCCCCCCCCCGCCTTATTTTAGCTCAACCACATTTTAGTGCAATCCGGGCAAAAATGGGCAAATTGATATATAATTACCGTAATTATGAATTAGCGCACGTGACTTATTTTCAGCATTAATTTATAAAAGTTCAATAATTCAGCGCAGTCTTTATAGCGCTAACTCCGCTAAGATAAAGATCCCGCGAAAATAAGTACACGTACATTATTTACATTAAAACGGGGAAAATAAGAATTGGTATACTAGAAAGGATGTATGTCCCCTCCCCGCCCCCTGGATCCGCGCTTGCAACTCTAAAATAATTCAGTTAAGAGCATACAATAGATATTCACGACCTTTGTTAAAATCTCATTCTCACAATTCATAATAACTTATCAAATACTTTGTACATACATAGGTGGCGCCACTCACTTTAAACATTTTCATTTGAACAAAATTGGAAAGTTTACGAGGTTTTTTTTTTTTTTTTTTTTTTTTCTTTCGAAGAATTTTGACATAAGAAATTTCTCTGTACCGATGAAAGTTTGGGATGGGAGATGTTACAACTCCTCCCTCCACATCCAGGGTCAATTTTATGTCCCCTCTCTCTCTCTCTCTCTATCCTATACGATTTTGATTTTGCGAAAGAGAGGAACTGAGCTAATGTAGAACTTAATTAATCGAATAATATGTCATAATTTTCATGGAGATCACACATTGAACCATTCAAAGTGCATGATCTTCTAACCTTGATTTACGGTCTTAGACATAAAATTTTCAAAAATGCAACATGGAATCGATAGATATACCTCTAAAGTATAAGTGACAAAGATGTCAAGGAATTTAGTCGCTATTTCTGCGATAGCGAAGCAATTTTGAAGACAGTACTAAAGCCAAAATATACACAAGATTTTACTATCATAGTAATCCCATTATGCAAAGTTCATTGAAGCGATTGGTTGGATATGAGAGAGCGCTCACTCTGAACTGATTATGTGACGCAATGGTTCCGCTATGCTTGACTTCCATATAAGGAAGTTTCCCCGACTGATGAAAAGAAGCGAACTCCCGATATGGGAGTGAGACCAGGTGCCCAGGAAGAGTCAGCATCTCAGTTAATAATACAATGTAAACACTCAATGACAAAGCAAAACCACTCAATATAGTGGTTGTTAGACCCTTTACTATATGAAAATGACTTAATAATACAGCATAATATAGTATACTAGTAATTATAATATAGTATGACAAACCAATAACATAGCAAAACCACTTAATAACATGTCTTTTTAATCCTTCATTATATATAAACAACCAGATAATACAATAGAATCTCCCAATAACAAATCAAAACCATTCAATAACATAGTCGTTTGACCCTTTATTACGTAAAAACCATTTAATGATATATATGGGAAATATCAATATAAAGGGTCAAACAGACATGGTAATCAGAGGTTTTTATACAAAAAAGGATCAAACCATCACGTTTCTAGGTGGTTTTGTAATATTATCGGGTGCTAGTGTTGTGTTATTGAGTGGTTTTGTTATAAAAGGGTCAAACGACAGTAATGCTAAGTTTTTGGGTGGCTATGCTGTGTTATTTTAAGTGGTTTTGTTATATCAAAAGATCAAATCATCACGTTACTGAGTGGTAGTGCAAAGTTATTAGGGTGTAATACTGTGTTGAGTATTTTTTGGTTATTCTGTGTTATTACACGATTTGTTATTATAACAAAGCGTCAAACATCACGTTATTGGGTGGTTTTGTTATGTTTTTGGGTAGTTATGCTGTGTTTTTCAGTGTTTTTCATATACTAGTAGTAAAAGGTCAGACAACCACTTTATTGAGTGATTTTGCTGTTATTGAGTGTTTACACTGTATCATTAAGTGGTTTTTATGTAACAAAGGGTCAATCGACTATGTTATTGAGTGGTTTTGCTATGTTATTTGGAGGTTCTACTGTATTATTAAGTTGTTTATATATAATAAAGGGCTAAAAGACAATGTTATCGAGTGGCTTTGCTATGTTATTTGTTTGTTATACTATATCATTGAGTTGTTCTGCTACGTTATTTGGTGGTCATACTGTGTTATTCACGACTCATTTAATGTTTTTACAATGTTATTCGGTGGTTATGTTATAAATGACGTTCCATACTTACGACTTTTTTATCATTCTAATTTGATACAACGTGCACCCAGCGCATTTCCAACGATCTCGACGTACGCGGAACGTGTGCCAAACGATCGAGCAACGTTCGTACAGCGTTTTGATATAGCGTGTTGGAGCGTTGTATGAGAATTTTACAATTCTGAAGTGATTAACATGAGTTTAACATGCGTTTATACGAGGAAACTCCATGCCAGAGGAAGTAAATTTTTTTTAAGAAAAATGTTAGATGTCTAATCCATAGCCTTGCATGGTTTATATACCTTTTCCTCGTCCGTCATCGCTTGTTTTTTCTTTATTTTGTTACAATTACATTTGTATTATAATATCAATTCATTTAAAATTATCATGATGTCACTACACAACAATTTCAGCTTATCATGACAAAACTTTCTTGTATTTTTTGTAATTAAGCATTTAACATTTGTAAACAGGAATTAAACAATACGAAAATTGAAAATTAATCAATTGTTTCTTTAACTTTTGATGTGATTCAACTAGAAATTCAAAATTATTTTTCAAGTATTGAATTTGTCTTGTGGAAGTGATTTGGTCGCTACTCGAACGTTTCGTATACGCCGAGAACGCCAGGCAGTCGTTAGAGACACGCTCCGTACACGTTACAAACACGTTGTAAACGTTGTAAACACGCAAGACTATCGTCAAGCTTATCTTACATGTACGAGCGTGTTCGGAACGTGTATGGGCGTGTGAGTAACGTTCGTGCAACGTATGGCAGCGTGTGCATAACGACTGCATTGCGTTTGGGTAACGATCGCGGAGCGTGTAACCAACACGTTCGGCTCACGCTGCCGATTTTGTGCAGGCACAATAGCGTTCGACAGTGCATAGCTCCGCGTGAGAGCGTTCTCGCAACGTCCTCATAACGTCCCCGAAGCGTGTACGACGATCATCCAACGTGTTAGCTAGCAACCTTACACGCTGGCATACTCTGTCGTTAAACGCTGTAGTGTGACAGGGCCTTAACATGACTTAGGGCAATAGTTTATGAAACTAGAACTGCCCTAAAGTGGACAAATTATACCCCCGCGGGACTTTTTTCTATAAACGGATTCATTTATGACATAACACAGAAAGCTCTGGTTATAAGGAATCTATATGTGAAATATCAAAGCCCCATCTCTTATAGTATAAAAGTAGGTCAAAGGTCAAGGTCACTATTTCAGAAGTCATGGTACATTGTATCAGATGAAAGCTCTGGTCACGAGGAATATAAATGTGAAACATCAAAGCCCTATCCCTAATACACATGTAGTTAAAAAGTAGATCAAAGGTCAAGATCAAGGTCATAAGGTCAATAGTCATGATATCAAATGAAATCGCTCATCATGAAGAATCTATATGTGAAATATCAAAGCCCTATCCCGTATAACTTAAAAGTAGGCCAAAGGTCAAGGTCACTAGGTCAAAAGTCATGGTATGAAATAAAAGTTTTCGTCATGAGGAATATATATGTGAAATATCAAAGCCCTATCCCTTATAGTTTAAAAGTAGGTCAAAGGTCAATATAAACGTCAATAGGCCAAAAGTCATGATATCAAATGAAAGCTCTCGTCATGAGGAATAAATATGTGAAATATCAAAGCCCTGTCTCATATAGATTAAAAGTAGGTCAAAGGTCAAGGTCAACACCACAAGGTCAAACGACTTTGAGTAAAACTTGTTATGATGAATGTCTGTATGAAATATTCAAGCCCTGTCACTTATACTTAGAGATATTCGCTTTGAGAACTTCTTAACAAAAATACTATACTACAAGGTCAAAGTTCTAAGTCAAGGTCATTAGGTGAAATATCTTATATTGGTATCGAAATGTAGAACTTGTTATGGTGAATGTATGTAAGAAATATTTAAGCCCTATCACTTAAATGTGGAAAAAATATGCTTTAAGAACTTCTTAACCATATGACTATAAGGTCAAAGTTCAAGGTCAAGGTAACTAGGTCATATGTCTTGGTATCAAAATGTAGTACTTATTATGGTGAATGTATGTATGAAATATGAAAGGCCTACCATTTATAGTATAAAAAAATTTAGAAATCTGCTTACAAAACTTCTTAACATAAAATGTTGTATAGGATGAAGGTCAAGGTCACAGGGTCAAAAGTCATGGTACCAAAATGTAGCAATCTTTATGGTGAATGTGTGTATGAAATATGAAAGACCTACTGTAAATAGTATAAAAGAAATCTGCTTTCAAATCTTCTGAACCGGACGGACAGACAGACAGACGGACAGGGTGATTCCTATAGGGCCCCCCTAAACTTCGTTTGCGGGCGGGTGTATAATAAAGGGAACTGGATGTTGATTAGATTGAGGACTAGGGAAAAAGATGTTGAACAAATATAACGTAATATTCAGGAGAACAGACATTTTCAAAAAGTACCAAAACTGGAAAAAGGGGAAGGGAGGACTTCGGAACGCTCCGCTCCACCACACGTCCTTTGCGTCACGCATGCAATACATCAAGTAGGCTAAAGGGACGGCCATTTATTTCGGGAAGATGGGGTGGGCAGACTATTTGTTTTCACCAACCAAGAGGGTCAGATAATTTATTTTCAACACTGATATTCCAGCGGGGTCAGGCAGAATATTTATTTCCAAAAAGTGCCACCCCCACCCTTCAAAATAAGATTGTCGCCCCATAAAGACGAGCAAAATGCACCTCCATAATTTATTGATATCCATGCTTGCAAGTGCTTTTATATATCACCAAATACACAAGTATGTTTATTTTGTACAGCAAAAGATTGTGTTTTTTTTTCCCCAATAGACCATTTTCGAGTTACCGATCACGTTCGGATATTATACTCCGCTTCGACGTTTTGTCAAGATGCCCTACTTCCGGTTTACATTTGAGTGTAAAAATAACGTGATCACGATTAAGAAATAAACTATTTACGCAACCAAATGGCATTGTAGCGTCATAAATGTGCACCATTTACATGATTTGGGGTTGGAAAAATTCAAGCAAAAGGTATCAGTCAAAGGGGATGCTCTATGTAGAAGTTGAATGGGCAGAAAGGGGGGGGGGGGGGGGTTACGAGGAGACATAAGTTCATAACAAGAGACTCTGGACACGTGTCCAGGTGTATGTGACAGAATTTATTGTTTGTGACAGTTAGATTGGGATTGGCATTTGACACGACAGGTGTTTAAATGTTTGATTTTGACCTGTACATCTACCCAGTACCCCGGCAGCCGGCCAACCACGTGATGCCGGGTAAAGCTTATGAAGGTGAGGGGGTGGACAGGGTGAACGGGAGGGGGCGGGAGAGAGGGGGAGGGAGGAAAGGGGCGAGAGGAGGGAGAAAGGGGAGGTAAGGGAAGGGTGAAAAGGAGGGGAGGGGGAGGTAAGGGGTGGGAGGGGGGAGAGAGGTACCCCCTCCCCCGAAGGTTTACACTGCTGACGATCAAATATCATGATTGTATTGATATACACAGTGACATTGTATCTGTGACTCTGTAATCGGAAAAAGATCATGCAGAATCTAAAAGAATGAAGAATGAAAAAAAAATGTCTGAAATAATTATCTGATATATTTTCCTTACCTGGCTGACCCCCCCCCCCCCCCCCACCCTTTCCTTCTATCGGCTTTCCATTCCTCGTTTGTAAAATATTGATCAGGCCTTGGGCGTGACTGGAGTGAACTCCGTCCCCTAGAGATTCACGAGAACAATTTTCATTTTAATGTTTGCAGGGCAGATGTAAGTTGAAATGTATGTTCAAGGATCATGACTAAATAGATACAAGAAGGTCTATCTGTGAATACGGCAAATAAAACGTTTACTCGAACTTTGAGTCTCATAGGATTTACATTTTATTTTGCGTGAAGTCTACACCCGCGCGGGTATTGAGGCTCTGAACTCCCCTCCCCCTCATGATGTCATTATTCTATTTCTACGCTCCCAATTTCACAACTTCAGAGCCAGGATGAACCCCATCATTGGAAAAATGTTTTAGATCCACGCATTATTTTTTGTCTATATACAATTTGTTTTTTCATTATTCCAAAGTACCGTTTTTCAGATTTTTTTTTTCAGTTTTGAACATCTTTTTTTTAATGCCTTCGTAAGGTGTACAGGAACATATCTTTCGTATCTTTCTTATTTTCTCAAGTTACCAATAGCACACGCTACCATTTATCAAAATAGTTTTAACCTCCCCCCCCCCCAAAAAAAAAACCCTGTTTTCATACTGCATTGATGCATTCAGAAGAGAAAGCGGCTTATATATTACTTCAGAAATACTTAGTGTCATTTAAATTTTAGAAACTTTTATTTACTGACAATTTCTTAGGGATATATTTGCACAAAAAGGCAATGGCGTTAAAATGGTGGGGGGGGGGGTAAATCACAATTATTGTTATGTTTTAAAGTGATATTAGAACATATGAGATAATACTTTTACCTAAAACTTTCCCTAAAAATAAACCATAATACGCCAAAAATAATTTTCAGCTCTTGCCGCACACATACGTAAATCAGTTTTGAAGTTGCTATTTTTAGCCATTTACAGAAACCCTGATTCTATAAATGATCACTTCCGGTAAATATGATGGAGAGACTTATGACGTAGAAAGTTGTACATGAAAGACGAAAGTAGTGTAGACAATGCAATGTACCGTTGAGGTATTGAAGCTGAGTTCGCATTTAATTTGCTCAGTTTCACATCTTTTGATAATTTCTTGATCATGTCGAGTATTAATACAACATGTAAGTAAATGTTTAATGTTAGATATTTTCATGCGACCAAGCATCTGTCAGTGAGAAAAAAAAAGGGGGGGGGAGGGGGAAAAGGTCTTGAGATGCCAGATGGACGATTTCACACATGATGTCACATCATATTTTCTGTCTGTCCTATTTTACTATTTGTTCTAAACACGCATGATTTGAAACTATGGTTGAATATACAGCCCGACCTGTTTCAAACGCAGAAGGGGGGTTTAACTTGGCCGGAATGCGTGCGACTGGAGTTTCAGACCGGGAGGCCCCCTGCCCATCCTTTTATTGAGCTTAGTGAACAACATAGTATTACCTATATCCATATTGTCATATACATTCACTTTAATGACAGATGGAGATATCTCAGTTTGGCATAGACGGATTCAGGAATCTAAAATAGGGAGCGGATCACAGTAAACAATGACTAAAACAGAACGTTATTAATTTATTTTTACATATATTTTTTTTTGAATTCATCTTTGTAAATAATTATTTCAAAATTCACCTGCATTGGTGCAAGGGATCTAGGGTAGACCTTATTTCACGAACTCCCCAGTGGGTAAAACACTTAGTAAATTTTAATATTATTCTGAGGCTCCAAGTCGATGTCACGGAATCTATTTTAATTAAAATAAGGATCAGATTTTATTCTATCAATATATATGGTCACAATTTTAGGGATTAACAACGAAAAACGATTCGACATTATTCTTTTTTTCTAAATCATTAAGTTATGGTCACAGCTAGCGGTTTTTAATGGAATAACATAATAATAAAAGAACGAAGCAATAAATTTTTACTGATCTGAAAATTATTGAAATACGTTTTCATTAGAGGCAATTGATGATAGAAAAGATTGGATGATCAACGACTCAAAACGGACAAATGTGCGTGTGTGTGGGGGGGGGGGGGGGGGGGGGAGTTACCCCCGCAAACCACGATCTAGTATTTGGCAAGTGCTAGATCCATAAATCCATATGTAGATCCAGAATCTATCAAACATATTGGCCAGCACAATTGTTTTTTTTAATCAGAATATAAATTATGTCAAACTTCTGTCCTGAATCTACACTGAGGTGATCGCCAGCCATGAGTATGTTTAGAAATGGTGCGCCCTTTATTTATTTATTTCATTTATTTATTTTTTTTCTCAATAAATAAAAAACTATGTTTTAGATATTGATTGTTTTATTTTTGAAACGGTAACAACATGCGCATACACTGTGCGTATACAGGCAATCACTTTGGAATGCGTCTAGGGGACGGGTGAAATTCACCATAAGCGGCGCATGCGCATTCCGACGTACTTACTATTTATATAACCAAATCGGATTCCGCGATCCCGGTATATCGAGAATAAGTTGTACAAACCGCGATTATTCAAATATTAATATCTCTAATGAAAAGGATTGAGATATAAATTTGAAGGGTAGAAGTAGACAATTAAGGAACATTTATTTAATTTTCACAGATTTTCCTTCTTGTTGGTTTGTTGGAAAGAGGGGGGGGGGGGGGGGGGGTTGTTCCTCTGGACCATTGATAAATAATAAACCATCTTGATATACGTCTATGAATAAACTTACGCCGATTTTTGAATTGAAAAAAAGACAAAGAGAAACTGATTGATGATTATAATAATTTGTGTCTATTTTTTTTTTGGGGGGGGGGGGGGTTAAATTCAACAAGAACAAAATATCTTACGCACAAACACAATTATCCTAATTATAGACATAATAAAAGATGCGTACCTGGCATTGAATGTTACCCCCCCCCCCTTAAATGGCTCTTTTAAAACATTTCAGGATTGGTTAAAAACACCTTCATCTCCTTTGGCTTTTTGTTTTTCCCCTTCTGCATGTAGATCTGACTGTGGTATTAAAAAACGGAAACGGGGGGGGGGGGGGGGGGGGGGTTGCTCTACGACTATTATACATCATGAGTACATGCATCCACTATAGTTAAGATAAGTATAAATTTGAGAGCAATTCACCCAATGATATCTGCATTCTTCTGATACCAAGGAAGAGAAAGCGCCTCTAATCAGCAATGATTTTGAAAAAAAATTAAGGTGTGTATGTGTGTTTTTCTATTTCTTTTTGAATGCTGAATCTTTAACATTGTCACCATTAAGCATCCTTGTTTTGCAATCTACATATATATTTAGTGCATTACCATTAACATTGAATAAAGTATTTAATAGATATTTCTATCCATTATACACACTATCATCAGACTGATGTCAGAGGAGATGAATATATTATTCCCTTTTCCACAGAAGCTCAGCATATTTCTCAAAAACTTAGAATCTTTCAACCATTATTAGTCTTTGATATCATATACAGAAGAATCAATACCACACATTCTAAAGGATCATGATCTCTCTTAGGATAAATAGAGTATAAATGATGTACGGCTATAGACCACATGTAGGTGCTGTATTTTATCTCCATGGACAGAAAAAGAAGGAATATATTCAGTAATATTACTGTTAGAAATGAAGTCTTCAATGAAACAAAAGAACTGCAAATATATGTATAGAATTTTTAAAGCAAAACGGTATGTGCAATAACCCCCCCCCCCCCCCCCAAAAAAAAAAAATTAAAATCAGCAAAAATACTTGCTCATCTTTATTTCTTTTTAGAATGTCAGCAGATAGAATTCACATGGGTGTATAATATTCTGAATACTGTACTTGCATGTGAACAAATAAAGATATTTGCACTCGATGTAAACATTTAATTTGTGTAACGAATTAGAAAAAAAATAACTTCATAATCCTTTATAAAATGAGCGATAAATACCTTTGCCATGATCCTACCTTGAGAACTGTTTATATGTACCAATTATGTCTTAAAACGGGGCAAAAAGTTCAGCAGAAACATTTGATATATTACCCAGTAAGATTCTTCTTGAAGTAAAATCGTTAAATGTATATATATGTATACATTATAGTCCTATTATGACGTAAACAAGGATTTTTCTTTTTGCAATACACATACATGTATACTGTATGAAATATATATGAATGGTGATTGGTTTACACATGTATATCTATATGAGAATTTTTCTAATGAGTGGAAGCTTACGAGCTGTATTAATACTTGCATGACCATTCTCATAAATTGAAATAGATATGCAGGTCACCAAATTTTGTAAAACTAAAGTTGAAGACAAAGCTCTAATTCATGGTCCACCTAGATACAACGCATATATACTGTTTTCAGATATATAGCAACACATGTTTGTGAAACACTAATGCAACCATCTGCATCTGTCAGTACAATGTACCATAATAATTGGATGCTGTATTCTGTAAAGATGGTCAAACCACAAGGACAAAACCGAAATGTTTTACTAGAAAGTATACACATTTAAGGCGTACAGTGTAAAAGCCTTTTCACCTACCATCTAAATGTAATGGCCTAGCTCATGTAACATAGTCAACAGTCAAACAAATGGACATGCCTCCCAAATACCTTATGTCAGTGGTATAAAAATCGTAGTAATGATTGACAAGACACACACGTTCAACTTATAACCTTTTGAACTCTCATACAATCATGATCAATTAAGATCATAAATAATAAACTTCTCTACTTCCAACAGACAAATGAATATGGTAGAAACATATATAAGATCTCATCTCTAGTACTCATGCAGTTCAAGAGGAATTGGATATAAAAACGTAACAATATACTTTGTAGTAGCTTTTATTATTCAATAATGCATTTCAAACTGCAGCCATACATAAATGGAATTACTTGTACATGCATAGTTGTTAACTTTACTGTGATGAATAAACAGATGTATACCAATCCTTGATGTCATGTTAAAATTACGAAAAGTCTCAATGAATAAAAAAAATCATTCAAGCTTATCAGAGCACATTAAGTTAATAAATATTAATATTGTCTCCCATTAACAGTCAACTGGCCATGATGCAGTGGGGTTTTTTTCTTACAGCATATTCTTCTGTGAAATAAAACAAGAATAAATTACATACACTCTAATATGAAAATCTCAGATTCTCCTACATGTATTGACTATGATATCAATATCTCCTACCTATATATAAATCATGGACTATGACATCAATATCTCCTACCTGTATAAACATCATGGACTATGATATCAATATCTCCTAACTGTATGGACACCATGGACTATGATATCAATATCTCCTACCTGTATGGGCACCATAGACTATGATATCAATATCTCCTACCTGTATATACATCACTGATTATGATATCAATATCTCCTACCTGTATGGACACAATGGACTATGATATCTATATCTCCTACCTGTATGGAGACCACTGACTATGATATCAATATCTCCTACCTGTATGGACACCATGGACTATGATACCAATATCTCCTACCTGTATGGACACAATGGACTATGATATCTATATCTCCTACCTGTATGGACACCATTGACTATGATATCAATATCTCCTACCTGTATGGACACCATGGACTATGATATCAATATCTCCTACCTGTATGGACATCATGGAATATGATACCAATATCTCCTTCCTGTATGGACACCATTGACTATGGTATCAATATCTCCTACCTGTATGGACACCATGGACTATAATATCTATATCTCCTACCTGTATTGGCACCATGGACTATGATTTCAATATCTCCTACCTGTATATACATCACTGATTGTAATATCAATATCTCCTACCTGTATGGACACCATGGACTATGATATCAATATCTCCTACCTGTATGGGCACCATGGACTATGATTTTAATATCTCCTACCTGTATATACATAACTGATTATGATATCAATATCCCCTACCTGTATGGACACCATGGACTGTGATATCATTATCTCCTACCTGTATATACCTCACTGACTATGGTATCAATATCTCCTACCTGTATATAAATCATGGACTATGATATCTATATCTCCTACCTGTATGGACACCATGGGCTATGATATCTATATCTCCTCCCTGTATGGACACCATGGACTATGATATCAATATCACCTACCTATATGGACACCTTGGACTATGATATCAATATCTCCTACCTGTATGGACACCATGGACTATGATATTAATATCTCCTACCTGTATGGACACCATGGACTATGATATCTCGAGACAATATCTCCTACCTGTATGGGCACCATGGACTATGATTTCAATTTATCCCACCTCTGGCAAATTTCTTGCAATCTGATTGGTCGAGAGGAACCGAATATTATGTTGTATCCTTTTACTGACAGGATATTATTTTTATATCCTGCTTCTACTAAGACGCTTTACGATATTGACGTCACCGAGATGCTTTAAAATATGTTGACGTTACATACACAAGCCAAAAGCCATCGGTGGGATAAATTCGTTATACAGTGTTTACAGGGGGGATACAAAAATATATTGGGTCGATGAAAAAAGTTGTATTGGGCTCGGCTTCGCCTCGCCCAATACAACTTTTTTCATTGACCCAATATATTTCTGTATCCCCCCTGTAAAACACTGTATAACTAATAATGTTCTACCTGTATATACATCACTGATTATGATAACAATATCTCCTACCTGTATGGACACCATGGGCTTTGATATCAATATCTCCTACCTGTATGGACACCATGGACTATGATATCTATACCTCCTAAATGTATGGACACCATGGACTATGATATCTGTATCTCCTTCCTGTATGGACACCATTGGCTATTATATCAATATCTCCGACCTGTATGGACATCATGGACTATGATATCAATATCTCCTACCTTTTATACATCACTGACTATGGTATGAATATCTCTTACTTGTATATAAATCATGGACTATGATATCTATATCTCCTACCTGTATTGACACCATGGACTATGATATCAATATCTCCTACCTGTATATACATCACTGATTGTGATATTAATATCTCCTACCTGTATGGACACCATGGACTATGATATCTATATCTCCTACCTGTATGGGCACCATGGACTATGATTTTCAATATCTCCTACCTGTATATACATCACTGATTATGAAAACAATATCTCCTACCTGTATGGACACCATGGACTATGGTATCAGTATCTCCCACAAGTATATACATCACTGACTATGAATTCAATATCTCCTACTTGTATATAAATCATGGACTATGATATCTATATCTCCTACCTGTATGGACACCATGGACTATGATATCAATATCTTCTACCTGTATGGACACCATGGACTATGATATTAATATCTCCTACCTGTATATACATCACTGACTATGATATCTATATCTCCTATCTGTATGTACACCATGGATTATGATATCAATATCTCCTACCTGTATATAAATCACTGACTATGATATCAATATCTCCTACCTGTATATACATCACTGACTATGATATCTATATCTCCTGACTGTATAAACATCATTGATTTTGATATCAATATCTCCTACCTGTATGGTCACCATTGACTATGATATCAATATCTCCTACCTGTATATAAATCCTGGACGATTATATCAATATCTGTGTGGACACCATGGACTATGATATCAATATCTCCTACCTGTATATACATCACTGATGATATTATCAATATCTCCAACCTGTATAGGCACCATGGACTACGATATCAGTATCTCTTACCTGTATAGACACCATGAACCATGATGTCTTTATTTCCTACCTATATGGACACCATGGACTATGTTTGTAATAATTCGTACCTGTATAGTTATCATGGACTTTGATATCACAATCTCCTATTTATGTCGGCATCTTAGAGTGAGCTATTAAATATGACGTACAAATATGAACATCATTTACTACCTGTGTAATATAAGAAATTTGTCCCTATGATGTCTGTACACTTGTGTCATGTCATTACATCATTACGTATCCCTAAGATGTCTGTACACTCGTGTCATGTCAGTAATATATCCCTAGAATGTCTGTAAACTTGTGTCATGTCAGTAATATATCCCAAGAATGTATGTACACTTGTGTCATGTCAGTAATATATCCCAAGAATGTATGTACACTTGTGTCATGTCAGTAATATATCCCTAGAATGTCTGTACACTCATGTCATTACATATCTCTTGAATGTCTGTACACTTGTGTCATGTCAGTAGTTTATCCCTAGAATGTCTGTGCACTCGTGTCAGGTCAGTAATATATCCCTAGAATGTCTGTAAACTTGTGTCATGTCAGTAATATCTCCCTAGAATGTCTGTAAACTTGTGTCATGTCAGTAATATATCCCTAGAATGTCTGTAAACTTGTGTCATGTCAGTAATATATCCCTAGAATGTCTGTACACTCGTGTCATGTCAGTAATATATCCCTAGAATGTCTGTAAACTTGTGTCATGTCAGTAATATATCCCTAGAATGTCTGTAAACTTGTGTCATGTCAGTAATATATCCCTAGAATGTCTGTAAACTTGTGTCATGTCAGTAATATATCCCTAGAATGTCTGTAAACTTGTGTCATGTCAGTAATATATCCCTAGAATGTCTGTAAACTTGTGTCATGTCAGTAATATATCCCTAGAATGTCTGTAAACTTGTGTCATGTCAGTAATATATCCCTAGAATGTCTGTACACTTGTGTCATGTCAGTAATATATCCCTAGAATGTCTGTACACTCGTGTCATGTCAGTAATATATCCCTAGAATGTCTGTAAACTTGTGTCATGTCAGTAATATATCCCTAGAATGTCTGTAAACTTGTGTCATGTCAGTAATATATCCCTAGAATGTCTGTAAACTTGTGTCATGTCAGTAATATATCCCTAGAATGTCTGTAAACTTGTGTCATGTCAGTAATATATCCCTAGAATGTCTGTAAACTTGTGTCATGTCAGTAATATCTCCCTAGAATGTCTGTAATCTTGTGTCATGTCAGTAATTTATCCCTAGAATGTCTGTACATTTGTGTCATGTCAGTAATTTATCCCTAGGATGTCTGTATACCTGAGTCCTGTAATTACATATCTCTAAGATGTCTGTAATCTTGTGTCAAGTCAGTAATATCTCCCTAGAATGTCTGTACATTTGTGTGATGTCAGTAATTTATCCCTAGGATGTCTGTATACCTGAGTCCTGTAATTACATATCTCTAAGATGTCTATAAACTTGTGTCAAGTCAGTAATATCTCCCTAGAATGTCTGTACATTTGTGACATGTCAGTAATTTATCCCTAGGATGTCTGTATACATGAGTCCTGTAATTACATATCTCTAAGATGTCTATAAACTTGTGTCAAGTCAGTAATATCTCCCTAGAATGTCTGTACAACATTTGTGTCATGTCAGTAATTTATCCCTAGGATGTCTGTATACCTGAGTCCTGTAATTACATATCTCTAAGATGTCTATAAACTTGTGTCAAGTCAGTAATATCTCCCTAGAATGTCTTTACATTTGTGTCATGTCAGTAATTTATCCCTAGGTAGGAGATATCTAATTTCTAGGTGTATATCTGTAGAGGAATGATATATTTAATTTCTAGGTGTATGAAACCTACAGAGGTAGGATATATTTAATTTCTAGGTCTATATCTGTAGAGGTAGGAGATATTTAATTTCTAGGTGTAGAATATATGTAGAGGTAGGAGATATTTAATTTCTAGGTGTATGATATCTGTAAGGGTAGGTGGTATTTAATTTCTAGGAGTATGATATATTTAGAGGTAGAAGATATTTAAATTTTAGGTACATGATATCTGTAGAGGTAGGATATTTTTAATTTCTAGGTTTATGATATCTGTAGAGGAAGAAGATATTTAATTTCTAGGTGTATGATATATGTAGAGGTAGAAGATATTTAATTTCTAGGTGTATGATATATGTAGAGGTAGAAGATATTTAATTTCTAGATGTATGATATCTGTTTAGGTAGGAGATATTTAATTTCTAAGTGTATGACATATGTAGAGGTAGAAGATATTTAATTTCTATGTGTATGATATCTGTTGGGAAGAGATATTTAATTTCTAGGTGTATGGTATCTGTAGAGGTAGGAGATATTTAATTTCTAGGTGAATGATATCTGTAAGAGTAGGAGATATTTAATTTCGAGATGTATGATATCTGTAAGGGTAGGAGATATTTAATCTCTAGGAGTATATCTGTACAGATATGAGATATTTAATTTGTAGGTGTATGATATCTGTAGATGTAGGATATATTTCATTTCTAGGTGTATGATATAGGAAGAGGTAGAGGATATTAAATTTCTAGGTGTATGATATCTGTAGAGGTAGGAGATATTTAATTTCTAGGTGTAGAATATATGTAGAGGAAGGAGATATTTAATTTCTAGGTGTATGAAATCTGTAAGGGTAGGTGATATTTAATTTCTAGGTGTATGATATATGTAGAGGTAGAAAATATTTAAATTTTAGGTAAATGATATCTGTAGAGGTAGGATATTTTTAATTTCTAGGTTTATGATATCTGTAGAGATAGGATATATTTAATTTCTAGGTATATGATATCTGTAGAGGAAGAAGATATTTAATTTCTAGGTGTATGATATATGTAGAGGTAGAAAATATTTAAATTTTAGGTACATGATATCTGTAGAGGTAGGATATTTTTAATTTCTAGGTTTATGATATCTGTAGAGATAGGATATATTTAATTTCTAGGTATATGATATCTGTAGAGGAAGAAGATATTTAATTTCTAGGTGTATGATATATGAAGAGGTAGAAGATATTTAATTTCTAGATGTATGATAGAGGTAGAAGATATTTAATTTCTATGTGTATGATATCTGTTGGGATGAGATATTTAATTTCTAGGTGTATGGTATCTGTAGAGGTAGGATATATTTAATTTCAATGTGTATGATATCTGTAGAGGTAGGATATATTTAATTTCTAGGTGTATATCTGTAGAGGAATGTTATATTTAATTTCTAGGTGTATGATACCTACAGAGGTAGGATATATTTGATTTCTAGGTCTATATCTGTACAGGTAGGAGATATTTAATTTCTAGGTATATGATATATGTAGAGGTAGAGAATATTTATTTTCTAGGTGTATATCTGTAGAGATATGAGATATTTAATTTCTACATATATGATATCTGTAGATGTAGGATATATTTAATTTCTAGGTGTATGATATCTAAGATGGTAGGATAAATTTAATTTCTAGGTGTATATCTGTAGAGGTAGGAGATATTTAATTTCTAGGTGTATATCTGTAGAGGTAGGAAATATTTAATTTCTAGGTATATGATATCTATAGAGGTAGGATTTATTTAATTTCAAGGTGAATGATATCTGTAGAAATAGGAGATACTTAATTTCTAGGTCTATGATATCTGTAAAGGTACAATTTATTTAATTTCTAGGCAAATGATATCTGTAGAGGTAAGATTTATCTAATTTCTAGAAGTATGATATCTGTAGAAATAGGAGATATGTAGAGGTAGGAGATATTAAATTTCTAGGTTTATGATATCTGTAGAGGTAGGATTTATTTAATTTCTATGTATATGATGTCTGTAGTGGTAGGATTTATTTAATTTCTAGGTTTATAATATCTGTAGAAATAGGAGATATTTAATTTCTAGGTATATGATATCTGCAGAGGAAGGATACATTTAATTCCAAATTATATGATATCTGTAGAGGTAGGATTTATTTAATTTCTAGGTGTATGATATCTGTAGAGGTAGGGGATAATTCATTATAATTTCTAAGTGTATGTTATCTGTAGAGATAGGAGATATTTAATTTCTAGGTGTATGATATCTGCAGAGGTAGGAGATATTTTAATTTCTATGTGTATGGTATATGTAGAGGTAGGAGATAATGAATATCTATTTATATGGTATCTATAGAGGTAGGGTTTATTTAATTTCAAGGTATAGAATATCTGTAGTGGTGTAGCTATTCTATTTCTAAGTGTGTATCTGAAGTGGTTGGAGATATTTAATTTCTAGGTGTACTAGGAGGAAAATTTACTTTTTTAGAGTAGGTTTTTAGAGTAGGATGTCAGTACTTGTAGGAGATATTGAATTCCTTAGTGTATGATGCCTTTACTGGTAGGAGGGATTGCATTCCTTAGTGTATAATATCTGTACTTGTAGGAAGAAATAATTTCTAAGAGAATGATGCCTGTATTGAAAGAAAAATTTAATTTCTAAGTGTATGATGTCTGTACTGGAAGGAGAAATTGAATTCCTTAGTGTCTGATGTCTGTACTGGTAGGAAAATTGTATTTCTTAGTGTATGATGTTTGTACTGGTGGGAGAAATTGAATTCTTAAGGGTATGATGTTTGTACAGTTTGGAGAAATTGAATTCCTAGTGTATGATATCTTTACTGGAAGAAGAAATTGAATTAGTGTATGATGTCTGTACTGATAGGAGAAATGAATTCCTCAGTGTATGATGTCTGTACTGGTAGGAGAAATTGAATTCGTAAGTGTATGATACCTGTACTGGTAGAAGAAAATGAATTCATTAGTGTATAATGTCTGTACTAATAGGAGAAATTGAATTCCTTAGTGTATGATATGTGTACTGGTTGGAGAAATTGAATTCCTATGTATATATATATCTATACTTGTAGGAAAATTTAAGTCCTTATTGCATGATATCTGTACAGGTAGGAGAAATTGAATTCCTAAGTGTATGATGTCTGTACTGGTAGGAGAAATTGAATTCCTTAGTGTATGATATCTGTGCTGGTCAGAGAAATTGAATTCCTATGTATATATATATCTATACTTGTAGGAAAATTTAAGTCCTTATTGCATGATATCTGTACTGGTAGGAGAATTTGAATTCCTAAGTGTATGATGTCTGAACTGCTTGGAGAAATTGAATTCCTTAGTGTATGATGTCTGTAATGATAGGAGAAATTTGACTCCTCAGTGTATAAAGTCTGTACTGGTAGGAGAAATTGAATTCCTAAGTTAATGATACCTGTACTGGTAGGAAAATTGAATTCCTGTGTATATGATGTCTGTACTGGTAGGAAAATTTATTTTCTTAGTGCATGATATCTGTGCATGTAGGAGAAATTGAATTCCTTAGTGTATGATATCTGTACTGGTTTGAGATTTTGAATTCCCTAGTGTATGATGTCAGTACTGCTTGGAGAAATTGAATTCCTTAGTTTATGATGTCTGTACTGCTTGGAGAAATTGAATTCCTTAGTGTATGATATCTGTACTGGTAGGAGAATTTGAATTCCTTAGTGTATGATATCTTTACTGGTAGGAGATATTGAATTCCTGTGTATATGATGTCTGTACTGGTAGGAAAATTTATTTTCTTAGTGCATGATATCTGTACATGTAGGAAAAATTGAATTTCTTAGTGTATGATATCTGTGTTGGTCATAGAAATTGAATTCCCATGTATATGATGTCTGTTCTTGTAGGAAAATTTAATTTCTTAGTGTATGATATCTGTACAGGTAGGAGAAATCGAATTTCTTAGTGTATGATGTCTGTACTGATAGGAGAAATTTTATTCCTTAGTGTATGATGTTTGGACAGTTAGGAGAAATTGAATTGGTATGATGTATTTAATTTCTAGGTGTATGATATCTGTAGAAATAGGAGATATTTAATTTCTAGGTATATGATATATGTAGAGGTAGGAGATATTTAATTTCAACATGTATGATGTCTGTAGAGGTAGGATTTATTTAATTTCTAGGTATATGATATCTGTAGAGGAAGGAGATATTTAATTTCTATCGAGAAATTGAATTCCTTAGTGTATGATGTCTGTACTTGTAGGAACATTTAATTTCTTAGTGTATGATATCTGTACTTGTTGGAGAAATTGAATTCCTTAGTATATGATGTCTGTACTGGTAGGAGAAATTTAATTCCTCAGTGTATGATGTCTGTACTGGTAGGAGAAATTTAATTCCTCAGTGTATGATGTCTGTACTGGTAGGAGAAATTTAATTCCTTAGTGTATGATATCTGTGCTGGTAAGAGAAATAGAATTCCTATGTATATGATGTCTGTACTGGTAGGAGATTTTGAATTCCTTAGTGTATGATGTCTGAACTGCTTGGAGAAATTGAATTACTTATGATGTCTGTACTGGTATGAGAAATTGAATTCCTTAGTGTATGATACCTGTAGTGGTAGGAGAAATTGAATTCCTTAGTGTATGATGTCTGTACTGATAGGAGATTTTGAATTCCTTGGTGTATGTCATGTTTGTGCAGTTAGGAGTAATTGAATTCCTAGTGTATGATATCTGTACTGGTAGGAGAATTTGAAATCCTTAGTGTATGATATCTGTACTGGTAAGAGAAATTGAATTCCTATGTATATGATGTCTGTACTGGTAGGAAAATTTATTTTCTTAGTATATGATATCTGTACACGTAGGACAAATTGAATTCCTTATTGTATGATATCTGTACTGGTAGGAGATTGTGAATTCCTTAGTGTATGATGTATTTACTGCTTGGAGAAATTGAATTCCTTAGTGTATGATGTCCGCACTGGTAGGAGAAATTGAATTCCATAGTGTATGATACCTGTACTGGTAGGAGAAATTGAATTCCTTAGTGTATGTTATCTGGACTGGTTGGAGAAATTGAATTCCTTAGTGTATGATGTTTTTACAGTTAGGAGAAATTTAATTCCTTTGTGTATGATGCCTTTACTGGTAGGAGTAATATAATTCCTCAGTGTATGATGTTTGAACAGGTAGGAGAAATGGAATTCCTTAGTGTATGATATCTGTACAAGTAGGAGAAATTGAATTCCTATGTACATGTATATGATGTCTGTACTGGTTGGAGATTTTGAATTCCTTAGTGTATGATGTCTGTACTGGTAGGAGAGATTGAATTCCTTAGTGTATGATATCTGTACTGGTAGGAGAAATATTTAGTGTATGATGTATGTACTGGTAGGAGAAATTGAATTACTTAGTGTATGATGCCTTTAATGGTAGGGGAGATTGCATTTCTTAGAATATGATGTCTGTACTAGTAGGAAAATTTAATTTCTTGGAGTAGGATGTCTGTACTTGTAAAAGAAATTGAACATGTTGAATTTCTTTAGTACATGATGCCTGTACTGGTAGGAAAAATTGAATTCCTCACTATGTGACTTCTGTACTGGTGGGAAAAGTTAATTTCTTAGATATCTGTACATGTAGGAGATATTGAATTTCTAACTGTATAATATCTGGACAGGTAGAAAAATTTAATTTCTTAAGAGTTTGATGTATGTAATGGTAGGAAAACTGAATTTCTTAGAGGATGGTGTCTACACTGATAGTGGGATTGTATTCCCTTGTGTATGATGCTTGGACTGGTAGATAATTGAATTCCTTAGTGTATGATACATTGTATCTGTACTTAGTAAGTGGCAGAAATTGACTTTCTTAGTACATGTACTTGACACCTGTACTGGTAGAAGAGAATGAATTTGTTATGTATGATGTCTGGAATAGTAGGAAAAATTGAATTCCTTACTCAGTATGATGTCTTAAGAGTTTGATGTCAGACGTACTGATAGGGAGATTTAATATTTTAGTGTATGATGACTGGTCATAGAGATTGAATTCCTTAGTGTATAATGGTTTTACTGGTCAGAGAGATAGAATTAACTAGTGTATAATGTCTGTACTAGTAGGAAAATTTAATTTAACAGAGTTTGATGTATGTACTTGTGGGTGAGATTGCTTAGTGTATGATGACTGTACTTGTAGGAACATTTCATTTCTTAGTGTATGATGTCTGTACTGGAGGGAAAAATTGAATACCTTGGTGTATGATTACTGTACTAGTATGAAAAGTTCATTTCTTAGTGTATGATGTCTGTACTGGTAGGAGATATTTGATATTTTAAGATGGTAAAATGGTATATCTTCTAATTGATTGCAGTTTCAAGATATTTTATTGTTTTATATATGCAGGAGGTATGTGTGGTGTCTTAGCATTTGATATACATGTATCATGTACTTAATACAGCTTAATTGTCCAATGGTTCACACTTTGAACATTCTCTTTGTATGATTCATCATAAGTACAGCTTTACATCATTATCTCTGCTGGGTACTAAATGGTCTGTTCTCTAGATAATCCAAGAAAAAGAACAAATTAATTTATTTTAATTGAAAAAAAAAATTCAGTTGACTAAAATAGAAAAATCCCATATTGGCATATAGATTATTTTTTAGCATCAATCTTAATAGGACCTAATGCAAATCTCGAGTTCTGCATTGAAATATGACTTCCATACTTTAAGTGCTCATGGGTCTTACAGTTCTGGTTGGTCACTTGCAAATCCTGCATAACTTCTCTGAAAATTTTCATGAGACCAATCAGAATTATACAGAGGACCAATGAATACAAAAAATAAAGTGTCATTTCTTATATTTACGTTGACACTCTAAATATTCCATGCCCTTAAAATGCCTGTATATATAAGCAGTATCAACATGCAGTTTCTGAAGTTTGTAAATTCTTGCGATATCATTACTTTTATTGTAATTACAAGAGGGTATATAGTAAAATGTAAAAGGATATTTAAATAAACATGTGGCCGTACCAGGAATAGTAGTAGTCCCCAGACCTTCTATCATGTATATCTAAAAAAAATGACAGACACTGAGTCATTCTACATGTATTAGCTTTCACCCTCTAGAACGCTGGCACTCCTGCCACAATATCAAAATGTATGAATAACATCATGTTCATTTCTGACACTTAAATTATTATAAATCTTAACTGTACAAAAATAATCTCAGTATACTCATTTGGGAGGAAGCTTATTGCACTCATTGCTGGACAGGCGCCTGTGAATGTTTTACATGTACTGCTGCCATGTCTACATGTAGCACTATTCTGTGTCTCAATTTCCTGAAATTATATGGAAATAAGTGTTAATTTAGTTGTAAGAGGTAGATGTAGAAGATGAGGATTTAAGTACATCATATATTAATGGAGTACATTAAAAAAACCCATCACTAGTATAATTCATATAAGAAAAGATCATGTTTATCTCATTGATATTTTTAATAAAAATGCAGGTGTTAAAAGTCTTAAAATACAGCATTGCATGATTAACAAAATATTTTTAAAGATAATAAACAAAAGATAGAATCACAAGACCAAGGAGGATATTGACTGTATAAACAATCCATTCTCTTTGGCGCTCAAGCGCATATTACATGTACGATAAAATGCAGTCTTGCTGTGTGTTGCATACCCATAACATTAAAACACAAATTAAGACACATAATTAATATCTATATGAAGAAAATGATTCACTTAATAATTTAATTGCTTTCTCCTTTCATCAAATTGATTGAATAATTAAATGTCTTGAAATTGTAATTGACTTTTTTGTTAGTTCAGAAATATATATAATGAGTTAAAGAAGATTAAGAAACACTTAGGATCTATATACAAACACTGAGCCCCTGAACTGAGCCCCTGCATGAGTCTGTGTGAGCTAGGGTATATACATGTACAGCCCTTAATATTTCCTGTATATCATCCAAGCCAATTAATAGATCTTTATGGTCATATTCAATTTGGAACCTGTTTAAATATAAAGATCATATACTTATAGTGCCAACTACAATTGATTCAGATTGACTAGTCTGAGAGTTTATCGTACAACTCCCCCTCCCTTTGCTTGCTTACCAAAGTCATAATGTGTAATTCATCAATTCATTTTACTCTGTTATATTAATATAGGCCTCTACAAATAATTTCTTTGCCTCAATTATGCATCATTTCTTTAGTTTTACTGATACATGAAGTATACAAATTCATTTACAATACCCCTCCCTTTCCTCTTTGTGTTAATTGTATAATCCAACATACCGCCCCCCCCCCCCTCCTTTTTTATTTACTATAACACTAGCAGTGATCTTGTCTCTTGTAAGCAGCCGGCCCCTACATGTACCGTCTGGCATCTACCGGCTCACCAGAGGCTCTGCCGGACAAAAAAAAGGGGTTATATTCTTTAAGAGATATTCTGCAATTCTGATGCCCAGTACAGTACTGTAGAGCTTTTATAATCAGTTTACAGTACATGTACATGCATCCCCCCCCCCCCGAAATATGCCACTGTATCTTTTGTAATCATGAAAATTCAAGTGGAATACTTGCCAGGTCGTTCATTTCTTACTAATACTGCACTGTATTCGTCGATGTTTTCCTTTATTTGCTTTCGCAGGCTAAGTTCATCTGACACGAGTTCATCCGTAACAGACCCGCGTTTTACTTTTTTTGCGCATGCGCATTCTTTATTATGTTCGGAACTCAATCCTGAAAACGTTCCGAGTGGGATGAATTTCACCCGTCCCCTAGGAATATGGCACATTGCAGCTGTGCCGAAATCCCCGGATGTTCAATGTTACGGAACCTCTCTGCTCCGCTCGTACAATACAAGCATTTGGATTGTGCACAGCTGCAGAATCGTAAGTTCACACAGAAAATAGCTAAAATAAGTAAATTTTAACCTAGAATAAGACGTTTTATGGTTGTAATGTTAAAATCAGGGCAACAATGCAAGTCTCACACAGAAAACAGTGAAATATTGATATGTTTTAGCCGAAAAACGTCGGAATATAAGTCATATGTACATGTACTTCAGTATGGTATCAATGATTGTAAACAGAGTACGTAAAAAAACAAGTTCTTCTTTCTAGTAGTCACCCACATTATCTTCATACATTATACACCCCAATTTTTACACCCATATCCTTCTCCTTTAAAGCTAAACAGACATTTGAATTAAAAGAGAGGGGGGGGGGTTAGAATTAAAAGGGGGGGGGGATATTTGTGTTTATCACTGTATATGCAAAGTTCCACATGAAATAAGTGACTGATGAATTATCCAAATAGGTTTTGACTCGTACCCCTACATCAAAATGATTGAAAAGGTAGGGGGCGGAGGTAATTGTGAGAGTAATTTAAAATGTTTATGCTGGTTAAATAAAAGCAGTGAATGAAATGTATTTTTAAAATAATGTAATACAGTTGTACAATGAAATAGTCATTGCAATGCCAATGCCACATTTACATGTAAGGGTTGTGGCAGAGGCAGGTGTATCGGCTCGGATAGCTCAGTGGTTAGAGTGCTTACCTGCAGGTATAGAGGTCCCGGGTTCAACCTCCGGTCTGGGCACATCTTTTTTTAAAAAAATCCTACTACAGGGTATTGCCCTAATACATTGTATTCATCACAAAATAGTTATCCTTTATGCTAATGAATTTTCCTCTTTCTTTCAATGCAGACAAGTCACTGAATTCAGGCTAATAGCAGGTATTGATGTTATTAGAAGATTTAGATGGACATGATGGAGAAAAATATCAAAACAAAACTGACAGTGGAAACAACTAACAATACATGTATATCTGTATTTGATTACATGTTAGTGGTGACAGAGAACTTAACTCACTGGAAACCGTAAGCTCACAAAACTCACTAAATGCAATACAAATATACACTTTCCAAACAAAATTAATTTAAATATACCTATCAAAGTTATCAAACCTGACAGTTCTACCATGGAAATGTGAAATTCTGTAAATTAAACAAAAATATATAGTTCATAAAAGATCAAGAAATCATATTTAGATAATTTTGTGTCCTACCAAGAAGCTGAAGTTATTTCTAACCAGTGATGTATGTTTCTTACAGAGAAATTTGAGACTCTTTCATGATGGCCACATCCTAGTTAAAGTATTATATCTACTCAGACAGCTGATTTTAGAAGTAATCGCCAAGGTGCATGTAAGTACTAACTATATACATTTGTATATCTACATGTATATTATTTATGGGAACCATGGAGTTTCAACACAGTACAAACCAATTCACATAGTCATGATAGTGTCATTTGCTTACATGTACACATCAATACTGACGTTTCCATCCTGTGACATGTAGGAACATACCAGGTTATTACAACATGTATTATCAGACACTAAAAAGTATCTAAAATCCAAAATACTATATATATCCAAAGTACAATCATGATTTAATAATACCATGCATCTGAAATACATGTATCATGACTAGTCTACACTACTAAACATCCCAGAAGCAATATGTATCATTATACAATACAAAACATCCAAGATACATCATAAATCATGACTATACAGCACCACACATCCCAAATACAACATGAATCTTGACTATACAGAGCAATATATCCAAGATACATTATATATCATGACTTAACACTACATGTACCATACATCCAAATATATCATGTATCATGACTGCATAACCATACATCTCAAACACACCATGTATCATGACTAAACAACTATACATCTCAGAGACAATACAACTAATAAGTACAATACATCTAAGATACAAGATGTATTATTATTACAATACTAACCTTCAAAGATGTGATATGTATCATGACCAATTTCTACCATACATCCCAGTCACAACATGTATAATGACTGAACACTACCATACATCCAAAATTCATCATATATAATGACTATTTATTACAATACATCCCAGATACATCATGTTTAATGACAATTTACAACAAGAACTGCCTTATATCTCAGACAAAACATGTATCATTACTATGTACATGTACTATCATACAACCAAGATACAATATGTAGCATTATAATTTATACACTACCTCCAAGACTATATACAGCATGTATCATTGATATACAATACCATACATTCCAGATACACGATATATCAAAATTGAAAACTACAAAACAACTCAAATACTGCATGTATCATGACTACACTACTATACATCCCATATACAACATTTATCATCATGACCGATTACTACCATACATCCAATAGATATCATGTATCATGAATATACAGTACCACACATTCAAGATGCATGAAATCACAACTGCACACTACCATTGATCTCAAATGCAACATGTATCATGACTACACCATATGCATCCCAGATACGACATGTATCACGACCAATAACTACCATACATCCCAGATACAATATGTATCATGGCTACTCACTACCCTACATCCTGGATACATCATGCATACTCATTTTATTCATGTACATCATAATTCCATCAGGAATGCTTAACAGCTCAAGCATGTTGAGACTGAACACCAAGCAAAGGTCAAGGTCAAAGTAACATGTTTAAGTTCAAACAACCATCTCTATTTGCACATAATACATCTATCAAACATGGAGGCCAACATGGCAAAGTGTGACAAGACTGAACACCAAATGAGGATTATCACTGAAATGGTCAAAATCAAATAATTAGGCTTAAACATGTGAAAGGTGACATGTCTTTTTTTAACAGTCTAGCTTTGTGTTTACCCATGTTGTGAGAATACCAAAATAAAATTCACTCAGAGGGGATTGTTTTTAGCTGGTATTTTGTTCTTAATATAGGAAAGTTGGACTATGTTATGATTGCTCAATAAATCACTCGAATGTACATAACATTTTAAGACTTGCCTGTCAGACATCCTATAATGTTCTTCAAGGCTTTTTCTGTGAATTTACAAATCAATAATGCAGTTGTACAATTTCTATAGCCTTTATTGTAAGATGAAACGATAATATACCTTTTTATTTGTAAAATATATGAACATGTTAATAATACTTCATTTCATTTATTTGACAGGTAACTGAAATATAACATTGGTGAAAGAAGGATTCAAATCACAAATGACATCAAGAATTACAAACTAAATTGAAATCAAATTATACTTAATGTTCACATTTCAAAGTACACAGAAATCATGGAGACTTGTTGAGATGATATATTCCAAAAAAGCATAATTTTGTCAAGTAATGATAATTTTTGAAATGTCATATACATGTATTGTGTTCTTAGAGATGGTAAATTGATACTTGTGGTAATTTGTTACTTGTTCAGATTACACATATCAAAGTTATTTTTATAACAACATCTTCTTGACAACAAGCATTTACTTCATAATGAAATTGTCATGTAATTATAAACATTCATTAAAATGTTAATACTTATGCTTCACATGATTGTTTCTATAGAGTGCCCTTGCTGACCAAAAAAGAATTAAGTAAAGGCAGCACAAGCATAGCATCCCCTTGCAAGTGCATGTTCTATTTCATCAGCATAATAATTTTGAATCAAGTCCATAGTGACCTTGACCTTTGACCCTTTATCTTGAAAATAAATAGGGTTAATCCTCTTGTGTGGGAGGTTTGGTTATCCTGCAATAATTGTTTGGTCTTCTACTTTGTTACAATGATTTTAAGCCCAAGTCCACTTTGACCTTGAAAATCAACACAGTTCAACCTCTCTCCATGGGGAAAATTTGTGAAAGGTTTAATGTTTCTATGAATAATGATGACTGTTTTGTATTCTATGCTGTTCACAAGAATGCGGACACACACACACACTCTCTCCCTCCCTCACAGACACACAGTAGCGATGCTATAAACTCTCTGCAACAGAGTTGCGAGGGGATAATAAAAGTCAGTTTCATATTTGTGAAAAGACTGCTCAAACAACTGAACCAATTCATGTTGAAATCATATTTGGAGTAGGTGGAAATGAAATTTAAGTTATCTAGTTTGCTCATACCAATGAATACAGAAAATACTAACATTTACATGAACATGTATTTAGGAGCAAGTCAAAAATTGTCACAGCAAATGAACAATTTTCTAGAGACTTGGTACATGTATTTAGGAGCTTGTCAAAATTGTCACAGGAAATGAAAATCTTCTGAAGAAATCTATTTTCATTGCTGGCTTGGTTGTCCCACATGAAGACATCAATATTCAACTGAAATAGAAATAAGTAATAATAGAACGCATATCTGTACAACTATACTGTTGAAAAAAATGAAGATTTACAAAAATGGTATGAAAATATTTACAATACATTGTACAGCAGGTGATTATGCAAACATTTAGAAGCTGTATCTACAAGTATAGTACAACAAAGTACTTCGACTGAATTTATACAACAGTAAAAAAATTAGCAAAAAAATTAAAGAATCTCCTACCTGTATGGACATCACATACTAAGATATAAGGTATCTCCTACCTGTATGGCCATCACATACTAAGATATAAGGTATCTCCTACCTGTATGGACATCACATACTAAGATATTGTAGATCTCCTACCTGTATGGACATCACACGCTAAGATATTGTAGATCTCCTACCTGTATGGACATCACACGCTAAGATATTGTAGATCTCCTACCTGTATTGACATCACACACTAAGATATTATAGGTCTCCTACCTGTATGGCCATCACATACTAAGATATAAGGTATCTCCTACCTGTATGGATATCACATACTAAGATATAAGGTATCTCTTACCTGTATGGACATCACACACTAAGATATTGTAGATCTCCTACCTGTATGGACATCACACACTAAGATATAAGGTATCTCCTACCTGTATGGACATCACACACTAAGATATAATGTATCTCCTACCTGTATGGCCATCACATACTAAGATATAAGGTATCTCCTACCTGTATGGACATCACACACTAAGATATTGTAGATCTCCTACCTGTATGGACATCACACACTAAGATATCATAGGTCTCCTACCTGTATGGCCATCACATACTAAGATATAAGGTATCTCCTACCTGTATGGATATCACATACTAAGATATAAGGTATCTCTTATCTGTATGGACATCAAACACTAATAAATTATAGATCTCCTACCTGTATGGACATCACATACTAAGATATAAGGTATCTCCTACCTGTATGGACATCACACACTAAGATATAAGGTATCTCCTACCTGTATGGATATCACATACTAAGATATAAGGTATCTCCTACCTGTATGGACATCACACACTACGATATAAGGTATCTCCTACCTGTATGGACATCACATACTAAGATATAAGGTATCTCCTACCTGTATGGACATCACATACTAAGATATAAGGTATCTCCTACCTGTATGGACATCACATACTAAGATATAAGGTATCTCCTACCTGTATGGACATCACATACTAAGATATAAGGTATCTCCTACCTGTATGGACATCACACACTAAGATATTGTAGATCTCCTACCTGTATGGCCATCACATACTAAGATATAAGGTATCTCCTACCTGTTTGGACATCACATACTAATATATTATAGATCTCCTACCTGTATGGCCATCACGATTCATGTACTAAGATATAAGGTATCTCCTACCTCTATGGACATCACACACTTAGATATAAGATATCTCCTACCTGTATGGCCATCACATACTAAGATATAAGGTATCTCCTACCTGTATGAACATCACACACTAAGATATAAGGTATATCCTACCTGTATGGACATCACATACTAATATATTATAGATCTCCTACCTGTATGGACATAACATACTAAGATATTTTAGATCTCCTACCTGTATGGACATCACACACTAAGATACTATAGGTCTCCTACCTGTATGGCCATCACATACTAAGATATTATAGGTCTCCTACCTGTATGGCCATCACACACTAAGATATAATGTATCTCCTACCTGTATGGATATCACATACTAAGATATAAGGTATATCCTACCTGTATGGACATCACACACTAATAAATTATAGATCTCCTACCTGTATGGACATCACACACTAATAAATTATAGATCTCCTACCTGTATAGACATCACACACTAATACATGTATATTATAAATCTCCTACATGTATGGATATCACATACTAAGTTATTATAAATCTCCTACCTGTATGGACATCACATACTAAGTTATTATAAATCTCCTACCTGTATGGAAATCACATACTAAGATATTATAAATCTCCTACCTGTACGGACATCACATACTAATATATTGTACATCTCCTACCTGTATGGACATAACATATGATATAATATGTATTATAACTGTAGAGGTAGAATATACTTTGTTTCGAAGTGTATGATTTAATTTTAAGGTGTATGTAAACTGTAGGTAGACGATATCTAATTTCTTGGGTGTATGATATCTGTAAAGCTATGAGATATTTCATTTCTAGGTGTATGATATTTTAAGTTAAGATAAGATATATTTAGTTTCAAGGTGTATGATAACTGTAGAGGCAGGAGATATTTAATTTCTAGGTGTAAGATAACTGTAGAGGTAGGAGATATTTAATTTCTAGGTGTATGATATTTGTAGGTCGGGGATATTTAATTTCTAGGCTTATGATAACTGGAGGGGTAGGAGATATTTAATTTCTAGGTGTATGATATCTGTAGAGGTAGAATATATTTAATTTCTAAGCGTATGATAACTGTAGAAGTAGGAGATATTTTATTTGTACGTGTATGATGTCTGTATAGGTAGGATATTATTAGTTATACAGTGTTTTACAGGGGGGATACAGAAATATATTGGGTCGATGAAAAAAATTGTATTGGGCGAGGCGAAGCCGAGCCCAATACAACTTTTTTCATCGACCCAATATATTTTTGTATCCCCCCTGTAAAACACTGTATAACGAATTTATCCCACCGATGGCTTTTGGCTTGTGTATGTAACGTCAACATACTTTAAGCATTTCGGTGACGTCAGTATCGTAAAGCGTCTTAGCGGAAGCAGGATATTAAAATGATATCATGTCAGTAAAATAATGCAACATAATATTCGGTTCTTCTCGACCAATCAGATTGCAAGAAATTTGCCAGAGGTGGGATAAACATTTGTATTTAATTTTAAGTGTATGATAACTTTGGAGCTAGGAGAGATTTAATTTCTAAGTGTATGTTAACTGTAGAGATTTGAAATATATAATTTCTATGTGTATGATATATGGAAATAGAAGATATTTATGATGTATGATAACTGTAGGGGTAGGAGATATTTAATTTCTTGTTGTATGATAACTGTAGAGGTAGGATATATTTAATTTCTAGGTGCATGATAACATTAGAGGTAGGAGATATTTAATTTCTAGGTGTATGATAACTGTAGAGGTAGGATATATTTAATTTCTAAGTGTATGAAATTCGTAGGTAGAAGATATCTTATTTTTAGGTGTATATTAACTGTAGAGGTAGAAGATATATATATCTAGATATATGAGATTTGTAAAGCTAGGGGATATTTAATTTCTAGGTGTATGATATCTGTAAAGCTAGGAGATATTTAAATTCTAGGTGTATGATATCTCTAGAGGTAGAATATATTTAATTTCTAAGTGTATGATAACTGTAGAGGTACCAGATATTTAATTTCTAGGTGTATGATAACTGTAGAGGTAGGATATATTTAATTTCTAAGTGTATGATATTCGTAGGTAGGAGATATTTAATTTCTAGGTGTATGATAACTGTAGGGGTAGGAGATATTTGATTTCTAAGTATATGATATCTGTAGAGCTAGGAGATATTAAATTTCTTGGTGTATGATAACTGTAGAGGTAGGATATATTTAAATTATAGATGCATGATAACAGTAGAGGTAGGAAATATTTAATCTCTAGGTGTATGATATCTGTAGATGTAGGATATATTTAATTTCTAAGTGTATGATATTTGTAAGTAGGATATATTTAATTTCTAGGTAGATGATAACAGTAGAGGTAGGAGATATTAAATTTATAGGTGCATGATATCTGTAGATGTAGGATATATTTAATTTCTAAGTGTATGATATTTGTAGGTAAGAGATATTTAATTTCTTGGTATATGTAGAGGTAGGAGATATTTAATTCATAGGTGCATGATGTCTGTAGAGGGAGTTGATATCTAATTTCTATGTGTATGGTAACTGTTGAGCTAGGAGATATTTAATTTCTAGATGTATGATATCTGTAGAGGTAGAAGATATTTAATTTCAAAGTGTATGATATCTGTAAAGCTAGGAGGTATTTAATTTCTAGGTGTATGATAACTGTAGGGGTAGGGGATATTCAATTTCTAAATGTATTATATCTGCAGAGCCAGGAGATATTTAATTTCTAGGTGTATGATAATTGTAGGGGTAGGGGATATTCAATTTCTAAGTGTATTATACTGCAGAGCTAGGAGATATTTAATTTCTAGGTGTATGATAATTGTAGGGGAAGGAGATATTTGATATCTAAGTGTATGATATCTGCAGATCTAGAAGATATTTAATTTCTTGGTGTATGATAACTGTAGAGGTAGGAGATATCTAATTTCTAGGTGCAAAATATCTGTAGAGGTAGGAGATATTTCATTTCTAGGTGTATATCTGCAAGGTAGAATATATTTAATTTCTAAGTGTATGAGGTACCAGACATTTAATTCTTAGGTCTATGTTTACTGTGGAGGTAGAAGATATTTGATATCTAGATATATGAGATTTGTAGAGCTAGGGGATATTTAAATTCTAACTGTTGAGCTAGGAGATATTTAAATTCTATGTGTATGATATCTGTAGAGGTACATGTAGAATATATTTAATTTCTAGGTGTATGGTAATTGTTGAGCTAGGAGATATTTAAATTCTAGGTGTATGATATCTGTAGATGTAGAAAATATTTAATTTCTAGGTGTATGATAACTGTTGAGCTAGGAGATATTTAAATTCTAGGTGTATGATATCTGTAGAGGTAGAATATATTTAATTTCTAAGTATATGATAACTGTAGAGGTAGCAGATATTTAATTTCTATGTGTATGATAATTGTAGAGGTAGGAGATATTTAATTTCTAGGTGCATGATAACAGAAGAGGTAGGAGATATTTAATTACTAGGTGTATGATAACTGTTAAGGTAGGATATACTTAATTTATAGGTGCATAACTGTTGAGCTGGGAGAAATTTAATTTCTAGGTGTATGATAACTGTTGAGCTAGGAGATATTTAGTTTCTAGGTGTATGATATCTGTAGAGGTAGGAGATATTTCATTTCTAAGTGTATGATATCTGTAACGCTAGGAGTTATTTATTTTCTAGTTGTATGATAACTGTAGAGGTAGAATTATTTAATTTCTAAGTGTATGATAACTGTTGAGCTAGGAGATATTTAAATTCTAGGGATATGATATCTAGAGGTAGTAGATATTTAACTTCTAGGTGTATGATAACTGTAGAAGTAGAATATGTTTAATTTCTAGGTGTATGATAATTGTTGAGCTAGGAGATATTTAAATTCTAAGTGTATGATATCTGTAGAGGTAGAATATATTTAATTTCTAGGTGTATGATAACTGTTGAGCTAGGAGATATTTAAATTCTAGGTGTATGATATCTGTTGAGGTAAAATATATTTAATTTCTAGGTGTATGATAACTGTTGAGCTAGGAGATATTTAAATTCTAGGTGTATGATATCTGTAGAGGTAGAATTATTTAATTTCTAGGTGTATGATAACTGGTGAGCTAGGAGATATTTAAATTCTAGGTGTATGATATCTGTAGAGGTAGAATATATTTATTATATTTAATTTCTAGGTGTATGATAACTGTTGAGCTAGGATATATTTAAATTCTAGGGATATGATATCTAGAGGTAGTAGATATTTAATTTCTAGGTGTATGATAACTGTAGAGGTAGAATATATTTAATTTCTAGGTGTATGATAACTGTTGAGCTAGGAGATATTTAAATTCTAGGTGTATGATATCTGTAGAGGTAGAATATATTTAATTTCTAGGTGTATGATAACTGGTGAGCTAGGAGATATTTGAATTCTAGGTGTATGATATCTGTTGAGGTAGAATATATTTAATTTCTAGGTGTATGATAACTGTTGAGCTAGGAGATATTTAAATTCTAGGTGTATGATATCTGTAGAGGTAGAATGTATTTAATTTCTAAGTAAATGATAACTGTATGAGTAGGATATACATTTGTATTTAATTTCTAGGTAGATGATAACAGTAGAGGTAGGAGATATTAAATTTATAGGTGCATGATATCTGTAGATGTAGGTTATATTTAATTTCTAAGTGTATGATATTTGTAGGTAAGAGATATTTAATTTCTTGGTATATGTAGAGGTAGGAGATATTTAATTCATAGGTGCATGATGTCTGTAGAGGGAGTTGATATCTAATTTCTATGTGTATGGTAACTGTTGAGCTAGGAGATATTTAATTTCTAGATGTATGATATCTGTAGAGGTAGAAGATATTTAATTTCAAAGTGTATGATATCTGTAAAGCTAGGAGGTATTTAATTTCTAGGTGTATGATAACTGTAGGGGTAGGGGATATTCAATTTCTAAATGTATTATATCTGCAGAGCCAGGAGATATTTAATTTCTAGGTGTATGATAATTGTAGGGGTAGGGGATATTCAATTTCTAAGTGTATTATACTGCAGAGCTAGGAGATATTTAATTTCTAGGTGTATGATAATTGTAGGGGAAGGAGATATTTGATATCTAAGTGTATGATATCTGCAGATCTAGAAGATATTTAATTTCTTGGTGTATGATAACTGTAGAGGTAGGAGATATCTAATTTCTAGGTGCAAAATATCTGTAGAGGTAGGAGATATTTCATTTCTAGGTGTATATCTGCAAGGTAGAATATATTTAATTTCTAAGTGTATGAGGTACCAGACATTTAATTCTTAGGTCTATGTTTACTGTGGAGGTAGAAGATATTTGATATCTAGATATATGAGATTTTTAGAGCTAGGGGATATTTAAATTCTAACTGTTGAGCTAGGAGATATTTAAATTCTATGTGTATGATATCTGTAGAGGTAGAATATATTTAATTTCAAGGTGTATGGTAATTGTTGAGCTAGGAGATATTTAAATTCTAGGTGTATGATATCTGTAGATGTAGAAAATATTTAATTTCTAGGTGTATGATAACTGTTGAGCTAGGAGATATTTAAATTCTAGGTGTATGATATCTGTAGAGGTAGAATATATTTAATTTCTAAGTATATGATAACTGTAGAGGTAGCAGATATTTAATTTCTATGTGTATGATAATTGTAGAGGTAGGAGATATTTAATTTCTAGGTGCATGATAACAGAAGAGGTAGGAGATATTTAATTACTAGGTGTATGATAACTGTTAAGGTAGGATATACTTAATTTATAGGTGCATAACTGTTGAGCTGGGAGAAATTTAATTTCTAGGTGTATGATAACTGTTGAGCTAGGAGATATTTAGTTTCTAGGTGTATGATATCTGTAGAGGTAGGAGATATTTCATTTCTAAGTGTATGATATCTGTAACGCTAGGAGTTATTTATTTTCTAGTTGTATGATAACTGTAGAGGTAGAATTATTTAATTTCTAAGTGTATGATAACTGTTGAGCTAGGAGATATTTAAATTCTAGGGATATGATATCTAGAGGTAGTAGATATTTAACTTCTAGGTGTATGATAACTGTAGAGGTAGGAGATATTTCATTTCTAAGTGTATGATATCTGTAACGCTAGGAGTTATTTATTTTCTAGTTGTATGATAACTGTAGAGGTAGAATTATTTAATTTCTAAGTGTATGATAACTGTTGAGCTAGGAGATATTTAAATTCTAGGGATATGATATCTAGAGGTAGTAGATATTTAACTTCTAGGTGTATGATAACTGTAGAAGTAGAATATATTTAATTTCTAGGTGTATGATAATTGTTGAGATATTTAAATTCTAAGTGTATGATATCTGTAGAGGTAGAATATATTTAATTTCTAGGTGTATGATAACTGTTGAGCTAGGAGATATTTAAATTCTAGGTGTATGATATCTGTTGAGGTAAAATATATTTAATTTCTAGGTGTATGATAACTGTTGAGCTAGGAGATATTTGAATTCTAGGTGTATGATATCTGTTGAGGTAGAATATATTTAATTTCTAGGTGTATGATAACTGTTGAGCTAGGAGATATTTAAATTCTAGGTGTATGATATCTGTAGAGGTAGAATGTATTTAATTTCTAAGTAAATGATAACTGTATGAGTAGGATATACATTTGTATTTAATTTCTAGGTGTATGATAACTGTTGAGGTAGGATATATTTAATTTCTTAATGTATGATAACTGCAGAACTAGAAGATATTCAATTTCTAGGTGTATGGTAATTGTAGGGGTAGGAGAATAATAGTTTCTTAGTGTATGGTGTCTGTAGTGGTAGGAGAATTATAGTTTCTTAGTGTATGGTGGCTGTAGTGGTAGGAGAATCTGAATTTCTTGGTGTATAATGTCTGTAGTGGTAAGAGAATCTAAATTTCTTATTGTATAATGTTTGTAATGGTAGGAAAATTAGAATTTCTTAGTGTATGGTGTCTGTAGTGGTAGCAGAATTAGAATTTCTTATTGTATGATGTCTGTAGTGGTAGGAGAATTATAGCTTTTTAGTGTATGGTGTCTGCAGTGGGAGGAGAATTATAGTTTCTTAGTGTATGGTGTATGTAGTGGTAGGAGAATCTGAATTTCTTAGTGTATGATGTCTGTAGTGGTAGGAGAATTAGAATTTCTTATTGTATGATGTCTTTAGTGGTAGCAGAATTAGAATTTCTTAGTGTATGGTGTCTGCAGTGGTAGGAGAATTAGAATTTCATAGTGTATGATGTCTGTAGCGGTAGGAGAATTATAGTTTCTAAGTGTATGGTGTCTGTAGTGGTAGGTGAATTAGAATTTCTTATTGTATGATGTCTGTAGTGGTAGGGAGTTAGAATTTCATAGTGTATGATGTCTGTAGTGGTAGGAAAATTACTATTTTTTATTGCCTGATTTATGTAGTGGTTGGATAACTATAAATTCTTAGTGTATAATGTCTGTAGTGATAGATGATTAGAATTTCTTGATCTATGATGTCTGTAATGGTAGGAGAATTAGAATTTCGAAGTGAATGTTGTCTGTAGTTGTAGGAGAATTAAAATTTCTTATTGTTTGATGTCTGTAGTGGTAGGAGAATTATAGCTTTTTAGTTCATGGTGAATTTCTTGGTGTATAATGTCTGTAGTGGTAGGAGAATCTAAATTTCTTATTGTATGATGTTTGTAGTGGTAGGAGAATTAGAATTTCTTAGTGTATGGTGTCTGTAGTGGTAGGAGAATTAGTATTTTGTATTGAATGTTGTCTGTAGTTGTAGGAGAATTAAAATTTCTTATTGTTTGATGTCTGTAGTGGTAGGAGAATTATAGCTTTTTAGTTCATGGTGTCTGCAGTTGTAGGTGAATTAAAATTTCTTAGTGTATGGTGCCTGCAGTGGTAGGAGAATCTGAATTTCTTGGTGTAAAATGTCTGTAGTGGTAGGAGAATTAAAATTTCTTATTGTCTGATGTCTGTAGTGATAGGAGAATTAGAATTTCTAATTGTATGATGTCTGTAGTGGTAGGAGAATTATAGTTTCTTAGTGTATGGTGTCTGTAGTGGTAGGAGAATCTGAATTTCTTGGTGTATAATGTCTGTAGTGGTAGGAGAATCTAAATTTCTTATTGTATGATGTTTGTAGTATTAGGAGAATTAGAATTTCTTAGTGTATGGTGTCTGTAGTGGTAGGAGAATTAGAATTTCATAGTGTATGATGTCTGTAGTGGTAGGAGAATTAGAATTTCTTAGTGTATGGTGTCTGTAGTGGTAGGAGAATTAGAATTTCTTATTGTATGATGTCTGTAGTGGTAGGAGAATTATAGTTTCTTAGTGTATGGTGTCTGTAGTGGTAGGAGAATTAGAATTTCTTATTGTATGATGTCTGTAGTGGTAGGAGAATTAAAATTTCTTATTGTTTGATGTCTGTAGTGGTAGGAGAATTATAGCTTTTTAGTTCATGGTGTCTGCAGTTGTAGGAGAATTAAAATTTCTTAGTGTATGGTGTCTGCAGTGGTAGGAGAATCTGAATTTCTTGGTGTAAAATGTCTGTAGTGGTAGGAGAATTAAAATTTCTTAGTGTATGGTGTCTGTAGTGGTAGGAGAATTTGAATTTCTTAGTGCATGATGTCTGTAGTGGTAGGAGAATTAGAATTTCTTAGTGTATGGTGTCTGTAGTGGTAGGAGAATTAGAATTTCTTATTGTATGATGTCTGTAGTATTAGGAGAATTAGAATTTCTTAGTGTATGGTGTCTGTAGTGGTAGGAGAATTATAGCTTTTTAGTGTATGGTGTCTGTAGTGGTAGGAGAATATAAATTTCTTATTGTATGATGTTTGTAGTATTAGGAGAATTAGAATTTCTTATTGTATGATGTCTGTAGTATTAGGAGAATTAGAATTTCTTAGTGTATGGTGTCTGCAGTGGTAGGAGAATTATAGCTTTTTAGTGTATGGTGTGTGTAGTGGTAGGAGAATCTAAATTTCTTATTGTATGATGTTTGTAGTAATAGGAGAATTAGAATTTCTTAGTGTATGGTGTCTGTAGTGGTAGGAGAATTAGAATTTCTTAGTGTATGGTGTCTGTAGTGGTAGCAGAATTAGAATTTCTTATTGTATGATGTCTGTAGTGGTAGGAGAATTATAGTTTCTTAGTGTATGGTGTCTGCAGTGGTAGGAGAATTATAGTTTCTTAGTGTATGGTGTCTGTAGTGGTAGGCGAATCTGAATTTCTTGGTGTATGATATCTGTAGTGGTAGGAGAATTATAATTTCTTAGTACATGATGTCTGTAGTGGAAGGAGAATTTGAATTTCTTAGTGTATGATGTATTCTAGCCTTACATACAAATTGATTTAGAACAAGTTATCTCCTAATATATGATATCTTTAAATGATACAATATTGTCTCCATAAAGCAAAAATATGTGACATTTTGGTGTATCATGACTTTAATGCAGCTGAGAGGTACATGTATGTGGTAAATCTTACTGTTATGAGTATACTGTTATGTTATAGCAAATATCTGTCATTGCTACATGTACTTGTCTAATGCCTTTTATGTTATTGAAATAAAATGTTCAAACTTCATGTCCATACAGATAGCAGATGGGTGATTTTAGTGTGTATTTTCTGTAGGTGGGATACATATATACATGGTGTATCTCATATGACTTATATATATATATATATGTATGTACGTACTGCTGAAATCTCCAAAGCTTCAACTTGATCACTCTCTTCCCCAAAAGTTTTGATTCACACAGCATTTTACATCATTAGCTCTGCAATGGCCTGTGTACTCATTCAATAAGGTCTGCATGTTTTCTAGATAATTCAAAGACAAGAAAGACTAATTAGCATTAATTCATATTAAATAAAATAATGAATATCAATAGAAAAAATTTTGATTTTAGCATTTATGTTAGTGATAAAAATTCTTTTTAACATAATAAAACTTTATCATTTGGACTTCCATTGAAATCATGAATTTATTTGAATTATGAAAAATAAGTGTATGGCCTCTAAAAGAGTAAAATTTATAAAATGTATAGGACTGACTATAATAATCATTTCAAAATGTCAATACGATGTACATGTATTAATGTTGTTGAAATTCTTATACTCATTGAAAGATATTCAAGTACTACTGATAATGTCAATCAGGTGAGCTGCCGATGCTACCATTAAAAAATTGCCATGTGTTCATTGCGCCTGATTTATCTCCTGAAATAATGGAAATATTTCACAGATGTAAAAAGATACAAGAATAAAGTTAATGCTATTTATGGAGTGCAGATATCATAAAGAAACTTTTTAAATAATATTTACACCAGTATACAGATAAAAAATATCATTGATGACAGAAAGTCTCCATCTCATCATTATTTCATCATATTAATATTCAAATTTAAAAGTAGATCAAATAATGTATACATAATGTATAGATACTGTACAGTGTACAGGAGCTCGATGCCAACAACCCATGATGATATCCACTTGAACTTTGAGTTTGACTTGACAAAGACTGGAAGGGTGGATGTCATTCAGGGTTGTTGGCGTCAAGCTCCCATGATACTGTATAATATAGTATGAGGTCAAACAATTCCTTCTCTGTTGCCACCACTTAAGTAAACATGCAAGTAGTTCACAGAGATAGAATTAGCAATCATAGTCTAAATCTGCTCTATAATCCTATCTTAATATTATTACTTGAAAATGTAGCTAGTTCAGCTAGTTACATGCTGTGCTAAATTATGCTAATATTACTAGTAATCATATTGAAATTCTGTTTGATTGAGAGATGAACTGCAAATGAGAATGTAGATTAGAAATACTTAGTTAGGATTAGTACAAACACTGATCCTCAAAGTGATGAATTGATATCCAATTATGCAGACTTGTACATGGATGATGCCATTCATGGACTTGAACCTTGGTAATCATAGGAATCAACCTAAAATGTATAAATACAAGATTTAGATATCACTGCATTCATCATGTTCATGAATACATACATATGTCTGAAATTATCCGCTGAGTAACCCCCTACCTTCTGCCTACATGTAAATTAAAGCTATTTTTAACAAGAACTTATATTCTCAATTTTATCCTATAAATACATTTGGCTTTAAAGAAACATATATCATGCTTTCATTACATAATGCAGATCTTCAAACTTTGTTCTGGCTCTGAGACTAATTTATTCCATATTAGGAGTTCGATGTCGAGTGAGTAAACACACTGCAGCATCGCAAACACCCCCCTTTACTGTGACATACATTTTTTCTTTCTGCACGCATGTGTGAAGGGGGTGTTTTGAGACGCTGCAGTGCGTTTACTCACTCAGTCTTAAACTCCTGTGTATATTTTCAACCATCCCCCCTTCTAACTTTTTTTTACAATGTATCTCAGCCATTAATCTAAATCATCATTTCTATCATGAAAATTTATCATTCTATTTTGAATACTTGCCGCCTTGTCCACTACTAGTAAAGGATACAGTACAGTATGGCGGCGATGGCAAGCAGAAGTTCTGTTGTAAGTTTATGAACATCGATTTCAGCATGATCCAAGTCCTCCATAAAGCAATTCTACTAATGCTCTTTGTAATTATGACACATGTTCATGATCACAACCATAAAACGTCTTATTCTAGGTTAAAATTTACTTATTTTAGCTATTTTCTGTGTGAACTTACGATTCTGCAGCTGTGCACAATCCAAATGCTTGTATTGTACGAGAGGAGCAGAGAGGTTCCGTAACATTGAACATCCGGGGAACTCGGCACAGCTGCAATGTGCCATATTCGTCCCCTAGACGCATTCATCACTTTGTCGTGTACAACTTCTGACGTCATTTACTGAGACCCACGAAGAATACAGTCGATCCCGAAAATTTATTGCGTAAATTGACAAAAATGTCGATTTCCTCTAAAACCAGGAATTTTTTATCTGTGGTTACAGCATGAAAAAGTTCATTTTTAAAGAGCTAATGCTATGTACTATTTTCACAGATGTTCTAATATCACTTTAACGAAGAAATTCAGTTGGGTTACCATTTTCTAATTTTTTTATGTAAGACTTTTAAATTTTCCGTTCAAAGAATTTCCTGTTTTTCACTTTTTCAATATTTATTAGAATAATTATCTCTATATGATATTGCTGAAAAAAAGTAAAATGATAAAAATCCGATGACTTATAATTTACATTGTCATTGATGACGTAAACAAATTAATGGTCAATACAAACAAAAGCAGCGATTATTATAATTTCCATATTCAAAGAAAAGTAGTTTTTCAATTTTTAGTAGATTAGATCGAGTTTACACCGTTGATGTCACAATATGTGACGTTGCTAAGGTAGACCGGAAGTAACCCTACTTGACGTAACTAAGCAGGTGCGTCATAGCAGTGACTAAACTAAAGGTTTATAACGGTCATTAGTTGTAACTCGAAAATGGTCTATTCATTTAATGCAAAAACTGTTGAATCAATAATTAAGAAAAGTCCTTCAAAGGAATACACTGTGAGGAATATGAAATTTCTTCGTTAATTATTCCAATGTTTTGCATTTAGGATATGTAAAATCAAATGTTTGTCACTGATTGAAAAAATATTGATCAGTCAAGTGCCACGTTCGGAAAACGATTACCGTTACGCGTTTTCCCGTTACAGTTCAGTTTCAGTTTCCAGTGTATCGCGTCGTCTGCTCCGTTCGTAAAATTATGAACGCAACAGGTGTGTTGAAAGATAAGTTCATAACGATTCAGCTTCTTGAAATTTTAAAAACACATATTTCATGCATATGGGAGTTTCATCCTTTTTGATAATTTTACTTTTTACAACAGACGATTTCCTGCAATCAAGTTTACAGACCGTTGAAAAATCATTGCGTTTCCTAGCAGATCAGAGCTGGGACCTGTCGGAAAGAGTTCATGAATTGTTGACTTGGAGAGACCTTAGTCAGAGTGTACTGTTTATCCTAAGTTTGAGTCTTGTCGCAATTATTATTGGTAAGTAAAGGTGGGTGTATACAGTACAGTACTTCAGTACTGTTTTTAATTTTTAAAAAGGGGAGGATGTGAATTCATTATTTTACCAAAAGATGGTCCTTTTATAAAGAGGGAAAGATACCCTTGTGTTTTGAGGTCCAAAGTTCAAAGGAAGGGGCATACAGTAACTGTAACTGGGTACCGAGGATGGAATCCATTCGGAAACGGACTTTTTGCATGCCATGTTAACCTTTAAATTACAATTACTGTACAGTACAGTATCCTTCTGAAAAGAGACTGGGTTATACTTTATTTTGCCATAATCGCAAAGTTCCACTGTAGCACAATAGGCTCACAAAAGTAAATTACCATGATGTAGAAACCTTTAGAAATCAAAGCGCATCTACTCGAGTTGAAACTTCAAAGTCGGGAAGAATCAGAAACAATTACGTCTCACTCAGGTCAATTTTGGAACAGTATATCCGCTGACACTGAACCGCAGACCCCCCCCCCCCCCCCCACCCCCACACACACACACACCCTCATCGGGAACCCCCGGTCGAAGTATGGCTTGGCATCCCCAAATATTGATTTTGGTATCACTGTGATAGTGATGCAATGAGGAGAATATACCTGTATCAATGCTCGTCAAATAACGAATGCAAGATGCATTCATTCAATATTTGATACCAAGAAATCCCGGAAACTTGACTTTTTTCCCGAATACTTCTTCCGAATACTGTGTTGGGTTCGTTGAACATTATCGCACACATTTTTAAAAGGTTTTAATTCAACGAACCCAGCACAGTATTCGGAAGAAGTATTCCGAATCGTAAGAAAAAGTCAAACTGTCAGATCTAGCTATCAAAAACGATACACAACAGTATGACTATCAACAATCGCATTGGGTCTAAGTCTCTCCAGCGTCTTGAGATGCCCATACGTATATACATGTAACTGGGAGGGTTGTAACTTTAACGCACACTGGTAATCCTTCTAGACACACCATTTTATCACCACGCGCTGGGTGAACATCGGGGTATTCCTTGCTGTAATTCGTGTTTTCATCGTGCTTTGCTTTGTTCATATGGTGTGAGCGTTGTTATTCTCTTTGGTTGTTTGAGAGTTTTGATTGTTTGTTTGTTTCATTAATGCAATCTTGAGTGTTTCGTTCCTTTAAAAGGAGAGGGAGACATCAGATCAAACCTGGAATAGATCCGAAAATTTTCTGATACTATATCTCTTAGGTACATGTATAGTAATACATCCAGGCCGTTCGAGCTATCCAGAGCGATGTACCTGCTTTTTTGACTGTGACTGTCGAAATATTGATAAAAACAAGAATAAAGATATTAAAAAAAAACAACAACCCCCCCCCCCCAAAAAAAAAAAAGAACTACAGTCAGACTTTAAGAGAAATTTGATCATCTTTAAATATTTTGATTATGCATAGCACTACAATTGAAAAAAAAGAAATAAAATGTATATAAGTAAATAAGTTAATTGAATTAAGATAATTGAATAGATAAACAAGCATATCTTTATTCGTAATTGTATGACTATTTATGTCATGATGATTCTGATTTTCTTCTTTTAAGGCGTTTGCTGCAGAAAACGTAAAAAAATCACAAGCTACCAGAAGGAAAACAATGGCGACCTGACAGTAAAACAAAATCTGAACATATTTGACCTAGCTAAGGTAAGACTATATTATTATTAATCGCCAACCTTTTCGGAATATTTAGCTCGCCAGGACGAAATTTGCGAAAGTTTAATGAATCTGGTGACATGACACAAAGTCATACTACATGCATATGACCCATAGCTAGTTAGACTGGCTTTTAATATATATTATCATTACATGTAAACTATAACATGTATAAGGAATATGGCTCTTATATATTTAATTCGCATACATGTAGATTCCTCATGATCAGTTATTGATCTTTGACCTAGTGACACCCCCCCCCTTTTTTTCTTTTTACTGCTTGGGCTTATCTTTTCTCCTTCAAGGGACATTGTCAAATATGTTGTCATCTGTATATTCCATGCGACTGAAGCGAACCGATACCAAATTGTGAAAAACAAAATTAATGTTTGAATCATGAAATTCCGCGTGTGTGTGTGTGTGTGGGGGGGGGGGGGTGTCAGCAAATTCTTTTTTAAGTAAGTTTACGTAAAAACTGGAAAAGTTAAGTATTTTTTGGCAAATTCCATCGCGTCTTGACCCCCTGATCGACACCCCCTTTCGATCCGCGCTTGTGAAGTTCAAGTCACATATCTTTAAACGAGGATAACGAACTACAACTTGCTTAGCCCATCAGTTCATTTATAACTTCTAATCATTTCAGAGAAATGTCTGTAAAACTGAAAATGATACACGATCAGTCGGACAGACCGAAAAGAAACCGATATTATCAATTATATATATAAGTAATGAATATACACGGGCGATTTTAAGAACAAATGAAAGATTTAAATGTATTTAGTATATTACATCGAACGTACAAAAGTTATCAAAAATCTGTGACCTATCGACGAGTCTCAATTGGTCGGGAGGGGGGGGGGAGTGTTCTTATAAATCTTTTCTTTTGAAGTTTTCTATTGAAGTTTTATTGAATTCATTAAACCATTGTCATGATTGTGATTATATTTTTTTTACTGTGCTCAGTAAATGACTGCAAATCTAAATTGTGTGTTCATATAATTCAATAATGGTAAGACTTAGTTAAACGGGATTTTTTTTTCAGACAGCATATGAACCCGGGCATACATCGATCGTTATCAAACTGATGGAGGATTACCACTATGATGTTAACTATAGGATGCCGTCTAGTGGTCTTACACTTTTTCTGGTGAGAAATTGCATCCTCATAAGGTTTTCATTTTTTTTTTTTGTATTTCAAATTAACACCATTTGATCTTGATTTCACTGCCTGCATGAACAATATATATCACCCAGACAAGCAATCATTCATATATACTGAAATAGTATTTTCCATTTATACTGTTTGATTAAAACAAAGGCTAAATAATTTTCAAAGTAGAATGAAAGAAGTGACTGACATATTATGTAACATTAATGGTACTTATTTTCACTTTCCCGCTCCAACTGTAGTAATGTGAAATTATTATACACAAATGAAAATGTTTCTTTCTGTACAGTGTGCCTGCCTCAGTGGTGACAGAACTCTAGTTACCTACATGTTAAAGAAAGGTATTTATATAGACAATATACATCACCTGCATAAAAAACCCTCATATGTATTAAAATGAAAAAAATTTCAAAGAAGCTTAATGCCACTCTCTTGTTTTCTAATGACAATTATTAATTTTCTTATTTGAGGTGCTGATGTGACGCTGAGAACAAAGAATGGTGATTCCCCTTTATACCTGGCGACATATGGCATTGTGAACTCAGGACAACCAGATTTATCACTAATCATAGTGCTTGTGAAAGCTGGTATGGTTAATTCATATTCATCCTAAATCTTTAACTATTACATGTATTATGTATAAACTTTGACTTTTGTTTAATCAATAAGCAACATTGATTTATTTTTCCATGTCACACTTTTTAGTTTTGCAAAAAAAGAAGAAATTAGGTCAAGGTCAATTTCAAAATTCCCTTCCCAGATAACAGCAAGTTTGTGACATGTCACACTATAACTAAACCCACAAATAAGTAGGTCAATCTTTCAATAAGAGCAATGAATCTGTGTATGGAATGTCAAGGTCACTCTGTCAACAGGCAGGGTATCATGTTAAAGTTCTGCTCAAAATAACTATCAGACTATAGTATAAACAAAATTTTATCCAAATCATTGATGAAAGGTCAAGGACAGATGTCACAGAACTGAGACAGAGGCACTGACAGACAAACAGACAAACAAATGTTGATATTAAAATCCCTCATCCATTGTCTCAGAATTGTTTTATAGAGTTTGATGACACCAGCAGCTTAAGAAATGACAAATATGCATAATGACAACATCCCCCAAAACACAGTACAAAATCGATAACTCAGAAAATCATAGACCGAAGGCATGCAAAATCAGGATAAAACAGAACCATTTAGAAAACAAACAAAAATCTCCACCACATGAAAAGAAGCCAACTCCCGATATGGGAGTGAGACCAGATGACCAGGAAGAGTCAGCATCTCCTGCTTATATTAAAATTTAATTGCCATGGAAACTTTATGACTGATAAAGAATGCTTATAGTAATTATTTAAAGACAAATTACAGTATGGATGTAAATGCAGGATTCTGTTTTTATGATTATCAAGGTTGTGCAGTCAACACACAAAATCATAATGGATACACACCACTCCATAGGGCAGCCAGTAAGGGTGATGTACATGTTATAAAAGCACTGCTGAAACTAGGTCAGTTTAAACAATATTAACTTTTAAGTTTTTGTTGCCTGCTGTCTAATTTGCTTGTTCAGCTTTTGAAAGATTTACAAATTATTCATTATCAGGTTTTTTCCAGTAATTTGGAAGTGGTCGGGGCCTGTGTAATAGGGAAAATTTAAGACATTTGGGAATAAGTACTTAGATAAAGTAAATGACTACTTAGACTATCAAAAGATCAGAACTGAATTTTAATCATAATTTAATGATTTTCTTTTTAATTTGATTTAACTTACAAGTAATAATATGATAAGTATTAATTACAAATATAATGGCAAATTAACAGTGAATTTGCTACTTTTGAACGAGTAAATTTCACTAATTTTGGTGACAATTCCGTCCAGTTCTAGTCATGTGATTGGGAAATTTTAGAGCCCCAGTTGGGACAAAAGATACTAATTTTCATTAGGTATGGGGCCAATAACAGCCCCAAAAAGGGGTAAAAAAAATCCCTGATTATTATTCATTTTCATGTACTAGACTAAGTCTGAATTATTCAATATTATAATTCACAAATTAATGCCGTGTGTTAATCATTTACATGATGTAGCTGTTAATTAATACAAATATTACAGACAATTTGGTCATTTTGAAGAATCACAATTTTTGTCTTTGCTTTTTTTGAGAAAAAATTGAAAAGTCCTTGTTTTGTCAATTTCACTGAATTTATTAACATATGATATAGGAGCAGATCCATACGTATGCAGCAAATCTGGTATATATCCGATAGACAGTGCTCTTAATGCCGGTAAGTGGAATCATAGACGTATATCAAGATACAAGTCTTTAGTGTTAGCGTTTTCAAATTCAATAGCATCATTTAAGAACAGATCAATTTGCAGCATGGACCAGACATGCACGTTTCGGGTACTTAACCCTCGTCAGTGATCCTCAATCTTAACCATGTAATATGGCCAAAGAATGTGAAAGTTATTATGTCCAAAAATTTACCGAAAGACATTGCAGGATGGGCGTGATGAGTAGGATATGTTCAAGAATTTTTTAATGCAAACACAGTTTATTTTTTTTTATTGTAGGACATCATGAAGCTGTGGAATTACTACAGATAAAGGTAAAAAACGACCATGTGTGGGAAGTGGTTGACCCCCACACTCCTCCCCGTATAGCACTAGGCCTACAAAGTCCATGTCGAAGACATTTACTAGAATCATCACGACCCCGTACAGCGAGCAGGATACTTAGTTAGAACTTATCTCGTATTGTGAAAGCAGGATACCTAATAAGAACAACAAAGTCTTTGTCGTAGACATTATACTAGAATTGCTAGAATCCTTATAATAGACCCCATAGTGCAAGCAGTATAGTACTATACTAAGTTAGAACTTAAAATCCTTGTCACAGACATTTACTGGAATAGTCAAGACCCTGTAAAGTGAGCAGGATAGTTAGTTAGAACTAAGGAGTTCTTGTAGCAAACATTTACTGGAGTCGTCCAGACCTTGTACAGTGAGCAGGATACTTTGTTAGAACAACACAGACTAGGAAACAATTTGTATGCTTCACAATGTGAGGTTACATGTAACTATATATGTGTATAAAGCTCAAATTATAGGCTTCTTCTTGAGTTAACTAGAACTTTAATACTCAGCCTGGTAGGTTGCTCTTGAATTAGAATATCATCAAATTATGTGGATAAAAGTTAAAGACTAGTGCTTAAGACTGAAGTCTAGGAGTCCATCTTGTGAACGTCATGCATTCCAGCAAGAGTGTTATATCTATTGTTATGTATATACAACAATTTTTGACTAGGCAGACAAAATTAATGCACAGCATAATTTCCTTGACAATGTGTAGCTTAGGTTTACAGATGACAAGAAGTTAGTATTTAATATATGTGATGTGAGCAGGAAAGAATAGTATAGAAACCAAGAACATTCACAGTTTCTGTTCTTTTCAAATAATTTACAGATATCATAAGAGTGTTTCTATGGAAATAACTTACAATCATAATTTGACCTGCACTCAGATAAGAAACCTAAGGACACAGTGTTAAATATGCTACAGTATATAACTCCCTTAATAGATTTTATCAATAAAGCCTATATCAAGTACCATGCATTGCTATTCCTGTATGTGATCAATGTTGAAACTATTCAATTTATACTTGACTGTGATATTGTGTCATAATTGTTGAATGATTGCCATGTAGGAAGTATGATAAGAAAGCTTTATAAAGACAACTATTTTCATATTTTCTCTGTTTACTCCATTCAGCATATTTAGAACTCATGACAAAGGGAAAAATTTGAACACATTAAAATGAATATGTTTGCAATTATACACGTTATAACTGCTAAAAATAATATCAACATTTCCATAAAAATAAAGTTAAAGTAAATAATAAAAATGATAAAAACTATAAAATTAAAAGAGTATTTTCACTTTTTTAAAAATGAAGTAAAAAAATGCTAAAAATCTTTGAACAAAAAAATTTCAATCTGTCTACTTTCCTAGAAGTGTACAAATAACAATTTGTTTATTAACCACCTTCCTTTTTTGATAGTTCGTCATATTTTTCCTTGTATTTCCGTTTTATATACTCGTCAGGCTCCAAGCTTTTCTGTGATAACTCGTTCCAAGCTTTTTGTAATTGATTCAGGTTTGTTGCATTGTTAATACGTCGACCAATAAAGTATAAGTCAAATTCTGTTTTCTTCATTAAATCACAAGTTTCTACTTGGCACAAGTCTTGAACGTGATTCACATTCATTTTGGGGAGAAATCTTGCTCCTGCACGTCTTTCTAAATCCATAAGAGGTACCTGAAACTCTTTCAAGTGATGCTGAAAGCTGATTGGTTCATTTGGCACAATGAATGTTCCCATGGCAACAGGATTGTTTTTAGCATTTTCCACAATGACTATTTTGAACAAGTGTGTTGGTACTGCAACTTCATTTTGACCAATCACCTGAAATATTGTTTTTAAAAGATTAAAAAAAAGAGTTGTGTTTGAAAAATACTGAAAGGAACATTACTTGTACATTAAAAGCAATATCAGGTTTCATATTGAAGGTTTAGGGACAGAATCAACAGTTTAGAACATAGTCTTACACAATTTGCAAAGGTCCATGAGTACATGCTTTCAAGCCTGTTAAGATTGGTGTTAATACCCTCAATTGATGATTAAGAAGACAAACATATGTTAGTCACTCATAGACATGGCAAGTCATATTGTTCGACGATAAAGTTGAAAAATACAAACTAGACGACAACCTGTAAGGTTTCATGCAATCCTGTATAGTGTTTGCAAGGCAGAAGTCGATAATTGGTTTAACAAATCAGAGTCGTTGGTAGCCAATTTGTTCAATGGATTGGGTCAAATAATACAAATTTGGTACAGGATCATTTATACTGGTTAATCCTTCAAGGTATGAAATTCTGTGGAGAATATGCAGACAAATACATTTTGTAGTTAACTTTGAGGCAGCTAATCTGCAGAACTCTTAGTGTCCTTTTTTTACTGATTGCCATGGGTAAAAAAACATAGGTAATCACAGATTACGAAGCTCACCTCGTGGCAGCAAAATTCAATTCAAACATATTTCTAAGTACATGTACTGTAAATTGGTTTTTATTCGTCATGTACCAATTTTCGTCATTTTCGTCAGTGCCTCCCTTGACGAAATTACGTATCGACGAATATAAATACTCCCGACAAGGTATATATTTAATTTTAGGAGTTATTACGACAGGCAAATGATAAATCATTGAAATCTGAATACCCAAACAAAGTCGAATATAATGTGCTTCTAATTACCAAATGATATGTTTTTACAACAAGGTAGGTGGTATACATGTCTCTAATTGTTTGTTTACTAATAATTGTTAAACAAACAATGTAAACAAATACATACGGCCTATCTAAATGTTAGGTTGGCATTTGAACAGACCAATTTACATTTTAGGGACCCTTGGATGACGAATTTACGTACTGACGAAATGGTCATTTTGAACAAATTGACGAAAATTGGTACTGACGAAAATAAAGCAATTTACAGTATATTGGCTTTTAAAGGAAAAATCATTCAAGCGGAAAAAGTAGGTCAAGGTCATTTTTATGAAAGTTTGATCAAAGATACATCCAATATGCAAGTTTGGTACATATAGCACTTACACTTTGCTCAATATTGGCTTTTAAAGACAAAATCACTCAAGTGGAAAAAGTGGGTCATGGTCATTTTATGAAAGTTTGATCAAAGATACATCCAATATGCAAGTTTGGTACATGTAGCACTTATACTTTACTCAATATTGGCTTTTAAAGGCAAAATCACTCAAGCGGAAAAAGTAGGTCAAGGTCATTTTATGAAAGTTTGATCAAAGATACATCCAATATGTAAGTTTGGTACATGTAGCACTTATACTTTGCTCAATATTGGCTTTTAAAGGCAAAATCACTCAAGCGAAAAAACTAAGTCAGATGCTGCATACGATGCATTGGTCCATCTCGGCATCCCAAGATGAATCACTTGTGCATGTTTGGTTACTGTAGCATCAGTACTTTGTCAGATACTGAGCTACCCCAAACTTCTTAACCAAGCCACTCTGAGCTACCCCAAACTTCTTAACCAAGTCAATCAAGCATAAAATGTAGGTCAGATCCAGCATCCCATGCATGGGTTTACCTCAGCATCCAAAGATGAATCACTTGTGCAAGTTTGGTTACTGTAGCATCAGTGCTTTGCCAAATACTGAGCTACCCCAAACTTCTTAACCGGATGTGGACACGGACGCGCGGGGGTATAGCATAAGCTCATTCTACTTCGTCTAAAATACAAACTTGGTAGGTAGGGGGAAGGGGACCTTGAGTACTTGCATCCTGCATGTGAAATTGGTAGAATTCTGTGCAACATATGGAAAATGTTCTTTAAATTTTACATAGGACAAAAGATTAGAGGCTTTCATGATAGCTTGTGTGTGTAGTTTGAGTCTTTGATCTTCCAGGTAGACTGGTTAAAGAGGGAAAGAACCTAACTCTTACCTCATACTTCACATATTTTTTCCCGTCTTCCTCATTTCGTTTGGCTATAAACAGTGGTCCGCTGTAAATTCTGACGTTTGGATATTTTTCCGTGAGTTTTCTGCAGTAGATTTCAAACCTGTTCCAGAATCCGGCATTATTATCCAGGTTCTGTGGTAGGATGTTAGAGAGGTAAAACGTCTCCGCCATGTGTTGCTGTAATGAACAAATAATAATATGAATCTCTAACAGGTGTATGACCTTACTTTATGAACAAAATGTGTCTATCAATCAAAGGCATTGACCTTGTGTCTTTCCTATATTTTCGATATAGAGTAATATGTACATGTATTTGAAACATAGGGTCATCAGAGACAACCGCTCAACCCGACAGCATCATTGTCCCATGACCAGCATCTGTACATACATTGCACAAAGTATATCTAGATGCACCATCCACATAAGTTTGGTTGATAAAAAATTCAAAGAACACTGGAAATGAAGGTTCTAATTTTACCATACCTGGTCAATCAAACATGAAATATAGGTCAAATGCAGCATCTGTACAGTGCATTGCATTAAGCATCCTCAGATACATCACCCATACAAGTTTTTTTTACTAATCTAGGACTTAAAATAGGCCGGAAATGGACTGGTCTCCCATTTTACTTAACCTGATTGCTCAAGAATGGAATGTGAGTCAGATGCATCATCTGTATCATGCATTGCATTAAGCATCCTTAGATGCATCATCCACACATGTTTGGTTGATGTAGGACTTATAGTAAGGCAGGAATGGATCTGTCCCATTTTACTGAACTTGGTCACTCAAGAATGAAATGTAGGTCAGATGCAGCCTCTGTATCATGCATTGTTGTAAGCATACTTAGATGCATCAACCACACAACTTTGGATGACCTAGGACTTATAGTAAGGTAGGAATGGACCTGTCCCATTTACCTAGCCTGCTCACTCAAGCATGAAATGTGAGTCAGATGCAGCCTCCATACTTTGCATTGAAGTAAGCATCCTCAGATGCATCATCCATACAAGTTTAGTTGATGTAGGACTTATAGAAAGGCAAGAATAGACCTGTTCCATTTTACCTAACCTGCACACTCAAGCGTAAAATGTGGGTCAGATGCAGCCTCCGTACCATGCATTGCAGTAAGCATCCTCAGATGCATCATCCATGCAAGTTTGATTGATGTAGGACTTCTACAAATACAGAGAAAGTTTGTCTTTTACATGTAACCAAAATGTCAAAATTATCATGGACTCTTGTGAGGAATATGCAAGACATTGGGCAAAGAAAGAGGATGTACAGCTCGACACCCTTTCCGAAAGGATAAAATTCATCAGAGGGTTTCTGTTATCTAGAATTAACCGATTAAAATCAACTGTGAACACCAGATTCGAGTCTTCATTTAAAGACCCTGATGTTATCACAGAGCTTACCTACATGTACCTCCAAGAACATTATGTCATCACACCAGCGGACAAAGCCTCAAATAATTGCAAATTTACTTGCAAAAAGTACTATTTCAACAGTCTAGTTAAAGAGTTGGGTTTAAATTTGACACCTGGAAATCCCAATTAAACCCCAACAAACCTTTCTGCCTCTGAAATAATAGATAACCACAAATCAGCTCTTGCTTCCTTTGGCTTCGACACTAACAATTTAGATTTAGATTTGCCATACTTATACTGCATACCTAAAATGCATAAGAATTCATACAAACAACGTTTCATAGCTGGTTCCTCAAAATGTTCTACCAAATCTGTATCGATCTTATTCACCAAAGTTTTATTTGAAATCAAATCTGGGCTTCAAAAATATTGTTCGACAGTATATTCTCCCAGTGGTATCAACCAGATGTGGATTTTAAAGAATTCAAAGGAACTTTTAGAACATCTGAAATCCACATGCACTCATTTTAGTAGAGTCCATTCGATCAAAGCCTTTGATTTTTCGACACTTTACACAACAATTCCACATTCTAAATTGAAAGAGAAACTCGCAAAAATTATAAGTAATGCATTTACAAGTAAGAACGGTACTCGCAAATACAAATTAATTGCTGTTAACTATTACAAAACCTACTGTGTATAAGAAAAGTCCGATTCTGAAAATAAGTACACTGAAACAGATATTATTCAGATGTTAAACTTTCTGATCGACAACATTTTTGTGGTGTTTGGAGGAAAGGTCTTCCAGCAAATTGTTGGAAGTCCAATGGGGACCAATTGTGCCCCACTCCTTGCCAACATTTTCCTTTACTCGTACGAAGCTGAATTCATTCAATCTTTGGTCTCTGAAGGGAAAAGATACTTAGCTTCTGACTTCAACTTTACTTACAGATACATAGACGATGTGTTGTCCATCAATAATCCAAATTTCGCGGATTACCTGAGCAGTATCTATCCTTCGGAGCTTGAAGTCAAAGAAGCTACAGAGACAAATAATTCAGCATCCTATTTGGACATTATGTTGTCCTACGACACAGATGGTCACATGAACACCTCACTCTATGACAAACGTGGCGACTTCAATTTCAGCATTACAAACTTTCCTTTTCTGAGTAGCAACATCCCTTCATCACCTGCTTATGGCATGTTCATATCTCAGTTGATACGCTATGCCAGAGCAAGCACAAAATATATGGATTTTGTTCTGAGAGCTAGGTGTCTTTCAGATAAGCTTCTTAGTCAGGGATATGTTTGTGACCGACTAACATCGTCACTGAGGAAGTTCTACGGTCGTTATGGGGAACTCGTCATACACTATGATGTCCCACTCTCCAGAATGGTGGATGATTTTCTGTCATAGACCATTTGAACCATCCAACCAAAAATTGTACTCTATGTCATCTGAAATGGAAGTTACCGGATGTGACAGTTCTACCGAATTGAAGCGCCGGGTGTTGCATGCAAGCAGGAGATGCTTACTCTTCCTGGGCACCTGGTCTCACTCTCATATCCGGAGTCCGCTTCTTTTCATGTGGTGGAGATTTTTATTTGTTTGCTTTGGTTCCTGTTTTATCCTGATTTTGGATGCCTTCAGTTTCTGATTTTCTGAATTATCGATTTTGTCAGGGATATGGTCATTATCCATATTTGTCACTTACAGTAAGGTGGTAATGGACCTGTCCCATTTTACCTAACCAGCTCACTCAAGTATGAAATGTAGGTCAGATGCAGCCTTCATACCATGTATTGTTGAAAGCATCCTCAGATGCATCATCCATGCAAGTTTGGTTGATGTAGGACTTATAGTAAGGTGGGAATGGACCTGTCAAATTTTACCTAACCTGCTCACTCAAGCATAAAATATAGGTCAGATGTAGCCTCTTTACCATGCATTGTTGAAAGCATCCTCAGATGTATCATCCATGCAAGTTTGGTTGATGTAGGACTTATAGTAAGGTTGGAATGGACCTGTCCCATTTTACCTAACCTTCTCACTCAAGCATGAAATGTAGGTCAGATGCATCGTTCTTACCATGCATTGTTGTAAGCATCCTCAGATGCATCATCAGTGCAAGTTTTGTTAGTGTAGGACTTGTAGTAAGGCAGGAATGGACCTGTCCCATTTTACCTTACCTGCTCACTCAAGCATGAAATGTAGGTCAGATGCAGCCTCCGTACCATGCATTGTTGTAAGCATCCTCAGATGCATCGTCCATGCAAGTTTGGTTGATGCAGACATGGTTTTTCTCCGCTTTAAAGCGGAATTCCGCTTCGAGAATCGGTAAATTCCGCTCGTTTTTATAATTTCCGCTCTTTCGTAAATTCCGGAATTTGACAAATCCGTTATAGAATCGGTGTTTTACCTTTGCCATTTTACGATGTGTCGTGATTTCTAATTGGTCAATAGGCAAACATTCGACCAATCAACGATTAGTATTCATCCGAAACACGGAGCAAAGGAAATTCGCGACATTCGGATTAGCCTCGACCTTTTCCTTCGAAAAAAGACTCGGACGTCAGACGGCGCCATTTTAAAAATAGTTCCCCGTTGATCTATTACTTTTGTTATAATCTATCATGAAATACAAATTCCAACCCTGGATCGTAACTGACAAATATTTTACTCACAACATTACTCACTCAAGTTGGAGAATTTTGAATGTTGAAAAAGTGCCTTTTTACTTTTACATCGATTTGATGTAAAACCTTCCACCATTGGCATCCGAGTCTTTTTATGCCGTTACAAATAAAGGGTGAGGGGATCCGAATGAATTCGCGACTGTTCCTTGCCAGCCAGATCGAACTTTCGTCGTTTTTTTGTAATTGAACTTAAGAAAAATGTCTAAAAGCATATGGATGGTCGTCCAGAGGGGAGAGGTAGACATAAAGGCCCTTGACTATGGCATTATCACTCAAGAATCCGTGGAAATGAGAGCGTCGATAGTGAACCCCTAGCCCTCTCAAAAAGTACAAGAAAATCAATATAATTATATTTTCGTTTCAATATAACAACACTTTAAAGCTGTATTTTTTGCCCCAAGAAAGCTGCTCTGAAGGGTCTTTAATGATGAAAATTGTCGTTTTCGGCCGGGGGCCTTCGGCCCCCTGGTCCCCCTGATACAGGGACGCTGCCCCTGTACACCCCGCTGGGGGAGGACCCCCAGACCCCCCCTCAGCTTTTTCCTTTGAACACTAGAATCATGTCTGTTGATGTAGGACTTATAGTTTGGCAGGAATGGACCTGTCCTGTTTTGCTAAACCTATAGTGCGGACGCCGATGACGGGGCGATAGCATAAGCCCCCCTCTACTTCATCGAGGTGAGCTAAAAAGGTTATCTGAAAAAAAAATTCATTATTAAATGAAATATCTGAAGAAATGTCGTATTTGAAGCATTTTTTCCTTTAAAACCATGCTGTGCCCAGTTTCTAAAAAATTTCAGGGACTTTCGTAACTTTCATCATCAAATTAAAAATTAAAGCGTTTTTCAATCTAAATTATACTCTGCTCTTTAATATCCATGTAAATATAAATTCAGAAGCAAATCACCGTGCCTTTTAGTTTATAAGAAATACTAAGCAATCAAAAGTTACGAAAATTCCTAAAATTTTTCCTAAGTATTTTTGTGAAACAGACAGCTTTTTGACAAGGTCATAATAAGTTTACCTGAGATGCCGTCCCAAAGGAAGGTAACTCTGAATACAAAAAAGAATGAAAATGTCGAGTGTACCGCATCAGTTCACTCAACCTTGTCCAGGTAAAATAAGCTGGATGTAAAATTTGACGTACATTTTGTATCATACCTCATCATGTTTATTGTCACCAGCGGGGGCCATGTGACCACGAGACCATCCGCTCCCTAAATAATCCGAGTTAGATGCGGTGAATAGTTCTTCTACTCCAGGGTCTGGCTTGAACTTCACATTTTTCCTGTTTGCTTTGCCTGTAATTGAGTAAAGTGAGTAAGTCACAATAATTAATGCCAACAATATAAATAATGTCAACTGTCCAGGTTAAACATTTTTTTTTTTTAAAAAACACCACAGACATACAATACATAGACAAGGACATTTTTGTATATAAACACAGACCATTGAAGAGTATATGTCGGCCGACCCGGGGTCCTAGCAAGGCTTGAACCAGCAATCTTACGATTACAAGTCAGACGACATATCCGCTAGACCACAGCGCCGACATCCAGGGTAAACATACCGAACATATTATTGGTATAGTGTCTGTTGTAAGATCATTGTACAGATTGAGTTTACATCTTTTTAGCTCACCTGAGTGAAGCTCAAGTGAGCTATTGTCATGTTGTTGTCCGTCCGTCCAGCGTAAACTTTTTACATTTTCGACTTCTCTGCAACCGCTGTACAGAATTTCACGAAACCTTCCAGGAAGCAAGTACTCAAGGTCTTCTACCAAGTTTGTTTTCTTTTCGTGCCAAATGGTTAACAAATATGGCTGCCCAGGGTTCTGATTGGCTGACACATTTTCTACATCTCCTCTGAAATTTCTGCACAGAATTTCAGGAAACCTTAGAGGAAGCAAATACTGAAGGTCCTCAACCTAGTTTGTGTTTTTCGTGCCGATCGGTCAAGAAATATGGCTGCCGAGGGCTCTGCTTGGCTGAAGCATTTTTGACTTCTTCTCTGCAACCGCTGCACAGAATTACAGGAAACCTAATAGGAAACAAGTACTCATGATCCTCTACCAAGTTTGTCTTTTCATGCCAATCGGTCAACAAATATGTCTGCCGAGGGCTCTTATTGGCTGATACATTTTTTACTTATCTGCAACCACTGCTCAGAATTTCACAAAACCTTACAGAAAGCAAGTAATCAAGGTCATCTACCAAGTAAGTGTTTTTCATGCCAATTGATCAACAAATATGGCCACCGAGGACTCTGATTGGCTAACACCTTTTTGACTTCTCCTTTGCAAGCTCTGCACAATATTTTACGAAATCTTACAGGAAATAAGTACTCAAGGTCCTTTACCGAGTTTGTGTTTTGTTGGCGCCCGGGTCAAGCGGATGGGGTATCAGGCTAGTAATCTTATGATTGCTTGTTCGAGCCTTGCTAGGACCATGCGTTGGCCGACATATACTCTTCAATTTTCTGTGTTTATATACAAAAATGTCCTTGTCTATGTATTGTTAACATTTCTGCTAAAAAAATTTTTTAAAAGTTTGTGTTTTTGTGCCGATCGGTCAACAAATAATTGGCTGCCGATAGCTCTGATTGGCTGACATATTTTTGACATCTCCAAAACTGATGCTCAAAATTTCACGAAACCTTAAAGGAAGCAAGTACTCAAGACCCTCCACCGAATTGTCCACAACCATTCTTTTGTTTGCAACTCAGGTGCATAGCTGTCAACTGACCCGATTTCAGCGGGTCAGTCCCGCTTTTTACCCTTTGACCCGATTATTTTTTATCACCCGCGCGGGTCATGTCTTTCACCCGATATTTCGTTGCTGACCTGGGAATCACCCGATTCCGATTTGGTTCCGTCTATTACTTGGGACTTTAAATTTCCAGCTGTGACTTTTCAATTAAAACACCTGCAGTTACAGGTAAATTGGGTTGTTTGTTTAGTAATATGGGAAGTAATTAGCCACTTTCATGTTGTTTTAACGACCTAGGCTTGGATTATTATGGGAATGTCTATGGGAAGACGATTGTAAACATTGAGATTTATGCAAACGAAAAGGGACAAATGTTTTTATAGTGATTAAAACAATTTAACTTTTTGAAGCAGTGAAATCCAGCAGTCTAGAGTTCATTTCACACAAAATCTTCATCATGATATAGCTATAACTGATTAAAAATATACATGTATCTAGCCTAGCAAATTCAACTTTGAACCTAAAGGCCTTGATAAATAAGTCCTAAAATTTTACTAATGTGCTACATTATCATGATTATGCAGTATTACAATTTAAATAAATGCTTTACATGTCTTCCAATAAAATGAACTTTTTTTACCTTTATTTTTTTTTTTGGGGGGGGGGGGAGGGGTAAATTTTATTCATAATGATACAAGCAAAAGGTCGCGATTTCGTTTCGCGCGCTATGACCCTCTTTTTCATTTCTCAAAGAGGGTCATTGACCCTCTTTTGTCTGAAAAAAGTTGACAGGTATGCTCAGGTGAGCAATGTGGTCCCCTTGGGCCTCTCGTGAAAAATATTCTTTAAGTAGTGCTGTTGGCGTAGTGGTTAGCACGATGAACTACGAACCCATAGGTCATGGGTTCAAATCTCACCGTTGCCGATAATTGCAAAACCATTTTAACCTTGGGCAAGTTACTTTACACTATGTTGCACTCTCTCCACCCAGGAGTAAACTGGGTACCTGGCACATGAGACAAGCTTGTAATGTGAATGAAAAGCATTAACGCCTAAACGGCAGTTCTGCTGTATACTCCTAAGGAAGTTGAGAATGCACTAGATTGTACAGGTCTCGCCAGGGAGGTATTTGTAGAAGTCAGGTGAGGCTGAGGCGAACAAGACTATAAACCTTACCTTTACCTTTCCCTTTATTCTATGTAGAAACTTAAATGAATCAGTAATGTCAAAATAACAAATTCTATTGAAACAATGTTATTATTTATATATTATAACTGTCTTTTGGAATGAGATTGTCATAAGATGATTCAAGCAATAGACTGAACATACAATATATAAAAGATTATCATGCAAAGCAATAGTTTCTATATGAATTTTTATAATCATGATAATGATTGAAAAAACAAAACAAACATCTCACCTTTTGTATTTTCCGCTGAAATCTTCTCAATGACCCAGTTTGGTATCTTGTGGGCCTGATTATAGCTAAGTACGTGGTTCCCATAGTAACGGACACTAGGGCCCTGGTCTGGACTGCCATATTTCAGAACATCTCTATGGAATGGACTTACTTGTTTGTCACCTGAAACAATGGAAAAATGAACTCTATATTTTTTAAAGAAATGATTTCTTCTCCAGTTTTGCTCGTACCCTGTGAGACAGCCTATGTGAGACACATAAGTTGTCTCAAAGGCTTCACAGTAACGAAGTCAGAAAACATGGCGTTAGATGGCATGAAACGTTGACTGTTTGAATTCCCTTTTTTCTTATGTTTCACAGAAGAAGAAATAGATTCCATCACTTTCTACTGAGCAAGACATAAAAATTTACACTCATGACACCCGCGTTCCGCTACGCTCCACTCAGGAAAAGACGAAATTTCCTTCACTCATGTAAATTTTTAAATCTCACTCAGTGGATCATGATAGAACCTATTAGTCTTATTGGAAAGTTACAATGTGTTTGTAGTACATCAGTATTCTGTACACAGGATCTTTTTTAAGTAAAAGAGTGAAGAAGAGTGTTACGGTATATTAATTTTCTTCAAAACCACATGAAATGTTTAGTATACCCTCACAATAACATAAAGAGTGTAGCAGATCTGTCTCCCTGTTTCTTAGAAAAAGTGTAATATTTTGCTTGAGAACGTGTAATTTAAGGAAGTAAAGCATAATATGAACAAATGATAGTAATTTGGAAAAAAAATTAGTCTTTTGAAATCTTAGTCATACATGCAATTGCTTATAGGATATCATATCGCTCAGCTTCAAGAATTCAAGTTCCTGTGTCTATATATTCATTGGTTGAAAATATTCTTTAAGATCTATTCTGCTTGGAAGAGAATCGAATATGCCACTTGCCAAAATTTATAATGGCTGACAAAATGATGAAAAATGTTCGAGGTTGGCAATTTTTGCGCACTTTTTCATTGTTACTTCTCAATGGAATTGTGTCTTTTAACTATAATGTCATAATGTAAAACATGGCCAAAAGATGCTGACTCGGACATTTGTGCTTTCTAATGGAAAATGGTGCATTGAATTTCAGATCTGCCTACCTATTTCTTTGCAAAAGTGTAATATTTTCCTAAGGCTTAAAAATGTGGAATTTAGGAAAATAAAGCGTAATATAACAAAATTGACTGTAACTTTGATAAAAACATTGTGTTTTCCACTCTTTGACATTATTACAAATTTAAATCATTTACGCTATCGCATGTTAAACGTCTGCTGCAACCGAGTGTTGTTGGTGATCAAATTCAGATATATACAATATCAACAAGCTCAACGTTCAAGTAATTTATGTATGTTAGTCCATTCATTTGTTAGAGATACTTTTAAAAAGTCATTCTGCTTGGAAATATGTTGATAGCATGAAATTGAAAAGCAAAAGCGTATAGCATATTTGTAAGTCAAAAATCATTAAAATTACGCCAAAATCGTAAAAGTAGGCAGGTCTGGAATTTTATTCACTGGACTCAACATGTACAAATCAAAAGTCAATAACATCAAATTGTACAATCATATTTTTCATTTTTAATATGACATTTGCACATCTCTTGTAAAGCAGAAGTCTATGACAAGACTGTAGCTCTCCTGGTTGTTTTGATTAATTCGATCACTCATTGACAAGTGAAAAAGATACATACATGTACACATAAATATCAATCTCCAATTTTTTTTTCAGAACCAACGATCATATAGGGAGCATGGACTCTAACAAATTATAAGTATCACAACAAAACAACATATCCATTAGACTGCAACTAGAATATCACTCATGCATATAATTTATAATAACAAAGATAAGGTTGGTTTTTTTTTAAATGACACACCCATTTTCCAAGATCCTATGGGGTCAGGGGCTGCTGGCTCAAACTATCAATTACACAACCAGACTACAGATCCATCAAAAACTATCCATCTTTAATAGCTTTAGAAGAATTGAGAGTCAATTATATACTAGGAGAAAATGACCACACCAATTTTCTAAGACCCTTGGGGTCAGGGGCTCAAACAAAATATCAGGTGCACAACTATACCACAGACACATCATATTGCAAAAAGAATTAAATCTCCATCATTATAGTGTCAGAGGAATTGCAAGCACAAGATTACATAAGGTTAAATAGGATAAAATGACCAGACCCATTCTCTAAATCCCTGGGGGTCATGGGCTCAAATAAAATATCAGGTGCACAATAAGACTACAGACCCATCATATTGCAAAAATAATTAAGTCTCCATCATTAAGGTCTGGTTCATAAAGCTATATTAACTACTTTAAAATTCTAATGACTTCAACTTTAGCATGACTCGCATACTTTTTACGCCTTCGGAACAGTGCGCGAAAACTGCATATTGGAACCCAAACAAATGGGTCTGCATAACCCTTTTATGATTAACAAATGTAGGTGAAATATCGTAAAAATTGTAAAAGTAGGCTGCTGAGGTCTGGTGACTAGCAAACCCCAAAACCATACGAAGAGTGTGGTATCTCATCCTCAAACCACATGAAGTGTGTAGATTACGGTTTGGGGTCAGACCGACAAAAGTTGAGATTTTGGAATTCTCAAATTTTCTTTGTGATGCAACTTTTTTTCAAATTACAATTTAATTTACTTCTATCACTGGACATCATACCCAAATCACAAGTCGTTATGGTGAAAGTAATTTAAATGTTCAACTTTCAATACATGTATACATGTACCAAGTCGTCTAGGCTGACTTCTCAAGTTAATATTCAGAACATTGATTAGGGTACAATGTGACTGAATGAGGAAAACCACAGGCACATGTAGAAAGAGCATCAATATCCTGAATGATACCCCATTACAGGTCATAAGAGAATGTTTACTAACAGTTTTCTCTGTGTGAAATATGATAACAATAGTATCAGGAACTTGAATGAAATTTAAATGGAAACATTTGAATATGAATTCAAACATTATCATGTTATCAAATTATAAACAAAAGGTTACATGAAAAAGTTATCTCTCTTGTTGACAAAATATATTTACGGAGTTTGATAAAACAATAATTCAAGGATATGACATTATGAAAATTCACAAAAATATATTAAGAATACATGATTGATACTTGTGAAGTAAACAATACCTGATTGCGGATCATTGGGTCCAACCAGTCGGAGTAATATATGCTGGCACAATGTATTAGCGTACAGTCCTGGTCAAGTCATCATGAATAAGTTGTATGTTCAGGTATGTATAAAATATGAAATCTGGTTTGACATGTACATCTGAACTCTATGAGTGTTATGTGATAATAGACTATTTTCATATTACCGCAGTTGACTTGTATTTTACACATCCTAAGACCCGACATGACAACATTTGACGTAACTTTTAATTGTGACATCATATCTGCATTATGACGTCACAATTAGAAATAACATCAAAAGTAGTGATGTCGGGTCTTGGAGTGTCTAAAATGCAAGTCTAACGGTAATATGAAGAAGGTCGATTGCCTTTGTGCGGTTGGGGCTATGTGCTTTCCAGCGCGAAAAGCTGGGAATGACCAATGGTCATTTAGGACACAAAAAGGAAAGAAAAGGGAAATTCAAACGAACCTTTCAACCAACTTTGTCTGAACTTGGCCTAGGGGTAGGATTGGATTAAAAGATTACGGCCGGAATACGTACGTACGGATTTAATTGGTTTCTGGAACTAAAAATTAAAAATCCGTGCGCGATATACATATACAATATATACTATTATGAAATGATTAAAATCAAATGATAATGATATATATATAGTCAATACTGTATTAAGCGTCCACTCGAGGGAAAGAACAAAAGTGGTCGCTAAAGACAGATGGTCGTTTAAAAGTTAAACGTCTTTAAAAGAAAACTCTCACAAAAAGGAATCCAGTTTTAATGTACGAATAAGAAAAAACATATTCGCCGGTTTATCAAACTAATAAACAGACAAAGTATGAAATATTTACAAAGAGTCTTTATCTCATTAAAGAAACCTGAAGTAGCGTTCACAAACTCCTCTGTGAAGCATCAAATCAAAATCGTACAAAAGAATTCTGATTTCCGTGTACGATTACATACAACATTTTTATCAGATCATGATGGTTGAATAAATCCAAATTGTCATTTGATAATTCGTCCGCGTCGTCGCCGTCATCAATGTCACCATCGTTCCCGTCATGAAGTGTGACCGGTACTTTCATAGCACTTCGATTTGAAATAAATTCTCGCGTCTGTATTACAAGAGTGTTGACGTTCACAAATACAAGGTCAATACATTCACGGTCAATTAATTCTATTGATAAAATCTGCTATTGGCACTTTTACATCTTCATTTTATGATTCGTCTACATGGATCCATTTAAAGTCTTGTCTATCGATTTTACCTGCACTGATCTACGCTGTTTACGTTTAAAATAATCTTCCAATATTTTGGTTTTACGTCCATATAAGTTGTGAGACTTTCGGGTTTTACTTTCTTTTATTCATTTTTTTTTTAATACTTGTTTTTAGTTTTTTTGTGGTTTTTGATTCATTTCCTTTCTTTTCTTTCGTTTTTTTTTTAATTTCTTATTATTTTTTAAACGATACCGTTGGTGCATTTTCTTCCGTTTCTCCGAGTTCAAACGCTTCAGTTTCCATGGTTTCAAATTAAGTTTCGTTTTGAATTATGATTAACGAGCTACAATAACTGACGTCAACAATACTATACCAAATATCTTTCAGCGGGTATAAATCGGTGCCCTTATGTTTTGATAACAATCGCAAAATGGCAATTACGCGATCAAACAACCGACATAATTACCTTAATTGGTCGCTTAATACAAATGAATTGATCATATAGGTAACAATTAAGATGGACGCTGGTCGCGTTGGACAGATGTCCGTTTAATACAGAGGAATTATATAGCAAAAAAGGTTGGGAGTATATTAGACTGGTCGCTGAGGGCAGAAGGACGCTTAATACCAGTGGTCGCATCTATATAGTATTGACTTACATACAATAAATGACAATAATATATAATGCATACGAAGTGAAATATATCACTCTACCACAAGGATATATGTATTCTATAGATACCAGAATTCTCTAATGACCATACAGGATATTTAGTCTAGTCAAACTAGGGGGAAAATACTAACTAATTGCAACAGTTTGTTTCTACGCGGGAAAATGAAGTGAAATACCATATATACAACATATAAAAAGTTTAGAAAAAAATATTCAGGGGAAAGTTGTTATTTGAACGATTTGAATTTTGTTTGAATCTAAAAATAAAAAGCCCTTGCCATTAAAGAAAAAGTCCGACTTTTCGGAACTCTTGCGCGTTTCGGGGTTTACCGTACCGCATACATTAATCGATCTACTATTTGTGCAATATTTATTCTATGGCAGTGCTCAACGTCTTCCTATCTGTGAAAAAAGTATTAATTGTACAAGTAAAGGCTATCTAGTCAATCATAGAAAATTCCAATTAAATCTGACATTCTTTATTACGTATACATTTAGTAAAATCTGCGACCTATACATATCGATTTGATGACTAGGGTTCAAGTTGCATTGATTTCAGTAAATGTCAAATTTTACCGAAATGTTGCACAAATTTAAATAATTATTTAGATATCTCACTGAAACATAATCTGTGATACCATACATTAGTCTTTCAATTCAGTTGACGTCTGTCCGTACAGTTTTAAATTGTTATAAATACTGTACAAGAATAATCTATGCCTAGCATGTACGATTTGCACCCCGCCCCCTTTTTTTCTCTCTTTCGATTGACATGTATTTCGGCTTGAAATTTATGAAACCACCAATTTCTGTACATGAAAGTGATATTAAGTTGGTTTTCAAATAGCTTTTTTTTTTTATCTATGTCTATTTAGCGAACAGTTCGAAATGGGGGGGGGGGGGGGTTACTGAGTTGTCAGGAACGATTACATTACACATTTTACGATAAAAATGATAAAGATCAATTATATATAGATTTTTTATATAGTACCATTCAAATATATTTGATAATGAAATAGTTTGTAGATGCATTAATGAATATCGTATTCGATCAACTCTCAGCAGTTATACAGATTCACATTACGCCGAACCGAAAACAAACCAACGCACAAACGCTGTGTGTGAGGAAATTAATCCTTAAATAAACATGTTTATTCGTGTAACTTATCAATTACAGTTAGATTGAAATGAAAATGAAAATTCTTTTATGCATTTTAGTGAACCAGAATGCTTTATAATCACTTAAGTTACATGTCAGTATATATATACAATAGCTATAACGTACTCACCCCCACACCAAGTATAAGCTATCGATTTTCATTATTCAAAATCAAAATGGAGAGATAGTGTTTGTTATATTATTCTATTAATAAACATATTATGATAAAGATTCCAGTTGCCAAGTCAATTTTTTCAAGTAAAACTGGTCAATTAAAGTCAAAATATCGATTTTTAAAAGATATGTGCACGATAAACTCCGTAGTGCGGGAAATGGCGCGAGCGCGTTACTCGTACTTTTACCATCAAGCAGAAGCGGTTCTATAAATAGATTAAAACAAAACTTTAATCGTCAAATAAACAACTTTCCCATTTATAAATTTTTCTAAACTTTTTGGGGGATGATTTATTTACTTTAATAAGCAAATAACAGTTGAATTTGTAACTGTTGCAGTTAGTTGCCAAATTGACCGTTTTATCGGTAGATTGACTAGACTAATTGACGCTCTTTTATATAACGGCATACGGAGTGAAATATATCACTCTACCACAAGGATATACGTATTCTATAGATACCAGTATTCTCTAATGACCATACAGGATATTGACGCTCTTTCTACATGTGCCTGTGAGGAAAACAATGTATTGAAGCTGAAGCAACTTCGTTCTACATAACATTCCTACTTTCGGTTTCATTGATATTTCTTGAAATGCACTAATATTACACGTTCATTTGCTTCCATTCATGGACTTTACCTGTATCCTGTTGTCCTAAATCGGGTTTATCTTCCCCAAATAAAATTTTGTAGGAACCAAACGCAACGATAGAAGATAAAGTACCCGCAACAACCCCGCCAAGGAACCCACGCATTTCTTTGAACAACACCGGAAACGGAGATTGCGGATTAAAATTCAGAGACAGTTCGGGCCGCGGCATCAGAGGAAAAATGACGAGTTGATTATGAACACAAATTTAGCGCAAGGACAGGTAAATATTGAAGTAGATGCTATGCAGATTTGAATTTTAACTCCCTCAGAAACGAAATAAGTGTGATTTAGGAAGTTTAATCAAATTTTGGAGTGTTGCCCATTCTTTAAAAAATTGAAGAGGAAACGCTAAGCTTTGAAGACGAGTTTAGATGTTTTAATGCAGATTGAAAACTCACATTTTAAATTTATGAGTGGTTTGAATTGTTCAAAAGGGTCTCTTTGAAAGGAAATCATTAACTTATTCTGTATTTGAGTCTGTATTTAGGGTTGCTAGTTAAATGTGTGGTCCCCGGTGTGGTCATATGAGAGTTGAAAGTCATATCCATTCGTTCGTCCCTACCGAGTCTCCTGACGGGGGGGACTATAAAGGGCCCGGTTGGGTACCTACGTTCATGCTGCAGCAAGGGTATCCAGGTGTGGTGGCACCTTATAAAGGCCGTTGGAAATACGGACCATCTGGCATCTGCATACATGCATACACCACATACACAAGTGGAGGGTGGGCATTAAAATGGGATAGTACTCCGCCCCTTAATAATAGAAGGGCTATGAGGCACCCCAGAGGGGAACGGCCTGGCTAGAGTAATCTGTAACGGGCAGTTGGCGAATGAGTTTCCCGCAATATAACATCAATACAGCCAACTGACCCAATAGAGGGTTGCCAGGTGCCCAAACAGGAAGAAGAAATGACTGAGCTATCGGGTTGACCCTTTATCTCACTTTGTTATGCTCTGGTATTCCATGCCAACAACTGCAATTTGAATCATGGTCAGGGCACGAGTACTTGGTTAACTTAATTTACTGCCACTGTCAACGAGATGAACAATGGCAATGTGTTCAATGACACAATTGCGGGGAAGTACCACCGCCTCCTTCAAGGAGAAAAAGAGTGTGAAATTCCGGGATACATCACCGGCCTCCTCAAAGAAAGGAGGAATGAGTATTGTGGATTATGATCCTCCGATAGGTCAGTCTCACTCTCAGTGTTAAATGACTGAGCTATTGGATTGACCCTTTAGCTCACTCGGTAACGCTCTGGTGTTCAATGTCAACGACCGCTGTTCGAATCGCAGTCAGGGCAGGGGTTTTCATTCTGGTATTCCATGTCAAGGACCGCTGTTCGAATCGCAGTCAGGGCACGAGTACTCAGTTTACTTCACTGTAAAGAGGGATAAATATTCACACTGTGCAAAAAGCATTGGACCTGTTCGGCAAATTATGAACGGTCTGAGTGACATTGATTTCAGACCAAACGTTCGGTAGTGGTTTGAATTTTATACTTTCCGAATTGACATCTGGAATCTTAAGAGCGCAAAAATTAAGAAAATAATTTATTGAAAATTGGAATTTATTTTATTGTGTAAAAAACATTCAAACCTCAAATGACTTAAGCATGACAAGTTGATGTGCACTGGGCTTAAAAGTTAACTTAAATATGTCGAGGGAAGGATCCCTGAAAAAACCATTGAAACGGAAAATATCTGACATTGAACATGAAGAGAGGAAACAAAGGTTTATACCAGATGAACAGACCCGACAGAAATTTTTCTGCATCATGGAAGGTCGGTCTTTCTTGGTTGGAGTACAACCCAGACAAAGAATGTTATGACTTGCAGTTTATATACATGTACCATGTATGCAAAATCAAACTGTATATTATCATGATTATTATTAATTTAGTTTATACATGTAAGCATTTTGATGATTGTGTCTAATGTTGGGGATTCATGCCTGAGTACCAGTATCTGATCTGGCAGATAGTTTTTCAAGAGATTAATTTCTTGATTGAAGGATGTACTGTACAGTATGTCCGAAGAAATAATTGGAAAATGGTGGTGGGAGGATGTTTTCAAAGGTTAAATACTGTTACTGGTAAGATACTTTACCCCACCTCTAACATGTTTGCCTGGAAATTCCGGATAGCGATTGGCTAATAGCGATCATGTGAAGACGTGGTATATCTTATACCGGGTGCCTTGCCTTTTACATGTATACATGTACCAGACGGTTCTGACCCCTTGTGACGTCACAATTTTATCCTTCATGTTGACGCTGTAGCGTTAACAGACAATGACCGTGAATGACGTCCAATCATTCTATGGAAATGATCAGATTCAAAATAGGTCATCGGTGGGGTAAATTCGATTCCTAGTCATCTGGTGACCTGGTACAGGATGATACATGTACCAGGGCACTAGGTTTTATACTGGACTCGGCTTCGCCTTGCCCAGTATAAAACCTAATAATTCAATTTTGCATGTAACAAGGATTTTCATTGGCTTAAAAGTTGAGGTCTGGTGACCTGGTACGGGATGATACCAGGGCACTAGGTTTTATACCGGACTCGGCTTCGCCTCGCCCAGTATAAAACCTCATAATTTAATTTTGCATGTAACAAGGATTTTCATTGGCTTCAAAGTTGAGGTCTGGTGACCTGGTACTGGATGATACCAGGGCACTAGGTTTTATACCGGACTCGGCTTCGCTTTGCCTGGTATAAAACCTAATAAATAAATTTAATTTTGCATGTAACAAGGATTTTCATTGCCTTAAAAGTTGAGGTTATTTTCCATAACCTGAAAAATATTAGGACACACCCCCTTTTCTGGAACTACTTCCCAAATTAAGCAAAATGGCGGATCCCGTAAACTTCCTGTAACCTCGAGAATGAAGACTAAATACAAGGTACACGTCATTTTAATATACTATTTTCATCTTTAGATATACAAAAATAATCGATTGTAGCAACAGGTAAACGGTTAAATGAAGTACTTACCAATAGATTTGTAGGTAAACGTATCGCGTCGGTGTGATGATAGGTCTCGGTGTTGAAAGATTGCATTTTTAAAATCCAAATCTACCCCTATAAAACATGTAACTGATTGTCAGATGCTTTGCCATCCCATCCAGAGTCATTCTATACTCATCCTTTAAAATACATCAAATGACTCGGGCTGAAACGAGGGAGATAATCCCTACGCAGGAACTTTGCATTGAGCATTTTCACAATTTCCAAGATCTAATAAGATGCACAAATTGAAATTAGCTACACAAATTATATGCTTTGTGCATCGGCTTTTTGAGGTTATTTCCCATAACCAAAAAGAATTGTAGAAACTTTCCTTATGTGACCTGGTATCATCCCGTACCAGGTCACCAGATGACTAGGTGACTAATATTTACTTAATTGTGTTAATTTTTTTTTTCGGTCAGATGCGTTTGCTTCTGGTCCTATGTGATGTCAAAAACTGTCTGACCGATTCACTGAATGTCCGAAACTCCTTCATTTATGTGTGAAAAAAAGTTTTGTGTAGACTGTTCCTCTAACATGCATCTCTGGAGTATATATTTTTCCTCTCCTGTCAGAGAATTTTTCCCCCGTATAAAGATTTTTTCTTTGGCAAAAAAGCGATTCAAAATAGTGTGTAAAATTAAACAAAATAAGAATCCAAATAGTAGAATCTAATCTCATACCGGTAAACCTAAAGCTATTCTATACTCAGTCTGAAACTCACTTCCCGAGGCTCTCATTGAGAACAAATAAAAGGTGCATAGAAAATGTACTTTTCAAAATGTTTTCACTCTCAATTCTCACCCCTTGGGATCTTTGCTCTGGGAAAAAGGGGAGGGGGAGGGTTATCAAGTCTATGAGAATCACTGAGATGGAGAAAATGGTACAGAAAACCAAGAAAATTGACATTTGTTAGCAATTTCCAGGGGATCATACACCCCTAGATCTGTGAATTTTCTGCTTGTAAAGTTACAATGTTTCTTTTCATATTGTAAATCATGTTCAACAGTTGATTGCTCAAAACTTTCTTTTTATATTACAGCAAGCTAGGGGAATGCTTCAAGCAGGGGGAGGTAATCCTGGCCAGACAGGCCAACAGCCGCCTGTTGTTTTATCGCAGGTAGACCGTGAGAAGATTTATTTATGGATCATAGAATTAACGAGCCCAGAAACTAGAGAGAATGCCCTACAAGAACTCAGGTATGTCAAGATAATTTTACATGTATTATTAAATATAAGGCTCAAATGTTCAACCTAATATACACAAACACGTAACTGTACAGCAGCTAACTGAATAAGAAAATACAATGTAGTTTGTTTCAGGAAAACTTTTATTCTTAACTTTTACTTCCACCTACAATGTATATTCACTATCATGTAACATCAAGAGAAAAACAAGTAGCCAGACCGGGAATGAAACCTCAGACCAACTGCTTTCTTGGCAGACGCTCTCACCATCTGAGCTACTCGGACCAATACCTGAAATCAGCCATAAACATGATAAACATAAATACCGGTGCTGGTATATGATTAAGACATAATTTTATCTTCTGACCGGTAAAGATCATTGTTTGAAGCTACATATTTATGTTACTGTATCTCCACTTACGGTATTTAACGCAAATGATGTTGCGATGTTGCTTGTTTTGGCTGCATTTTATCCCTTTGTTGTAGCAAAAAGCGTGAGGTGGTACCAGATTTAGCTCCTATGCTGTGGCATTCATTTGGAACGGTGGCTGCCCTACTCCAGGAGATAGTGAATATTTACCCGGCCATTAACCCTCCCCACCTCACGGTAAGTATAATAATAAATTCATTTACCCCCCCCCCCTCAAAAAAATATGAGGGGGGTGTTATCTGTTTAGGAAACACCATGTCTATCTGTGAATCTTTTAGCCTTTCCATAATTGTCTTATTCTTGAATGGTTATCATACATGTATTTATCACATGATGCACCCGTTATGCAGTTTAATAAAGCCATTTCATAAATATATGATATGATAACACCTTACATATCGCTCTGCTTGAATGCGATCGGCCAAGTTGGGAACCTAATCACATAAACTTTGACAAGTGTGACCTTTCAAAATCGGTCAACTGTTAAATTCAGACGCGGATTCAATATCAGTGATTAAAATTGTTGTTATTGAATTAATTATTGCATTGAAATACGAAACAAAATTGAAATATTTATCTCTTAAGCACAGAATATTCTATACGATGTGGAACTACTTCTCATGGCGTAGCAGACGACCTCTAGATCACGGCGTGGTTCGCCTCTAGTTCTTAGAAACGTTGCTTGCACGTTAGAAAAACACATTTTTAGGCAATATCATGTGATAAAAAGAATCTCATATGAATTTTCATTTCATACAATGTATTATGAAACTCGTTGTACGGTTTATATCCCCTCGCCAAGGCTTGGGGATATAAAACACACAACTCGTTTCATAATCATGATAATACAGCGTATGAAATGAAAATTCAGTTGAGATCCTATATATACCTTTATAAATCACACAAACTATTTTAGGGAGGAGGGATGGTATAGTTGGGTGGCCATGTTCATAAATCTGCCCTATAATTATAAATGAGAGTGTATACATTGTTAGTATTGAACAGAATGTGGACTCTAACTTAGTGTAATAAACTCCTTTCAGGCTCACCAATCAAACAGAGTGTGTAATGCTCTGGCATTGCTTCAGTGTGTAGCCTCACACCCAGAAACAAGATCAGCATTTCTACAAGGTAAATATAACCGGAGTGCTTTATTATGACAAAAATTAACGTAAAGATTCAGTAAAGTTGAAATGGGCCAAAGAGTTCTGTCCTTTCACATGCTTCGAATCTGTTTTAAGCTTTAAATGCAAAATACCATATAACCAGAAATTTTCACGATATACTAATTTTCGCTATATTCGAGAGTGTTTTGGAATCGCGAAAAATTGTGTTTAATAAGGTATAAGATGAATTGGTATATCAGTGACATTTTGTTTTTATTGTACATGTGTCATTCTTCACATATCCTGACTAAACATAAAGCAAAGTAGTTCAAGTGAATTCTTATGATAGAAATAACTGAGACTTTAATAATGGAAGGTACAAAACAGTGAGGTTATATGTACATTTTTTTTTTTGTAATTTCGGAATCGCGAAAAATTGTTCTCGCGAAAATAAAGACTCCTTATTTTACCATGAACTTGCGAACTTTGATTATCGCGAAAATTTTTGGTTATACGGTACTCCAATTAATGAAAAGAATACATTTTGCTATGATAACTCAAGACGATACAGAAATTGAGCAAAAACATTGCATCCATACTGAAGTCTGTTTGTTACTTTTATAAATATTATATTATGAAGTCTCCATATGTCATGCTTAGTCCTAAAACTAAGATCTTGGTACCCCAATGAAGATCAATGATTGTAATATATGTACATGATACTAGATTTGACGTACTACTAGTCTTGGGTATTGCCAAGTACCCTCCCTTACGGAAAATTCTGATAAGTGGCTAATCAGTCACTTATCATTTTACTTATAAGCGACTGACATTATACTTATAAACCACTGATAAGCAACTTATACTTGACTGATATGCTTTACTTATAAGCCACTGATTAGGATTTTGTATGCAAATGAGGTAAGTGGTCTATGCTTCACTTATAGGTGGCTTATACTTCACTTACTAAGTCACTTATATACATTTCACTTATATACACTTATTGTATTTACACTTGACTAATACTTCACTTATAAGTGAAGTATAAGTGGAGTAAGCCTGGCACTTGTCAGTGGATGATAAGTGATGTATGAGTCACTTATAAGTGAAGTATAAGGCACTTATAAGTGAACATGAGTAGCTGTTCCTGAGAGTCTGGAAGGTTGCTTGTTCAATTCTTCTGAATAACCACTAGTAGGGGTGTATTCTGCATTATGGATAAATGAAAATTGCCATTCAAATATCAAAATGTTGCATCCTCCATAATGTTCGATTTAAATATAGCAAGATTGTTGAAGGCTTGTGCTTGCAGCTTAGTAAAATGTGACAGACAACAGAAAAATCATCTTTAAGTGTTATTATGCTTGGCAGGCATCACAAAAACTAGCTAAAGTGACAAAAGATAATTACATGTATATATACATCATGGCTTTGAAATAGACTAGGTATTCCCCGGAATACGTGTGGTGCCAGCAAGAGCAAAGCGTGACAGACGGACGGACGACGGACAAAGTGATCCCTAAGTGGCGCCAGCGCCACTTTGCTTCGCTGGTGCCACAACAAAGTTTTGTAACTAAGTTCTTTTCATTGAATTATTAACCTGTCTTATTGTGCTTTATAAATACTCAAAACAGAATCGCATTAAAAAATTCTCCTTAACTGATCGGCCATTTAAATAAAACATAATGTGAACTTCTATTCATTTAATACTGATAGTATTCTTTGGTATAACTTGAACAATGTGATACATTGTAAAAATGGTCACAGTCTATAATCTTGCTATTTTTTCGATTTTTTAACGGCCTTCGCAACTTCTTGCCGAATGTCGGAACACTTTCCATTGATAGCTTGGACTATCTCCTTCTCTGAAATCTTTTCCCTGTTGAATATCTCATGCTGCATTCTAAAATAAAACATTGACAAAGCACAAATTACATGAGTGATACAGCATAATATGTTATATCTATGTATGAAACACATGCAACACATTTTTCGAAAATTTCAACATCAGGACATTCATTTTCAATTTATTATAATACTAGAGTGTTCGAGGAACACATATGTCTCTTCTTGTGCCATGGGTAGACAGTGTGTGAAGTATAAAATTGTAAGTCATGTATAAGCCCAAACAAAAATGTGTCTGGTCTGACCCTAATTTTTGACGCAGACCCTGGAACCTTTTTATGACACCTTTAATGAAAAGTAGATTTCGCTAATATGAGTAAAATGCATTATAGAGGACTTAACAGTTGGTCGGAGTAATATAACCAGCTTACACTTTCAAACAGATTATGATTGAATGTATTATACATACCTATTATGGCATCAACAATATCCGGGTTAAGCGGCTGTCGAGTTGTTGTGCCGGTCCCTCTTGCACAACTCTCCTGCAGAGTCTTCAAGTCAAAGTAAACTACAAGAAGGAGGCGTGCCATGGCAGTGCCACTGCCTTTTGCTTTCCTTTGGCAGGCATGCAACTGAGCAGTGGATATTTTCACCATACTTCTCCCTGGAACCAGGTCCACCATTTGACTTGAGGATGTGGAGCTAGGGGAAGACTGAATTTGCTGGGAAGACGACTGCATCATTCCAGGACTATATTGCATGTCTGTGTGACTTGAAGAAGCCTGTAAAATATGAAGATTGATATTTTTAAACACGCTACATATAATAATTAATTAGTGCCCCACCAGTGAAATCGGGAGGGGACTAAAGGTTTGCACTCTGTCTGTTACACTTGGTTTCCGAACTTTTCTCTGTTGTCCTTTGAGATAATGACTTGAAATTTAGTACAGTCAAACATTGATAACTCAAATCACAAGGGGCCTTCAAATTAGAGTTTCAAGAGGTATTCGATTTTTCGAAGTAAATTATATATAATGTTAAAAACATTCGAATGGGACTAGTTTGTTAATTCAAGTTTTCGGGGGAATTCGAGTTTTTGACATTGGAGTTTCTGAAGTTCGACTTAATTGGACTGTATATGAAGTTGTCTTGAGGTCTTGAGGAAGGAAAATTAATTTTTGCGCGCGAAGTCAAGTAGGCGGGAGGGGGAGAATCCTGACCCCCCCCCCCCCAAATACATCACATTACCAGTACTTTACTCTGTTTACAAGTAGAGAAAATTAACACTACTACAGTACACGACAGTGTTTGCAAATTTATAGTATAATCTACATAACAGGTCAACAGATTATAGCTTACCCCGTATTCTAACAATGGCCGCTCGGTAAGGTTTTCCTTGAAACTTGGCAGTGACCAGGTTTCCTTCTTCATATTGATCGATTTCACATCTCGGCTTTATTATTGTACTGGTAATGATAATTCTGAAAATATCCTAAAAATATTCAGATCCCCTAAATATTTGAGATTTAGCCCAGATAACCTCTTTCCGTAACTCTTTTTCAGTAGAACACGTATTAATCACAAAGAAGTAAAACATAAATCAAATAACAGCCTACCTTCAATCATGCTTATTGATGCTGCAATGGCATTATCTCCAAATTTCTTAGTTATGCACTGTCTTCAACTTCCAACAGAGTCATCAGTTTGGAACACTGATAAATCGATGAAAACAAACACATTTTCCCACGGTCCACGTCCATCCACTGACGTGCTCAGTACAAAGGAAACTAGGCTTCATTGTTTCAATTAACGTGTCTATAATGTACCGGTACCAAAGTAAAGGAAACCCTATGATAGTCATCAAAATTCTTGAAGATTCGATTCTGGCATTCGACTTTTCCGCCTCGCCCGAACCTTTTAAAAATCCGATGTTTTGATTGGCTATTTCTTATCACAGTCGTTTCGTACACAATCATTTCAAACTAAAACGCCTCGATCTGCATAAATATACATTGATTATTTTCAATGCGTCTGTTTTACTTAATAATCTTAGTTCTTATATCCATTACTGACACAATGTTTAATTTGTTTTTTTTTCAAACTGATTTATAAAAAAAATAATCATCGATCCATTGACCATATTTTTTTTTTTTGCTAATCTGGGAAAAAAATAGAATTATCTTGAAAGATTTTTTTTTATTTTCCGACCCTAGGAAATTATAAAATAACAAAAAAAAGAAGATATATATATATAAAGGAAAGAAAATAAAAATAAAAAACGATGTCAAATAATCGTATTCTAGAAATCATGTTATAAACACCTAAAGACCGATCGCCAAGTTTTCTGAAATTAGGCGAGATTAACTATGTATTGTATATGGAAAACGAAAGTAAAACATCGGCCGTGGTGGAGATGGATACTCGTGTGTTCTGACAATCCTAGCCGAAATTTAAAGTTTTAAGACGGTTATTTAAAGTAATTACTTATAGAGGTAACATTTTAAGTAAAAGAATTCTTGATCCATAGCCAATCTTTCTTAGTAATTAGTAATATATCTAAGTAAAGTTGTTTTTTTTTTTTTGAGAGTACATTTTTTGGAGAGAATATTCTGTGAAATATAATTGGGAGCGAAATTTAATTTGAGAAGAAAAGATAATTAATTTTTCCTATTTCCTGACAGATTGGCAAACAAAGAATTCGTAAATTTTATGAAAAATTCATTTAAGTTAAGTTAAAAGTTTAAAAAAAAGGGGGGGGGGGGGGCAGACAGGGGGTACCCCTCTCCCACCCTTTTCCTCCCACCCCTTACCAGCCTCCCCCTTCCCCTCTTCCCTTTCCTTATCCCTGCCTCTCCCCCTTCCCTTTCCTCCAACCTCTTCCTCCCCTGCCTTTCATCCTGTCCTCTCCCTCAAAACTTGAAAAAGGGTTGTATTATAAAGCTTCATTCATTTGGTCATGCATTTAATGTCACTTAAAAGTATACGTACTTTCTATTTTGCTAAATAATGAGACTATCTATATATATTTGCTGGTGCCACACGTATTCAGGGGAATACTCTGGTGTTATTTATCTTGTATTTCATAAATTTTGATTTTTGTCTGTCTGTTTGTCTGTTGTCAACTTTAACCTTCATCATAACTTTTGAATCGTAAGAGATAGAGAATTCATATTTGGTATGCATACTCAACTAAAGATACCTTTTCAAATGACAAAGGTCATTGACCTTGTTACCTTGACTGTGACCTTTAAGCTAAAAATAAAATTTTCCAGACTTTGTTGCCACCTGGGGCATAGTGTTTCACAAACACATCTTATTTTATGCATTTTCATTCCATAAAAGGTCATGTGTGTATCAATTACTGGTTAAAATAATTGTAGTTGTGCTTAACTTAGCTTTTTGTGTCACCTGTGAAGCAAAGCGACACTTAGGAATCACTTTGTCCGTCGTCTGTATGTCTGTCTGTCCAATCATCTGTGATACATTACTATGGAAGACCCCAGGCATCTCAACTGTTTTTAGAACACCTCATTTTATAAGTGAAAAAAATTCTTTAATGAAGAAAATTCTAAGTCCAGAGCTCCAAATTTTCTCCGTATGAAATAAATGCTAAGTCCAGAGATCCGCATTTTTTCTGCATCAAGAATTGACTAAGTCTTTTTCTCCATATAATTTCCATATCGAAATTTTACTAAGTCCCAAACTTTGTACACTTTCCGTATCAGAAATAAACAAAGTCCAAAATTCCGCATTTTCTCCGCATTTCTGAATTTTGCACTCCGTATATTTTCCGTATTTCCGTTAACTGAAATTTACCTCCGCAGTTTCTCCATGAATTTTCCATGGAAATTTTATGGAAAAATATGGAAATACGGAAATCTGAGGTACGGGCATCGTCAGATTCAGATTGTGGTACATATATAGCATCACTGTGAACAAAAGTTAGCAATATTTCAGCTACATGGTGATGGAACATAGTTGATTGCTCTGGTGTTGTCAGGCACCCAATATATGGGCAGCTAGGGGAATGCAGGGGTCTTTAACGTGTACATTAATTTAAAATATGTCAAGCCTAACCTGAAATGGACACCAGGTAGCTGTCCCCCTTGCCATTTGAGGTTCACCCGCTAATAGGGAATGACGGCAGGATTAAAACTGGCAACCTTCCGATCACAAGGCTGATATACTATAACTCATTCGCCAATCCCCTTTGACAGGCTTAATTCTATTGGGGACAAGCCACATAAATATACAAGTGCACCGATAAAGCAAAAAAAAATTGTATTTGCAACATTAATCACAAAACCAAGGAGTTTTCAGCACCGAGTTGCAATTGGCACTTTTTTATCATGCCCCCTCCTTGTCTTAGCTTTGATGGCATCTAGCATTTGGATTGTTTGTTAGTCCACCTGTCTGTACATGTACAAATATAGCATCTTACTGGATGTTGTTTCTAAATAAGGCCATAAAAACATGGACAATATGTGCATTTCTTGTCACTGGTCACAGGCTGAAAAAGTTAGGAACGGTGAATTGCTATTGGATGGCATCTAGAATGCAATTTCACCCACCACGAGTATCAATTACTCTACTGTGCAATGCCTGAGTACCTCATTGTCTGTCTGTCAGTCTGTCCATAAAGTTTTCTTGTTAAAGCATCTCTGAAATATGATCTCCTCAGGTTGACCATAGCTAATTGATCACATGTAGTAACATAGCACATGTACATACAGAGCAGGAACATATATATGGATCACTTTGTCCGTCAGGCCGTCTATGAAGGTGAATTCATATTTTACAATGGTTCATTTGATGATTTAGTATTTTCTCTAGCTAAAAAAATTATGAACCCCCCCCCTCCAAAAAAAAAAATTAATTTAAAAAAAAAAATTAAAAATCAGCTACACTGAAAGTGCAGTAATAAATCAGTATTGTACAAAAAACCGCATTTAAATTGAAATATTATTAAAGAAGATATTGATTTTTAAAAATAAAACCATATCTGATCACTTTTAGGACTTAGACATTTTCTGATGTCTTGGCTTGAAATTATTCTAAGTCCAAAGACTTACATTACTCTGCAATTCACTTATAGCACACTTACTTTCCTTCATATTTCACTTATAAGTGACTGATCAGTGGAGTATCAGTGAATTCTGGTTTCACTAACACTTATACAGACTTACATTTCACTTACATGCCTAAAACTGAAACTTATCAGTGAAGTATAAGTCACTTATAAGCTACTGATAAACCACTTATAAGTATCTGTTAGGAATTTCTGTAAGGGCTATGATAAGCTACAGTATTACGATACTTCAAACTTTAGATTTTTTTCATTATAAATTTTGAAGCTAATCTAATTTGTTTGGGATCGTTGCTCAGATCATCTTGCTTGTCTGACCAGGATGAAAGAATGCTCTCTATTGGGATGAAAGAAAAAAATAAAAATCAAATTTGATGCCTCTTTCCAAGGTTTTATTTTATTTTATCTCTCTGATACTGTAAACTTGGAAGTTTTCGCGTGGGGGTAATTTTCGCGAATATAGGGATTTGGCGAAAATTTACCCCATGCAAAAATATCCCCATTGCATTCTTACAATGGGAAAGACATTTTTATCGCAAATATTCCCCCTACATGAAAAGTCTTGATGTTATAATCGCGAAATTTTTCCCCTGCGAAAATAACCATGTTTACAGTAATTTATGAAAAGTGAAAATAAAGTCATTAAATGTTACTTTGAAGCAGACATGAATTCTTTCTATGTAAATAAACGAAATGTGATATTACATGTATTTTGGTAACTGGGTCTTGATATGATACTTGTATGGTACAACCTCACGATCAATACTATCAATATATTGTTACAAGCCTACGTACTACGTTTTGTCCAGTCCAAGCACAATTTCCGTTGTTTCTGTGCAAGATTTCTCCCGCTAGTCAGTAAATCTCTATAATGGCCATTTGAGCATCTTAGTATCTGTGGAATTTCTTTTTCAGCACTCATTCTGTTATTTCTGTAATCCTTTCTCCACACAGTCAAATAGACTTGGCCCTCTTAGTATCTACGACTTATATATACATGTATATTTTTTTGTCTTTTTCAACACACGTTCCGTTGTTTCTGTACTCGTTTTTCCACAAAGTCAGTAAGACTTGGCCCTCTGAGTATCTACGACTTATATATATATATTTTTTTTGTCTTTTTCAACACACGTTCCGTTGTTTCTGTACTCGTTTTTCCACACAGTCAGTAAGACTCGGCCCTCTGAGTATCTACGACGTATATATTTTTTATTTCGTCTTTTTCAACACTCGTTCCGTTATTTCTGTACTCGTTTCTCCACACATTCAGTAAGACTCAGCCCTATGCGTATCTATGACATTTTTTTTCCTCCTTTTCAGCGCACATTCCGTTGTTTCTGTACCCATTTCTTCACACTGTCAGCAAGACTCGCCCCTTTGAGTATCTGCGTCTGACCAGTTTAGGAGTGATTGGGGCCCTAGTCAAGGTAAGCGCTGTTAAGAACTATTTTGTATGCCAGTCTGTCCATTTGTCTGCTTATCTGACTATTGTCCATCAGAATGTACATGTGAATTGAATATATGGTTAGAAGGTATATGATGAAAAAATCAGCTTTCAGAATGGCAAAAACTTTGTGTAAAATGTATGTGCACACAAAATAACATACGTCAGGTTGTTTGTGAAATCATAAAGCAACAATCAACAGTAACAGATCTGGGGTGCCAGATTGAATTTTCCAGCACTGGTAGGATTCGGCATCAATCCATCCCATGTGCTAGAATACATGTACATTGTCCAGGGGTCTTCAGAAAATTCAGTTGTCTTCTTTCGTAGTCACATCTTCATACATGTATGTATACATCATTATACAGCTATTCTTTGCTTGATGTATGTTGTACTCCCATGAGATACACCAATAGGCATGTTGAAATTTGACGCCAAATGAAAATCAATGTCGACTTCATGGTAAAGGTAACATATTTTGAGGTCAAACATATGATAAATGACCTGCACATTCTAGAACCTGCAATCTACCGGTAGTGTGCGTAACAAATTATCTCATCACTTACATGTTGCTTATCACTTTCATATTGATCTACCTCTATCATGATTTTATTTTGATTTTAAAACAGACTGATGAACAAGAAGTTATAAACTTCCTACTGACAACAGAAATCATCCCTCTGTGCCTCAGAATAATGGAGTCTGGTAGTGAACTCTCCAAAACTGTAAGTACTTAGTACATAAACGAAATTATTCTGAAGCTTTCACTTCCAGCTTCTGAAATCCCACACTTCCCATTATCTGCATTTGCAATGATGAATTTATTATCGTGTTATTTGTGCTGATCTCACTTGGCCAGAATAATACTTTTTATGTCGCCTGCAATGCATGAGCAACATATTGGGATCACTTTGTCCGACATCAGTCTGTCTGTCTGGAAGTCACACTTTCACATATTTAAATTGGCTATATCTGACTTCATATACATCATACATCTTTCAAGTTTGCAGGGATGGTAAAGCATAATGAAACTCAGCACCCAATATGGTCAAGGTCACTTTCAAGGTCATGTACTTAGAGTCAAACATGCAACAGGGGACATTCCTGTTCTTGAACAGTGCTATGTTTTGTTTATCATACCAAACTTGAATCAAACTTTTATACATGTATGATTATGAGTTTTATGTACATATATATGCACAACAAATGTAATTCCCTGAGATGTAACTATTGAAAAGAAAGTGTTGCAATTCGTATGTTAACGCTCGTGACATCACAATTCATAAGATCTAAAGTAACATGCTGCTACGGCTGTTCTAACCTGCACACTGAACCCTCAGTGACCTGAATTTTAATGTCACCCTTTTACCTAGAAAATGTGGTTTCAGAAAACAAGGATGAAACAGACAACTGTGGTGCATATATATAGAGTAAATGTCATAATTTCTGTTTTGTTATGGGTATGCAACACAGCAAGTGCATTTATCGCATGAAATGTGCTAATACGCATTATGCACTCGCTGTGTGTTGCATACCCGTGACAAAACACAAATTAAGACAGTGACACTTATTCTCTATGTATATCTTCAGATACAGATACATTCACATGTATTGATTTCTTCTCTTTCAGGTTGCTACATTCATTCTACAGAAGATTTTATTGGACGAACCGGCTTATCATATATATGTCAAACATATGAACGCTTCTCTCATGTGGCCATGATACTGGTGACTATATCTTACTTAAAATATATGTATTTAGTTATGATTTCATTCCCCTTGAAATCAAAGCTATAAAAGATTACTCATTTTGTTTCGAAGAGAAAAAAAGTTAACGAAACTTTTTGATAGCATTAGAATTCCTTATCTAACTGTTAGTATGATACAATGTTCAATTTTACTTATGAAAATAATATGTAGTTTGCTATGATGCAGTCTGAACTGAGCAAAGAAGTTATCAGTTGTGTTTTATTCGCAAGTGTTATATTTTCTTGATATTCGTGAGGTCCTTTCGCGAATATAAAATGCCATGAATATGTCCCAACACATGTATATTAAGATACATAGATTCAATGTCGCAAAAATAAAACATAGTGAACTAGTCACCTACTTGTGTTCTCAAACTGAAGACGCCACGAATAAAGGGCGGTTTACAATACACTGTAGGGTTCCTCCTCAATGCAGAAATAGCAACAGTTAAGTCTGACTTGACATAGATTCTCCAAGTTGGCATGATGTCACACAAAGGTTCAATTAGAGATAAGCACAGAGAAGTTCCGAAAATAGTTGGGGGATAATCTCGGTGTTTATCATAGAGCATAGTGTATGGAAATTGCTTTATATCTATAATCTTACGTTTATATCAAGAATAAAACTACTAGAATTCATTGAAGGAACCATTGATGAATTAGCTCTTTCCTCAAATCCCAATATAAAATGAGATTTGAAGAAGGAACAAACAAAATCACGGATTTTTCATAGGGCACACTGAAAAATCTAGAGGCACATCCCCCTGTAAACATGGCAGAAATTTGGTCATGTGACCAGTCCGACTTCAAGAATAGATCATACATGTAGTATACATTTTTGCTTAAATCTTACAAGGGGATTCAACTCCTCCTTTCCCTACCTAGATGTCTCCCTTAAGTACCACACCTTTTTTCAAACATTGAAATTTTATTTGGTAACAATTACTCTGATACTTGTTTTCTATTTAACAGGGTAAAATGGTGCTCCACCTATCCAAGGAACCATCCGGTCGACTCCTAAAGCATGTCGTACGGTGCTACCTGAGATTATCTGACAATCCAAGGTTAGATAAGAAAAATTAAAATTGTGAAGTACTTGTATTGTATCAGTCCATATTTTGTTAACAAAACAAAAAAATTGAAAGATTTTGCTGTATGTGTGCAACCATAATTAGGCAGAAATAGTTAAAAAGGAACAACGGGCTGTATCAGCTGCATGATGAATTAGCACACATGCCTAATTTCCTTCCCCTTTGAGTCAATAGAAACAATGATGTTAGCGTTTTCTTGAATTAACTCTTTCATGGCAGCACTAACTCTGCTAAAATATGATTTCGTAAAGAAAAGTACAAAATACATAATTATCTGTTTATTTTTTTAAATAAAGTTCTCATGAATATCATTTTTTCAGAGAGATTGTTTCATAGCATTTTATATGAACAAGATGAAAATGTGATGATCACATAAAAACTATTTCAAATAGTCATAGCATTTTAACCTCATAAGCCTTTTAACGTAAGTGCATGACTAGCGTTTTGTGGACAGCAAGTACTGACTCTCATTACGGCACAGTTAAATCTGATTGTCATGTATGAAAAGTACTTATTTTGCCATCCAAAACAACAGGATTACAGTTAAATGAAATACATGTACTAGTTTAATTGATAATTGTACAATGTAAATTACATTGTAAAATAATTTTACCACTTTAGAGCTAGAGAAGCCCTGCGTCAATGCTTACCTGACCAGCTTAAGGACAATACCTTCTCAAACTGTCTGAAGGACGATAACTCGACCAAAAGATGGCTGCTCCAGCTTCAACAGAACCTAGAGGCCCCAACAGGAGTACCTGACCCAAGGAGCATGCCTCTACATCAGCAGTGATTGGCTAAGCTTGGTCACATGATATAGACTTTGCAATACATTGATTGGCTAGTCAAAGTCACATGATGTGTTTCTGAATTTTTATTGGTTCTTGGGAGTTTTGAAATGTTAAATGATGATTTTCTTTGACAAATGCTGAAAGCAATGATTCAGTATTTCTAAAAGAACATGTATCCAGTGAATAATATTTTTTCAGCGCAATTTGTACAGTATGGATCGCTCATATTAACAAATAATAAGACAAATATCAAGCTGTGTTCTGAGATAACAGAGTTTAAGTGAAAAGTCCTTTCATTTGAAAGAATATGTAGATATACATGTACATGTATCTATGATACTTAAAATTCAATACTTTACAATGTCAGATGAAAATAAGCTGTCTGTTACTCTACAACTATAATTTTCTTGAAAAATTTTACTCCTGTGAATCAATACATTTAGTGACGTTACATGTATGTGTATTGTACATCCACTGATAAGATATACATGTAAATACACCATCACTTCAAAGTAAAATGGCCCCAAAACACATAACTTAAAGACACAAATCTCAACATCTTAATTTAGTGTGAATTAAACATTATTTTATTGTCTCTAATTTTCGTATGAAATTCTAAGAACTTGACTCCGAGTTTAAATCATTCATTTTAGCTTTGAAATAAGAAAATTTGATAATCTGCTTGTATTACATGGATATTTTGTAGTTCATGGACTTGGATTTTTATACAAAAAAGAAAACTACAATTTGATATATAAATTGATGTATTACTAAGTTCTTTTTTTTTTTCATTCAATTTTGTACTCTACAGAAATATTGTGTCTTCATTTAACAAACCCAAGAAAAATTCAAATAAGAATGTAGGTCAAGGTCATTACTTCTAAAGTTGACCTTCACCTATTTTTCAATGACATAACATGAATTGTTTGATGTTTCTTATGTGAAAGGCACCTGCCTTTAACTTAACTTTGTTTTCCTATTGTTTTTTTTTTTTGTCATGTAGTTTTGTAATACTGCATTTGTGTTACTTGTGCATGTCAACTTTTAAGTGGAATGAATCTTGTAATAACACAATTCATGCTATTTTGTCATGTATTAGAATAGAGTTGATACTAAGCCATACAGAAATTGGATATGATAAACTTACCTCTCCCATGAACTGTAATATTAACAATGGTAAGCATGGTGATTCTATGGTAGAAAAGAATGCTTGGTATGTCATGTCATTATGTGGCATAGAATTTAGTCCTACTGTCCTTGGTAAAATTATAAAGGAAAAAAAGTTTCGAATCACACCGTTTGTGGTAATACTTTGAGAAAAAAATGTGTACATTTTATGAATTCAAAGATGAATAGAAATGTACTATTTTATGCATTTTTCTTACATTTTTTACATGCCGTTAGTTAGTGCATAAAAATGTTACTTTTTAGACTTTGTTCAAGTGCAACATTTTGTGAAAAATTAAATTAATATTTCTGATAAATGCATTTTCTAGTGTTTTTAACTTTGACAGATGAATATAAAACATGTACTCATATATCCTGTAGAGGTTTGTTCATATTTCACTTGTATCCTCCAAAAGGTTTATTTGAAGTTTTAAGTCAGTTGCTCACAAATGTAGGTTCATTCGAGAGTAGTATTTTGATTATTGGCCTTGCCCTTAGAACGAAGAGGAAGGAATGTTCCCTCTAGCTGAAAATAAATTTTGTAAGTTTGATGTTGAAGCCATCAGGTTTGTTATATAAATAAGAATCAGATGACCACAGTAATTGAAAGATGACATCAGGTATAAATAAAACATGGAGTTAATGCTTCCTGTGGTGTTAATGACCTCTTGTTCATACGGATGAATTATACACAGGCAATCTGCAAAATTAGTACATTTTTGGTTGGATTGGGAAGCAAAATCTGGCTTATGAAATGGCGATATCTGTCTGTCCACGTCAGCAATTTGGTTTAACTGTTGCGTTCAGGTTAGTTGTGAAAGAAATATATATGGTACAATCTTAAAACTCGGTACAAAAATAAAGAGGCTCAGAAGGCAGGTATTGTTGTTGACCTTGACGTTGAGTTTTGAACTTGATCGTGAAAAATGTGATTTTGCATTTAGTTTAAGTTATGGAAAAACTATAAGGGGTACAATCTTCAAAATTTAATACAAAGATATACGATGATGAGAGGAACTGAACGCAGGTATTTTTTTTTACCTTGACCATGTGATTTGACCTTGGCCTTTACAAATGTAATTTTGTATTAGAAAAGTTGTGAAAGAACTTCAAACTTGGTACAAAGACCAAGCATAGTGATAGTATTTGAACTAGGGTGTTGTCTTTGAACTTGACCTTGAAAAATGTAATTTAGAGTTGATCTCTATTCTATATTGAATTTTACCTTCAAACTTTGCATAGAGATAGGAAATAATGAATTGACTTTATTTCACATATTGATCTTGACCTGGCCATTTGACCTTAGAGATACAAATTTGAATTTGACTTTACCATGTTAAACGTCTTCAAATTCAATAGCATCATTAAAGAATATAAATTTGCAGCATGGACCAGACATGCACGTTTCGGGTACTTAACCTTCGTCATTTATAGTAAAATATTGTCCTTGGCAGTTTTATTAGACATTTATTATCGTGTCGAACTTTGCACTTCGAATTTCGTACTTTGCACTTGGAACATTGAAGAATCATTGGAGTAGCAGTCATTTACATATAATCTCATAAGCGGAATCATCTACATCTTGATAAGTATACTCAAATTATTCAATGGAATTGGTAAATTGGACTTCCTGTACTACTGGCACGTTTTTTTGACAACCCATTTATAAAATTCAAGTGCGAAGTTCGTCACTGTGCGAAATGTCTACATGTATTATGAACTGGACACACACCATTACTCTATGAAGTATCACTTTAAAACTTGTCACAGAGGTAGAACATGGTTCATGGAACTGATTTTTGGTACTGAAGTTTACCTTGAGGTTTGACCTTGAAGATATGATTTTGAATTAGACTAAAGTGTGTCAAAACTGTATAGAAGCTTATATTGAAACTATGAATTGAGATATTAATATTGCACTCTGTTACTTACCGAAACGTGCATGTCTGGTCCATGCTGCAAATTTATCTGTTCTTAAATGATGCTATTGAATTCGAAGACGTTTAACATTTCAATGAACATAATTCTGCCTGTCAGCAAACCGGCCATTAACATCGTCTTGTTCGAAATGATATCATCAAAATATTACCAAATAGAGTTGTTATTAGGCCCACGTGTGGTCAACTTTTCATGTACGCACATGTTTTTATCTATATACAGTTTTAATGTTAAACGTCTTCAAATTGAATAGCATCATTTAAGAACTGATAAATTTGCAGCATATGGACAGAAAGAACAAAATTGTAAATCGAGAGTACTATTGACTTATCAGACATCTCTATAAGATAAAAAGAACATCAGACATGGTATCATCACATCCTCTGCTTTCGAAAACAAGTAGGAAATCCACTCGTATAGAGAAAATAAGGAAAAGATATAAATTAGTATAAAATGCAATTAATGACAAATATGGATAATGACCATATCCATGTATACAGCACAAAATCGATAATTCAGAAAATCAGAAACCGAAGGCATACAAAATCAGGATAAATTGGAACCAAAGCAAACAAAAACCTCCACCATATGAAAAGAAGCGAACTCCCGATATGGGAGTGAGACCAGGTGCCCAGGAAGAGTAAGCATCTCCTGCTTGTATGCAACAACCGACGCTTCAATTCGGTAACTTCCATTTCGGAAGACATAGAGTACAATTTTCGGTTGGATGGTTCAAATGGTCTATGACAGAATAATATCCACCATTCTGGAGAGTGGGACATTATAGTGTATGACGAGTTCCCCATATCGACCGTAGATCTTCCTCAGTGACATTGTTAGTCGGCCACAAACATATCCTCGACTGAGAAGCTTATCTGAAAGACGCATAGCTCGCAGATCAAAATCCGTATATTTGGTAGTTGCTCTGGCATAGCGTATCAACTGAGATATGAACACGCCACTAGGGATGTTGCTACTCAGAAAAGGAAAGTTTGTTATGCTGAAATTGAAGTCGTCACGTTTGTCATAGAGTGAGGTGTTCATGTGACCATCAGTGTCTCGGGACAAATTATGTCCAAATAGGATGCTGAATTATTTGTCTCTGTAGTTTCTTTGACTTCAAGCTCCGAAGGATAGATACTCCTGAGGTAATCCGCGAATTTTGGATTATTGATGGACAACACATCGTCGATGTATCTGTAAGAGAAGTTGAAGTCAGAAGCTAGGTATCTTTTCCCTTCAGAGACCAAAGATTGAATGAATTCAGCTTCGTACGAGTAAAGGAAAATATCGGCAAGGAGTGGGGCACAATTGGTCCCCATTGGAATTCCGACAATTCGCTGGAAGACCTTTCATCCAAACACAACAAAAATGTTGTCGATCAGAAAGTTTAACATCTGAATAATATCTGATTCAGTGTACTTATTTTCAGAATCAAGCTTGTCTTTTACAAAGTAGGTTTTGTCATAGTTAACAACAATTTTACAGTTAAACATAGCCCAAAAATATCAGACAACTTTATAATATGTACGAATTGACACTCATCAAGGCAAACGTTCCAACCGCAGAAACACAACTTAGGACCTAGATAATATAAAAAAAATTCATACTAGGGTATATGACAAAAGAGATGATTTTGGATTCAAAATGATAAATTTCTCCTTGCTTGACTGTGATCATGATATTCTCAGACTACCAGTTATACGGAATTTACACATCACAGCTAATTAATGCGGTACGCTAGAGCATGATCTAATATTTATTTATTTATCTGGACAATCAAAGTACATGTAGAAATCTACAAATTACAAAGAAACTTTTAGGTCAAGGATTCCACTTGCATAAACTAGTTAAGACTTTCTGGAAATCTTACAAATATTAGAGTCAGCTTCTTCTGACCTATAAAAGCAACAGAGTATTTTACTTTTGGTATTACGCAAACTTATTTTATGATTACGTCAAAATTAGTTAACTCAAATGTAGACAGTATAATCATTGAAAATGCACCATCAAACACCGTTTATACCATGGATATGAGCCTAATGTCACCAGACGGACGCTTGATTTGGTACTTGACCAATCAACAGTCTTGTACCGGTGTATTCTTAGGTAAGACTTGCACTCTGACTGACTGTGACGACGAGATTCCATGACGCAATCTGTCCAATCCTCTTCAGAGAAGACCGGATCCCGACAAACGGTCCTATCTGAATGTCACTCGGACTCCTTGGATGATAACTTAATTGCATGGGATCGCTACTGCCGGTAGAGCATGCCCTACGTTTCATATCTATTCAAACATCCATCTGTGAGTTAGTTTGGCCCGTAATTTAAGTTTTACTGCCTTGTTTGTGTGATCATCTAACAGTGAGGAGGTTATTTTAAAAAGAATTTATCCAAAATCTTCAAAAGCAAAGAAAATTTGATGAGCTGAAATGTTTCAATAATACTTCTAGGTATCTGGATGATATTCTAACCATTGACAATCCTGCTTTTGAATTATATAAGAATGAAATTTATCCACAAGAATTAACCCTTAACAGGGCAAACCTTTCAAATACAGAAACACCCTTTTTGGACCTAAATATCAAAATTGTAAACGGAAAGATTCATACAAGTGTATATGACAAAAGGGATGATTTTGGATTCAACATAGTAAATTTCCCTTGGTTTGACGGTGATGTTCCAAGATTACCGTCATACGGCATATACATATCACAGCTCATCCGGTACGCTAGAGCATGTACTGATATTTTGGATTTTCACAGTAGAAATTTACAAATTACCAAAAAACTTTTAGGTCAAGGTTTCCGCTTTCATAAACTAGTTAAGACTTTCTGGAAATTTTACAAAAATTACAGTCAACTTCTTTTAAAATTCGGATCTATACATGCAACAGAGTACATTACTATGGGTATTACACAACCTGTCTTTTATGGTGATATGATAAACAAAATAAAAAGGATCAAAGGTAGGCAGCATAACCATCGAAAATGCATCAGAATCATCAAACGCCTTTTATACCGTGGGTATGATCCTAATGTCACCAGACGGACACTAGGCTTGGTACTTGACCAATCTACAGTCTTGTACAAGCGCATCCTTGAGACTTGCACTCTGACTGATTGTGACGACGGGAGTCCTTTACGGGCCCTGTCCAAACCTCTTTAGAGAAGACAGGGCCCCGACCACCTGTCCTCTCTGAATGTCAGTCGGACTCCTCGGGTGATTACATACATGAGCTCGCTACAGCCGGCAGAGCACGGACTGTATTACGCATGTCCTCTTTTTATATCCATTTACATATTCATCTGTGTCTATGGGGCCTCTGCGTTTCGCGGTCTTGTTTGTGTGATGTCATCTTACAGTGAGGAGGTTGTTTTACACCACAATTGTACGTTCTTCGAGACCTCTGGGTAATTGGAGAAGTGAGAGGGTTGTGCGCACGTAATCCAGGATAACCACACCATTTGCTACTTGCGTGACAGATGACCGTCCAAAGTCGGCACCGGTTACCCATTGGTCTCGTCGGTTTATGTGTAGTCTTTTGTGTTTGATGTTTACATGTCGTGTGTCTCTTTTCCGTCTCGTGCTGTACTCGTCTTTTGTGTTTTTGCATCGGGTGTTTTGGTGTTTTACTGTTGATGCTGCAACGGGGTCTTGTTGGAGATCTCCTCCCTTCTTTTTACACTACCATAGTTACACAGAATGTTCTTCAATATTGGGGGGGGGGGGCAGTGTGTATGCATGGTTTGTTAATGAGACTTTTCTCCTAGTTATGTATGGTGTCAATATCAATTTCCATCCATATACATGTACATGTATTCAGATATCGAATTTCATCTTGTATTTAGAACTCGTGGCATTACTGAAACTCTTGCAAATTTTGGATGCGTATTTCAAAGTTGAAATCGTTTGGAAGAATTCATGTGTACATATATGAACTTGGAGTGAAGTTAGTTCTTCGTATTAATTAAGAGTTTATCTCATGCGAGTATGCCGACACGTAACTTTAGCTTAGTATAAAATTTCCGGATCAGTTTATCATTTCATTTAGTTAAAAATGGGTCAATCCAGAAATCAAATAGAGTGTCTTGAATCTAGAAAACCATGCATCCACAACACAACAAGGGGTTAAACTGTTTGTTTTCTGTGTTCCTCTATTAATGCAAAGAACGTTTTTGGTGACATTGTTATATTATTAAAACGATTAATCACTGACAGAGAATATGCATTAAATTCAGAGCTAAAATGATTCACAGTGATGCATTGAAAAAATGTGATTTTTGTTCTCCATCCGAATTTAGTGTCATAAAGTCGGATAGAGCATATAAACATGTAAATGTTCGACAATTCACAAACTTACAATTGCAAGTACTAAGCTCAACTTCAAGTACAAAAATGTACTTTAAAAAATCACATGTTGTGTAAAAAGACCCTTGTTGGTTGCGATTTTCATCGTTCTTATTTTAAAGATCAAATCGTGGGATTAAACAGTACATACGAGGGCTGAGTGATATGTCGTGAGCCTCGCGTATCGTATTAATGGCTTTGGATTTTATCAGACATTTTGCATTATTTTTCTACATAATCCCCTTCAGTATCTTTACACTTTTGCCACCGGTGTTTAAGGGCCTCAATGCCACTTTTAAAAAACTCCGTATCTTGACTGGTCAGAAAGTTATCCACTGCTAGTATAATGTCATCATTGGACTGAAAGTGGATGCAAGAAATAGTTGTTTTCAATTTAGGGAATAGATGAAAGTCTGATTGAGCAAGATCGGGTGAGTAAGGCGGATGCTCAATCAAATGAAAGCCACAATCATGAATGGCAGACATTGCAATGACAAACTTGTGAACAGGAGCATTGTCCTGGTGGAACAACACACCTTTAAAGTATCCATTGTACAAATTGACATCTCGCTGAAGTCTTGTCCATTTAAACAGTGTTAAAATAATCTCGGTAATTTTCGACAGAATCTCAATAGTTTCAGTGGCTTGAGTGACGGTCGGCATGTTGACCCTTGATGATAGAATGTTGTATTAGGCAATTTAGGTAAAAATTTGCCATGATTTTGACTATATAAAACACTTTACATTTGTTTGTACAACGGATACCTTAACTAGTGAGCTTTTCGCGGCGCTTAAGTATAAGATTTTCCCGTAACTGTGTCAGAAGTGAAGAATAGTATGTGCCATTGATTGTTTGTTCTTTTTTAACATAATCTATCAGCAGAATACTTTCTGCATCCAAGGAAACCGAGGCTCACACGTATCAAACAACCCTCGTAACAACTCGACTAGCTGTTATTATAGTGTTTCTTTGAAATGTGAATTTTATGACTAAATGAAGGGACATTTCATGCATAAAACATAGATGACAAAAAATGATCAAAGGATCAATTATACCTGATCCGCCTGGCTCATTTCACATATAACATGTATAAGTAACTAACCTATTGAAATCATGTCTTTATACATATTTTAGTGAGTTTTCATTGACATCATTCTGCTGATACGGTACGCAAGGGCATGTTTCATCCTTGGAGCCAGACGGCTTGCAAGTAAGCTACTTTTGCCGGGTTATATTACACAACGGCTGAAATCATCATTGAGGAAGTTCTTCGATCGCTACGGAGATATAATAAAAGCATATCAGATCCCCCTTTCCAGAATTTCTGCATTGTGATTGAATTGCTGTCGTCATCACCAAGCAGGATATGCTTGCCTGATCTGTGAAATTTGCCAAAGGGATATGCATCGGGACAATCACCGAATTTGACAGGTATCTATGGAGCTGTTGCGACGGGTGTTGCATGCAATCAGTGCTCGGCACCATAAACTAAGCATTGACTTAAGTCGAATTCTCAAAATACGATTTATAGCAAATCGGTGAAAATTTGAAATATCGTGTCTTCCATTCCATTCTATTCTACTCTGAAAATAGACAAATTCTGTAAATAATTATTAGTCATCACTTGTACTATAATGAGACAAAAGTAAATTGAAATTTAAACTTAAGTCAATTCTTAGTTTGTGGTGCTGGCCCCAGGAGACGATGACACTCCTCGGGCACCTGGTCTCACTTCGGAATGTTGTTCATTTCGGGGTTCGCAACCGTTCCGAAGGGAGTTCTCAGGATATGACCCTGCCTTCTCGACTTTGAGACTGAATAACTGTTAGGTACTTCTTTGATGTTTATCTGTACGTTATTGAGCGACATGACCCATATTCGAACTTAACCTGTTTATTGTAATGAAAAAGTCATATCGATCGATGAAATGATTTAAAAATGGTTTCCCGTTAAAAGTCCGGAAATTATAAAAAAAATCATTACACATACAATACCCATATTCAAACTTAACTTGTTTTTCTTGGAGTAAAAGTTTCACATTTCCGTCCGTGATTCGATCCGACACTGTCTATGCTTGCGTCTGTCCGTCTCGCATACAGCCTTAGGACAGTTTCAGAGAATCAATTGATTTCTTGGCGAGGTATGGAAATTGCATGAAACTGTCTGGAAATGGAGTTGCCTTCCCTGACCGATCAATATTTCCTCTTAGCTGACACTAGATTCAACTTTTCAGAAAACACAGAAATATTCTTTGTATTTTATTGATACAATAAAAATACAAAAAGAAACACATTATAGAAATCATGATAATAGACTGCAACTTTATTTGATAAACTCTGATGAACAGGTTGTATTTGTTTTAATAAGGTTTACACTGTTACGCTGTTAGCGCATTTAATCAGAATGAGTTATTATACGGTAAATTCAACTTTAAGAATATTATTAGATAGAACATACAACGCAAGTGAGCTCTCTTCCGTTGACATAGGGTGGACATGCTAGCGATCCACAACGACCTTCGACAGGATAGAAAAGATATCCATTATTGTCGCCCTGAGTACCTGGGATCCCTTTTGAGTTCTCGTCGATGCACGTGTATTGTGTTGCAGCTTTGTGATTATAATAACCAGCAACCAAATAACCTTTGTATTCCTGATTCCATCCGGAGTAACAAGATTTTCGAGCTGGAAATAAGTAGAAAAGGCTATCAGTAAGTACTATTAGTAAGTACCATTTGACTATTCATATGTATGTTCAATGGGATTACTGCGTTTTGCGACCTTGTTTGTGAGGTCATCTTGAAATGCGACGGCTGTTGTACACAACCGTTGTGCGTGTTTTGAAACCACTAGTTAAACGGACAAGTGAGGGTTGTGCACATGTGTTACAGATGACCGTCTTTAGTCGGCCCGCGCCTATTGCCCATTGGTCTCGTTTGTTTTTGTGCGAAGTTTTAAGTTTTTGTGTCGTGTTTGTCCTTCCTTGTTTTGTCGCGTCTCTTGTTTCTCTTGCACGTTATGAATGTCTACTCCGTGTGTTTAGGGATGAGTGTGTCAGTGTTATGTTTGAGTTGGCTCCTTCCTATGTTATGTAAATATGGAAAGTCCACAATAAATACTGATATATGTTTGATTATTACTGAAACAGAAATATTGATGTTGAATGAAAATCACGTCTGATAATCTGATTTATGTTTAAGTATATCAAGTTTCATATATTCCTCTAATGATTTTAATTTGTGCCAATTGAAAAGTCAAAGTACATGTATATAATATTTTCATCGGAAACTTCAACCTGGTATTGTGATCACAACAGATATCTCCTTGACTCTACATACTGCACATGGAACATCATATTGATGGAGTTTTTTTCTGGAATCTGTTAAAGAGTGGAACTCATACTCAGCACCATAAACAATGGCTCTTGAATCATCAGCCGATTCTGTGTGTAGTCCCCACTCTGGTTCCGGGGGTAGGCAAAGAGGTTCAGCTGCCGCTCCTGTGTGGGTATAGTGAGAGCCTCCTGTGAAACCTACAGAACAAAAATGAAATGTTAAAAAAAACTTTTCGATAAGATAACACAAGTTATATGCTCGAAAGGAAATTCTTGAAAGTGAGTAGCAAAAAAATAAATTTTTCAGACGCAGAATCAAAGCGAAACTAGGGGAATGATACCCTAGGGCATTTAGAGTCCACAAACAATCATTAAGATTGAAACTATCTGTCTTGAAATAATTAATTTGTTGGAACAATTGTGCATTTATACAAATAATGTCTTGTCATTGATGTTAAAAAATATTTGATTTCAGTTATGCTTTTGTCCTCTTTAAATATACCTCTGTCGTCATCGTCTACTATCACATGTGTGTGAAATAATTGCATATTGAAACTGCTGGTAATGATGTTGAAACAGGTATTGCAAGTATTCCGTAGGATGTGACAAAAAATCTGAGGCAAACAATGTTCAGACAATGCAAATGTTTCAATGCAAAACGATGCAATATCAGAGATTCCCGCACTGAACATCGACGGCAGGTGCGGCTAGCCAACAGGGAATGCTTACTCCTCCCCGGAACCTGGTCCCACCTCTAGCTTGCTAGGGGTCCGTCGATGCTCAATTTGGTGCTCGGTGCTCTACTGTGAGTGCTGTTGAGATTATCGTCAGGATCGATCTTCTTTAATTCAGTTGGGATAGACCCACTTCCTCTGTTTAGCAGTACTGGAAAATTCGATCTTTCACCGATGATCTAGCACTCGACTATTGATTGTTTCTAATAATTAGACGTACATTCTTTGTACGTACATTTAGGATGACTCTCAGTTATTCTATTAAGTAAGTAAGACGAATTTGAAGATTTCCATTTGCGAGAAATATAATCAAGCACCACATTTGAGTTTCTGATCGAATTATATCAGTCCAGGATGAGATGGATGAACGTCCATCCCTCAGCTAACGCCTCGGTTGGGACTTGACATGGTCGCCATAGCACTTTCTATATAGGCGAAACCACAGACATATTCTATATAAAGTGTTTTCATTTCCGTGCATAAACATCGATGGTGGGTACGGCTAGCCATAAGGGGATGCTTGCTCCTCCCGGGCACCTGGTACCACCTCAAGCTTGCTAGGGGTCCTTCAATGCTCAATTTGGTGTTCTATTGTGAGTGCTGTTGAGATTATCGTCAGGATCTTCTTTAACTCATTTGTTTATCCATCTCTCCCTCAATTGCTATTTATCTGCATCAAAACAAGAATCTTTTCATTCATTGACTATGTACATGTTGGCACCCTTAAGGGGTGTGGATAAACTGTTATTCGCCATATTGGATTTTATGTAGCGTGTTATTTAAAATCTTTTCTTAGACCGAGTCATGGCTTCAATTTCAACTTATTTCAACCCCAAGTATTCTCAACCTCAATAGCTACATTTTCCCATATTTTCTACGGAAAACTTTTCAAATTCATGCACCGAACTGCACAGCTGCACCTCAGAAGAATTGATTAATAGTACTATAACTTACCTTAAACATTACATTGATACTATATCTACAAACTTTTGTCCTTCGAATTTGAATACAAGGTCTCATAATCTTATAAACCTCTTGTTAATACAACACGGGGTCTTTTCGAACACGAGTTTTTACAGGTAGCCATTTTCACGTGCAGATCCGCCCCAACATAAGAAGAAAAAATAAACGATTTTAAAATTCCTTGGGTAATTCACTAGAATTTCGAATGTTTGCGATTCATTTATTAATTATTTACACGATATATATTAGAAAAGTGGGATAGTCTTGTGAGTTATTGGTGACAAATTACAAATGTGCAACATTCCGGGGATCCGCCCCTGGATTACTTTCTGTGTTGATATTGCTACTAGCCCCCCACGTGCGGGATTTTGAGAAAGTATGATCAAATTTGGAGGACAAATGTTTGTAGACACAAAATGATATTAACGTTTAAGGTCATGAATCCTGCAAACCTGTAGCTGCGCAGTTCGGTGCACTAAGTTCAAATGTTTGTCATGAAAAAATATCGATGCAGTTTTTGCTAAAAAAAAGATGGGAAAATGACGATGTTGAGGTAAAGAAAACTTGGTATCAAAATGGTTAAAATTGGGGTCTTAATTCTGCAGAACGACAAATTTTCAAGTATGCTTCACGTCAAATCCAACATGGCCGATAAACTTTTGTCCATACCCCTTAACACTCAAAGAAGAACCCTGTGTACCTCTTCTGTGAAATCTTTTGCATAATGCACGCTAGAAATCCGAGTGACGCCACTATAACGAAATACCATGTTAGACGTCTCGGGCTTCATCATTTTGTTCAAATGGTGTTGTAAAATAGACATTATGTAATGACCAACCAGCGCAGATGATCTAACAACTTTCAGTGACTTTACATTGGAACTTCAAATGTTATGTACCAGCGCAAAGGACTACAGCCAACAGGAAAGATACGAATTACAACCAAAGAAGAACTTGAAGGAAATAAACGATTCTAATGGTGGATGCACCAACTCGATGATTAGCAGATGCCAGTTTTGGATTAACAAAATCATGTAGGAGTAGTCAGAAAACCTGATAATTCACCTGCAATAAAAGAAATTTGCAAAAAGCTCGTCGTACACTATACAGCCTTAGTGTCTGCTGAACTTAATGGAAAATGCTCTGGATCCTAGGCTGAAACATGTTTTGATTTTTTTACGAACGTGTTTCATGGACTAAATTATATTTACCATCTCCTTATGATATCGATTATGTAAATTATTATATGTTATTAGAGAGAGGGCATGTCCTCCATGTTAACCAACATGCATCCTATACATTTATTTGTTGAAAGTTTCTCTTCAATGCACTTGTTGTATTTATGAGAATAAAGCATTAAATTTTTGTTGTTGTTGTTGTCGTTGAGGCTCTTGAGATTAATGTTTAATGTTTCCGTACGTCTGTTTCGATTGCTTTGTATGATGTTCTAGCGTCTTTTTGCGATTTGTAGTTTTGTCTGATGTCATTCATGTGTCACATTCTTGTGGGTGGTATTGCTGGGTGCAGGGTGGTCATGCTGAAGATCCTTCCCTTTTCTTTGATTAAGTTGTCCTTCGTATTTCTATAAAACTGTGTAATTGTCTCCGTCTGTTCCTCCTAGTTTCTTTTCTCGTGCAATAGTCCTGTTATATACTTTTTCAAGAATCTGTAATTATTGCGTTTTTTTGAAATCTGATTTCGGATTTTATGGTTAATTTCCTTTCACTGGTCTAAAACTGTTTACCAGAATATTCAGTCAGTGAATGAGCTGGACAGTCGTCTCTTCCCCATCTCGTGTAGACAATACTGGTACTTCTATTTTGTTCTGAAAAAAAACCAATTGATATCTTATTGTACTTGTACATGTACAAGGTTTAAGATATCGCACAACAAATATATATACAAGTATAACAAAGGAGGGGATCTCCAACAACACCAGGTTACAGTACACCCAGCAAGACCCCAAAACACCCAATGCAAAAAACATAGAGCAGACAAGCACAGAAAGAGACGCAAAAGGGACAAGGAACGTCAAAGAACAACACAGAAACATCAAACATTAAGGACCACATATACACCAACGAGACCAATTAGCAACCGGTGCCGACTTCGGACGGCCATCTGCCACGGAAATAGAAGAAGGTGTGGTTATCCACAACCCTCCTACTTATGTATGTTCCATTTGGATTTATTACAAAAACTTAGTAGGAAATCTAAAGCAGAGGACAAAAAAAAAAAAAAAATTCCGCGTAACGCTAATATTTCTGTTTTTGATGTAATATGTATGCTATCGGGTGCAATATGAGAAAAAGAGTATTTTCGAGATTGATAATATTGATATCATTCTGTTGTGCCTGTCTGGTCCATGCTGCAAATTGAATTGAATTGCTACTGAATTTGAAGATGTTTTTAAAACATTTGTACTACTTGGCGAATGTCACTGCTGGTGGATCAGGAGTCCCCGAGGAAACATGTAGCCAAGATCGATCAACTTCGGTTGATCGTCTCTTCAACGCAGTCGAAATTTCTGTTATCAAAATTTCTTGAAATTTCTAAACGTGGGTCCTGACATATCATATACCATCCATCCTGCCACGTCTTTCGGCACATTTTAGGACATAATAACTTTCACACTTTTTGATCATATTACATTGTTTAGATTGAGGATCACTGACGAGGGTTAAGTACCCGAAACTTGCATGTCTGGTCAATGCTTTAAATTTGTCTATTCTTAAATGATGCTATTGAATTTGAAGAAGTTTAATATTTGAAAAGATTTTAATAAATTATAATTGAGGTTGTAATTTTGATTTCCTTCACCTACAGAATTAATTATTTGTACGATCATACTTTTGTCAAAATGTGCAAGGTGAGGTTTAGAATAGATAATTTATCAAAGTCCGGAAACTTATGGCACCAATAGAAATCATTAATTTTGTAGAATTCATGTCCGTCCACTAAGCCAAGACTCATGGATAACTCAGAGGTTCAGTGTTGTTATGCAACTGTTCTCATTGCATCCTCTTACCTATCACTGTTCTAACCTGTATCAATCATTCCTTTCAGTGATTCCATGCCCTGTTTTAACTGCTTTATCTCAGAATCTTTATCATGAAGTGATTTTTGGAATTCCTTCTTTATGTTTTCTAATTGCAAGGTTCCAAGAGCAGATGCAAATTGACCATTGATGAATCCCTCTAGCATGTCCTTGCAGGTACCTGGAGAAACATTGAGAAACTATTAAGAAAGTCTGAAATCAACCATTTGAGAGATGGTTTCTGCAAGTAAGGCATAGATGTAAAAATCGTAGCATTTGAAACCAACTTACGAGTAAAATAAAAAGTATTGAGGAGTTAATTTTCCCCGCGATCCAAAGGCAACTTTTCTCAAATTTCTGAAACCTGGGTCCTGTAGTATCATATCCTAGTCATCTTGCTACATCATTCGGTATATTTTGGACATAATTTCACATATGTTGGCTTTATCTAATTTTTTTTCGATTGAGGATCACTGACGAGGTTTAAATACCATAAACGTGCATGTCTGGTCCATGCTGTATATTTATCTGCTTTTAAATGATGCTCGTGAATTTGAAGACGTTTAACATTTGAGCGCCATTTAGATGTCCAATGAAGTCAACAACTATTAGTTGTAGGGTTTGTTCCTGTCATACTTCCTACTCAAAGTAGGTGTCAAGGTAGGGCACCATGTGACCCTTATACTGCTATGTCATTGATTGAAATTTGCATGTATTGCTAATAAGATAATCGGATTAACCCAGGGGTAGAAGTCAATTGTTTGGACCTTGATTTTTGTTCAAAGGTAAACAATGATAATTGTAAATACGACATGGTCAGCATAGGTGAATAAATTACGCAAACAAAGTCATTACCCAACAGAAAACGGACAATATCTTTGACAGTGGCTGATCTCTGGCTGAATAAATTCTGCATTTTATAAATTTTGCGATTTTATAGCATCCGCCAACAAAGCCAAAATTTGCATCGCGCCAAAATTATCCGATATACGGTACAATATTATGACAAAATGGATGTTCGGTACCGTAATATAAATCTACTTTCGGTTTCATCGTTAGTAAGTTCAACAGTTCCGTGTCACTTAAAAGTCAATACATGGTCTCTTCAAATCAATTGTCATATTTTGGTTTGAGACAGATGCCGTATTATATAAGTTTAAATAGTCAAGTTACAAGGAATGAACTGATACTCGTTTTCTCCAAACAATGTGTTTACCTTTATTCTGCTTTCCAAGATGATCATCTTCCCAAATCAATATTTTGTACGAACCAATCGCAACAACATACAACAATGTACCCACAACAATGCCTCCAAGAAATTCATTCATTTCTTTAAACCGTCTGTAGCTTGCTCCCTTCGAGATTTGTGGGATTTCCAATCCACCTGCAGAAAAAAAATAGCTCCAAATGTGGCTGAATGCTACGCTTTAAGCAGCGCTACCATTATAAGGCATTGAGCTGTAGAGATTTTTAAAACACTTCCGATCTACTAACAAAGGCAGTCAGTCGGGCGATTTAAATGACAATAGCACGACACAACATTATGATAATCTTGTTGCACGGTCTACGTTGTAGACGGTAATTTACACCTTTCCAGACGGTGCAATAATTTTCATTGTGAAGCAATGATTGAATTATTGATTGAACTAATCATTGAATGATCAACTGAGCTGTTAACTGTCCTTAACTGACCTGACGTCCGTTGCCTCCCGTTTTTAAAATACAACATGACAAAAAAATGGAAACGAATGTTCCCTTTAGCATAAGAACAATAACTGAAATTGTTTTGATGGCCTAACTGAATTGTGAAATTGTAACTGTTTTCATAAGAAAAAAATCCCGCGACTGAAGGTTTGAACTACTACATTGTGTATTTCAAATGTCACGGGCGGATCTAGATTTTTTTTTCCAGGAGGCTGACCCACCCCGTTAGTGAAAGGGGTCCAGCCTTTGATTTTGAAAGAAAATAGGGAAATACAGGACTCAATCATTTTTTTTTTTTGCAAATTCCGGCGGGGGATGGACGGGGGGGGTGATACCTGACGCCATGTCCACTCTAGATCCATGCGATTTAAAATGTTTCAATCTGCATAGGATCAACTACCAACGAAACCAGATAAAACTCGTAAGATTTCGATTCATAATGTACTGACTGGTACCCTTGAATAGTTGAATAGTTTTGAACAGAAATAAAGATATAAAAATGGCGGAATATTCCCGTGGCTTTGAATATTTGTTGGAAAACTTGTACAGGGGAATCCTAAACCGCAACTCCTAAAGTCCGCATCCTATGTAGTCTATTTACTTTGAAAAATTCAAATATCAATTTCCTTTTTGTTCTTTTTTTTTGTTATTTTTTTCTCTCATTTAACTCATAGACTGGACTAAATTCTTTTAATATACTTTCCGTTATTTTCTTCGAAATCAACTTTTAAAATGCATAATATTCTCATCTATTTACTGACCATGAGTAGTTTTCTCCTACTTGGAAGGGCTACTTATAATTAGTCAATCATCGGTGATAATTGTTTGATGGCCTAACAATTGCCGTGCAACAAGTGGGTTATTCAACTGCTCCTCGGGCTACGCCCTCGGAGACAGTAGAATAACCCTTACTAACATCATATTTCCCTTGTTGTACCTGATGCATGTGTTAAAAGGACTGTGTGGTTATATTTATAAGTGGAGGTACCCGATCGGAACGAATGCTTGCTGAATGGGCGATTCGCGGATCTTATTTCAGATACGATCACTATGTGATCTCTTCGTTTGAATAGGATGTAAAGTGTAATAATTTCTTCTTTCCAGCTCTGTCGCATGAAAGAAGCTTTCTTTTGGCTCTTTAACAATTTGTCATCATATACATTATTTTGTTATTTCTGAAACTTTCATCCAAAAATATCATCGGAATTAAAGAAGGTTAACATCTAAGCACCAACCCTCCAATGCTATTTTGGACATAGCTAGATTTTATTTGATTATGCTACAAAATATGAAGACGCGCACTCTCTGCAAAGTAAATGCTAGCGAATTTAAATTCTATGAATAGATCCAGAGGGCGCTACTGAAGTTCATTTCACTGTGTCAGAAAATCACGGTAAATTAGAATTGGTTTAAAATTTTCTTCAGGAAGGTAAAGAGTTGGAACGCTTCCGTATATTCAGATGCATGACTTCCTTAATTTGGAAAAAGGAAGCGAATAAGAGTTGTGTTATAAACATGATAAAACCTTCGTGTTTTGAGCTTAAATATGAACATATCATAAAGCAAAATATAGATGAAAAATGCAGAGAATCGAGAGGATGTCAAAATAGATATTATCATACCTCAATGCTAATCCCTCACATTTGTTTTTCAAATTAGAGAATGGAAAAAGATTTAACGCTCCAGTCAAAAGCTTTCTGGGCATAACAGATTCTGCTGTGAAATTTCACAACAGAACGCACGTGCTACTTTGATTTTTGCAAGGTCCCTACTTTGGCTCTTTCCCTTGTCGTTGGCTCTCTTGTCTGAAATGAGCAAAACTGAAAAATGCATTTTTCTTCTTTATTGACTCAGAGTTAGGTACCGACCAGCAACCTGACTGACGCGCGCAACTTAACTGAACGCATTGAACCATGCCCATTTCAGTTATGACTGTACCAAGTATGTCCCTCAGAATTACTAAATGTACGTATTATATTCAATTACATTTGTAACAGAAGGTTTAATTAAGTTAATAACGTTACTTCGGACGATTTCTAATATGTGAAAAGGAATTCCGACATTGTCTCCTTTGCCAAATACGACTTTAGATGAGCCGATTATTTCTATCAAACAAAATATTTTTTTTTACTATTTGTCAGCAAAATAAACAAAACATAGACTTTATCAATCATTCTTGATCCAACATACCAAAATTGACTTTTTTCTCTGTATATAGAAATTTCGTTATGATAATCTGTCAACATAAAATATGTTCTGAGTTGCAAATCAGAAATATTTTTTTTGACTATTTAAAAATAATTTTGATTTACAATTCAGAAAATATTTTATGTTGACATTATCTTAAATTTCTATTGCTGTGTTATTCAAAAACAAGGAGGGGAAGGATCGCACTATGGACGCTTGACAAGAATTTAGAATAAGAAAAATTCATCGTTGGTGCGGTTATACCATCACTTTGCACGGAGATGTGTACTCAATTCTGTGTATTCAGTGTGTATTCAGTTCTGCAAACTGCGTACCCCCTTGGTCTAAACGATCAGATTTATGGACAAGGAAACATTTCTTAGACCTCTTCAAATATTAATGTTTTTTTTCAATCCGCCCTAACACTAAAAGGAAGCATAGGTCTCACGGTAAAAGGCGAAAGAAAAAAACTCAGAAAAAGAGCTAGAGTTCATCGTACCCTCAAAGATCTACTGATCATTGCAGGCAACGGCGGCAGACATGAACTGCTACATGCTCTCTCTTCAGTTCCAGCAGTTCAATTAAAATCTATCTTGGATGAAGCACTGGTTGCATTCTTAAGAAACACTGATTGATTCAGGCTTAACATCATTGTTGCTTTCGCACAAAATAAACTATATCCTTTGGTTAAAAACACCTCCCCTAAAAGACGATTCATATAAATTCCATTTATTAACAAAGGATTTGATCTTCTGAACATCTCTAATATTTTTCGGGATCATCGCGTACAAAGTGCCATTCCTCAATATTTTGAAAATTTAGAACCTCCTCTTATTTGTTACAAATATTAGAGACCTTTTCGAAATTTCGTTTTTATCTACAACAAAGTTACACAAGAACCTGAAATTCTTGAATCACGTCCTGCTTCTTGAGAATGTGCAACGTCTGAATATCTATATAAACCAGCTGGTCATATTATTACAGGTGACTTTTCAATTATCAAAGACAGGCAGCTTTTTTTGGTCTTCTCAAAAAAGGACCTAAATATAGAATCTCATCCAAGACAGATTTTATTAAATGTCACGAAGTGTTAAAGGAAGCTTTAGATAACTATACCAAACGATGGTGTAAATCGGAAGGAGTCGAATCGCATGCTCTGAATGACTGGAAAAACCTCATTTTGGATATTACCGATATTCGAATAGATAACTACCACAAAAATCCTCATCTTTTTGAAAATCCAATTTCTAAATCTGAAAGATATTTCAAATCCAAGTTACGTAATTTTCATGAAAAATATGTCTTCGCGCCTGCAGACTAAGCAGCCAACAACATCATAATTATTTGAAACCGCTACTACATATCAACTTTAGTTTCGGAACTTTCCTCTACTAATACTTATATCGAAAGCAACGAAAGTGTTCCAAATATTTTGAACAAACATAACAGAGAAATTTCTTCTTTTAACATCCCTATTTCTAAATTGGATCTCCCTACAATATACTGTATACCAAAACTTCACAAGTCTCCTTACAAATTTCGATACATTGCTAATTCTAGCAACTGCTCAACAACAATTTTGTCTAGAAATCTGACGTCAGCTATAAAGGAACACGTGGCAAAATACTGTGAAACTGTCATGAACAGGAATGGCATAAACTTCTTTTGGTCTATTAAAATTTCAGGGGATGTGATTGACAAAATGAAATCAAGAAATTTTGAAGCAAATACGATATCTTCATACGACTTTTCTAGTATGTACACCACTCTTCCTCACGACAAAATAAATGCTCGACTGTCCAAACTCATTAAATGGTGTTTTGATCGAGAGGGGAAAACTTATATTTGTACTTCTGAATCGAAAGGTTTCTTTTCCGCCACAGATTACAAATTATACAAATCATGGACATGTGGTGACCTGTGTATTGCCTTGTCCTTCCTTTTGGACAATATTTATGTAAGATTTGGTGAGAAACTCTACAAGCAGGTTGTAGGGATTCCAATGGGTACTAATTGTGCGCCTCTTGTTGCAGATTTATTTTTATACATGTATGAAAAGGAATTTATCCAAAATCTTCAAAAGCAAAAAAAAAGTGATGTGAAATGCTTCATTGGTACTTCTAGATACCTGGATGATATTCTTACTATCGACAATCCTGTTTTTAAAAAGTATAAAAATGTTATTTATCCACAAGAATTGATTCTAAACAAAGCAAACGTTTCAAACACAGAAACACCATTTTTGGACCTAAATATCAAAATTGTTAACGGAGAGATCCATACAAGTGTGTATGACAAAAGAGATGATTTTGGATTTAACATAGTAAATTTCCCCTGGCTTGACGGTGATGTACCTAGATTACCGTCCTATGGTATCTATATTTCACAGCTCATCCGGTATGCTAGAGCATGTACTGATGTTTTGGATTTTCATAGTAGAAATTTACAAATTACCAAGAAACTTTTAGGACAAGGTTTTCGCTTTCACAAACTAGTTAAGACTTTCTGGAAATTTTACAAAAATTATTGTCAACTTCTTCTGAAATTCGGACCAATACAGGCAACAGAGTATATTACTTTGGGTATTTCACAACCTGCATTTTATGGTGACATTATTAACAAGATAAGAAGGATCAAAGATAGACAACATCACTATCGAAAATGCGTCAGAATCATCAAACGCCTTTTATACCGTACCGTGGATATGATCCTACTGTCACCAGACGGACACTAGGCTTGGTACTTGACCAATGTACAGTCTTGTACAAGCGCATTCTTAAAACTTGCACTCTGATTGACTGTGACGACGGGACTCCATGACGGGTCCTGTCCAAACCTCTCTAGAGAAGACAGGGCTCCGACCACCTGTCCTCTCTGAATGTCAGTCGGACTCCTCGGGTGATAACATACATGAGCTCGCGGTGGCAGAGCACGGATTGTATTACGTACGCCCTCTTTTTATATCCATTTACATATTCATCTGTTTTGTTTGGGCCCCTACGTTTTGCGGTCTTATTTGTGTGTGGTCATCTGACAGTTAGGAGGTTGTTTTACACCACAATTTCGAGACCTCTGGGTAATCGGAAAAGTGGGAGGGTTGTGCGCATGTAATCCCGGATAACCACACCCTCTGCTATTTCCGTGACAGATGGCCGTCCTAAGTCGGCTCCGGTTGCCCATTGGCCTCGTTGGTTTATGTGTTTTCCTTTGTGTTTGATGTTTCTGTGTTGTGCGTTGACGTTCCTTGTCCCTTATGCGTCTCTTCCTGTGCTTGTCTGCTTTGTGTTTTTGCATTGGGTGTTTTGGGATTTTGCTGTGGGTGCTACAACCGGGTGTTGTTGGAGATCCCCTCCTTTGTTCAATGTTACGTCATCAAATTCATAGCATAATTTAATTAAAAACAGAACAGAATAATTTGCAGCACGGACCATGCATACACATTTCAGGTACTTAGCCCTCGTCTGTGATCCTCAATGCAAACATTGAAATAATACCAAAGACTGTGAAAATTATGCCCAAAAATATTTGGTGAACAGAAATTTTAGAATGCGTTTGAAGAAACGATCAACCGAAGAAGATCGGACATGGCTACATATGCCCTTGGGGACTCCTGTTCCACTAGCAGTAAAACAAAGGAGGGGATCTCCAAAAACACTATGTTCTAGCGCAAAACAGCAAAACACCCAATGCAAAACATAGAGCAGACACGCACAGCAAGAGACACAAAAGGGAAAAAAACACCGAATCACACCATCGAAACATCAAACACAAAAGACCACACATAAACCAACGAGACCAATGGGCAACCGGTACCGACTTAGGACGGCCATCTGCCACGCAAGTAGCAGACGGTGTGGTTGTCCGGAGTACTTGCGAACAACCCTCCATTTTTTCCGATTACACAGAGGTCTCATAAAACGCACAATTGTGGTGTAAAATAACCTCCTCACTGTAAGATGAACATACAAACAGACAGGGGCCCGAGAAACACACAGATTGATATGTAAATGGATATATAAAAGAGAGGGCATACGAAATGCAGTATGTTCTCTGCCGGCAGTAGCGAGTTCATGCATGTGATCCCTCGAGGTGGTCGGGGCCCTATCTTCACCTACCAAGTGAAACAAATGTTAAACGTCTTCAAATTCATGGCATCCTTAAAAAAAAGATAAATTTGCAGCATGGACCAAACAATTGCACGTTTCTGGTACTTAACCCTTGTCAGTGATTCTCAATCCGAAAAATGGAATTTGACCAAAGATTGTGAAAGTTATGTCCAAAAAATATCGAAAGTCGTAGCAGGATGGGTGGGGTATCAAATATTTGCAGCCTCGTCGAATCATGGACGATGTAAATCATTGATAAATTTTTCCTCTGTACAAAGGGTTTATAGATTATTTTTAGTTCATAAGTAAGTATTGCACTTTTTACGACAACAAATGTATGTGTATGACGCCATCTTTAGAAGATGATGTCGCACATATAAATTATAACAACTTTGGAGTTCGAGATAAATCTTTGGAGTCGGGAAAACGGAGTTGCCTCATATTTTGGCCAGGACACTTATGGTATTGGTGGTAAATTGAAGTGTTCCTATGACAATCCTGTTAACGTTGAATACTCAATTCAAAATTCACCGAGATCTTAACAATTTAGGCCATAGTATTAAAATATTTTGTTTTACTACTCTGGGTGACAACCTATTTCAGAACATTGCTTAGAAAAATCCCGCTCACAAACAACTATTTTCGACTCAAAATATTCAGAATTTCATATGAAATCAAACTACGTCACAGTAAATGATCTTTAATACCATGAATGCATAAATCAAAAACATTATAAGGAGATGACAGTGATTTTTAGAAATATCGATATTCACATAATTTGAAGACAATGTTTTTTCCTTTTTTTTTTTTGCTATCAATTTTCCTTTTTTTATTCGGGTCCCTGTAAAGTGCGAAATGAAACAAAAACGAAACGAAACGAAACAGATCGAAACGAAACGAACAAAACATATGTCTTAAAGAACTTAGAGGAAAAGCCATATAGAGAAGGTAATGCCGCCGAGACCGATTACGTAAAGTCAAGATCTGCATGTTATTTCAACTTTAGATAATTACTTGAGGATTTCTTGAAAGAGTAAAAATTGACGTTTAAAACATAAATTTTATGATAAATGCGATAATATTATTGCATTTGAGGGGATGAAATGGAGGGGGGGGGGGGGGTTAGATGACCTCGTCATAATCAGATGAAAAATATTCTTTAGCAGGGAGGTTTTCAGTACAGAGGATGGGACTTGTCAATTCTGTATTAAAAAAAACTTTATCAAGAAAAATGAGGGGGGGGGGATGGTAGGGGGGTGGTATATATTGTTTGAAAAGGGATAAGATTTTATCTCTGAAATGTGCCCCTCGCTATATTTTCTTATTACGGTCTCATAACAAGGTCATTTATCCCCTCCCCTTTGTCCACCAGAATACATCTATGGCATCTAACATTTATGTTTCTGAAGGTCAACTTCGACTATTTCGAGATACGCTCTAGCCACTAGAAATTATGGACATGCAGATATGTCTTTAAATGTATGTTCTAAGCAATGATTTCTCTTTATCCTTTTTTTTTTTTCTCTAGCTCTTAAAGTTTTATGTTTTGTTTCGTTTCGTTTCGATCTGCTTCGTTTCGTTTTGTTTCGTTTCGCTCGATCTGTAACTAATTTCGTTTCGATTTGCTTCGTTTCGTTTCGATTTGTATCGTTTCGTTTCGTTTTTGTTTTGTTTCTCACTTCACATGGACCCTTTTTATTCAGTCATATTTATCATTTTGTTTTTGTGTTTGCATACTTGACGGGAGGGTACCTTACAGAAAAAGCTCCGGACGTACAACAAAATATTAAATTCACATGGCCTTATGTACAAAATGCAACAGAATATTATATACTATAGCACTGTATCAAGACGCGCAAAGGAACACCTGATCCTGTCAACGTGTTCAAAGAATCGTCTATTCAAAAATGATATACTAGTATATAAGATCTGAAAATACTTAAAATCGATTACCTAGAGCATCAAGAACTGAGTTCGGACGTGTTTCTTCCTTCTTAGAAAAAGACTATCGTTAAATGGATCTTACAATTTGAAATTAGTCGTTAATGATAATTTCATACAAAATTTGAACCTGTTTCTTCATTCCTGGAACAGCCTTTGTCACATGAATTTTATCATTTGATTAGGATAATTGATTAATTTCGACAAGTAATAATCTATTCTCTCAAAGGTAAGTGGACGAAGGGGAATTCGATTTTCACGTATTTTTTGGTAGCAAGTTCACTCACTTGTTATGACGGAGTTTGCGTATGACGTTTAAAAATGTATGCAATTCAATATAGATTTAGGTAGGAGCTAGATGTTTGATTTGTAGAGTAAATTAATATAGTTATCATGTTTATGGCAAATACAGTATATTCTATATAAACAGATAAGAGTCAGAAAGTAGGATGTCTATTCAAAAATGACAGGCAAACAGGAAATGAAAAAGAATCAAATCTAATCATAATTAATGTATATAAGAATTCTCCGCGTTTTCCTTTTCAACTTTTGTTTGTTGATTCATTCTTTTTTTTTTTTTATTGTGTCTTTCCTTTAGATATATTTTGGGTTACTTTATCTTTTTTTTCTCTCTCTCTCTTTTTTTTTCTGGAGACGGAGAATTACGGTAAGCGTTGCGGAAAGTGCTTCACAATTCACTTATTGAAATAAAGCCATTAAATCTATTTAGAACATTTACCAAAACATTAGCAAAAAGTAACAAAACTAACCAATCATTGTGGTACAAATTTGAGCAGTAGAAATGTGGATAAAAAAAGTCAACTACAGTTCAACGAGTATTTTCATGTTCCGTTCATTGCCAGTAACCCCTTGACCTATTCACATCAAACTTGTCATAAATGCCACAACATAGATGTACTCATACCTACAAGCTGACGCTGCAACCCCGTCCTTTATGTCACAACTAGGATTTTCATTTATGTTGAGTATATGTACAATCAAATAAAATAATTTCATGTCATAGCTTTGAATTATTGCTCAGTTTCAGGTAAGTCTGTTTAATTGCGTAGATGCTGTTTCTTGCATGATTCCAATTTTAAAACTACATCTTAAATGAATCCGTCCGTCCGTCCGTCCTTGTGTCAGTTTGACTTACTATGGATATGTTATCAAGTCTCAATTCGCCACAGAAAAAGCTGGAATATTTGATCTTTAAATCGATACATAATTCCCCCTCCATGCACACACGCATGATTCGCCACCGTTTGATACATTCCCTTTGAATTCATTCGTTATTCTGAAAATATCAAATGCTAAATTAAATTACTTTTTGTACGGTATGTTCCATTCTACATTTTAAAGATCATTAGATAATGACCAAACTTAGTTTTGAAAAAAGAATCGATAGATGAATAAAGAAGAATGATTATTCATGGCAGCTTTCATTATTCATTTTAAAATGATACTGCACTAATAAATGCTTTCCACGACAGTGTAACCCATCTGAAATAGAAATCATTTCTAACATATTTGGAACATTTCATGACAATTTGCAAAGTGCTGAAACTCTCATTTTCCTTATACTATTCAAGTTTCCTCATCATCTTAAAGATAATCTCTGTTTTCCTTTTGATATAAATTTTGATTGGACATTTTAAATGAATCTGTGTATTTTTAAAAGGTTTCTGTTCTATTAACAATTGTTCTCTATTGCATTTTCTTTTCTTCACTTCTATGCATGAAGTTTTTGTTCATCTACTGTTGATTGTCTTGTCACATCAAAGACCATTGAGTCTCTTTGACGTTTTTAATACTTTAACGCTATCATAAAGATTCATTTAATTACAATATTTAACGTCGTGCAAAAAAAAGGAGCTGTACTTGTAACGATTCACAAGCTAAAAGGAACTTCCCGTTTCATACCTTTATAAAATCCTTTTACCAAGAAGGTTCAAGCTTGGAAAAAATGGTTACATTAGATTCTAAATAATGTCTTATTCACAGGGAAAGTTTATTGTGCAATAGAGAAAAAATTATCTAAAATAATTGTTTTGCGTTCACACGACAAATTTATTGCGCAATAAAAATTCGATTTCTATCGCAATAACTTTATTGCGCATCAAATTCTGCCATGAGAACGCTAAGCGAAACTGTTGCGCGACAAATCTGACGCATGCGCATCTTAATGGGAAGAGAAAGAGAAGTGCAGTCATTCGATTTCTTTATTTGTAAGATTCTACTGAGAGATTCGAGTCTTCATATAAAAAAGCGTTCTTCTGTTTGAGCTCCCTTATAGACAAAGACTTCACAGTTTCATGACGTCATGCTGTAGGTTGGGTTGACAAATGAACATTCTAATGCACTCCGTTTGTAACGCGCAATCTGATTGGCTGAGCGATTAAAAAACTGCAAGAGGGTTAACGTTTCACTGCAGTTTTTGCTATGACGTCATGTGTTGCTATGGCGACGTCGTTAAAAGTAGACGTTTTCTAGCTTCTTACTGACCAAAGCATTAGAATAGGGTTACCATACTGACGCCTCGCGGTAAAACTCAATTTCTGACAGGGGATTCGCCGATACCCTGTCAGTTTTTGTAAAACACACGCATGGTAACCCCTAATTATATGAAGTCGGTTTCATTTTATCTAAAAGTTGATAATATTTTCTTTTTCAAGACATTCGATAATTATTGAAACAATTTACTTGTAAGACATTTCTCATGATTCATGCAAATGTTTACTGATGTTTCATTCCGCATCAGATTCGGTCTCTTGAAGGCGAAAAAGCTTATGGCGAAACAAATCCATTGTGTAACCATGTGAACGAGGCATGAAAATGACCATGTTATACGGTGCTTATAGTTTGTACTCTCATTTTCTCTCACTGAATTTCTAGAAATATTCAACAAAGATGTATTTCCTATTGAAATGACCAAAATGGTACAGGACATTGAGTAAAAACTGAAATATGGAAAATGCATCGTAATACTATTTTTAGACACGCTTCTAGATGGTTTGCCTCATTGGTCAATGAATGACTCCATTGATTAATTTTCATTGGCTATTATACATATACAGGTCAAAGGTCGTACTACTGTACGTTGATCGATCCTTTCGATAATAAGAAATGATAGATTGAATTTCGAATCGATGGACCAGAAGTTATCGAAATGCGTAACCCCTTTAAGTGACGTCATTTCTCCGTCAAAAGGATAGGACAGGATCGAAAATTTGACTTCGTTCCATTTATCATCCTTCTGAAAAAGCAGGAGCTATGTTGTTACGATTTTTAAAAGTACAGGTCCGCGTAAGAATCGAGCAGATGTGATACCTTCGAATATTGCAAAATCTTTCGAAACGTGCTGAGATTGTCCCGAATTAATTTTTTACATACTTAGTTGGTGAAAAGGGTTATGAGGTCACAACATTCGGTTGAATTATAGAATTTTCCCCGCCATTTTTTCCTTTCAGAATCCTTTATAGAATATGAGGTGAATATCTCACTTCAACATCGCTACCTTAAATTGGGAATGGAATTATAATTGTGCTGATTTGCACCACATACATGTATATGTAACAAAACAGAAAAAAAAAGTATATGATAATCGGAAAAAAGGATGTATCACCCCTGCCTGATTCTTAAGCGTACCTACACTTAAAGAGTCTTGAATATCCTACTAGTTTGCTTAAGGCATGTTCTTGTTTTCATCTTAAGGTATCCAATGTACAAATGAAGATCTCGCGGACGTCTCGTCCATTTAAACAGTGTTAAAATGATCTCGGTAATCTTCGGCAGTATCTCGATAGTTTCCGTGGCTTGAGCGACGGTCGGCATGCTGACCTTTGATGATAGAAACCATTATCTATGTTCTATTGGGGATATTTAGGTAAAAATATGCCATGATTCTAACTATACAATACACTTGATATCTATTTGTACAACGGATACCTTAATAGCATGCTCAATACTTCATCTGCAATATACTGTTCTTTCCAGAAGGATGGCTGATCAAGTCCGATTTATTCCTGGAGGTGGGAATGCTGTATTACTAGGTATGTAGAACATACGGTAGCCTATTGGCGGATATTGGGGTAATTTAGGGGTACGTTTCCGTTTTAACTAAGTGAAGGTTCAATTTCCAATTTGAAATGCATTAAAGTGTATGTCTGGTCCATGCTGCAAATTTATCTGTTCTAAAAAAGATGCTATTGAATTTGAAGACGTTTAACATCTGAACTCTAATAATCCTCACGTATTCTAACCTAATTGTCGAAACAGGAATATGAAATGATAACTAATTTTCTCTACAGTAAAAGTCGTTTCGACCATAGGTTTAGGTTCAGAAATGCGAAAACAATTTTTTGTCATGGGGCTGATGCGGAAAGCATACCCCCACCCCCTCTAACTGAAAATCCTGTACGCGCCCATGACTGCACATGTTCTGATGTGCGTAAGAAACGCATCTAAAATAGATTACTCAGTTCGGAACACCACAAAAGGCATTTTGTAAATGAATCCTGAGCCGTCACAGAAACAAATTTTATTCACCCGGTCATTATTTCTTATAAAATTGATACATACGAGGGGTGATTGATATATTGTGAGCCTTGGTTTTCTGGGATGCAGAAGGTAATATGCTGATAGATTATCTCCATAAAGGACAAACAATCAGCGGCACTTCTATGACACAGTTACGGAAAATATTATTAAGCGCCGCTGAAAGCTCACCTAGTTATTCCATCAGGGTCAATGCTCTCCTGTTCACAAGTCTGTCACTGTCATTACTGCCATTCATGATTGTAGCTTTAATTTGATTGAGCATCTACCTTATTTACCTGATCTTGCTACATTTGTACATCTGACTTTCATCTATTCACAAAACTGAAAACAGCCATTTTCAGTCCGATGATAATGTCATACTTGCATGGATTGCTTTCTGACCAGTCAAGATAAGGAGTTCTTTAAAAGTGGTATTAATGGTATTTCCTCATGATCAAGGAATTCGCACTTCTGACTTCGCACTTGGAAGGGACTGTATCACTAAAGCAAAAATGTTGATTATATTCCAATGAACTTAAAATACTTTCTGTGATGAATTTATCTGTTTCAATGTCTGAAAATACATTTCTATAGCTATCCAGTATCATTTCGTCAATTTAGTGGTCTGATTTTACTTTTCTGAATACACCTGGTTTCTTTTATATGACCCCTTAAGCACGAAGTCCGGAGTGCGAAGTCTAAAGTACTTCAACTTGAAAAATGTCCATTGAGGCCCTTAAACACCGGTGGCAAAAGTGTATAGATACTGAAGGTGATTATGTAGAAAAATAATGCAAAAGTCTGATAAAATCAACATTCTTCAATATACGAGGCTCACAACGTATCAATCAGCCCTGGTATATTACTTCAAAGGCAACATCAAGTTTGAAATAAAAGGAGCCTTCCTCAACCGAATTGGTATGTGAAATTAACATCCTTAATGCCTCTTCAATGATAAACATTACAGAAGTATCCATCAGTTATTCAGTCTCATAGTCGAGGAGGCTAGGCAAAATCATTAGCTTTTCTACAGGAATGGTTGCGAACCTGGGACTGAATACCATTTATTTAGAAATATAACAAAGGTTTTGGATGACAGAACGAAGTTCAACATATACAATGAAAGCAACATTTTACTTTTTTTCGACACTGGAAGAAAAAAGAACTGAATCTATCTAATTCTTCATCTCAATACTCCCCATAGCGTTGTTAATCATTTTCACTAAAATGTAAGAATGGTAACTAGTATTTAAGGTTTCTGTTGAAATTTTTAGAAGTGAACAATGTACAAAGAGATAGTAGCAATGATTCGGGACAGGAGTCCATGAAAGAGCAAACAGAGTGCCAGAATCCAAAATGTGTTCAACAGAGAAACTTTATACATTCCTTAAGTGAGGGCAGGTCCAGCGTCAATAATGATGCTATAAGGTACGGTATTCTCACTGTATGTATTTAGAAAAATAATTTTTTCTCAAGACTTTTGACTTCCTAAGACTTTATGCCCCATGTATATAACATACTGCATTTGGGTTTCTTATCTTTTACAGGATCAATACAGAAGAAGTACCAAAAATAATCTTCTTAAGACTTTTTGTCCCTGCATATAACAAACTGCATTTGCATAAATCTTTTCTGTTGAAAGCTTGATTGAAGATGACAAAAGGAACCCCGTATTTTCGCATCGACATGGAATATATTAAAACAATTTCTGTAACTTAATTTAAAAAAAAATCAAAACTAAGGAGTATATCCGTCATTATCCCGCCTCTGGCAAATATGTTACAATATGATTAGTCGAGAAGAACCAAATATTATGTTTTATCCCCCCTCTGTCAAATTTCTTGCAATCTGATTGGTCGAGAAGAACCGAATATTATGTTGTATTTTTTTACTGACAGGATATTATTTTAATATCATGCTTCTTCTAAGACGCTTTACACTTTTGACGTCACCAAAACTGCAAAATGCTTTAAAATATGTTTACATAACATACACAAACCAAAAGCCATCGGCGGGATAAATTCGTTATACAGTGTTTTACAGGGGAGATACAAAAATATATTGGGTCGATGAAAAAAGTTGTATCATAATACAACTTTTTTCATCGACCCAATATATTTCTGTATCCCCCCCCCCCCCCCCCCTCTCCTGTAAAAGACTGTATTAGTAATAATGTAGTGCTCTGTCATTAGATTGCGCATTGACCTTAGTTCTATTGAAAATGCGGAAGGGTTCCAACTCTATACCTTCTTGAAGAAAATTTCAAACCAATTTTTATGCACCAGACACGTGTATCGAATATTAAATTCTCATCAGTGATGCTTCCAGCCAAATTGCTTTTCATAACCAGTCCAAATTAATTTCACTAGCGCCCTCTTGCGTTATTTTTAGAATTCAAATTTCTGCATTTACTTTACAGAGAGTGCGCGGCTCCACAATTCCTGTAGGGTCGATTCAGTAGCATATCCAAATAAAATCTGTGTTCAAAATAGCATTGGAGGGATGGTGCTAAGATGTTAACCTCCTTGAATTTCGATGATATTTTTCGATGAAATGGCAGGTTTCCGAAATAGCAAAAATAAAGATGACAAATATGGATAATGACCATATCCCTGTATACAGCAAAAAATCGATAATTCAGAAAATCAGAAACCGAAGGCATACAAAATCAGGACAAAACAGGAACCAAAGCAAACAAACAAAAACCTCCACCACATGAAAAGAAGCGAACTCCCGATATGGGAGTGAGACATATTATGATATGATGTCATATTGATAAAGGGCCAAAACGAAGCTTCTTGCTACAGAGCCGGAAAGAAGTAATTTTAAATACACTTGACAAACATCAGGTCAGGGGGAATGCAACCTGTACTCATCCATTGCATGACGACCATTGTTGTTTGTTGTGATAAGCATTATACTAATTGTAGGTTTTTCACACATATCTGAGAGCAAAATCAGTAAAGTATATTATATCAGAAAACCATAATTCGTATTTAAAGTTCTCCTTACGTGCATTTGTAGCCGGAGTATTGAACGATTAGACATAGAGGATAATTTATATTTGAAATCAGAATGAAATTAAATCAAAATTAAATTATTTGAAATTAAAATTGAAAGAATTTGTCCATGGAAACATTTTTCATCTTTTACAGATCACGACAGAAGAAGTATTCGAAGCAAAAGATTGCTGCACTATTTATTTTGACGTCACTTGTTCTAGTAACACTTTCCTGCATTCCTTTAATGGTATTGCTTCAAAGCAGATCAGCTAAGATCAGTAGCACGGGTAATATCGTTGTATTCGACGGACAGTTTGATCCTTGGCTGAGGATGTTTAAGCTGCAAAATAAGAATATTGTGGGCTTGAACAGTACGACATACCATACCAGTAACTATACTTATTTGAAGGACTTAATGCCCTCGCAACTGGATGGTGCGGATTAGAACATGTTCGGAATGATTGAAGAATTCAATGAGTTTGTCGAAGAAATAAATAATTACAGAAACGAAAGAGATATTTAGGAAATTCAAACACAAATAGCAGAGTGAAGATTTGCGAAGGCAATTTATACCCAGTGGTGAAATGTAACCAATCCAAACCTTCAAATATTTGAAAGATTGCCAAATGATTGGCATCACATTATAACATCATAATAGAACCTTTCACGCTAATTTCAATCGGTTTACTTTTGTCTCTTCAAATAGGACGTTTTTGCCCATCAGACCATTTATAACAGTACATGCTTTGATTTCGAACGGAAGAACGTAATTCTAGTGTTATGGTACGTGGGCTAAAATGTCTTTCGAAAGAAAAAATTAAATCGAAAAAACGTTAGCGTGAGAGGAAATCTTTGTTGTTCTTATCTATCTCTAGTCTAATTGTCCTAATACCTAGAGCAGAGATCTGTTACTAGGAAATATTTTTTTCTTTCGTTTTTTCCCTAAATTCGTATTCCGATATATACAATAAATTCCATAGATGTTTATCTTGATATGACGTGATTATGATTTCATGTGTTGCTTTGTTTCATTTCATATTTTTTTCTGATTAAATTTAAAAAGAAACTTTACTAGATTATTTTACATCAGTACATAAAAGTCAAACACGTAACCCAGAATCAGAATCTAAAATTACACATTTACTTGCAAAAAGTACTATTTCGACAGTCTAGTTGAAGAGTTGGGTTTAAATATGACACCTGGAAATCCCACTTACACCCAAAACAAAGCTTTCTGCCTCTGAAATAATAGATAACCACAAATCAGCTCTTGCTTCCTTTGGCTTCGACACTAACAATTTAGATTTAGATTTACCATACTTATACTGCATACCTAAAATGCATAAGAATCCGTACAAACAACGTTTCATCGCTGGTTCCCCAAAATGTTCTACCAAATCTGTATCGATCTTACTCACCAAAGTTTTATCTGAAATCAAATCTGGGCTTCATAAATATTGTTCGACAGTAAATTTTCGCAGTGGTATCAACCAGATGTGGATTTTAAAGAATTCGAAGGAACTTTTAGAACATCTGAAATCCACTCATTTTAGTAGAGTCCATTCGATCAAAGCCTTTGATTTTACGACACTTTACACTACAATTCCAAATTCTAAATTGAAAGAAAGACTCGCAAAAATTATAAGTAATGCGTTTACAAGTAAGAACGGTTATCGCAAATACAATTTCAATCTTTGGTCTCTGAGGGGAAAAGATACTTAGCTTCTGACTTTAACTTCACTTACAGATACATACTATTAGACGATGTGCTGTCCATCAATAATCCAAAATTCGCGGATTACCTCAGCAGTATCTATCCTTCGGAGCTTGAAGTCAAAGACACTACAGAGACAAATAATTCAGCATCCTATTTGGACATAATGTTGTCCTACGACATTGATGGTCACATGAACACCTCACTCTATGACAAACGTGACGACTTCAATTTCAGCATTACAAACTTTCCTTTTCTGAGTAGCAACATCCCTTCATCGTCTGCTTATGGCGTGTTTATATCTCAGTTGATACGCTATGCCAGAGCAAGTACCAAATATACGGATTTTATTCTGAGAGCTAGGCGTCTTTCAGATAAGCTTCTCAGTCAGGGATATGTTTGTGACCGACTAACATCGTCACTGAGGAAGTTCTACGGTCGATATGGGGAACTCGTCACACACTATGATGTCCCACTCTCCAGAATGGTGGATGATATTCTGTCATAGACCATTTGAACCATCCAACCAAAGATTGTACTCTATGTCTTCCGAAATGGAAGTTATCGGATGTGACAGTTCTACCGAATTGAAGCGGCGGGTCTTCCTACAATATACTGCATACCAAAACTGCACAAATCTCCTTACAAATTTAGATACATTGCTAATTCTAGCAACTGCTCAACTACAAGTTTGTCTAGACATCTGACGTCAGCCCTCACGGCGGTAAAGGAACACGTTGCAAAATATTGTGAAACTGTTCTTAACAGGAATGAGGTAAATTTATTTTGGTCTATAAAAAATTCCGGGGATGTGATTGACAAGATAAAATCTAGAAATTTTCAAGCCAATACGATTGCTTCATACGATTTTTCAAATATGTACACCACGCTTCCTCACGACAAGATCAATGATCAATTGTCCAAACTCATTAAATGGTGCTATAATCGAGAGGGGAAAATTTATATTTGTACATCTGAATCAAAGGGTTTCTTTTCCGCTACAGAATACAAATCATACAAATCATGGACATGTAGCGACCTGTGTAGTGCCTTGTCCTTCCTCTTAGACAACATTTATGTAAGATTTGGTGAGAATCTCTACAAGCAGGTTGTAGGGATTCCTATGGGTACAAATTGTGCGCCTCTTGTTGCAGATTTATTTTTATACACATATGAAAAGGAATTTATTCAAAATCTTCAAAAGCAAAGAAAACATGATGATGTGAAATGCTTCATTAGTACTTCTAGGTACCTGGATGATATTCTTACTATCGATAATCCTGTTTTTGAAAAGTATAAAGATGTTATTTATCCACAAGAATTGACTCTAAACAAGGCAAACTTTACAGACACTGAAACACCATTTTTGGACCTAAATATCAAAATTGTCAATTGAGAAATTCATACAAGTGTATATGACAAACGAGATGATTTTGGCTTCAACATAGTAAATTTCCCCTGGCTTGACGGTGATGTCCCTAGATTACCGTCATACGGTATCTACATTTCACAGCTCATCCGGTATGCTAGAGCATGTACTGATGTTTTGGATTTTCATAATAGAAATCTACAAATTACAAAGAAACTTTTAGGTCAAGGTTTTCGCTTTCACAAACTAGTAAAGACTTTCTGGAAATTTTACAAAAATTATGATCAACTTCTTTTGAAATTCGGACCCATAAAAGCAACGGAGTATATTACTTTAGGTATTTCACAACCTGCATTTTATGGTGACATGATTAACAAAATAAGAAGGATCAAAGGTAGACAGCATATGTATCGAAAATGCGTCAGAGTCATCAAACGCCTTTTATACCGTGGATATGATCCTAATGTCACCAGACGGACACTAAGCTTGGTACTTGACCAATATACAGTCTTGTACGAGCGCATTCTTAAGACTTGCACTCTGACTGACTGTGACGGCGGGACTCCATGACGGGCCCTGTCCAAACCTCTTTAGAGAAGACAGGGCCCCGACCACCTGTCCTCTCTGAATGTCAGTCGGACTCCTCGGGTGATTACATACATGAGCTCGCTACAGCCGGCAGAGCACGGACTGTATTACGCATGCCCTCTTTTTATATCCATTTACATATTCATCTGTGTCTCTGGGGCCTCTGCGTTTCGCGGTCTTGTTTGTGTGACGTCATCTTACAGTGAGGAGGTTGTTTTACACCACATTTGTACGTTCTTCGAGACCTCTAGGTAACTGGAGAAGTGAGAGGGTTGTGCGCACGTAATCCAGGATAACCACACCGTCTGCTATTTACTTGGCAGATGGCCGTCCTAAGTCGGCACCGGTTGCCCATTGGTCTCGTTGGTTTATGTGTAGTCTTTTATGTTTCTATGTTGTGAGTTGGTGTTCCTTGTCCCTTTTGCGTCTCTTTCTGTGGGTATCTGTTCTGTGTTTTTTGCATGGGTGTTTTGGGATTTTGCTGTGGGTGCTGCAACCTAGTGTTGTTGGAGATCCCCTCCTTTCTTTTATATCTACACTTATTTCGTGTTGCAGTGTGGAGTTGGTAATACAATTCCCCGTGACCCGATGTTTGAAGTGTTTTAATTCCATTTCGTTCTCTAACTTGACTTTGTTGTAGTGTCTTCCATGCAGGATCTCTACTCACCCTTCTTTGATCATCTCACTATGGCATTTTTAAGGTCGCCTCGTATTAAACTTACTCCTTTGAGATTACCCTCTATCACTACAGTAACTTTCCCATCATCGACTTTTAACAGCAATAAACTTTTTTCCTCACCCAGAGTACTTCTTTCACCTCTTAAATTGAATTCCCGTAGACGTATTACACCTACTTCTCCATCTGCAGGCTCTACATTTAACAACAAACATAGAGGGTTCTCAGCAGTTTCTACGTGCAAAGGGAAAAGATGCGGTATGTGTCCGCTCATCAATTGCAATTCCACAATTAAATCAAGTGTTAACGGGCAGACTTTTAAAATTGAGATTGAAAACGACATCGATTGATCGTACCAAGATGTCATTTATGTTATAACATGAAACGCTAGGGGATGTGGCGCCCAATATGTTGGAGAAACAGGTCAGGCCTTAAAATCTCGTTTTAGAAGTCATTCCTATCAGATAAGAAACTCACATCACAAAAAACAAAGAAATTTCCTTTATAATCACTTCGTTAAATACAATCATTCCATTTCGGATATAACTATTACACCGGTTCAGTCTTTTTCTAAACTTAAAAATCTTAGTAAAACGGAAATTAAAAAACGCCGACTACAAGCTGAACTTGCATGGATCACAAAACTCCAAACTGCGTACCCCCTTGGTCTAAACGATCAAATTTATGGACAAGGAAATATTTCCTCGACGTCAACTAATATTAATGTATTTTCAATCCGCCCAAACACTAAACGGAAGCATAGGTCTCACGGAAGACGACGAAACCGAAAACTCAGAATAAGATCTAGATTACACCGTACCCTCAACGATCTTCTGATCATTGCTCGCAACGGCGGCAGACATGAACTGCTTCATGCTCTCTCATCAGTTCCAGCAGTTCAACTGAAATCTATCTTGGATGAAGCACTGGTTGCATTCTTAAGAAATACGGATTGATTCAGACTTAATATCATTGTTGCATTCGCACAGAATAAACTTTATCCAGTTGTTAAAAACATCCCACCAAAAAAACGATTCTTAAAAATTCCATTTATTAACAAAGGATTCGATCTTCTTAACATCTCTAATATTTTTCGGGATCATCGTGTACAAAGTGCTATTCCTCAATATTTTGAAAATTTAGAACCTCCTCTTATTTGTTACAAATATAAAAGACCTATTCGAAATTTCGTTTTTAACTACAACAAAGTTACATCAGATCCTAAAATACTTGAATCATGTCCTGCTTCTTGAGAATGTGCAATATCTGAATATCTATATAAACCAGCTGGTCATATTATTACAGGTGACTTTTCAATTATCCAAGACAGGCAGCTCCGTGGTCTTCTCAAAAAAGGACCTAAGTATAGAATCCCGTCCAAGATAGATTTTATTAAATGTCGCGAAGTACTAAAGGAAGCCTTAGATAACTATACTAAACGATGGTGTAAATCGGAAGGAGTCGAATCGCATTCTCTGAATGACTGGAAAAACCTCATTTTGGACATTACTGACATTCGAATAGACAACTTCCACAGAAATCCTCATCTTTTTGAAAATCCAAGTTCTAGATCTGAAAGATATTTTAAATCCAAATTACGTAATATACATGAAAAATTTGTCTTCGCTCCTGCAGATAAAGCAGCCAACAACACCATAATCATATGAAAACTTTACTATATATCAACTTTAGTTTCGGAACTTTCGTCTACAAATACTTATATCAAAAGCAATGAAAGTGTCCCTAACATTTTGAGCAAACATAGCAGTGAAATTTCTTCATTCAACATCCCTATTTCTAAATTGGATCTTCCTACAATATACTGCATACCAAAACTGCACAAATCTCCTTACAAATTTAGATACATTGCTAATTCTAGCAACTGCTCAACTACAAGTTTGTCTAGACATCTGACGTCAGCCCTCACGGCGGTAAAGGAACACGTTGCAAAATATTGTGAAACTGTTCTTAACAGGAATGAGGTAAATTTATTTTGGTCTATAAAAAATTCCGGGGATGTGATTGACAAGATAAAATCTAGAAATTTTCAAGCCAATACGATTGCTTCATACGATTTTTCAAATATGTACACCACGCTTCCTCACGACAAGATCAATGATCAATTGTCCAAACTCATTAAATGGTGCTATAATCGAGAGGGGAAAATTTATATTTGTACATCTGAATCAAAGGGTTTCTTTTCCGCTACAGAATACAAATCATACAAATCATGGACATGTAGCGACCTGTGTAGTGCCTTGTCCTTCCTCTTAGACAACATTTATGTAAGATTTGGTGAGAATCTCTACAAGCAGGTTGTAGGGATTCCTATGGGTACAAATTGTGCGCCTCTTGTTGCAGATTTATTTTTATACACATATGAAAAGGAATTTATTCAAAATCTTCAAAAGCAAAGAAAACATGATGATGTGAAATGCTTCATTAGTACTTCTAGGTACCTGGATGATATTCTTACTATCGATAATCCTGTTTTTGAAAAGTATAAAGATGTTATTTATCCACAAGAATTGATTCTAAACAAGGCAAACTTTACAGACACTGAAACACCATTTTTGGACCTAAATATCAAAATTGTCAATGGAGAAATTCATACAAGTGTATATGACAAACGAGATGATTTTGGCTTCAACATAGTAAATTTCCCCTGGCTTGACGGTGATGTCCCTAGATTACCGTCATACGGTATCTACATTTCACAGCTCATCCGGTATGCTAGAGCATGTACTGATGTTTTGGATTTTCATAATAGAAATCTACAAATTACAAAGAAACTTTTAGGTCAAGGTTTTCGCTTTCACAAACTAGTAAAGACTCTCTGGAAATTTTACAAAAATTATGATCAACTTCTTTTGAAATTCGGACCCATAAAAGCAACGGAGTATATTACTTTAGGTATTTCACAACCTGCATTTTATGGTGACATAATTAACAAAATAAGAAGGATCAAAGGTAGACAGCATATGTATCGAAAATGCGTCAGAGTCATCAAACGCCTTTTATACCGTGGATATGATCCTAATGTCACCAGACGGACACTAAGCTTGGTACTTGACCAATATACAGTCTTGTACGAGCGCATTCTTAAGACTTGCACTCTGACTGACTGTGACGGCGGGACTCCATGACGGGCCCTGTCCAAACCTCTTTAGAGAAGACAGGGCCCCGACCACCTGTCCTCTCTGAATGTCAGTCGGACTCCTCGGGTGATTACATACATGAGCTCGCTACAGCCGGCAGAGCACGGACTGTATTACGCATGCCCTCTTTTTATATCCATTTACATATTCATCTGTGTCTCTGGGGCCTCTGCGTTTCGCGGTCTTGTTTGTGTGACGTCATCTTACAGTGAGGAGGTTGTTTTACACCACATTTGTACGTTCTTCGAGACCTCTAGGTAACTGGAGAAGTGAGAGGGTTGTGCGCACGTAATCCAGGATAACCACACCGTCTGCTATTTACTTGGCAGATGGCCGTCCTAAGTCGGCACCGGTTGCCCATTGGTCTCGTTGGTTTATGTGTAGTCTTTTATGTTTCTATGTTGTGAGTTGGTGTTCCTTGTCCCTTTTGCGTCTCTTTCTGTGGGTATCTGTTCTGTGTTTTTTGCATGGGTGTTTTGGGATTTTGCTGTGGGTGCTGCAACCTAGTGTTGTTGGAGATCCCCTCCTTTCTTTTATATCTACACTTATTTCGTGTTGCAGTGTGGAGTTGGTAATACAATTCCCCGTGACCCGATGTTTGAAGTGTTTTAATTCCATTTCGTTCTCTAACTTGACTTTGTTGTAGTGTCTTCCATGCAGGATCTCTACTCACCCTTCTTTGATCATCTCACTATGGCATTTTTAAGGTCGCCTCGTATTAAACTTACTCCTTTGAGATTACCCTCTATCACTACAGTAACTTTCCCATCATCGACTTTTAACAGCAATAAACTTTTTTCCTCACCCAGAGTACTTCTTTCACCTCTTAAATTGAATTCCCGTAGACGTATTACACCTACTTCTCCATCTGCAGGCTCTACATTTAACAACAAACATAGAGGGTTCTCAGCAGTTTCTACGTGCAAAGGGAAAAGATGCGGTATGTGTCCGCTCATCAATTGCAATTCCACAATTAAATCAAGTGTTAACGGGCAGACTTTTAAAATTGAGATTGAAAACGACATCGATTGATCGTACCAAGATGTCATTTATGTTATAACATGAAACGCTAGGGGATGTGGCGCCCAATATGTTGGAGAAACAGGTCAGGCCTTAAAATCTCGTTTTAGAAGTCATTCCTATCAGATAAGAAACTCACATCACAAAAAACAAAGAAATTTCCTTTATAATCACTTCGTTAAATACAATCATTCCATTTCGGATATAACTATTACACCGGTTCAGTCTTTTTCTAAACTTAAAAATCTTAGTAAAACGGAAATTAAAAAACGCCGACTACAAGCTGAACTTGCATGGATCACAAAACTCCAAACTGCGTACCCCCTTGGTCTAAACGATCAAATTTATGGACAAGGAAATATTTCCTCGACGTCAACTAATATTAATGTATTTTCAATCCGCCCAAACACTAAACGGAAGCATAGGTCTCACGGAAGACGACGAAACCGAAAACTCAGAATAAGATCTAGATTACACCGTACCCTCAACGATCTTCTGATCATTGCTCGCAACGGCGGCAGACATGAACTGCTTCATGCTCTCTCATCAGTTCCAGCAGTTCAACTGAAATCTATCTTGGATGAAGCACTGGTTGCATTCTTAAGAAATACGGATTGATTCAGACTTAATATCATTGTTGCATTCGCACAGAATAAACTTTATCCAGTTGTTAAAAACATCCCACCAAAAAAACGATTCTTAAAAATTCCATTTATTAACAAAGGATTCGATCTTCTTAACATCTCTAATATTTTTCGGGATCATCGTGTACAAAGTGCTATTCCTCAATATTTTGAAAATTTAGAACCTCCTCTTATTTGTTACAAATATAAAAGACCTATTCGAAATTTCGTTTTTAACTACAACAAAGTTACATCAGATCCTAAAATACTTGAATCATGTCCTGCTTCTTGAGAATGTGCAATATCTGAATATCTATATAAACCAGCTGGTCATATTATTACAGGTGACTTTTCAATTATCCAAGACAGGCAGCTCCGTGGTCTTCTCAAAAAAGGACCTAAGTATAGAATCCCGTCCAAGATAGATTTTATTAAATGTCGCGAAGTACTAAAGGAAGCCTTAGATAACTATACTAAACGATGGTGTAAATCGGAAGGAGTCGAATCGCATTCTCTGAATGACTGGAAAAACCTCATTTTGGACATTACTGACATTCGAATAGACAACTTCCACAGAAATCCTCATCTTTTTGAAAATCCAAGTTCTAGATCTGAAAGATATTTTAAATCCAAATTACGTAATATACATGAAAAATTTGTCTTCGCTCCTGCAGATAAAGCAGCCAACAACACCATAATCATATGAAAACTTTACTATATATCAACTTTAGTTTCGGAACTTTCGTCTACAAATACTTATATCAAAAGCAATGAAAGTGTCCCTAACATTTTGAGCAAACATAGCAGTGAAATTTCTTCATTCAACATCCCTATTTCTAAATTGGATCTTCCTACAATATACTGCATACCAAAACTGCACAAATCTCCTTACAAATTTAGATACATTGCTAATTCTAGCAACTGCTCAACTACAAGTTTGTCTAGACATCTGACGTCAGCCCTCACGGCGGTAAAGGAACACGTTGCAAAATATTGTGAAACTGTTCTTAACAGGAATGAGGTAAATTTATTTTGGTCTATAAAAAATTCCGGGGATGTGATTGACAAGATAAAATCTAGAAATTTTCAAGCCAATACGATTGCTTCATACGATTTTTCAAATATGTACACCACGCTTCCTCACGACAAGATCAATGATCAATTGTCCAAACTCATTAAATGGTGCTATAATCGAGAGGGGAAAATTTATATTTGTACATCTGAATCAAAGGGTTTCTTTTCCGCTACAGAATACAAATCATACAAATCATGGACATGTAGCGACCTGTGTAGTGCCTTGTCCTTCCTCTTAGACAACATTTATGTAAGATTTGGTGAGAATCTCTACAAGCAGGTTGTAGGGATTCCTATGGGTACAAATTGTGCGCCTCTTGTTGCAGATTTATTTTTATACACATATGAAAAGGAATTTATTCAAAATCTTCAAAAGCAAAGAAAACATGATGATGTGAAATGCTTCATTAGTACTTCTAGGTACCTGGATGATATTCTTACTATCGATAATCCTGTTTTGAAAAGTATAAAGATGTTATTTATCCACAAGAATTGACTTCTAAACAAGGCAAACTTTACAGACACTGAAACACCATTTTTGGACCTAAATATCAAAATTGTCAATGGAGAAATTCATACAAGTGTATATGACAAACGAGATGATTTTGGCTTCAACATAGTAAATTTCCCCTGGCTTGACGGTGATGTCCCTAGATTACCGTCATACGGTATCTACATTTCACAGCTCATCCGGTATGCTAGAGCATGTACTGATGTTTTGGATTTTCATAATAGAAATCTACAAATTACAAAGAAACTTTTAGGTCAAGGTTTTCGCTTTCACAAACTAGTAAAGACTTTCTGGAAATTTTACAAAAATTATGATCAACTTCTTTTGAAATTCGGACCCATAAAAGCAACGGAGTATATTACTTTAGGTATTTCACAACCTGCATTTTATGGTGACATAATTAACAAAATAAGAAGGATCAAAGGTAGACAGCATATGTATCGAAAATGCGTCAGAGTCATCAAACGCCTTTTATACCGTGGATATGATCCTAATGTCACCAGACGGACACTAAGCTTGGTACTTGACCAATATACAGTCTTGTACGAGCGCATTCTTAAGACTTGCACTCTGACTGACTGTGACGACGGGACTCCATGACGGGCCCTGTCCAAACCTCTTTAGAGAAGACAGGGCCCCGACCACCTGTCCTCTCTGAATGTCAGTCGGACTCCTCGGGTGATTACATACATGAGCTCGCTACAGCCGGCAGAGCACGGACTGTATTACGCATGCCCTCTTTTTATATCCATTTACATATTCATCTGTGTCTCTGGGGCCTCTGCGTTTCGCGGTATTGTTTGTGTGACGTCATCTTACAGTGAGGAGGTTGTTTTACACCACATTTGTACGTTCTTCGAGACCTCTAGGTAACTGGAGAAGTGAGAGGGTTGTGCGCACGTAATCCAGGATAACCACACCGTCTGCTATTTACTTGGCAGATGGCCGTCCTAAGTCGGCACCGGTTGCCCATTGGTCTCGTTGGTTTATGTGTAGTCTTTTATGTTTCTATGTTGTGAGTTGGTGTTCCTTGTCCCTTTTGCGTCTCTTTCTGTGGGTATCTGTTCTGTGTTTTTTGCATGGGTGTTTGGGGGATTTTGCTGTGGGTGCTGCAACCTAGTGTTGTTGGAGATCCCCTCCTTTCTTGCATGCAAGCAGGAGATGCTTACTCTTCCTGGGCACCTGGTCTCACTCCCATATCGGGAGTTCGCTTCTTTTCATATGGTGGAGGTTTTTGTTGGTTTGCTTTGGTTCCTGTTTTATCCTGAATTTGTATGCCTTCGGTTTCTGATTTTCTGAATTATCGATTTTGTGCTGTAAACAGGGATATGGTCATTGTCCATATTTGTCATTCACATCAAATTTTCTTTAAAAAATGCTAAAATTTTCTTTTAAAGTTTTTGTCTGTACCTGTGCACGTGTCCGGCATAAATTATGTGAATTCTTCTGTGTTAAATGTTTTGATGACGTCTTTAGTGCTTGATTTGATTTTCTTGATGACTCTTGTTGTACTTCCATTCTGCCTTTCCTATTTGGGATGTTTCGGTGTCTTGCTGGCAACGGAGTCATGTCCTGAGGAACCCCCTCCATCATTTTAAAACATTTTATTGACAGTTGGATACTAAAACTAAGATGTACACCTTTTGTCAGTTCATTGAAGATCTTTTAAAAGAAATGAGGGAATCGCCAACAACACTCAGTTGCAGCACCAACAACAAAACCCCAAAGCACCCATTGCAAAAACACAAAGCATACACACACAGAGTGAGACACAAATGGTACATTGAACGCCAAATCACATGGAAACACCAAACATTAATGACTACACATAAACCAACGAGACCAATGGGCAATCGGTGTCAGTAGCAGACGATGAGGTTAAGTGTCAACAAAGGATGGCTTTGAGAAAATATTCTGTTTAGAATCAGAATAATCATGCCTCAACACCAAAAATCTAGAGATGAATAAACAATTCATCAAATTTACTTCATTTTTTCTTTGCTGTCCACTAAACCCGGAGTTACCTATTTCAAAGATTTGTTCCGTCGTCTTATGAATAATTCAATTTTCCAAATAAAATTTTAAGAGCATTCCGATTTCTAGATGTTTAACTTTATCTTCCATCTAAAGGACATCAGGTATTACAGTGAAAAGTACTAATCTAATTTATTATTCACATATTTTGTTTATTTTATGATCACATGTCTATATATATGTAAAGAACATGAGGAGAGTATATGAATAAGAACGGAATGATGACAGCGATTTCCTACATAAAGAACTTAGAAATTAAGAGTTGGAACACTTCAAATTTCTTATTCTCTACAGTTATTTTCTTTTGCAGTGTGGGACAGTCAAACCTTATCCCCGTGATTGAATGTTTCACGTTTATTATTATATATAAATTACTTTCTTTTCAGTACTGTCGCTTTGTTTTGGACCTTGATCAATTTCACAGCACACATTACTTTGCTATTTTTGGAAATTTGCAATTTCATCCTAAAACACCGACATTAAAGGAAGTTAACATCTTAGCACAATCCCTTCAATGCTATTTTGGTCATAGATTTTATTTTATTATACTAATGAATCGACCCTACACAATATTTGGAATCGCGCACTCTTTGGAAAGTAATAATTCACAAATTTAAATGCAAACAATAAAATTTTAGTGTGCTTCTAAAATGCATTTGGCTTTGTCAAAAATCACTTTGGTTTGAAGGAAGGGAGATCTCCAACCAGACCCTGTTGCAGCACAAGCACCAAAACACCCGATGCGAAAACACAAAGACGAGCACACCAAGAGACCAAAAGGAGACATACGACATATAAACATCAAACACAAAAGACTTCACAAACCAACGAGACCGATGTGTAACCGATGCCGACTTTGAACGGCCATTTGTCACACAAGTAGCAAATTTTGTGGTTATCCTGGATTACGTGCGCACAACCCTCTCACTTTTCCGATAACCAAGATGTCTTGAAGAACGTACGATAATGGTGTAAAACAACCTCCTCACTAATAGATGACCACACATAAAAAACCCCGCAAAAGTATGACTGATTTACTATCCGAACAAATGTGTCTGGTGCATTAGAATCGGTTAGAATATTATTCATAAAGGTAACGAGTTGGACCACTTCAATATTCTTAGAGACGAGATTCTCGACTTTTCTCTATGACAGGTCTGTGATTTGATAGTCCAATTTCTCAACATTATATTCTTCATATCACCTGATTAAAACCTGACCTGCTCTTCCTCTGTGTACCAAATATAACGAAATAAGATTGAGGCCATTTTTGTCACATAAACATGATAAAATAAAAAAAAATCTGATAGCTTGAAATATAGGATAAATTTATATAGAATAATTAGGTTAGGGTTGCGACTACAGGGAGATAACTCTATTTTTATTTCACGTAATACTTGAAACCGACATGAACGATTGATGATGTAAGCTCAGTTTGTTGCATTATTTCAGAAAAAAATAATACTCCTTGAAATTTCCATTGCTGAATGGGTATTTTGGGGGAAAATGCACATTTTTCAATGAAAAATAACCGAAAATAGGAAAAAAATTGTCGTTTTCGCATGAGTTCTGCTTCTAAAGATTCAAACATCAGAATATATCCTATAAATATACTCTTTAAAAACAAGAGAATTAGAAAATTGAACTTCGAGTAAATCTCTATGTTTTGGGTTCAAAATGTTTAATTTTTGCACAAATTATTGTGCTATTTATAGAAACAATCATTTTACTCAAAAACGAATTCGGGTACATATTGGTTTGACTGCTTAAGGATAAAGCAATACCATAGCTCTATATATGGAAAAAAAATTGTACCTGGCGACCTTCTAGCTATAAAAAAATATCGAGTTGTTGCCATGGCAACCAGCAAAATCGTATTCATAAGAAAATACACTCCTTAGAACTGCTTATCTTATCAGCATTTTTCAAAATAGGCTGAAATTTAATTCATACACAAGCTATAAGAATCCAGAAAAATTAGGGTATATGTGACTTTTTCAATTTTCATGCATTACAGAGGTATGTAAAGTTATGATGTGGTATTCTTTAAAATGACGAAAATGTTAAAACAGACCAAAAAAAAAAAAAAAAAACGAAACGGGCAAATTTTGATATTTTGGTCTGAATAGTTCGAGGAGATGTTCCTCTACATGGGGACATGTCCATCTTTCTTCTACCTCATTTCTATTAAAAGTCGCCACCCTGACCTTAAAGATCTACGCAGATATCGACTTTGGACTTATGGCAGTCTGTAATTAGTTATACTTCTATCGGAAACGCCCTTCCTTCTACTTTAACGTTATAGGATATTTATTGTCCTTTATATTCTTATTTATCACAGTATATCTATTATATAATGACTAGATTACCTATTAGAATGTATTAGAAAATAGAAACAAAACATTTCAAGGTCAATTCTAGATTTTATAAACAAGAAAAATCTGTCAAATTTTGCGACCTTTCACGTATAAAAAAATTATGGCAGAAACTTAAGTCCATTTATATTTTCACAAAAAGGATGCAGAATTAAATGCAAAGTATCAATAGCAATGGCTTTGCTTGAATATTTGAAACAGGCGAAGGAAAAACATATGATCCAGCAAACAACATTTATATAAATAAGCATTATGGTTAGACGCGCTACAATAGAATATGCTTTGTGGGGTCGCAAGCATTTGTTAAACACGTCATTGTAGAGGCTGACAGCAAATTATCACACAGGTCTGTTTATTCCAGTTAGGGTATCACATTACAGTTGAATTGTATTTTACACATCCTAAGACCCGACATCACAAGATTTGACGCAACGTTTGACTGTGACGTCGTATCTGATTTATGATTTCACAACTAGAAATGACGTCAAAAATAGTGGTGTCCGGTCCTGAAGTGTCTAAAATGCAAGTCTTCCGGTAATGTAAAGGCGGTCTATTCCTTAATTAGAAAAAAATATCATCTCCCCAACCCCCGCCCCCCCCCCCCCCAAAAAAAAATTGTTGCTTGCTGCCACCTTATTATACCACGATAGGTGAAACATGAAAGTTAGTATATATGCACAAGCCATTCATTTTCTTTTCAATCGACCATGTTTCCACACATTATCCGACTATCCTGTACAACTGATAGCCTTATTATAGTTAAATGTTTCTTTGTTAGATATTCATTTGATTTTTTTAATTTTCGCATATTTTTTTCAACGCATCCCTTTCTTGAGTGAGAAGGGAAGGGATTTCCAACCAGACCTGGTTGCAGTACCAACAACAAAACACCAAAACACCCGAAGCAAGAGAGAAATAGAGACACGCGACATAGAAACATTAAACACAAAAGACCACACATAAACCAACGAAACCAATGGGCAACCGGTGCCAACTTAGGACGGCCATCTGCTACGCAAGTATAAAATGGTGTGGTTATCCTGGATTACGTCCTCACAACCCTCCACCTATTCCGATTATCCAGAGGTTTCGAAGAACGTACACTTGTGGTGTAAAAGAAACATTTCTTAGCACAAATCGTACGCAATTTAAAAAACACAGCCTAAAACTGCTACATCGTATTCAATACATTCATCGGTTTTGAAATTTTCTCAAACGAGAGATTGTGTTGTTAGCAAGCACCGTTCCTGTGTCATAAACTAAGAATTAATTTAATTGAGATAAAGAAGATCCTGACGATCTTCGTGGGGAACGTTTTACGAGCTCCAAACGGCAATGGGCATAAGTGTGATACAAATGAAATAAAGAAGATCATGACGATAATCTCAACAGCACTCACAATAGAGCACCAATTGAGCATCAACTGACCCCTAGCAAGCTAACGGTGGGACCAGGAGCCCGGGAGGAGTAAGTATTCCCTGTTTCGCTAGCCACACCCACCGCCGATGTTCGTGCATGCACGAAAATGAAAACAATATCTACATCTACTATCTACTATTCTGAAACAAACAAAAAACAAACAAACAAACAAAAAAAAATTGTATAAATAATTGAAAATTAGTACTGATATTTTAACAAGACAAAAAAACATTTGAAATTTTGATGACGTCCATTTTTAGTTTATGGTGACGGGCCCCGATCTCATTTACACTGAGAATTCTCTTTTTCTCTTTTGTAGAATATTTTGTTTGGGGGTCTGTATACTGGTTACCTATCCATTGTGGTTTATGAATTTTGATTTTTTTTTTTCGGTTTACTTTTTGTCTTTGCTCACTCAAAATCAATATTTTTTTTCATATTTCATATTAGAAGCATGTCCTACCGATGATCATTGGAAATATTTATTAATTGTTTTCTGTAATGTCGAGTTCTCTGGGTTTCGATCAGTATCTTTGCACGAAACCTATATAACTACATTATTTCCTTGTATAAGTCTTGAAAATCTTCGTACTTGCGTTTTGCTGTCTTGTTTGTATGTAATAATACGGAAGTGTTCCAACTCTATACCTTCATGAAGAAAATTCCAAACCTTTGTTTTTTCCTGCACCAGACACGTGTTTCGAATATTAAATTCTCATCGGTTATGATTTCAGCGGAGCCATCAAAATTCGTTTCAGTAGCACCCTCTTTCGTGTTTTGAATTTAGATTTGTACATTAACTTTACAGGGAGTGCGCAGCTCCAAATTTCCTGTAGGGTCGATTCAGTAGCATATCCAAATACAATATATGTTCAAAAAAGTATAGGAGGGATGGTGCTAAGATGTTAACCTCCTTTAATTTCGGTGATAGTTTTGAATGAAATGATGAGTTTTCGAAATAGCAGAATAATATATATGATGTCAAATCGATAAAGGGTAAAAACAAAGCTTCTTTCAGGCGACAGAGCTGTAAAGAAGTTGTTAATACACTTCTAAACATCAGGTCACGGGGAACGATTTTAACTGCTCCACACTGCAACATGAAATAAGTGTTTATAATAATAATAATAATAATAATACGGAAGTGTTCCAACTCTATACCTTCATGAACAAAATTGTAAGTTTATAGTGTGGAGATTATTCTCTTCGACACCTTTAGGTTATCTGAAAATGAGAGAGTTGTGCGCACATAATCCGGATAAGCACGCCATTTGCTCTCGTTCGTTTATATGTAGCCTTTTGTGTTAGGTGTTTATATGTCGTTTTTTGTATTCATTGTCACATTTGTGTTTGTTGCTGTGAATGTCCTTTGGGATGTTTTGTTGTTAGTGCTGCAACCAAGTCTTGTTTGAGGTCCCCTCCCTTCTTTCTTGTACGGCTCCAAATGCTCTATGTTCAATTGTAGTTTGGAATCATGTGTTGTTTTGTATATATCTTGTGCTTTCGTGCTAAAGAGTTTTAATCAGTAATGAAGATTAGATTGGTGCAGTTAACGTGGAAATTCGCGTGATATATAACGCGAGGGTTATTTTTGCGTATTTGACGAATCAATGAAATTCGCGAAAATTTTCCCAACGCGAATATAACCCTGATGCATTCCTACAAAGGCACAGATATTATATAGTGAAGATTTCCCCCAAGCGGAATGTCGAGAATCGCGAAACTTTCCCCAGCGAAAATAATCATGTTTACAGTATTCGAAAATAAATGCACGGTAATCATGTTTTCTCCGGACAGCAGAGTTGGAAGGTTTTTTTTCCCCATTGCTGCTTCTGCTGCTGAGAACAATGTTTGGAAATATTCCTCTTTGGACTGAAAATAGGATACAACCTAAGCGCAAATGAAACACCTTAGGTACTTTGAAGGTTTACTTGTAAATAAAATCTATGCAAAAAGGAGACATCTATTTCGTCAATTAGGTACTAACTTTATTTTCAATTAAACTCAAAATCGTCCGGCTATTCGTGGTCGTAAAACATACTGTTTCCAGCAATTAAGCTTGTATACTGCTGTTGTTGCTGTTGCATGTTTTAGCTGATGTATATTGTTAGAGTTCTAGTTTCCCAACGTTTCTAAATTGATTTGAAATATATTTGTCATTACCGGTGAATAATATCGTTAAATCACATATCAACTAGGGGCGCTTTTCTTCTTCGTTTGACAATGGAAATTAAAACAATCAAAACAAATAAGTATAACAAGAATGTTCGTTGATAGTGTCTTCTGCTATATGCGATTTACCATATACCGGTATATGTTTTCTGCTTTGTAAACAATAACATTGAAATTATTTACCGAGGAATTTAAAATTGGTAATAAATTCGTAATTAGCATGATTAGTTAATCGAGCAATCATTTTGCAAGGATCTTTTTTCTGGCTCCAAAAGAAAAAGAACCATCACTGTTCATCTATAAATCAGAACTCTGAAGTCTCTGAATGGAAGTGGGATTCACAACACTTTAAATTTCAGTTGATTTGTGACGATATTCCTGAACTGCAATGTAAGATACAGTGGTACAGTCTGTTTTGTGTATTTCCACTTCTTGAAAGGAACTAGATGTATTCATGAACGATAACTCTGTTGATGTTGATGGCATGGGTGAGGCAGACCCTTGTGGTTTTAACGACGAAGAAGATGTAGGGAACGATGAAGACGATGGGAATAAAGTGGATGAAGATGATGCGCTCGGCATGGGGCTTACCCAGATTGGAGGGGACAAGAGCGTCATGGGTTTCGTTCGCTGTTCCAGTGCCGCTTCGTTGTCTGTCTCGCTCTTGGCACATGTTGTAGCAGGTCTCTTATAATTTGGAGTATGCCTTATAGTGTTAACACGGCCTGATTCTTTTGGTAGAAATGAGTAAAGAAGTGGGTTCCATATCACAGAAGACAAAGCCAGTAAACACGCGGTCGTCTTCAATATGTTGAGGACAGGCGAAGTTCCAGTGAAAACAACTACAACTGAAAGTATTATGTAGGGTCCCCAACATAATACAACGGCGCATATAGACATCACCGAGAGAATGATGGTTCTGAAAGTCCTTTTCCTACAGATGTATACTTGGAAATCACTTTCTTTGTTTTGCTTGATTCCTCGTTTGATTCCTTTTCGGGCACGCTGCTCCGAGTATTGGTTCCTTAATCTGGCAACATTGATGATAGCTAAATAACATTCAATGATGGAAGCCGATGCCATAATGTAAAATAGCAAGGAGTAAAACTCATACATATTGTTCGGATCGAGGTGAACTAAGTGGTCCCTGCAAGATAGAACAATTCTTGCGTCTTGAAAAGGTAGTCTCAATAGAGAGAAAAACGGAAGGCAAACACCGATAGCGGCAAAAACCCAAACCAAAATATGGAAAACTTTGATTATTCTTGATTGTAGTAGAGCATTTGGAGGTAGCACTATGGTGTAATATCTGTCAAGGCTCACACAGATAAGCGTTGCAAAGGTGGCAACTGTCCCTGCCGTCATAGCGGATTCTCGTATTACACAAAGGATGAAGCTTGTGTCTGGAGGTAGTAATACTGTCAATAATGTTAGTGGTATCACAACTACAGACATAATTAGGTCAACCCGACTAAGCAAGATAGTGAAATTGGAGCCTCGAGGTCGCTTTGCTCCGGAAGTAATCACAGTGAGGTTAAGGCAAATCCCGCAGATACTTTCTGTTATGAATAATATTGGTGACACGATTCGGAACCATATTGGAAACGCTTCCATCGTCAGTTTGTTATATAATATGTTTGATTTCGAACAGATTCTACAAAAGAAGAAATTATGATGAGAAATAGACGCTACGGAGAGCAACATATTGTAAAAAGTAAACCTCATAAGGTCGAGCATTCCCGGGGGAAAGGAGGTAGGGCCAATATGTTTCATTTGAATCAAAGTCAATGAGAAATGGTGGACACAGATGAAATAAAATTCTGAATGTTTCCCGAATTTAATGCAGAGAACAATTTTACTATTCGAGCACTGCAGATAGAACACTGGCGTCATCAAATAACGTACTTATACATGACTTTCCGTACAAAAGGTAGCAATAATTGCTAGACCATATGATGTCCTGTGGGGGAAGATTTTTATTTGGCCGCATGTCGTCCAGGTAATTCTTTTACATATATGTATAGGTTTTGCACCAAATAACATAAAATTTCATTTAGGCATACTTATTTCTATGGTACCTAACGCATTATAAGTCACTAATGATAAAAAAATATGATCTTGTACAAAATGCCTTATTTTCCATGGTTGTTTTGTTTTGATTGCTCTTCGAATTAAGACTTTCGGAAAGCTTAATTTTTGTTATAAATGGTGTTTGACTAATTTATGATCAATACTTTCTTATTGGAGGTTTTGAAATGATTTTTATTCATATTTGTAAACTTTATTTATCTTATCCTCAAAACAGAAAGCGCGAAATATGAATTTAATTTACTGAAATATATAATAAGTGAGATAAAGAAGATCCTGACGCCAATCTCACCAGCACTCACTATAGAGTACCCAACTGACCATCAACGGACCCCTAGCAATCTAGAGGAGGGATCAGGTGCCAGGGGGGGGGAGTAAGCATCCCCTGTTTAGCTAGCAGACAGATAGGAGACAAAGACGAACAGATGTTCGAGCAAGTTTAATGAATTTATGGGAAACGCTGTATTTGTGGGGTTTTTTTTTCTTTATGGAGTGAACCTCTGAAATGTTCTTATAGTTGACATTACTTGTCTCTTAAAATTTTCTGACAAACTGTTTCGTAGGGTTTGTTACATCTATTCATAAATATTTTTCATTATAATGTTAATCAAATTCAGCAAAATTATTTTACATTTTATCAGTTATGTAATGATAAACATCAAAGTACCTATCAGTTCGGTCTCAACATTAGAATTTCCATTGGAACGGTTGCTAATCTCGAAATGAATATATATAACATACCGAAGTGAAAATTCAGTATAAATCCATAAGCACAATGTGATTATGGTCAAGAAGTTATGAGCAAAAAGTTTCAATATTTACCTTAAAGTTTTAATTAGTCAAATCAATACTATTCACATTCAAAAACCAAAAGTAAAATCTATAGAGATAAACATAAAGATTTTTTCAAAACAATAAAAAATTAACGTTTTCTTACCTTCGGGAAGCAAAATACCCTGCTTTATTGTCTGTTAGAATTCAGTCATAACATACAATACTCACCTCATTCAGAGTGTTCGTGCAATGGGGATAATGACGAGCGAGGTAAATCGGATTCATGTGCTATTGAAGGTGGATAATGATACAATAATTACTTTATCATGCTAGGTGACACTTGATATAGTGATACTTCAAAGTCAGATTTTTCTGTGTAATATAGAACTATTGGCGATTTATGCCAGGAATTAACCTCAGTCTGATCTGAAGTTGTCATTGAAAAGTGCACGCGAGGAGTATCCCATATTAGGCTGTAGACATCTTGGTATGGAATTGCTAGGTTTTTTTGTCTTGCGTGATACCATTCATCATATTCTGCTTCTGGCAAAATGTTTTTTTCCTTTTCATACAATTTGCAAATTCACTGCATCAGTTTTGATGAAACCGGATCGCCAAGAATTAAGGACATCCTGACGTCATTGTACCCTAGCTAGCGCATGTTTGTGAAATCTTCCAAACCATTGTCATGTTTATAGATCAATTTGATGTAACTGACAGCTTGAGGGTAAATATTAATATGTCGTCCGATTAATTTATTGTGACTGAAATAGACATTGTAATTGAGTTTTCATTAATTTTTTTCTATCTTCAGCTTTAATGATCTGCAACTCGATCGTAGACAAAAAAAAAGGATCTAGAAAGATTCATATCAACATCTATCACATGTAAATTCAATTTCATAACGCCTTTGTAAATCTTTGTGTTAAGGTACAGTCTCCGTTAAAGTGTTACATTACTAAATTTGCGCGTCCGCAGCCTGTACTCAAGTCTTTTGTGTTTTTGCATCGGGTGTTTTGGTGTTTTACTGTTGATGCTGCAACGGGTTCTTGTAGGAGATCTCCTCCCTTCTTCAAATACGTATCTGTTTCAAATGGTAACGTATCTGTTTCGATAGTATTTGTAGTATTTTAGAGAAACTAACGTGATAGTCCAGCTGAATGGTGAAATAATTGTGCAAATTTTCAGGAAAGCATGAAATTTGGCACGATGGTTCTTTAGTCCATTCTTTACGAAATTAGCTATGGACCCACCTCGAGAAATCAAAATGACCGCTTTTTTCAAGATGGCCGCCATTTTCAGGAAAAAGTCTCATTATTCATTTGATAATTCAAATGTTTTGACCTTTTATGTCAGGATCAAGTGAAAAATTATCATGGAAATACTCGAATCTTCATCTCTGGTATCTTTAATCATCCAGGGGTCAAAAGGAACCGTGATCTTAAATCGTATTACGTCACATGACGTTACGTCACTTTTCTCTGTACAAAGATCTTATAAAGTTGAAATTGGTATCAAATGAAAGCTTATACAGTGCTCGTGCGTGTGTTTTCCATTTGGTAAATCATGCTGTTCGGAATGACAAATATGGATAATGACCATATCCATATATAGAGCACAAAATCTATAATTCAGAAAATCATAAACCGAAGGCATACAAAATCAGGATTAAACAGGAACCAAAACAAACAAACAAAAATCTCCACCACATGAGAAGAAGCAACTCTCGATATGGGAGTGAATTCAGAGTATTGTAAAAATAGTTGTTATGATGTAGAGCAAAGAAATTTTTTTCGAAAATCACATTTTTATCGTTTTGTGTGCAAAAAGGTTACTTGTCAAAACGGTAAAATACGGTCAACGCTGAAAACATGGAAATTAAATATTTCCACGTTTGATAAGGAAACAATGAAAAGAATAAAATGAATTCGTTTTGTAGTACATGTATTTCGAACAAGAATGGAATTACATTATATTTTAGCAAAACAATTAATTGAACTGGCCTCCAAGTATCGAGATTTTACAGGGCATTTTATGAAAAATGTGCTGGATTATGGTCACTTGCTCTATATTTAGGTCATGAACAACCATTATTTGTATGCAATTCTTGTAACTTACATGGTATAGTTTAAAATGAATACCATTTTGAGTGATCGAAAATAACCAATCCATCCCCTCTTTAAACTGTCAGACGCTATTCGGATTAAGTACCCGAAACGTGCATGTCTGGTTTATGCTAATTTATCTGTTCTATAATGATGCTATATTGAATTTGAAGACGTTTAACATCTGTACCACTAGGTAAGTGTCACTGCTGGTGGACCTGGAGTCCCCAAGGGCACATTCAGCTAAGTTGATCGTTTCTTCAACGCATTCGAAAAATTCTGTTATCAAAGTTCTTGAAATTCCTAAAACGTGGGTCCTGGAACATCATATCCCAGTAATCCTGCTAAGTCTTTCATACATTTTTGGACATAATTATCGAGGATCACTGACGAGAGCTGAGTACCCGAAACATATATGTCTGGTCCGTGCTGCAAATTTATCTGTTCTCAAATGATGCTATTGAATTTCAAGACATTTAACATTCAACAAAAAATCCTTTGCTTTATGTGATATTGAACTATAATTACTAGTTCCTAAAGTCATAAATGTATCAAAACATTGTTATACTCATGTTTATTTTTAAAAAGTGCGCGAAAATTTTCTTGTTTGTTGAATTGAATTTTAAAGTTTTGAAATAATTCTAAAAATGACAATGGGTGATTGATTTTAAATAAATCAATCACTTTAAAGGATAAAGATGAGGGCCATTTATTCTTTAGAATATAGAATATTTAATTACCTATTGATATATTGGCATAATTTGTACACAATTTACAACTGTGATTAACATAAATATCCTAAGGGACCATGTTCAAATACCGTCAAACAAGGCAAAACCTATTGCACTCATTCTCTGAATGTTGGTTTGCTTCTCAGTTGCTTCTTAGATTAATCCCATGAGTAAATAAAACTTTGGACAAAGAAATACCTATCATATGATATGATGCAAGGATGTTCACTTCTGCAGCTTAAAACATTTAAAACAATCTGTGAGATTTACAAAAATGTTCAGGTATAATTCATGGCAATGTAATTAGTATTTCTTTACGTTTCGTTGTCTCAAACTTTTTATCTATCCAGTGCGAAAATACGTATACATTAGAAACGGCACATAGCGTCAAATTTATTTCGTTTCACAACTTAAAAAGCTTCTTATTTATTCAATTGCATGAAACAATACCCATAAATGAAAATGTATACCTTTCATATTCCTTGAATTGTGTTATTTGAATTATAGATGCAATATTGACCGTTATTGAAATGGCAGATGTATTTTGTTATTTTGAGTGGGTCCATAGCCTAAGTGAGGAAACGAGGGGATCTCCAACAGGACTACGTTGCAGCACCTACACGAAACTCTGAAACAGCCCAGGCCTTTGCGTATAAGAGATGCAAAAGGGACGAGGAAGTTAAGACATTAAATTACTGAAAAAGGTTAAAGACTACATATGGGTAGTCGGTGCCGACTGAGAATGGTCACCAGCCACTTTAGTTTCAAATGGTTTATGGTGCTATTGAATTTGAACACGTTTAACATTGGTAATCGGGATTATATAAACTTTCAAAAACACTGGATCAATTTTAAATTCACCAATGGATTAAAATTTGTGAGCAAATAATGTTCGTTTGAAACATTTTTCACTTCAATAGGCATCACTAATCATACTAATATTACGTAACGTAATGTAAATAAATGTTTTCTGACGAATATAACATCTGAGGAATTAAAAATTGTCAGAAGGAAGTCGGTAATATCCTGATTATTTAAAAGGATATTCATTTAAAATATATCCTTGGAATAAGAACATACATGTAGAAACTACAAGAATGTTATACAAATATATAGAAATTACTGACGTAAATATCATTACATATAACGTAACAATAGTCATGAATTCCTAACAGCATGATTTACTAAATGGAAAACACACGCACGAGCACTATATTAGCTTTCATTTGATACCAATTTCAACTTTATAAGATTTGTAACAGCCAAGATACGATGCATCTTTGTACAGAGAAAAGTAACGTAACGTCATGTGACGTAATTGATTTAAGTTCACGGTTCCTTTTGACCCCTGGATGATTAAAGATACCAGAGATGAAGATTCGAGTATTTCATGAAAAAATTTCACTTGATCGTGACATAAAGGTAAAAAAATTTCATTATCAAATGAAAAATGAGAATTTTTCCTGAAAATGGCGGCCATCTTGAAAAAAGCGGTCATTTTGATTTCTCGAGGTGGGTCCATAGCTAATATCGTAAAGAATGGACTAAAGAACCATCGTGCTAAGTTTCATGCTTTCCTGAAAATTTGCACAATTCATCCAATTATTTGCACGAATCAGCTGGACTATGACGTGAATATATCATAAAATAATGGGTTACTCATATACACTGCTTACTTATTACATTAATTAAGATACTTTTGACCATATATTTTGATAATTGGTACTTTTATAACAAATTTTAATGCTCTACCACTGGTATACCAACGTAAAAATGCTGTCAACGATTTTCTAAGCAATTTACATAAAATTATAATGTGCAGGATCACATATGATACCATCTGGCATAACAAGCAATAAATTTTTAGTTGACCAGGGATGCGTGTTTTGTATAATTGTAGATGGAATGAACAGAGGGCGAAAATTTTTAATACAGAAATATTTATGCCTTCTTCAGACGTCAAATTTTCAAATAATGTACGAAATCAAAAAGGTTTATTATATATATATTATGCATAGCAAAACGTCAGAAGACAAAAGTTTATTCTGTAACTACTTTTGTTCCTTCAGCGATGGAATGAACAAAATGCTACCCCTTGTAACGTAGCTGTTAAATTGCAATCCAGGCCCCTCTATTGAACAAAGCATATCACTAGAAGTAGACCAAGTAGAGATTTCCCCTGTTCCATTTCAAATACCTAAGATATGTATCCTTCAATAAAAATATAGATATTTATCAAATGTGAAACTTTATTTTTCACCATTTTCAAATAGTAATTCAACACTTAAGTGGAGACTGCATCTTATAACACACGTTGCGTATAACTTTGGCCGAAATGTCATTGGGTATAAAACGTTCATAATCTTCATGACGTCACAGAAGAAACGGAAACGTCGTTGCGTTATATATCGAAACTGACCCTTCCGATTGCGAGAAAAAAATGCAAAATTTCGTGACGTCACAATGCTTTTACCTCGGACAAATAAGCTTCGAACCTCGGTCAAACATCGAAATTACATTGCAACGTCATGGAATTTCTCAAAATTTTCCCACGTTCGGAAGGGACAATTGTAATAATATTTCGACGTCATTTCGATAAATAAATGTATTTTGTGTGATAAAAGAATCTGAAATGATATTTCTATTTCATACAGTATCTATGAACGTCAAAAGATTATGATCCCAAGTTTATTTTGGTTGTCAGATTTTTTTTTATTCTATTGTAGATCAATTATCAACCGTATTAATCTATTTTAAAAAAACCAACTCAGTGTGAAGCGATAGAAGTCCCGAGACCATACTGTTTATGTTTTTATAAACAAGAGGCCCAAGGGGGCCACATCGCTCACCTGTGTCACAAAGGGTTAAAAGTCACAAAAATACTTCTACAGATCAAAGCAATTGACAGCCATATTTGTTGACCTATCGACAAGAAAAACACAAACTTGGCAGAGGACCTTGAGTACTTAGCTTGCTGCAAGGTTTCGTGAAATTCTGTGCAATGGTTGCAGAGGAGATGTCGAAAATGTGTCAGCCAATCAGAGCCCTCTGTGGCCATATTTGTTGACCGATCGGCACGAAAAACACAAACTTGGTAGAGGACCTTGAGTACTTCCTTCCTGTAAAGTTTCATGAAATTCTGTGCAGCAGTTGCAGAGGAGATGTCGAAAATGTGTCAGCCAATCAGAGCTCTCGGCGGCCATATTTGTTGACCAATCAGCACGAAAAAACACAAACGTGTTGGAGGACCTTGAATACTTCCTTCCTGTAAAGTTTCATGAAATTCTGTGCAGCGGTTGCAGAGGAGATGTCGAAAATGTGTCGGCCAATCAGAGCCCTCGGCGGCCGCATTTGTTAAATGATCGCCACGAAAAACACAAACTTGGTAGAGGACCTTGAGTATTTTCTTTCTGTAAAGTTTCATGAAATTCTGTGCAGCGGTTGCAGAGGAGATGTCGTAAAAATGTATCAGCCAATCAGAGCCCTCGGCGGCCATATTTGTTGACCGATCGGCACCGAAAACACAAACTTGGTAGAGGACCTTGAGTACTTCCTTCGTGTAAAGTTTCATGAAATTCTGTGCAGCGGTTGCAGAGGAGATGTCGAAAATGTGTCAGCCAATCAGAGCCCTCTGTGGCCATATTTGTTGACCGATCAGCACGAAAAACACAAACTTGGTAGAGGACCTTGAGTACTTCCTTCCTGTAAAGTTTCATGAAATTCTGTGCAGCGGTTGCAGAGGAGATGTCGAAAATGTGTCAGCCAATCAGAGCCCTCTGTGGCCATATTTGTTGACCAATCAGCACGAAAAACACAAACTTGGCAGAGGACCTTGAGTACTTCCTTCGTGTAAAGTTTCATGAAATTCTGTGCAGCGGTTGCAGAGGAGATGTCGAAAATGTGTCAGCCAATCAGAGCTCTCAGCGGCCATATTTGTTGACCAATCAGCACGAAAAAACACAAACGTGTTGGAGGACCTTGCATACTTCCTTCCTGTAAAGTTTCATGAAATTCTGTGCAGCGGTTGCAGAGGAGATGTCGAAAATGTGTTGGCCAATCAGAGCCCTCGGCGGCCACATTTGTTAAATGATCGCCACGAAAAACACAAACTTGGTAGAGGACCTTGAGTATTTTCTTCCTGTAAAGTTTCATGAAATTCTGTGCAGCGGTTGCAGAGGAGATGTCGTAAAAATGTATCAGCCAATCAGAGCCCTCGGCGGCCATATTTGTTGACCGATCGGCATGAAAAACACAAACTTGGTAGAGGACCTTGAGTACTTCCTTCGTGTAAAGTTTCATGAAATTCTGTGCAGCGGTTGCAGAGGAGATGTCGAAAATGTGTCAGCCAATCAGAGCCCTCTGTGGCCATATTTGTTGACCGATCAGCACGAAAAACACAAACTTGGTAGAGGACCTTGAGTACTTCCTTCCTGTAAAGTTTCATGAAATTCTGTGCAGCGGTTGCAGAGGAGATGTCGAAAATGTGTCAGCCAATCAGAGCCCTCTGTGGCCATATTTGTTGACCAATCAGCACGAAAAACACAAACTTGGCAGAGGACCTTGAGTACTTCCTTCGTGTAAAGTTTCATGAAATTCTGTGCAGCGGTTGCAGAGGAGATGTCGAAAATGTGTTGGCCAATCGGAGCCCTCGGCGGCCACATTTGTTAAATGATCGCCACGAAAAACACAAACTTGGTAGAGGACCTTGAGTATTTTCTTCCTGTAAAGTTTCATGAAATTCTGTGCAGCGGTTGCAGAGGAGATGTCGTAAAAATGTATCAGCCAATCAGAGCCCTCGGCGGCCATATTTGTTGACCGATCGGCATGAAAAACACAAACTTGGTAGAGGACCTTGAGTACTTCCTTCGTGTAAAGTTTCATGAAATTCTGTGCAGCGGTTGCAGAGGAGATGTCGAAAATGTGTCAGCCAATCAGAGCCCTCTGTGGCCATATTTGTTGACCGATCAGCACGAAAAACACAAACTTGGTAGAGGACCTTGAGTACTTCCTTCCTGTAAAGTTTCATGAAATTCTGTGCAGCGGTTGCAGAGGACATGTCGAAAATGTGTCAGCCAATCAGAGCCCTCTGTGGCCATATTTGTTGACCAATCAGCACGAAAAACACAAACTTGGCAGAGGACCTTGAGTACTTCCTTCGTGTAAAGTTTCATGAAATTCTGTGCAGCGGTTGCAGAGGAGATGTCGAAAATGTGTCAGCCAATCAGAGCCCTCCGCGGCCATATTTGTTGACCGATCGGCACGAAAAACACAAAATTGGTAGAGGACCTTGAGTACTTCCTTCCTGTAAAGTTTTATGAAATTCTGTGCAGCGAATGCAGAGGAGATGTCGAAAATGTGTCAGCCAATCAGAGCCCTCGGTGACCATATTTGTTAAACCACTCGGCACGAAAAACACAAACTTGGTAGAGGATCTTGAGTACTTCCTTCCTGTAAAGTTTCATGAAATTCTGTGCAGCGGTTGCAGAGGAGATGTCGAAAATGTGTCAGCCAATCAGAGCCCTCAGCGGCCATATTTGTTAAACCAATTGGCACGAAAAACACAAACTTGGTAGAGGACCTTGAGTACTTCCTTCCTGTAAAGTTTCATAAAATTCTGTGCAGCAGTTGCAGAGGAGATGTCGAAAATGTGTCAGCCAATCAGAGCCCTCGGCAGCCATATTTGTTGACCGATCGGCACGAAAAACACAAACTTGGTAAAGGACCTTGAGAACTTTCTTCCTGTAAAGTTTCATGAAATTCTGTGCAGCGGTTGCAGAGGAGATGTCGAAAATGTGTCAGCCAATCAGAGCCCTTGGCGGCCATATTTGTTGACCGATCGGCATGAAAAACACAAACTTCGTAGAGGACCTTGAGTACTTCCTTCCTGTAAAGTTTCATGAAATTCTGTGCAGCGGTTGCAGAGGAGATGTCGAAAATGTGTCAGCCAATCAGAGCCCTCCGCTGCCACATTTGTTAAATGATCGCCACGAAAAACACAAACTTGGTAGAGAATATAGTCTTGATTTGGCAGCTTGAACTCTTATACATTGTAACAAAAACAGAAGGCGAGTGTAGAGTTAAATTGGCAGCAGAAACTCTAATATTATATGGATCTTACATAAATTTGCACATTTATATGACATCAATATCTGGTTTTGATGGGTTGAAAGGTTTCTTGGTGATCATCTATACACCCAAAGTGTTACTAAGGAAGATGGACTGCACTATTAGCAGGCACGTCCAGAGTACTGTACTTTCCAAGCAGAAGAACTTTCAGTCAGTGCTTTGACGCCCATAATGGGTCTAGGAAAAAGCCCTAATGGGAATTCAAGGGGCAAAGCCTTGGAATCTAATGTATTTTACACATTAACAGGGCAGTTTTTGATGTTAAAATTACCCTTTGTACACTTCCTTTTACTCTTTTTTTTTGCACAACGATGTGGAAGCATCTGCGTACTTTAGTTTGCCTGGCTTATATATGTGCCCGATTAAAGCAGTAAAATACAAAGAAAAGTGAAAAATATAATGATAATAATGATAAATATAATGATAACAATGATATAATAACAATGTAGTCACTGAAAATGTAATAAATTTTATTTCTTTGCTAAGTTAACATTTATTACATAGCATAAATTTCATGAGAAGACAATTTACATGTACATCGCAAATCTAATGATAAAATAGTGCATCAATCATGAATATTCTTGGAAATTATAATGTATTCATGATTCACAATTCATCCAAATGCAGTCTGACGTACACAGAAATTGATCACTTTGCTTACTTTATAACATACACAAATGTTTAAGAGAGGCATATTAAATATATTATACAAAATACGAACATCTGGAAGCAGCCTACTTTTTCACATTGCTATCGAGCCAGTTCTGCACAATATCTAAATTGTTCTTCATCCATTGAATGTTTGACTGTGTTTCCTCAATAAGCTTTTTGTACATCCTCTGGACTCCTCCTAAATCTACGTTCTCGCCAAAGTCCCGCAACTAGTGAACAAAAACAGAAGTGATTTAAATTCTGTATCAGAATGACATGGCTAATGAGAGAAAGTGGCAATCACATTATTCATTTTTTTTTCAATTTTAGCAAGCCATGTACCAGCTGCATGACAAACCGACATGATATGTAGTTACATGTATAAAACTAGAATGCGAATTTCCAAAATGTAATTCATTTCTTTTCTTTTACTTTCCCAACTATAATTTTTCTATATTTCAAATTTAAACAGATCTGTAACATACAAATAAACACGACAATTTATGTTATCTTGATTATGTTCGACAATTTTCCATCATTTCTTTTGGTATATACAAAGAAACTGCCCATTTGGGATGGTATAAAGGTAAAGATAAGATTTTGTCCCACATTATTGTAAATTTTCAGGCGTTATATGTGTTATATGGAAATAATTTCTAAAATTTCTAAAAACTTGATGTCATCATCAATTCGATTATTTTACATCTGAAACTATGCATTTATCAACTCTATGCATCAAATTGACCAAACAGTGGGTTAAGTTTCCCTTTGACAATAATTTGAAGAGTCAACTATTGAGTAAGAAATTGCTCAGTAAATTACTTTATCTGACTGATGATGAGTGATCAAAATTAAAAGAAATTTATTCCCTACATAATTAGCAGATTATTAGTGTTGATATAACTGCTAAAATATAAAAAAGACAGTAACTCTAGATTTACCTTTAATTGAATTGGAAAACAGTTAAATAGAAGACTAGACTACATGCATACCTGTTTTAGATCAAATTCTGTGTTAAAGGAGGAAGCCACACTAGACAAGGCTCCTGATAAACGCCATTGTTTGTCGCTATAGCTAAAAAGAAGGAGATAATTTCATATGAATGCATTGGAAGAATTTTTGGAACTGATAATCTGAGAATAATCAGAAAGGGTATTGTCAATAAAGGGTGCTTTCTTAGACAGGAGAGATTGGGCACTTTATTCTACTGTGAGAAGAACAAAATACTAAAAGAATTCCCACAAGACAGATTGTCACTGGATAAAGGTTTAACCTTAAGGTAGAGTATCCCTCAGGTCAGAATTTTGAAAATTTTATGCCTCAGGATACCCTATTTTTTCTCTTCAGAATATTGTTCAGAGTATCAAACTAACATAGTTTTGGGAAAAGAAAATTTTATAGTTACATTTTCTCACCTCTAAAATTGGTACATGTACTTTCTTACTTTTTCCATAGGGGCCAATGTTAAAGTTCAGACTCCTTACGTTCTCATGATAATCATGAAACCACAAATTTTATTTGTTTTGTATATCAGGTCTAGCACAAATTTCGAATATATGAAAAAGAAAATATTGTAAAAGTTGAAATTTTGCAAATATTAGCATCTGAGACCTGAGGGATGCTCTACCTTAATCATATTAGGGTACACATATTACAGACTTAAAAAAAAAAACTTCAGTGCAACACAAACAATGCATCTGTGATTTGGAATATATTCTACACTTAAGGGGGTATGAGTGTGAACCGCATTTTCAGGGAATAATAGAAATTGAAAATAATTGTCTACATATAAAAGAATATCCCTTCCTTCATCGATTGCAATATTTCATGAAAAAAAGAGTATAGCCGTTTGTCCCCTATACCCCGACAAAAAAGGGAGGTAACTCTGCACATTTTTTCTAAAACAATGTCCCAACTTTGGACTTTATTTTAAAAATCAACATAACGCAATACGAAGTAAATTTTTATCCATTCACGTAGCAAATGAAGTAAATTTATCATTTTCGAAAAAAATAATTTTGTTGCCATGGTAACCATGCTGGAGAAGGACATTTATTTCATCCCATTTTTGACAGTAAAAATTGTATGAAAAGTTAAAAAACATTCATTTTCGAAGTAGTTGGCATAATAGAATTTTGATGAAATGTTTCTTTTATCATCTAGCGATACATGCTAAAGATAAAAAAATGATTTATAGAAAAAAGAGTGTAGCCGTTTTAAAGATATTTAGCTTAGAATTCCTCTGACCAAGCCTCTGGATATGATAAATCCGTTGTTTATGATTGAAAATGGAAAGTTGTTATATATCTATACATTTTATCTGAGATTTCTTATAATCTGGACTTCAGTCTAAAAATTTGAGTCATATTCTGATCAATTTCTTATTCATTTTCCCCAACACTTAGCGCTTTTAAGTACCGACAACGTAACGTGACGTAGCGCACATCGTGACGCTCACTTTAGGTAATGCTCTGTGATATTCTTCATGTATACTGTTAATCTCAGTGAATGAGAAAAAATGGATGTTTTAGATTCCTATCTGTATGCTTCTTCTGTATATCATTTCTCTCAAAATTGATTCTGCGGCATCTACACGTATCTATGTATTCATGTACATGTAGTATTGACATTCGTACATATTGTACCAGATTAAAAAAAATAAAGCAACTTTAGTAGAACAACGATACGAAGGATCTCTTAATCTCTTGATAAAGTTTATATGAAAAAATTTATCTAAAGTTAGCTGAGGCACATTTCTACTTCCATTTTACTAAGTAATGGGATTAGAAGGGGGGGGGTCGGTATGATAGGAAAGGTAGTAAACGCACACCCTGTCTTCCGCATTTATCTCCTGCACATGTTCTCTTCAATAAATGTCGTTATATCATAAAATTGAAACAAAGTAATTCCCTTTTCAACAGGGCGTACAATGGGAAGTGTGTTTACGGAGTCCTTCGGATCCATTTATTTTACAACGTACATGTATGTGATCTTTGGTCCTTTTGATGATTTGACAGTCGGTCACCATGTTCACTTATTACAGCTACTAATCAATAGGCCTCGTGATATAAATTCTAGCTAAATCATTTTAGCACATACCTTTTGTAAATGAAAGAAAAGTACTTTCAAGATATATTAGTTTTACATGTTTTCAATATTTGAGGTAAATTGCGTGGTCAGTAGCGCCGCATCGTCAAATTGCACAATAAAATATAATTATTCTTTTGAATTTATTTGTGTCTTTTTTATGCAAGAATAGATTTGAAGTATTAACTTACTCAATTCAATGGCAATTAAATTATTCCGCTCCATAAAGTTGTCATGGCGTGAGATAATAAAAGACAAACTGAATATACCGGACTTCTAAAGAAAAGGCACAAAGCCCTTTCATAATAATTCGCGGAAAAATATTACAACGTCATAATTCAGTATGACGTCAAATAAACTCCCGTTGATGACGTAAACTATATGCCAAGGGTAAAACGATGTTGTGATAGAAGCGTATTTTAGATGTAAACAAGGATATATATTGCTTGTCATTCGAAATGCATTGCTCTTTAATCTAGAGGTATATTCAACCATTAGTTCAATAAGTTTTCAGATTTTGTTTTCTTTACGACATCGACATGGTTTACGTTTGATTTGTTCACGCTCATACCCTCTTAAGGTATTTTAACTTGTAATATACCTGCTTTACCAAACTGATTGGTCATGTCACGAGTTCATTCAAATTACAAAATTTTAATGTTTATATACTGTAACATGCACTTACTCCAGATAAATATAATTCCATTTCTGTCGTAGGAAGTTCCAGGCTATGGGTTGACCAACTATGTTGGATCCTACGTTCTCTATGACTTTGGTACCGTCCTGCTTTCTGACCTCTGATGATGTAATGGCGTACTCCAAAAATCTAATATGAAACATAAAATTTCATTGGTTCATTGAGGCATATTAAATGCTTTGGTAAAAGAAATTTGATTGGTCTGAAGCCTCTTTTCAACAATAAACAAAACTTCTTCCAGATAAATATGACACACAATTGTGTCAATACAAATTCAGCTGAATAAATCCCTTTAATAATAAGTGTTAATGTACTTAACGAGGCTGTGTCTAATTAGAAAATGATGAACTTCTACCCAAGGTATTTTGACAAAATTCGGATCATATAATTGCAGTATTATAAAATTCATTTTTTGGGAAAGAAAATAGAAGTTGACCGTTCAGTATTATGTAGGGGTCATCTCAAAGATAAGGCATCTTACAATGAGACCTTATGGGGTTTTACTGCAAAATAATGATTTTTCTCAAATTTTTCATATTTCTGCACAAGAGATTTTAATTAAATTCATGTTATTTATTTGTTGTACCTCAAATATCATTTTAAGAGAATGAAATTGAAATTTCACCGTCATCAAATTTTTCTAATTGTACTCGGCCTCGTTAAGTACAAAATTTTTTTAACCATAAAGCAGCATACTGTAAACTTGGAAATTTTTTGCATGGGGGTAATTTTCTCGTTTTTTCACAAATCAAGGGATTTTGCGAAGATTTCCCACATGGGAAAATATCCCCACTGCATTTCTACAATGGGAAAGACATTTTTATCGTGAATATTTCCCCCAAGGCGTGACGTCTTGATCTGATAATCATGAAACTTTCCCCCAGCAAAAAATAACCATGTTTACAGTATATAGTAATTTAATTACAACAAATAATGTAACATACATTTTCTGATGACATCACTTTACTCTTTATCGGACAATTGCTGTTTTGACTATTCAGTATTTTCGATACTCAAGAGCCATTTCCTCTTTTGGACGGTATCTGACATAGACTAATTTAAAAATTGGGATGCCATAAATTTCTATTGAAACCTTCCTAAATTTTGGTAATAATGGTACCAATTGATATTACCATATTGATTTTATGACGTCACAATGGTTTTCATCAAAGACCATCTCAAATTGGAAATAACATAGTTTTCCGAAAAGACTCAATGGCAGTTAATCCATTTTATAAGCTCACCTTTCAAGAATCCATGGCACCTTGGTACAGGCCAGAGCGCTCAGTAACTTAGACCTCTCTGAAGCTACAGGTGAAGTTTTATATTGATTATAGGCAAACTCCCACTCTGTCTGACCTCCTTCCCTTATACCAGTACAGTATACTGTGTACTTCATATTAGGGTCTATACTGTAACACAATATATACATTTGTTTTGCCTCGGACTAGTTTGACCCAATGGGAATGCTTGAATTTGGTCATGTGACTGCCCGACAAATTATTGTGGAAAGTCAGTTTCAAAAATTTGTAAGGCAATGGCCGACAATTAGCAAAACCAGACGGAGGATAATAATATAAATCACGTTGCTGTTCTTGATATCAACATTTTTTGTACTAAAATGGTCCTCGACAAAACAAATCAGTTATTAGGTTTGTTACTGACCTTACACGAAAATCTGTCGGGTTGATAAAGCCCATAGAAGGCTCGGCGCAAGCGCCTCGCCTTCTATGGGCTTTATCAACCCGACAGATTTCCGTGTAAGGTCAGTAACAAACCTAATAACTAATAGTATAAGTTAGGTTAAGTTAGATCTCTCTGAAGCTACAGGTGAAGTTTTATACTGATTATAGGCAAACTCCCACTCTGTCTGACCTCCTTCCCTTATACCAGTACAGTATACTGTGTACTTCATATTAGGATCTATACTGTAACACAATAAACTATACAAGTCATTCAACTGTAATCAAGATGTATGTCCAAGTACATTTTTAATAATACTAGTTATCAATTTTTTTTAAACAAATCTGAGAATCAATACATCACCTTAATAGTACACATTATGACATTAATATACATGTAACTAAACATATAATTTCTGAATTCCCTCCCCTAGCAAAAACTCCCTCCCCTTGCACCAAATCCATTCCAGCATGATAGTAAGTTTATAAAACACTGAAATGAAGAACTGAATATGAAACTACTCTTGCGAAAATCGTCCAGGATACCCAAGGAGTTCCTGGGGTAGTCATTTTTCTAGCATAACACTTACTAAAAGTTAGATGGGTTTGTCATCCACATTTTGTACTGCCTCTTTGCCTCCTCCACACATTCCTCAACCTCATAGTCACATGCCGTGGAAGCCACGTGGGACCTTATATATCTATAAATAGAAAAAAAATAATGTCTTGACGTGTACATGCAGTGGATGCCAAGTAGAAACTATAGAGAAATAACCTATCATGAGCTTATTTCATTATTACCTGCTTATTCTAAAACCTACGAAAAAAATCCTCCATAAGAAGTTTATATCACAGATAAAAAGAAACACTTTTATTAAATATTCATAAGTTCTAAGCCACTGTATCTTTTAACAAATATGAAAATAGAATTTTTTCTGTCAAATGAGAGTCTAATAGAGAGATGCATACATGTATATAAAGATGGCTGAATAAACATGTAAGAAAGAGAACAAAATCTTACGACTCTATATGGGATGCTCCAGTGTTGTTAAAGCCTAACTCCTTGTATATAGGTTTAATCAGATCTTGTCTCAATTTCTGAAACATTTTGCAATAATTTAGTTATAAAAATAATTATAAATATAGTAAAGCAATCTTAATAATGCAAAGAAAACTATAATTTTCTATGTCCTTTCATCATCAGTTACATATTCGGTATTTTCGAAAACCAGAGTTACTTTCCCGTTTGAGACAGTATCTGACGTAGACTTTTTGTGACGTCATCAAATTCTATACAAACAGTCCTAAAACTCTGGGAAACAACGGTACAAAATCATCGTTACCATATCATTTTCATGACGTCACAATGGTTTTACGTCAGATACCGTCTCAAATGGGAAATAACTCTGTATTCCGACTCAATAGGTCTCTATAGGGGTTTGGCTGCATAGGAAAATTTATTGTTACAGTAGTTGCCATTAAAAGAGATAAACTGAAATATTAGTTAAGAAGAGGACTTCATGCAATATCCATTGCAGTCATGTACCTTTATTTCCCATAATGCCTTGTAAATCCCATCATGCTTTATTATCTAACCTACTCTATATTTCCAATAATTCCAGGTGACTTCTGATATGCAAAAATTTCAACCCACCTTGTATTTCCCATAATGCTTTGTAACTCCCAGCATGCTATCTATGTAGCCTAACTCTCCTTCTCCTGTTATTCGTGGTAAGTACCCCCTTTCTTTAGCCAGGTAATTCACCGTCTGTAACGCTATGTCCATACTTAGCTGGTTAGATCTGGATCATAATCAGAAATAAACATTCATGTATATCATTTAATTTTCGATGTACTGTATTAAAAATTCTTTGCAAAAGAAAGGAAACTTCAGCTTTTTTAAAGCAAACAATATAATGACTTTCAAATGATTATGTTGAAATCGTTTAATATTCTACAAGGGTCAAGATAAATTGTGAAAAGCAAGGAAAAAAAAAAATAAGGCTTGAATCAGCAGATTTTGCATGAAGATCTCTTGTAGTGTATAATAATTTAAAACTTATTGCTATACTAATTATTTTATTAAAGCACTAAGTCTTCATCTTTTTTTCAACAGCAATGACAGTATCCATACTCATTGGGATATTGAGCTTAAATATTGCATATTTTGTTACTGTAAAAACATTAAGCAAGTTACCTGGCTAAGCTCCAAGCATCATTTATAATTTGGGCTCTGTTTATTGAAGATATAACCTACAAAAGGAAAAATAGAAAACCTAGTCTAACAAACTGTAATAATTACTGAGAAAGCCCTAAAATACATTAAATTCTAGAACAGCATAAAAATCTTACATGAGGCAAATATTTGCCAGGAGATTAAAAAGAATTTTAAATATGAATACATGTACTGATAATCTTCTTCTAGTAAATTTGCAGGCATTTTTGATAGACCAATCATTTATAAATGAATGAATGTTCACCAGAAAGTCTCCCGATGCATGTTTGATCCTAAAAATGTATTGAGATATGTTGGGTTGGGTGGGTTGGGGGGGGGGGTTGACCTTGATAATCATTAGGTGATATCTACATGTATAACATTTAATTTCCATTGTTATTTTCAAGAAAAAAAAGATTCAGACTGGCTTAGAAATTTTGTTGATAAATTGAAAGGTCTATAAATCATGTTAATAGCACTATTTTTAGAACTGGGGATTCCCTCAAACACAAATGAACTTGTAGCTGAAAATACAATTTGCTGCTGATTGCTTAAAATATTTCTTTTCTACTTACTAAAAAATTAATAATGCATGTAGGATTTTCTCAAACTGGTCTGTATTCGCTGTTTGCCTTAATTAATCTCTTGTTTTTGTCTTGGGAGGCAGTTGTATCACTGCACAACTCCCGGAACTTCAGAATAAAGTGTGGGGATTGATTGTTATTAGATCCAAGAAAACAAGTCTGTTTTCCATAAGTACTACTACTGAGGATATAAAATAATAAGAAATGAATCTTACATTTTTTTCTGTTGATGCAAGTACATGTATCACCCAAAAAATTGGACGGAAATCTTTTGCATCAACGCGTTACATGCCTTGATGCAGTTTTCCATCCAATTTTTCAGGTGATATCTGCATCAACAGAAAAAATAAAAGATTCATTTCTTAAGTCATAGCTTCATTTCTTAAGTCATAGCTTCAAGTTCATAGCTTCATTTCTTAAGTCATAGCTTCAAGTTCATCATAGTACATGAACTCATCTTACATTGACCTTGAAGGTGACCTTGACCCCTTTGACTGTTGTCTGTGTCAAGGTTATTCCTTGATGTTCATATTATTAATAATTACTATACTACAAATTTGCCTCACTGTATGATTGGTGTTAAGTTGCTTTATCAGTGCTCGCCAGTTCTGTTCAGTATAATTAACTCTGTAGACGCCATACTGCTGAACGTTAGCTACAATCCATGAGTCGACACCAGTAGGTATTGATGCATCATTTACCTCTACAAATATTTACATGGAATTATTTAAACATTAGCATTAAGTTACGAGATTGGAACATGTTACTTTAATCAAATTAAATGTTTATGGATGTCTCAATTTATTTCATATGAGCACAACATAATTTCAAATAAGTGCATAAGTTTATCCCCATTTAGAATCCTGTGGCCTCATGTTTTGACCTTGGTTTAAGGTCATGACACATCCTTCGTTCCTTAGCATAAATTCTGTGTAATATTAATGATATCCAGGCAGAGAAGAAGTTACGGCTTCAACAAGGTTTATCCCCATTTAGAGTACTTTGACCTTGGTTTAAGGTCATGGCACACCCTTGTGTCCTAAGGAACAATTGTATTAAATATTATTGAAATCCATGAAGAGGGAATGAAGTTATGGCCTGGACAAGGTTTTATCCATGTAGTGTAATGTAACCTTGACCTTTGACCTTGGCCTAAAGGTCATGACACACTAATAAGTCCTAAGCAGCAACTCTGTGAAATATTATTGAGGCCGAGAAGAACTTATGACCTTGACAAGGTTTTAACCTTTTGATAAGGTCATTACACACCCTTGGGTCCTAAGGAACAATTGCATGAAATATTACTGGAATCCATGCAAAGGAAAAAAAAGTACATTACCAAGGAGACACCAGATGGACAACAGTATATTAACATCGTATGACAAATCATTAGCCGGCACTATAAAAACACAATGTCATATAACTATGATAAGTACTGGACTATTGATTACTATATAGCATTAGAGACTTACCCATTGAGGAGTCATTAAGCCAGTGTATTTCAGCATTCGTTTGGTCAAAATTTGGCATAGTGCTTGTAGTGTATGTAAAGGGTACCCACCATTTGTATCTGTAATAAATACAATGTCATGTATGAGGACTGGTGTTAATCAGTAAAAAAAATGATAAACTTAATAAACTTAAACCATGTTGGAACTCCCCCCCCCCCAGCAGTTTTATATTGAAATATAATATTATCAAATGTAAAATACTGCATCATTGTGTATTTCTTCTAGAGGGATTTACGTTTTATTGTACAAATGTAGTTAGCACTATTAGTAGATTATATCATATGTAATGGAAAATATAAGTCAAGTGCTCTATTTTGCCCTGGTCCTGCTAAAACATGATTCAGCTAAAGTGAATCCTGGGCTACAAATGAGCCTACAAATATAACTTTCTGTATTTACTCTCCAAAGTCATAACTATTGCATCAACTGACATGGTTTTAGATTCTTACCCATACGGAGACACATATCTCCCAGGATCCTTTGCATCTGGGTTTGACAGGAAGCGTTGTTGACGTACTCTGATTTTACCACTAGATGGCGCTGTGACAGTTAAAAGCGGGTAGTTCATTTGGAGGATCCAGGTATTCATGATTTCTTTTACTGACACAGGTAAATTTGTCTTATCAATCTTTATTTGCTGTCGTAAAAAAAATAAAGCGTCAACAAAGATGACATAGCAATCCTTCACAGCTAAATTACCAGACCAGCATAAAAAACATAGAACTAAAGCATCTTCAAATATATAATATGCGCAAAATTGCCAATTTTATGAATTAAAATACAAACACTCAAATACACAAATTTTCGGCCCCTTGGCCTTTATCAAGTGTAAAAACGACAATCAATAACAATTCTAAGTAAAATCCATCCTTGCTTCTCTGGCGTTCATTGCAAAAAAAAAAAAAATCAAGGCCAATTTTATAAATATTGTTAATTGTAACAGATATTTAATATTATTCATACCACTTTGTAATAAAAATGAAAAATATTAAATATTAGGAAGTTAGACTAACTTCATCCAAGGCTGTCCATAGGTCATCATGTACAGCATTACCATACTGCATCTTCGTAAGGTATTTCTAAAAATAAACATAGGTAATCACAGATTACGAAGCTCACCTCGTGACAGCAAAATTCAATTCAAACATATTTCTTAGTACATGTATATTGGCTTTTAAAGGCAAAACCACTCAAGCGGAAAAAGTAGGTCAAGGTCATTTTATGAAAGTTTGATCAAAGATACATCCAATATGCAAGTTTGGTACATGTAGCAGTTATACTTTGCTCAATATTGGCTTTATAGAGCAAAATCACTCAAGCGGAAAAAGTAGGTCAAGGTAATTTTATGAAAGATTGATCAAAGATACATCCAATATGCAAGTTTGGTACATGTATCACTTATACTTTGCTCAATATTGGCTTTTAAAGGCAAAATCACTCAAGCGGAAAAAGTAGGTCGAGGTCATTTTATGAAAGTTTGATCAAAGATACATCTAATATGCAAGTTTGGAACATCTAGCACTTATACTTTGCTCAATATTGGCTTTTAAAGGCAAAATCACTCAAGCGGAAAAAGTAGGTCAAGGTCATTTTATGAAAGTTTGATCAAAGATACATCCAATATGCAAGTTTGGTACATGTATCACTTATACTTTGCTCAATATTGGCTTTTAAAGGCAAAATCACTCAAGCGGAAAAAGTAGGTCGAGGTCATTTTATGAAAGTTTGATCAAAGATACATCTAATATGCAAGTTTGGAACATCTAGCACTTATACTTTGCTCAATATTGGCTTTTAAAGGCAAAATCACTCAAGCGGAAAAAGTAGGTCAAGGTCATTTTATGAAAGTTTGATCAAAGATACATCCAATATGCAAGTTTGGTACATGTAGCACTTACACTTTGCTCAATATTGGCTTTTAAAAGCGAAATCACTCAAGTGGAAAAAGTAGGTCAGATGCTGCATCCGATGCATGGGTCCATCTCGGCATCCAAAGATGAATCACTTGTGCAAGTTTGGTTACTGTAGCATTAGTACTTTGTCAGATACTAAGCTACCCCAAACTTCTTATCCAAATCACTCAAGCGGAAAATGTAGGTCAGATGCTGCATCCGATGCATGGGTTCACCTCAGCATCCAAAGATGAATCACTTGTGCAAGTTTGGTTACTGTAGCATCAGTACTTTGTCAGATACTGAGCTACCCCAAACTTCTTAACCAAGTCACTCAAACGGAAAATGTAGGTCAGATGCTGCATCCGATGCATGGGTTCACCTCAGCATCCAAAGATGAATCACTTGTGCAAGTTTGGTTACTGTAGCATCAATACTTTGTCAGATACTGAGCTACCCCAAACTTCTTAACCAAGTCACTCAAGCGGAAAATGTAGGTCAGATGCTGCATACGATGCATGGGTTCACCTCAGCATCCAAAGATGAATCACTTGTGCCAGTTTGGTAACTGTAGCATTAGCACTTTGTCAGATACTGAGCTACCCCAAACTTCTTAACCAAGTCACTCAAGCGGAAAATGTAGGTCAGATGCTGCATCCGATGCATGGGTTCACCTCAGCATCCAAAGATGAATCACTTGTGCAAGTTTGGTTACTGTAGCATTAGTACTTTGTCAGATACTGAGCTACCCCAAACTTCTTAACCGGACGCGGACGCGGACACGGACGCGGACACGGACGCGGACGGGGACGCGGACGCGTGGGGTTATAGCATAAGCTCACTCAACTTCGTCGAGGTGAGCTAAAAATATCATCAATTTACCTCAATAAACATTGAGAATTTTCATTCACATCAATTACTTTGATCCTAAATTTGGTTTCTGTGCGTATATGTAGTTCTGTAAACAGTCGTTCTTTGGAAGCAAGAAATTAACCCTCAGTAAAGACAATTTCTTTTTTTTCACAAAAATTTGTACTTTTGCATGTTTTGCTAAGGCCAAATCAATCTTAAATCAAGAGTATATTAGAGGATTTGAAGCATGATATGCAGTTGCTATTGCCTCAATTAACCATGATTCAAAGCATGACAATAAAAGTGTTTATCTAAGGAATAACTAGCTTCTGATGTTATGATTGGGATGGTAAATGCTGATTTTACAGTGGCAAACTTAGTTTTTCTGGCAATGTGTTAGCGAAGTCAGGAAAACGGATGTTTGCACAGTAAAATCAGCATTTACCATCCACACAAATATAACGTCAGTATCTAGTTATTCCCATTCTAATGCAATCTATATTTTTCTTAATATGAGGCGAAATTTGACGTTATTAACATCAAAGCCTAGTATGTTCTCATTTTAATGCGGTAACTAAGGAGCAAACAGCCAATGAAATTCGACATTGCATTCGAATTAATTTTGCATTAAGTTTGATTTTGAGTCATAAATTGTCTAGACTATGCAAGCATTCATTTTGTTAATACATGAACATGTATGTTTTCTTCACTTACTTTTGCTCCATTTCTGAACGTGTCGTCACCAAGGAAAAATCTCATCATTCTAATTAAACAACCTCCCTAAATAAATAAATAAATAAAAAATACATGATTACCCCTATATTCGATTGCATAGTACTATTTCGCTTTTTTGGGTTATGACATATGAACATAACATTATAGTGTATTGATACTGAGCAATATGCTTATTACAAACTGATAATTAATTCACAATGTAATTTAAACTTCAATGCTGTTTTTTTCAAACAAATTTAAGCAGAATGGTTCCATTTTTACCTTACATTATTTTCCATTTTGACATTATAATTTTCTGTATAAAAGTTATATATCATATGAATCGTGTGAAGTTTCAGTGTTGAAGCTCAGAGCTTTTCGGTTTAAGGAGGAAAAGATGTATTTATTCTACATTCTAATTTACCCTTCCGATTGCGGGCAAAAATGTAAAATGTCATGACGTCACAATTCTTTTACCTCGGACAAACAAGCTTCAAACCTCGGTCAAACATCGAAATTGCATTGAGAAGTCATCAAATTTCTCAAAATTTTCCCGCGTTCTGAAGAGTCAATTTTGTGAAAATACAATTTTTTAAAATTTTACCTTTCCGTATGATATTCCATCGAACACTGTGTTCAGCATATAAATATTATCTATAGGTACATAGATAGGGTGAGAGTTGACAGAGCTGTCGATGTTGAACACGTCGTACAACTTAAAGTTCACATACTGCTCAAACTGTGGAGAGAAGTGTACCCAGTTAATGCAACAGCTCAGTCGATATAGTATAGTATTAATACACAAGAAGAAAAAAAAGAAAATCACATAACTGAAACTAGACATAGTTACATGTAATACTATATGTTTCATAAGAATGCTTTTATTAATAGCAAGGTCTGATATTGTTCTTACCATTTTCCAGTCAGGATATAAATGTTCTGTTCCAAACGTCTCACTAAATGTAGCAAATCCTTCATTAAGCCATAGCTCGTCCCACCACTTCATGGTAACTAGGTCACCAAACCACTGAAAATAGAAAGAAAGGGTCAAAAGGTCATGGTCATTTTATTAATCTATACTTAGGATGCCATCTAAGCACTAAAAATAGAGAATAAATAGTCAAAGGTCCTCTAATGAAATACTGGTCATTAGATCACCAAACTGAAAATATAAAGAAGCAGTCAAAAGATTAAAGGTCATCTCATTCATCTATGGATACCAGGTCATCAAACCACTGAAAATAGAAATAAAGGGTCAAAAGGTAAAAGGTCATTTCACCACTGCAAGGTTACTACATGGAGTAGGTATTGAAATTAGAAAATAAGACTAAAATTATGTCATCCAACTACATTGTAGCTTCTAGTCATGAACAACTGTAAATAGAAAATAAAGATCATCTTCAAAGGTCAAATCAACACTGCAGCATTCAACAGTGATCAAAGGCTTCATCAAGTCCTTAATTAATTATCTTCAATAATGCCAGTGATTGGGAAGGAGGGGGTCGACCGTTCATGCATCGTAGTCCCATTATTTTGACAGATGGCCCATTGAAATTTTCTTACAAAATGGCCCAATGGAGTGAAATTGCAGAAAATCATGGAAAATTGCCCTTTCACAAAATTTCCTTTCCAGTCACTGTAATGCATGCCTGTATGTAATGTATTTTTTCAACTACTATCTGCTAATCATACCATATGTGCCATTTCATGAACTACCACCACGGCTATTCTCTGTTTATTTTCCTCAGACGATACTCCGGGTTGGAATAACATGGCATCCTCTCGGTACGTCACTAAACCCCAATTCTCCTGGGCTCCAAATGGGAAATCAGGTATAGCGACCATATCTGACACAAAAGTTCAAAGAAAAATAAAAATTTATTGCCACCATATCTAACACAAAAAGTTCAAAGAAAAATAAAAATTTTCAAAGGAAAATGAAAATAAAACTGTCATGAAAAAATGTCATAAGTTTCCATTTTGAATAATATCAACACAAACTGATTGTGATGTCACTAAATTTCATGTACTAAACCATTGTAAAGTTTGGAAAAAACATGCTTCAATTTCAATGTTTCTTTAGGAATTTCATAGCAATGAATTTATTGGACATTTTTCATGTTCGCAGACTTCGCACTTCGGACACCACACTTCGAATGGACTATGTAAAGAGTTTATTTGAATTCATGTGTTAAATATAAATGTAAAGCTCTCCGGTGTGCTTCTATCGATTGTGTGTTAAGATTTTACTCTTTTAATCGCACTTGATTTCATTTATATGACCCCTTAAGTTTGAAGTCTGGATTTCAAAGTCTGAAGTATGTCAACTTGAAAAATGTACATTATGCACTTATATCACTGATAGGTACTTGCACAAACATGGAAAGAAACAGAAATACATGTAACTCTGTATATCAAAACATAGGGTAATGCATGTAAATACCTTGTTTAGGAAGGGGGAAAGCGACTCCAAAGTACTCCTCAAAGAATGTAATAATTTTAGTTCCTATTTCCAATGCTAGACTGGCTTGACTTAAGCTCTCTTTAGGTGCCCATACGTTGTACTGTAAATATACAAAACAAGCACTTAAAGTATTATGAAACAATTATTTCAATCAAAGAATTGCTAGAATCTAAGATTTACAAATCTAAAAGCAGTTTATTTGCTTCTAATACTGTGAAGTAAAAGCATAACTTGGTACATGTACATAAAGTAAAGCTATCACTTTGATGTGAAGAATTTTTAATACATGTGCAGCTTAAGAAATAACAGCTAGCTAGCTGTGGTTTATTGTACAATAATTCCCCCAGTTGCATGAACCAATCAAATTATCACCAAAGCGGCGAGGTGATAATTTGATTGGTTCATGCGATGAGGGGAATTACTGGACAATAAACCACGGCTAGCTAGTTGCTATTTCTATTCTTATATTTTTCTGCAGATGACAATGGGCACAGCTTAGCGGACTGGAAGTTTTTTGGAGACTTAACATCAGGCGAGTTCTATAGTACTGGTACATGGCATAGCTCTATGGTAGCAGAGTTGGATGTTTAGATTTTCTTCTCTACTTTTTACATGTACATCATCAAAATGCAAGCGTTCATACTCATAGAAATAATTAATATTCCTTTAAAAAAGAAAAAGCAACTTCTTGAGTCTCTCAATGACTTTTAAGCTCATAAAACCCTCTGGTGACACTTCATATTTAGCATACCTCTAAGCTAAATGACATACATGTATCTTTTGTCACTGTCCTTACTTCACTGGTTTATCCAGAAAATTCATAATTGGAATATTAATTTTTGTAAACAGATCATATTATACTGTATATTTTAATTTTGACCCCAAGGTACAACTTTGTCCAAAATATCTGTAAACCAAATAACTAATTAAAACATTTTATCTCACCGTGATATTATTCTTGGTAGTTGTACTATTTTTTTCATAATCACAAATAACAAACGCCGTCAAGTAGGTTGACATTCGAGGAGTCTCGGTGTAATAATCTGCCATCAACGATCCAGGTCTGAAAAAAAAAAGTCATGTTAAAAAGTCAAAGGTATACATACAATCAGAAATTTTTCTACAGCCATAATTGAGATTTTGTATAATCTGAGACACAAAACAAAATTTCAATAAATCAATTATTGTATTTTGTTAGTATGAATATTCAGAATTTTTATACTACTACTCCCATTCCATTGTTAGAAAACAAAATGTTAGAAGTCAAAGGTAATTTGCATGTGACCAACCAGAGTTATACACCCATGGACACCAAAAGTAAGATAGTCATTTCTTAAATATCTCTATCACTTAATGACTAAAGGTCCTGCGAAGTTCTTGACAGAACAACATACACACGGGACAAAAAAAACAAATCTTTTTTTTTATTTTTTCAAATCAACATGTGTCCAATATCTTAATCTTACTTAGTAGAAGAATATGCTTTAAATTCATATCTCTATTCAGTACCTTGATTCTGTTTTCATGATCGGCATATTGGATAATGATTTCATAGTATCTTTCCTCAGGAGAGTGACCTTGAACTTGGCTTTGAAATCTGGCTCGTCAAAACATGGGAACGCTTTTCTGGCATCAGCTGATTCAAATTGTGTGGTTGCTAAGTAACTGTAAACAAACTTGTCAGTTGTAATAATGCTTTATTTACCAAAGTTGATAGATTATAGTGCATATATATATAATGGTGAATATGCTCTTGTTTCATTTGTGGTCCTTTCTAAATCAAATTAGGAAAAAATAACCAATGAAAAACCCTGTCATTTCAAGGTTTTGTTAGAAAAATGATTTTTGGATATTTTTGTCTAATAAACACATGTCAAGTAATTTGATTTGCCCTTGGCAAAAGTTTACTTTGCAGACAACTTATATAATGAGACTCCATAATGACAGGGAAAACATGTTGTTAATTAATATACTGCAATTATGTCTATGAAGAAAGTAAAAGTTGTGAACTTACATGGTATCATTTCCTCTTTTATATGAACTATAATACAACCCTGCCAAATCATCCGTCAGATTTCCCTCAAACTTGATATACACGCTGTACTGATGACCCGGTTGTAGCTTCCACTTCAGATTCAAAATTAGGAACTCATTATCTTCATCGGTAGTCATACTCAAGTACAAGTTATCTCCCTTACTTTTACCATCATATTCCTTTACTTCTATTTCTGACTTAAATATTGTTAATCGTCTAATATGGAGTGTGATATCATTTGTCGCTTCTGTACAGTTGACTATTATTGTTTCGTTGCCGTAAAATTTGAAGTCTTTTGGCGATGCATGATAGATGTCGGGAAAAAGTTCAAGGTCATACAACTCTGGAAACACAGAGCGTGGAAGCCGCAAAACTTGCTGTTGTGTTTGAAGCCTCAAATTTTGCTGTCGCGTTTTTGGGTTCGACATTGTGTTGTTGTCTAACCATTCCTTCACTATGGGGTAATTGTTCTTCATCCATTTTATATTTGACTCCGTTTTCTCGATGGCTTGTTGGAATGCCCTTTGACCTGAGCCAAGGTCGGGGTTGGCCTGTAGAAATTCTTGCAACTGAAAAAGAATTGATGTTAATTATTATACTCACCAAATTCAATAATCATAATGTAGCCACAATTTTTTAATATTAAAAGGTAGAGGTATTTTGAATGGCGATTTCAAAAGATAACATCTCAACTTTTTCTGATCGGAGACCTGCCTACCTGTTTCTCACGATAAGCATAATATTTTGTTCACGAAAAGTGTTCTTTTACGGACTTTAGCATACTAAAAACTACTAAATGCAAATTTGAGATAAAAACATTGTCTTTTTGTCCGCTTTGACAAATGGACAATCGTTACAAATTCTAATAAATTTTGAGCTTGCCTATACAATATGGAAGACATTTGTTCAATCAACTGCTATAAAAATCCAAACATCATTTTGCTCAAAAATAAGTTTTAGGGGGAAAAAGGGAAAAGCAAAAGTGTACTGCATATTAATTAAAAGTCAAAATTGTAAAAATTACATCAAAATTGTAAAAGTAGGCAGGAATGTGATAATACTGATAGTCACTTACTTTTTCAAGATCTATTTCTGTATTGAAACTTTCAAATATTCCATCAAACAGGTTAGAGAAGGAAAATGACCCTCCGCCATAGCTGGAATTTATGACAAAAATTTACATTATTTTCTATATACATGTATGTGAAAGTACAGCAACTATACATGAACATTTGTAAAGTACTGATAATTTATTAATAAGATTTTTTTATTATAATTCAGAGAGTCTAAAATCTCGTGATTTCCTACTGCGGTATGATGGATCAAAATACAACCACTTCATAAAGTTGTCTCTTTAAGTCTTATCTGTACTTGACATTTTCAAAAACATCTCATAATGTGCAATTTTTAAAAACACATGAAAACAGGAATGAAATTCAAGTGAATTGAACTGAGTTTCCAGTCCAACTATCCGACTTCCATATAATTCATTGAGCTTTACCATTGCATCTACAGAATGGTACACGAAATAACACTTCATTTGAATGATTGTAATCTAATATAATCTACTATCAAAGCAAAACATCTTGAATTCTTAACAAAACTTTTATCATACTCACTCTCTTCTAAGTTTCTCCCAATTTTCATTCAGGAAATTCCAGACCAGATCTCGACCAATCACATTCCTGGACACATAAACTATAACGCTAACTGCATCCTGTTTTCTCACTTCATTTTCATCTAAAGCCAAGTTCAAATATCTGTCAGAAAAAAATTCAATCATAAAATTGAAGTGTCATTGAATTAATCAATCAATCAATCTCTCTGCAAATTAAATCCAGTCTTCTATATTTTGACATTAAGCTAATAGTAAGAACTAGTTTTTTTTTATTCCAGCTATTGTCAATTTTTTTTACTCCATGCATGTACATGTAAATCTGTCTGTCTTTGTTTCACATACATGTACATATGAATCACATATATTCTCTCAAATACTGTACATTTGTATCAGTATGGTTCCTCTTTTTTTGTCCAATTCTAATCGATGTAAAAAAAATTTAAACTTTTATTTATTTTACAACGTTTAACAAACAAGTTACACAACTTATATTAATGTCTCACGTTGGCTCAGATATTGGCGTGAGGGGGTCCAAGGAGCAGGAGGAAACCAGAGTACCCAGAGAAAAACCTCCTACCGAGGCCTGGGCAGGGGACCGCCAAACCCCACCTAACCTCCCACATAAGACCCTTCGCCGAATCTGGGATTTGAACCCGGGACCTTAGAGGTGATTAGCGAGCACGATACCAATGCACGAACCCGGCCGTTAATTGATGTAAATACATGTACAGCTGACACTCGTTATCTCGAAGTCGATGGGCCCACTGAAAATACTTCGACATAAGCGGAGTTCGAGATAAACGTCAGTCAAATTTACGGAATATTTTCGAATGTATTGTACCACCTATAAGGCTAAAAGAATCGTTTTGCTATTATATTTTATACAATAGATATCGGAGCTTAAAAGACTACTCGTGCTGACAATGTAATGTTTACTTCACAACGTAGAATAGATTCTAGAAGTGCCATAAACGTATTCTTAATACTGAAATTTTACGAAGAGGCGCATTGAGAACGTCAGGTATTTTTATTCGTTGTGTGACACCCCCCCCCCCCTTTCCGCACCGATCGCATCGGCCCTGATATAATATAACTTTGGTTGTCTTATCAATCTGTCATAAGCCGTTTACCTTCAAGAGTTTTAGATCAGTGTGTCATCAAAGTACAATGAAAACATTTGTTCGTATGCTATTTAGTTTTTTCGTCTGCTAGATTTCAATGTCGTATCTTCACTTAAATTTACTCCCATGCAATCGAGTTTAATCAACTTCCTTTTATGTATGGATTATTTTGTAGATCATCAGTATAATCATTGTTGCTCATATTACTTTATTTCAGTTATGATAAATCTTGCGAATTTTTTTTTTTTGGGGGGGGGGGTGTATTGGTTTGTTTATTTTTTTCAGCCGTCGCTCACATAAGAATTTCAACATAACAAACAATGCAGTTTTAATGAATGAAACATGCACATATCATTGTTTCAGCAATGATATTATCTAATTAACTGTTATCCCCCTTAATTAATTTTGATGTCAGGGTCGATCAAACAACGGCGAATCAGTCAACCTGCGTTACCGGTACCTATAATTGTTTGTTTACCATGCGATCTCACTATTGTTTGGTACGTTAATTGGTTTGTTTATACAAACATTAGGACTTCGACTTAACGAGTATGAAATACACGAAGAAAATGACTTGAGACTTCGAAATTACTTCGAGATAAGCGAAATTTCGAGATAACCGATTTCGAGTTATCCGAAGTCAAATTGGTTAGAATATGAAGGAAAAAAGATGGGACCGCAGCTCGACTTCGAGATAAACGGAAGTTCGAGATAACCGAGTTTGAGATAACGAGTGTCAGCTGTATGTGAAATGTTCCAGAAATCTCAACATATAAGACAGGAATTGTTAGCCCAACTGCTTTCTTTTCTCCACATGCCTTAAAAACGAGCTTAAGCATTGTAATATTTCAACTGTTTTTGAACGTCACCTTTGGACATGGTGCAGTGAGATCTATCATTTACATGTACATGTTCATTTAACAAAATTTAACTTATTTTCAATTATTCTTACACATATTGTTGTTCTCTGAATACTTGATATTTGATTTTCATGACATTTCATTACTCTCCCAATCCAAGTTTAATCAGATCTGCATATGCTACAGCTACAGAGCTCTAAACATATTTCCTGCATTACCTTTTCTACATAAGAATTTAAGTACTGTTAACGTGGTTATTTACGCGGAGGGAGGGGGGGGATATTTTCGCGAATATAACATCAAGACATAACATGAGGGGGGAAATACATGATGTATTCGCGATAAAAATGTCTTTCCTATTGTAAGAATGCAGTGGGGATATTTTTGCATGGGGGAAATTTTTGCGAAATCCCTTGATTCGCCAAAAATGCGAAAATTGCCCCCACGCGAAAATTTCCACATTTACAATATACATAAGAGAAAGATGTGGAATGTGGTCTTTTCGAAATACAGAGTTACTTCCCATTTGTGCAGGTATCCAACGTCAAGTTATTATGACGTCATTTAATTCTTTGGAAAAAGCGTAAAATTCTGGGAAACAGGGTTACAAATATGACATTTTATAAGAAATTTAATGACGTCACAATACCTTGACGTCAGATACCTGCACAAATGGGAAGTAACTCTGTATTTCGAAAAGACGGAATTCTTCTTTTAAAGTTTTCCTCACTAATTTGAACAATCAAGCCAAGTTAACAAATATGCTGCCGAATTGAAAAACACTAATTCTAAATAGGGAAGATTTTGGTTTAAAATGAGTATGTCGTATTTCAAGGGTATAGAAACATAAAAATACTACATGTATGTCTAGCAAACCAGGAGCTCAGAGTAGGCAGGCCTGTTCATTCGAAATTCAGTACAATGCTTACATACCTAGTTAGTAGCCATGTTTCTTGTGTGCAGGCCAGAGCATGCAGTAGTGTGTTTTTCTCAGCCGCTACATCTGTCGTTTTATATTGGGCGTAAGCAAAGTCCCATTCCTCTTCATTACCCTCGGCTATACCTGTACAGTATACTGTAGACTTCAAGTCAGGATCCACCCTGTAAACATACATGTAAGTTAGTACATGTACTATGTGGTTTACAAACACTCTAAAAATGGAAATATAAAATCGGCAAGCTGTCAAATTGAATCAAATATGTGAAACATTAAACAAATGTATAAAGGGTTTAAGTGGAATTCACATAAAGTAGGCAAAATTCATCACTAATGTATAACATTTTACAGCTACATGTCTCGGAAAGAATTCAAATCAGTACCAGGTACTTGGTAAGTTAACAACAATGGACACATTTAATATATCAAATGAAACCCCACTTATATATAGGAGTACCTAACACCATTTCAAACTACTTACCGTCGTCGGAAACCCTCCCGTGGGTCATAACGGCAGAATTTTCACTGGATAGCATTACAAAAATCTAACACGAGTACTTGTCATTGTGCATGTCATAGATAGCAAATACATGACCTATTTTATATTTTATTATCAAAAAACATTTAATTAATGATGACTGTCAATGATTCATATTGTAAATTTTAAGAGTAACAAAACAATGTGACTTATATTCTTTAAATAGCTCTTTCACTGACATGTACTCACATTAGATTTTTTTAATGCTATCCAGCAACAATTCTGCTGTTATGACCCATGGGAGGTGAGCTTGGGTGACCGAGAGTGGGTTTCATACAGTGACCACTTACATGTATATTATGACACGTTATATAATGCTTCAGACAGATTTTCATTGGGTAAAAAGCTCAAGATCATTTATGACATCACAATAGAATTGGTGACTTTGGCATGTTAAAACATAGTGTAATCAAAGATTACGAAGCTCACCTCGCGGCAGCAAAGTTCAATTTAAACATATCTGTAAGTACATGTATATTAAGAAAATCACTCAAGTGGAAAAAAAGTAGGTCAAGGTCATTTCATGAAAGTTTGATCAAAGATACATCCAATATGCAAGTTTGGTACATGTAGCACTTATACTTTGCTCAATATTGGCCTTTAAAGGCAAAATCACTCAAGTGGGAAAAGTAGGTCAAGGTCATTTTATGAAAATTTGATCAAAGATACATCCAATATGCAAGTTTGGTACATGTAGCACTTATACTTTGCTCAATATAAGCCTTTAAAGGCAAAATTACTCAGGCGAAAAAAGTAGGTCAAGGTCATTTTGTGAAAGTTTGATCAAAGATACATCCAATATGCAAGTCTGGTACATGTAGCACTTATACTTTGCTCAATATTGGCCTTTAAAGGCAAAATCACTCAAGTGGAAAAAGTAGGTCAAGGTCATTTTATGAAAATTTGATCAAAGATACATCCAATATGCAAGTTTGGTACATGTAGCACTTATACTTTGCTCAATATAAGCCTTTAAAGGCAAAATCACTCATGCGAAAAAAGTAGGTCAAGGTCATTTTATGAAAGTTTGATCAAAGATACATCCAATATGCAAGTTTGGTACATGTAGCACTTATACTTTGCTCAATATTGGCCTTTAAAGGCTAAATCACTCAAGTGGAAAAAGTAGGTCAAGGTCATTTTATGAAAGTTTGATCAAAGATACATCTAATATGCAAGTTTGGTACATGTAGCACTTATACTTTGCTCAATATTGGCCTTATAAGGCAAAATCACTCAAGCGGAAAAAGTAGGTCAGATGCTGTATCTGATGCATGGGTTCACCTCAGCATCCCAAGATGAATCACTTGTGCAAGTTTGGTTACTGTAGCATCAGTACTTTGTCAGATACTGAACTACCCCAAAAACTTTAACCAGACATTGACAAAGTCATTCAACCGGAAAATGTAGGTCAGATGCTGCATCCGATGCATGGGTTCACCTCAGCATCCCAAGATGAATCACTTGTGCAAGTTTGGTTACTGTAGCATCAGTTCTTTGTCAGATACTGAGTTACCCCAAAAACTTTAACCGGACGTGGACGCGGACGCGGACGCGGACGGGGACGCGGACGGGGACGCCGGGGTTATAGCATAAGCTCATCTCAACTTCGTCGAGGTGAGCTAAAAATAATTTTTACGAAATACAAGTACTAGGCAAAAGCAAGACAACCTTCCTGTGTCCGGGTTATCCATCCATTGTTTATACAGCCTGACTGATTCACTCATACAGCCCTCTATGTCATAATTACATGCAATACCAGCTACAAGTGATCGTGTGAACCTGTAGAATAGAGTTGTAAAGTCTTTATATAAGAAACATGTCAATACTTTGTTTTCATTCTCAATCAACAACTTGTCTATCTTATTACAAAATGAGAGTTTTCATCTGGAACTCGAGTCTAAACCCAGGGTCAACTCTAGTGACTAGAGTCCTGACTCCCTTAGAAACAAGAGTAATAATGTGCAAGCTCCAATATTTATATGTAGGCTACTAGGTCTATTTGTAAGATTGTGTATGATTGGTCAATCCTGAGCAGGGGAGGAAATTAATAAATGGAACAGCAATTCCTCTCTAGTCTCGAGTTCAAAATAAAAACATGTACTAGGTCTATTTGTAAAATTGTGTATGATTGGTCAATCCTGAGCATGTACTAGGTCTATTTGTAAAATTGTGTATGATTGGTCAATCCTGAGCAGGGGAAGAAATTAATAACTGGAACAGCAATTCCTCTCTAGTCTCGAGTTCAAAATAAAAACGCTCAACATTAACCAGAATAATAAATTCCTGAAGGACATGTATGAATGGTCAAATTGTATGCCTAATTTTTCTCAGAAAAATGAAATGTATGTTACTCAAAGTCACAATAAGTCATGATTAAAAGTAGAATTGTTCAAGTACAGGTATGTCACCCGTTGCACTTTTGACCCTAGATATGTGACAGTAGTGACCTTGACCTTTCAGGTGACTTTGACCCACATTTGGTGTTGAGTCTCATTATGGTTGACCATAACTATAAGTTTAATGGAAATATCAATCAAGTCAATTTGGTAAAGCTTTTGACAGTCAGACAGACAGACAGATGAACAGAGCATTCCCTATACATGCTTATTGCTACATGTACATGTATATGTCACTTTTGCATTCTGTCATGATCGTAAAAATATGTACAAAATGAAAACTTTTGTAGCAAAGACTTCACATGTAGAGTTGCTTTACAGTCTGACCAAAAATTTAAATATCTTGATTCATACATGAAAAGCATATCTACAGTTTTAATAGTCAGTCTTTGGGTTTAACACGTAGTTGTTAATTCTAAGTATACATTGTACAATTGACTATACAGACTGAGGTAATACATTACTTTTCTATGTGAGTTGCGTCTTTGTTATCTAGTCCTAACTTGGTGAAAGGATTCTGTATCAAATTCTGCATAAACATCTGTGTAAAAAAATAAGCAAAACTTCGTAAGTACAAGAAATATTTTTCCCAATATGCAAATGCATCAATCTTTATTAGACCCTTCCACAACCTCCACAAATGAGGTCATTTCATTCACAAAATTTCTTTAATGATAAGATCTATTAAATATCTTATTCATGTCTGTAACATCATGATACAAACAATCAAATGGCGTCATTTAATATTAGAGGTTTTGCCAGACTATGTGGAGGGGTAAGTAAAATTAGGCTTGTAAAACAAGTAAAAGAAAAATTTTCAACATACATGTTATGTAACTAAAATCCTTAAACCAGCTGCTGTTTGAATATCAAATTAAAATGTGCCAAACTTATTTACAAGATTCTAGATAAAAATTCTCATTCTTCATATAATTGAATCTACTTCTTGCTGAATACATTTTGAAAAAGCTCAAAGTTTGAAAAAGAAGTCATTTCAATAAAAATGTTGGCATTCTGACCTTATATTTTCCGTATATATCCGTCCTCTCCAGCATGGTTCTGACATACGCGAGCTGACTAGAGGCAGCCGACCAGGGGACATAATCCAGCTCAAACTTTAGATAGCTTACGGTATTCAGAGCAATTTCCATAGCCAGGTCACCAGATCTGGAAGTTTTGAATATTTACAAATGTACATGTATTCTTAAATTTTACTGCTAGAATTCCGTACATGATAATCAAATTTCATTATTAAACGGTAAATGGAGTGTCTATTCTTTACAGGTATGATTTTTTACGACTCAAATATTGCAAACACATTAACTATGACGTTTTCTCTAAATGCATAAATTTTAAGTAAAGATTGCCACATCTACGATAAGAATAAAAGAAAACTTATATGCCAATTTATGATATTCTTTATCAAATACAAATTTTTGCGATAACAAAGTTTTGCATTTTCAAATCACTTACAAAAATCAAGACCTGCCCATCCATTTCTTGCCAAATAAGTTATATAATATTTTGTCCTAGAAAGTGTACGTTTTTGGGGTAAAGCGTAATATTAAACAATAATCATAATTTTGAAAAAAAAATTGTCTTTTCCCAGCCCTCCAACATTGTTACATGTATTAATAATCTACACGGTAAGATTTATACAGAAACCCCTATCATCTTACCAAGAATTTATTTACATGAGTTTATTCCCTTCCTTGAAATTAAAAAAGTCATTTCTCTTGAAAAGTTTAGGCGTAGAATTGAATAGCAAAAGCGTAAAATTATGCCAAAATCGTAAAAGTAGGCAGTTTTGAAAATAGCCAAAAATTCTGCTTAAAAAATACGGTATACAATATTGTACAAACTAACTTAAAGAATCCCCTTCGACGTATCCGGTAAAGGACTAATATTATGACACACTAGAGGTCTGTCACAATGACTACATGGATGGGCGTCATCACCAATCATATTGTACTATCCTCATGACGTTCGATAAATTTCAGAATGATAAAAGTTTTCAGAATACATAGTTATCGAAATTTGTTATTGTTAACACTCATCCATGTTAAAGAAACGAGGGGATTGCAAAATTACATTGACGCATCTATGTAGTATAATTATCACATTTCTAGTCATACTTACTTTGCTAGTGTCCATGCATCATTTATCAATTGGGCTCTATTAATATTACTAATGTCCTGAAAATGAAGGGGAGAAAGTCAAAATATCAAGAATAGTCGCAGTACAAGAAGTTTACTGCAGCTTACAGTTTGCAATCCTGATCCGTGGATGCTTCACATATAGAGGAAGAAAAATAATACTCAATCACATAGTGAGATGAATGACAAGGAAATCCATCCCTCGTGCATGAGATTTGCTTCGGTCTATAACTCGACAGGCCTCGTCATAGTCCACGCAAAGCCCTGACACTCGGTCCGGATTTCCTTGCCCATGCGCAAACTGGGTGATAGTTTCTTTCAATTGCTGAACTAGTGCTTTCCTAACATTTACAACTTTGCTAAAATAAGATTCCTGCAAAGACATTTTGTACATGTTCATATTTACATATGTCAATTCATATGTATAGCACTTACACTGTGATTATAGGAGTATAACTGTTGTGGCTCGATTTGAACTATGACATGATTATTATAGTAACTTGGCTTGATTTGAAGTATGACGGTACATAGTATTACAGAGGCTTAGCAACAGAGTTTTAAATGTATATAAAATCATGTCATTTAAAGCGTGAAATATGGAATGTAAATATATAATTATTATAATAACTGTCTTTTGTAATGTGATTATACTCTGATAACCTACAATGGATCCAGGAATTATGAGAAACATAATTCCTGGATCCATTGTAGGTTATCACAGTATAGTCACATTCCATAAGACATTTATTCTATAAATTATGTAGATCACATTTTTCAAAAATCTTGATATAACAAATTACCGTGTGATTAGTATTCAGCTGCTTAGTTAACAAAGCCCAATTATCTGCGTCGTAATTAACACGGTAATATCCCATCTGTTCTACATTGGCTACGACCCATTCATCGTCTGATAATGTTGTATCAAATACTGTAAATTAAATACAGACACATAAAGACAAATATACCTCCCCCCCCCCAAAATAAATATGTATCATTATACAGTCCAGGAGAATACTAAAAATAGTAATATTACTTAAAACTGTAATATTACTGTTATCAATAATTCCCGATATTATTGAAAACAGTAATGTTGCCACCCTATATTACATATTTCTGTAATATAGACAAAGCAGAGTTTTAAAGCCACTAGCACAGTTTCTATCATACAATTCTTTCACTCAACAACAAATTCATTAAATATGAAAAAAAAATTCTACTGAAAAGTGAAAATAATGTCCATTTGGAACCAATTTCTTATTTTTTCTTCTTTCTGAAATCACATTTTCTTCAAACATGGTAGGAAAATTTTTTCCTGATGTTCTGAATAATTTTTCAGTGTACATTTGAATGAGATACAACTCCTAATCACCCTCATTTCTCCCCGAATCCACTGGTATAAGAGCGAACTGACAATCTAAATAGTATTACTACTTACAGTAATATAAAGAGATAAATTTCCAAGAAAGATAACTCCAATTTAATCTATATTATTGCTTTAAGTAATATTACTGTTTCCAGTATTCTCTTGGACTGTTATAATGGGGACATAACAAAACTATGCACAGCCAATTGTACTTCACATGAAATTCATATGAAATAAGCATCATGTAAAGGGGTAGGGCCACACGAAGCCCGATATTGGCCCTGATTTTGAACATTGTACTTCATAGAATTTTAACTGTTATTTGACATTTTGGAACGTTCTCTACTGAATCACGAATCTATCTTTTGTACACATTGCATTTATCAATGCCTTTAAGCCCTTTGAAAACACCAAAATAGGCCATATTCCGCGAAATTGATACAAAAACTGCACATTTCTATTAGCAATGGCCGCATGCATTAACTAAGATGAAAATTTATATGTGAAAGATAGAGCTTCACCGCGGTGCACCGAGAATCGCGATTCTTAGCTTCGACTCAAATTGCGAGTCATAGTGGTCAGAAACGATTCGAGTCGAATAGTCTAAATAATGCAGAAAAACGTTCTAATTTCAACTTTAAAGTATTCACTAATCGCAGGATTCCCAATAAGAATGACTTTATATGGTGATTTAGAATAAAAGGTGAACCTTTCGAGTGCATTTTACCTAGCAATTCGTAGGAAAATACAAGGTCAGAGGAAATTCGAACCGGCAAGTGCTACCCCAAATTGAAATGCCTCTTTTAAAGTATTTTACCTATGCACTCCTTTGTTCCAACCTGTTAGTTATCATGTATCTTTTGTACACAGTATCGAATTTATATCCCCAGAAGGCCTTTCTGTGGATGGGGGAAGGGGGGTTGCCTTTTGAAGAATTCTATCATTTCCACATGATACATAAACATACATGTATATATCATATTTGTAACCTTAATGCGAAATTGATCTTACATAAAAATAACAGAAGCTTCACATGAATTTCATGTAAAAAAAATTCATGTGAATTTCATGTTCATGCTCATATAAATTTCATGTGAACTTTTATGTAAAGTTCATGTAAATTTCACATGAATTTCATATGAGGCATAATTGGCTGTGCATAATTACATGTATGTCATTACCTTTTTCTTTATCATCAAACCATATCACATCTGTAGAAGTTTGATTGAAGTTTTGTGCCGTACTCGTGGTGTATGTGAAAGGAATCCTCCATTGATAGCTGTTGAAACAGACAAAAATAATATGAACAGATCCAATCTATAGTACCAAATACAAATCTTACGTCATACATGTCAAAGGTAAGAACAAAATTGTAGATTGGCAAATTGAATGTGATTTGATTCTCATAAGATTATTTTTGTGGGATCCCTAATTGAACCAAACATATTTCTGCAAAATCAATTACTTCTAGCACTGTAAAGTTTAACATGGTTATTTTCACCAGGGGAAAATTTCTCGGTTATATTAACATCAAATTGAATATGTTATGCATGGAGGAAGCATTCAGTCAGGATATAAATGGCTCTTCCTTTTGAAGAATGCAGCAGGGTATTTTCATGTGGGGGAAATTTTCGTGAAGTCCCTCAATTCACGAAAACGCAAAAATCATCCCACGCAAAAATTTCCACATCAATTTTACAGTTCATGGCTTCAACAATCCATAATATTGCTTCTTTTCAGAGTTTAGAACAACATAAAAATAAATGATAAGATTCAGGTCTTTATTGTAAATAAAGAACTCATAGGTTTGCCTTACACACCTACAATACATGTATTATATTTCATATCACACTATTCAGCCTTTTTGAAATAGAGAGTTACTTCACACTTATGCAGGTATCTGACGTCAACGCATTGTGATGTCATCAAATTCTACGGAAACCCGGCATGAAATTCAGGGAAACAGGGTTACAAATATGACTTTTTCAAAGGAATTTAATGACGTCACAATGCTTTTACATCAGATACCTGCACAAATTGAACGTAGGACAGTAAAATTGAAAAGACGGAATTACATGTACATAAATAGGCCACTGTGAATAGATGTTTACTTACTTATAAGGAGAAATGTACTTCATGGGATCCGTAGCATCATAGTCAATCAAGAACCGTTTCTGGCTTAGTTTCAGTTTACCATCGCTTTGTTTGGTTACCGTGACAACAGGATAGTTCATTTGTAGGATCCACGTGTCCATAATTCCCTTCACATCCAGGTTGTTACCGCGAGCCAAAGATTCCTAAATCAAGTAGAGGCAGAAGATTTTCAAAGGCTGTTGATTAATAAAGGATTTTCAATTTTTTGTACAATGAACCTATTTAGTAAGATTTAAAATTTTAACTTTTTAAGAAAAATAATAAAAATGATGGGTACAGTAGTACTATATGTTTCTCATCTTGTAACTTATAATTTTCTCTATAAATACTAGTAAATACATCTATTTAGGAATTCTAGTTTTTTATTCAAATTTACATGCACATGACTGTACAGTCAAACTTAAAAAATTCAAATACTTACATTTCCGATGGCAAACCAGAGATCGTCATGGTAAGCATTCTTATATCGTCTCTCATTCAAATAATTCTACAAGAAAATAAACGTAAGATAGAAATGGCCATCTTATTTTGATAATTGAGATAAGAAAAGCTGCAAAATAAGTAGGAACATGATAAATATAACAGTGGTGAAACTCCATTAGTGACAAAATACAAGCAGGAATTTAAACAAGAGGCTGCATCTTGTAAAATATCTCCTTAAAATTAAGCATTCTACACTGGCAGTTGGAATTTCCTCTGATCCTGTAAAAATAACTCAAATGATCTACCTCATATATTGTATTTCCAAATCAATACCTCAAATGATTCTTATTGAAACCCTGATAAAAGAGATTTGAAGATAAAAAAATCCATAAATTACTCACAGTTACTCCCTGCCTGAAGATTTCCTCTCCCACAAAGTTTCTCATCATCCTTATAATACTACCTCCCTGTATAATATAGTACAATGAAAATGTTCGTGAAATATTGAGTCAGACTCAGAAACAAAATTGTGTCAATATCTATATGCGTATTTTCAAGAAAATCAAGTTCAAGACTACTTGAAGGTTGTACAAAATTATAAAATTATCTGCATATCAATCTACAGCTTTATGTGAAAATAAAATAATACTATATTGGCAACCAGTGCACAAATTCCAAATGATGCAATTTTTTTTTTTTAATTTAATTTGCATTTTTTTCTTGGAAAGAAATTCTGCCTTAAATGCATGCAAGTCAAACTAACCTTGGCATAAGATATACTGTCAAAGATTTCATTAATTTGGTCTGGGTTTTCTACAGGGGCATAGATAGGATGTGACGTCACAAGTCCATCAAAGTCAAAAGCTTCCTGGACCTCTGATATCGTAAATTGTTCAAACTGAAATGTGAAATGTTAGAAAATTTCTTTCCATCTGAAGAATATTCTTTCCATAAATTATACTATAATAATTGATCATATAACATGTACAAGTTTTAAATATCTAGCAAAAGATGAAGAAAACTTAAACTAAAGCCAGAAATCACATAAAGTAGTGCTATAATTATTTTCATTATGTAGGCAATCTCACTAAATCAATTTTTTTTCCTTTTTACATCATGAGCCATTAGAGAATAATTATACAATTTGAATGTACTTTTTAAGTAATACAGTAACTTGGCTACTATTTTAAGAAAACCAACTTATTTTAGCACTAAATTTTGTAATTGTACGGTAAAGTTTATCAGATCTGATATGACTCGAGTTACATGTAACCATGGGAACAAAATTTTACCATTCTCCACTCTGGGAACTTGTGATCAGCTCCTAAATACTGCACAAATGTAGCAAATCCTTCATTCAACCAAAGGTCATCCCACCAATCCATGGTAACCAGGTTACCAAACCACTGAAAATAGAAAATAACAAAAGGTCAAAGGTCATCTCAACAATCCATGGTTACCAAACCACTAAAAATAGAAAACATCAAATGGTCAAAGGTCATCTCACCAATCCATGGTAACCAGGTTACCAAACCACTGAAAATAGAAATACAAAGGTCAATAGGTCAAAGTCATCTAACCAATCGATGGTTACCAGGTTACCAAACCACTGAAAATAGAAAATATCAAATATAAAGTGTCAAAAGGTCAAAGGTCATCCCACAATAGACCACTTGCCGAAATTCATAATGGCTGACAAAATGACGAAAAATGTGCGATGAAGGCAATTTTCGCACACTTTTTAATTGTTACGTCTGATGGGAATTATTGCGTCTTTTTATAGGGATGCCGTAATGTAAAACAACACCAAAAGATGTTGTCTCGGACATTTTGTGCTTTCTTACAAGATCGAAAAATGGTCTATTCCAGAGTCACCTGGTTATCAAACCACTGAAAGTAGAAAGTATCAAAACAAAAACAAGAGGCAATAAAAAGACGACATTATCTAACTGTATATGATTAAAAGGTCACTAAACTACTGAAAATAGAAACATAATGTCTACCTACTGAGCATACACGTATTATTTTACAAAATAGTGAAAATAAGGTTTGTAACAATATATATCGATATCATTGATCGCAGGATCCTACGATACGCCTATTGTATCGTGACCCGAGTATTGTGATATGCGAGTTGTACATGACACGTTTATTCAAACAGAAAGAGTTTAAACAGATTAAAATTTTTTTTTACTGACTTTATGTTTTCACTTTTAAGAAATTAGCTCAGAGATGAAATAAAATAAAACCTTGGAAGAACACATCAAATTTATCTTTTTATCAATTTTTTTCATATCTATCTGAAAAGTAAACTAATCTGAACAAACATCACAAACAAATTACATCAGATTCAAAATTTATAATGAAAGAAAAATAAAGTTTAAAATATCATGATACTATCGTATCCCAAACCTGTATCATGATACTGTATCGTATCGTAAGTTACCTGACAGTACTCAAGCCTGGTGAAAAAAGAAATAAAATTCATAAGATACATTTTAGTACAATGACAAGTAAACCTTGTACGAACCTGATGAGCCAGTTCATGCGTGATGACGATGGTGACTCGTTGTTGATTACTAGCGGAGGACACCCCAGGTTGGTATAGCATAGCCGTCTCTCTGTACGTGATTAAACCCCAGTTCTCCATCGCACCTGCCGCAAAGTCGGGGATGGCAATCATGTCTGTTTAGAAGAAAATTGAATAAAAAACATGTGTTTGTGAAACACTAAATATGCCCCTGTCAGCAGCTTTGTCAGTGCAACAGTTTTGATGTAAAAAGTAGGTTTTACTCCGAGGTCAAGGTCAAGGTCAAAAGGTCATTTTTTTCCTATGGACAGCTCAAGCCACAAGGAATACACAATTCATGAATTATTGCAAAATTTAATGTTTAAGTTTTTCACAAGTAGAGTATAGCCCTATAGGTCAAAAGTTCAAAATCTTGATAAGTTTGGAAAGCATAAACAAGATAAAAGCCATAATGCTTATTATTCAAGAATGATGGCCATTATGTTTAAAGCTTTTCAAAATAAGGTCATAATTAAAGGTCAAGGTCACAGCTCAAAATATTTGGCTCAAATGAAAAGATCTTGCCACAAGAAATTCATATCATGCAAAACATGAAAGCCATATCACTTTCCACTGAAGCGTTTTGGTCAAGGTTCAAGATTTTGAAGACAAACGGACAAACTAACAGACAGAGAAACCGGACAGGACAAAAACTATAAGCTGCCGATTCTTGGATTACAAAGTCATTAAAAAATCAGAGGTAGACAGAGCATAAATAAACAATTTAAGAATGTAAAAAAATTGAATTTAATTCTGATTCAAAATTGATCAAATCTCCTTTAATATCAAGGCATTATACATGTATAAACTATGACAATAAGTTTAAAAGGGTAAACATGGTAAAAGAAACGTAACTCATAACTACAATGAAATAGGACAACCCCAGTTTTAAAATCATTGAATATTGCAGTGTATCGCTGCATTCCATGTATTTTTTTCTTACCTTGTTTTGGTAGTGGAAATCTGACATTGAAGAATTCTTCGTAGAAGGCCAGGGTCTCTGTACCCACCCGCAGGGCAAACTCAGCCTGGGCTAAAGACTCTGGCCTTGTCCATGCACCGTACTGAATGAAAAATAAAAAACATTTTTATTGGGTAGCTAACACTAAATAATTCCTCATAGAAGGTCAATGTCTCTGTACTGACCCACAGGGCCAACTCAGCCTGTAATTTTGTTGTTTCATCCTTCAACATTCTGGCCAATGTACCATATAACCAGAAATTTTCGCGAGATACTAATTTTTCTCGCGAAAAAAATGTGTTTGATAAGGTTGATCAAAAATTGGTATATCCGTTACATTTCTTCGTATTGTACATGGGCCATTGTTCATTTTTCCTCATTAGACGTAAAGAGCAGTAAAATGAATGTGATCTCATGAAAGAAATAACTAAAACTTCAATAACAAAAGGTACAAAATAGTAACATCATATGTACATATTTGTTTCTAATTTAGGAATCGCGAAAAATTGTACTCGCGAAAATAAAGACACCCTATTTCACCATTAAATTGCGAAATCTGATACTCGCGAAAATTTCTGGTTATACGGTATTTTTATTGAACAATTCAATACAATTCACTCCTTCTTATGGGATAAATGATAAGTAGGAGATGTGGCCTAAAAGAGAAAGTCTCCTACCTTGGAAGAAGATTGTAATTTTAGGAGAAAGATGTGGCCCAAATGAGAGAGTCTCCTTCCTTAGAAGGAGATTGTAATTTCAGGAGAAAGATGAAGTCCAAATGAGAGAGACTATTTCTTAAAGAGTATGCTTGAGGGAATGCCTTTCCTTAAGTGAACTAAGTACAGTAACACTTTGTTGTTGCAAGTTACGTGAAATTATACCATAGTTCCTGTTCTTGTTGTATCATTATTTTCCTTGAAGTCACACACAATTAGACATAGTAGGTACGTAGACATCGTCTCAGATGTTTGGTATATGTCCGCTATCAAGTTATTCCCCCTGAAAATGAAATAAATCAAGTTGTAGCAAGGAATTTGTACTGTTAATTACCTAGTTTTTTAGTAACCTGCTATGGGATGATACCAGGTCACTAGATTATATGCCGCGCAAGACAGACCAGGTCACTATATGACTATAAGTTAACCCACCAATGATCTACAGTATTTTAATAATATTTATGGAGCATTTGGATGTCATTGTTGATTATGCTACAATGTAAATAGTATAGATAACATTGTAACATCATTGAAGCCAGGTATAAAAATTCCAGGCAACCGGTATAAGATATACCACGTCTTCACGTGAGGGTTATGAGCCAATCATTTTTTGGGATTTCCAAGCTAACTTGTCAGAGATGGGGTAAACTGCAGTTTTTGCTATAACATCATTCGTTCTCATGGAGACGTCTTTAAAAGCAGACATTTTCTAGTGTATTACTGACCAAAGCATTTGAACAGGGTTTTACAAAAACTGACAGGATATCGGCGAATCCCCTGTCAATAAATATCTGTTTACGGCTCGGCTGACGATTAAAACTCATCTCTGACAGTGAATTTGCCAATACCCCGTCAGTTTTTGTAAAACACACGCATGATAATCCCAAATTACACGTTAGATACCTTAAAACTCAATGGTGACTTGAAGTACATGTTTATATCATAACACTAACCTGTCAACACTAGCTTCTTTGGGCATATTGGATAATGATATTCTATCATTCCTCCTGACCAAAGTGACCTTGAACTTGGCTTTGAGGGCGGGCTCGTCAAAGCATGGTAGAGTTTTACGTGCATCAGTTGGTTCCATCTGTGTTGTGGCCATGTAACTGAAAATTGAAATCAGGATTGTAAGGCAGTACAGTATGTACACAATAAGATTTGTTTCACTAAAGCCTTTTTCTGCCTAAGTACATGTGTATACATGTATGCAGTTTAATCGTGGAAAAAGTTTTGTAATTTTTCAATTGGCCTTAAAGTTTTTGATTTTTAATTTAGAAATTTAAAACAATGTATTAAACACATAAAGAATTCAAGTTTTAAAGATGATCATTTTTGATGAATTTGAAAAATTCGATTTTCACTATTTTCGACCTGAATCTTTTTGTCTAAAAAGTATGTCCATCCATTTTCAGCACTATATACATATCATTTAAAACTTCTTATACATGTAGCAACTGTTACACTTTATCAACCTTCATCAATTTTCAACACCTACCCATCAAATTTCTTAAAATCAAACTTACACAGTTTCATCTCCTCTTTTATATGAACTATAGTATAATCCCGTCAGGTCGTCCCTGAGAATTCCGGAATAATTCATCGCCACAAAATACACAGTATCATCTGCCAATAAATTCTCCAGCTGTATGATAAAGAATTGTCTGTCCTTGTCTTCAGAGGTGCTTCTAACAACACCAGGGGGCACTGCTGTCTCATTTGAGCCGACAGTTATGGTGTTTATATCAATGTCCAGTAGATGCTGATGAAGCGTAATATTTGACGTACTTTCCAGAGTACGAAACCAAATTTTAACGTAGCCTTTAAACATGAAATCTGCTGGATCACTTTGGTAGATATCGGGGAATATTTCTAGGTCGTAGAGGAATGGAGCCACATTTTTCGGGATTCGTACATCAGAGACCTCAGTGACACCAGATTTAAGATTTTCATCCAGCCAGCTTTCGATGATGGCGTTGTTTTCTTTCAGCCATCTTACGTTAAGTTCTGTTTTCTCGATGATTTGCTGGAATGCCCTGGTCCCTGTACCCATATCTGGATACTGTCTTTGTAATTCCTTCAGCTAAATGAGAGAAATAATAAAACTTACAGCATATTGGTTTGGTCCAATTAAAATGTATGAGCATGCACATGTACATTGTATATAGTTTCATCTTGAAAATTCTGTTTCTTGATAATTTTCAAATTTATTACCAAGTAAATTTGAGTAACTTTTTTTTTTTTGGGGGGGGGGGGGGTAAATTTACTTACTCAATAAATATTGCACTTGTAAAAGAAAAAGTACAAGGCATACATGTATATGTTATTGTAACTGAAGACCATGGATGTATACAATCTAAACAATATTATTGATTGTATTTTTTTTTATTTTTGACTATAGAGTAAATTTTCAGACAGGGGCAATAAATTTGGACCGCCATTGAATGTGTACTTACCTGTTGTAGGTCAAGTTCTGTACCAAAAGATGCCGTCACTCCATTCAGTAAGTTCTTCATGCCGAATGGGGATGCTCCATACCTGTATAAAATACCAAAGTGCAAGATGAAAAAAAAACTCAGTCTTTGAATAACTAATTTCTCAATGTTTTTTTTTATATAATTATTTTGAGTTCAGGTGCATCAAATGATAATAATATTTATAAAGAAAAACATTCCATGTAATTTTTCATGCACATTTTAAGTTTTTCTTTTACATATGTACCTGTAATATGATTCATTTCAAGTGAACATGATTTTTGTTTTGAGTTTCATTAATACAGTCATGCATCCATTTTTTACACTTACACATATATACAGACATGTGAAAATACAATTTTAACGTTGATTTAATTTACACAATATAGTCATGTATATACATGTACATGTACATGATACCAACTATACATTTATATGAAATAATTTGAATTTGTGACAACTTATATCTTACATATCAAGGAAGGTTTGGAAGTTCTGCCTAAGGAAGTTCCATGCCAGATCTCGCCCTAGAGGACTCGCTGCGATAGCTCCCATTACTCTACTACCGTCCTGCCTTCGGATGTCCTCTGCCTTTATCACCATATCTAGGTACCTGAAACAAGACGCAGATTCTGTGTACATGCTTTGCACTTAACTTTTCAAGAAACAATTCATCATTGTTTTTTTTTTAATAATCAAGATCAAAACATCTACACATCTGTTGTTTTGTACCAGATTTTAGATACATGTACATCTTACATACATGTAGTTCAAATAGTGACAACTTTTAAAATATCTATATTACATCGTGGTCTCAATTCTAGTGCAATCATATTTTGGCAGAATCGGGTTAAAATATGACAAATTTTCACTATCAGCTATAAGCAAACTTGACGCACATGTAAATTCCATCTTACTCTATTACACAAACAGAATTTAGCATGTTGTCTTAAATTAGCATACTTAGTATTAACAACGCTATCTCTGCTAAAATATGAATCCTGCTAAAATCAGCACAGCTATCATACAGTATCCTTATAATCAACGATACCTGCTAAGGATCATCCACGTCTGTTTACTACAACCCATAGCAGACATAAGGGTGTTTTTCTCAGCTATCATACAGTACCCTTATAATCAACAATACCTGCTAAGTATCCATGTCTGTTTACTACATCCCATAGCAGACATTAGGGTGTTTTTCTCGGCTATCATACAGTATCATTATAACCCACGATACCTGCTAAGTATCCACGTCTGTTTACTACATCCCATAGCAGACATTAGGGTGTTTTTCTCAGCTATCATACAGTATCCTTATAATCAACGATACCTGCTAAGTATCCACGTCTGTTTACTACATCCCATAGCAGACATTAGGGTGTTTTTCTCAGCTATCATACAGTATCATTATAATCAACGATACCTGCTAAGTATCCACGTCTGTTTACTACAACCCATAGCAGACATTAGGGTGTTTTTCTCAGCTATCATACAGTATCATTATAACCCACGATACCTGCTAAGTATCCACGTCTGTTTACTACATCCCATAGCAGACATTAGGGTGTTTTTCTCGGCAGCTACTCCTGAAGCTTTAAATTGCTGGAATGCGAAATCCCATTCTTTCTCCCCGCCCTCGGCTATACCTGTACAGTACACTGTGGACTTCAGGTCTGGATCCACCCTGGACAAAGATAAAGATCTCATGATGTCAAGTTAAGGGAGTGAAGACACATATGGACTACATAAAGTTAGAAAGTATTCGAATTCTTGAGAAAAGCAGATTTACTCACTCTACCAGCTCCTTTACCATTATCATTTAAATTTTCTTTGCAACGACAATTCTAATTGGCTGAAAAATTCATTTTAAATTTCTTTGTAACGACTATTCTAACTGGCTAAAAAATTCCTTATTATACTGTACAGTACTAAATACTTGGTGAGATAAAGTTACATGTATATTAACATGATTAAAGCAATAAAATCACTTTTATAGGTAAAGTAACATTAAATTCATTCCTTTACTTTTCCAAACATTTTGGCCATTGGCCTTCATCAGTGGAATGTTTATAGAATTGAGTGTTCGCACTTGTGACGTCATTGGAGCGCCAAAACGTCATAACGTAAATGGCGTGCAAAATGTTTGTAAATAAAATGGTTACAGTAAGTTTTTCTTAATTTAAACTAAATCTATTTGCCGATTAAGTCCTGGCAACAGGGTTTCAAGTTTCTTTATCCAGAACGACTCCTTGGTCAATCTGGAAATTTCACCGCTGAATGTCTTTTCGATTCCCACTATTTGAAAATCCCGTAATGTGTGTCCATTTTCGTTACAACGTTTTGGCACTCCAATGACGTAACAAGTACAAACACTCAATTCTATAAACATTCCACTGATAAAAGCCAATGGCTGAAACGTTTGGAAAAATAAAGGAATGAATTTAATGTTATATTAAAGTTTATGAAACTTGTTTCATGATCTAGATCCTTTTAATTGTACATGTAAAAGGAAAATAAAATCACCTATTATTTTTAGGGTCCAACATCCAGTCTCTGTACATCTTTAGAGCTCCTTGTGTACATTCTTTAATACCATAGTCACATGCTTCACCAACCAATAGCGATCTAATATATCTACAAAGGTACAAACGAGTGTAATTTGATTCATACATGAAAGCTATTACACTGTATCATGTATTCTATGTACAAAAGGGCATTTTTCCATGCCCGGTAAGGCACTATAATCTATATATTCTCTGGAAGGTTATAATGCCCACTGTTAAAAAACATAGGTAATCACAGATTTCGAAGCTCACCTCGTGGCAGCAAAATTTAATTCAAACATATTTCTAAATACATGTATATTGGCTTTTAAAGGCAAAATCATTCAAGCGGAAAAAGTAGGTCAAGGTCATTTTATGAAAGAATGATCAAAGATACATCCAATATGTAAGTTTGGTACATGTAGCACTTATACTTTGCTCAATATTGGCTTTTAAAGGCAAAATCACTCAAGCAGAAAAAGTAGGTCAAGGCCATTTTATGAAAGTTTGATCCAAAATAAATCATATACAGTTTACTCTCGTTTACTCAAACTCGGTTAACTCGAATTTCCGCTTAACTCGAACTATTTTTAAAAGTCCCGATGGTCTTCCATTGGTTTCTATGCATTTTTACTCCTGATAACTCGAATTCCGATCAGTCGAACTTTTCGTTAAGTCGAACTAATTGTTAAGTCCCATAAGTCATTTAACATTGAAAATTTACCTCAATAACTTGAACCACAAATTAATTTCAATTCTTAAACAAAAACCAATTCATTATAAGAAATCAGAAGTTGGATAATTGTTATTTTCTTCCTATTGGAGTCGGTTATACAAACATTAAATCTAGATTGGTCTCTAAAAGTTGACAACACAAACGTTTGTGAATGTTGATAGAGAAAGGGAAATAAGTCTTTTGAAAAATAGATTGCTGATCATGTACTCAATAAGTCGAACTCCTGATAAGTCGAACTATTTCTGATGGACCCCTGAAGTTCGAGTTATCGAGAGTAGACTGTATGCAAGTTTGGTACATGTAGCACTTATACTTTGCTCAATATTGGCTTTTAAAGGCAAAATCACTCAAGCGGAAAAATAGGTCAAGGTCATTACATGAAAGTTTGATCAATGATACATCCAATAAGCAAGTTTGGTACATGTAGCACTTATACTTTGCTCAATAATGGCTTTTAAAGGCAAAATCACTCAAGCGGAAAAAGTAGGTGAAGGCCATTTTATGAAAGTTTGATCAAAGATACATCCAATATGCAAGTTTGGTACATGTAGCACTTATACTTTGCTCAATATTGGCTTTTAAAAGCAAAATCACTCAAGTAAAAAAAGTAGGTCAGATGCTGCATCTGATGCATGGATCAATCTCGGCATCCAAAGATGAATCACTTGTGCAAGTTTGGTTACTGTAGCATTACTACTTGGTCAGATACTGAGCTACCCCAAACTTCTTAACCAAGTCACTCAAGCGGAAAATGTAGGTCAGATGCTGCATCCGATGCATGGGTTCACCTCAGCATCCAAAGATGAATCACTTGTGCAAGTTTGGTTAATGTAGCATCAGTACTTTGTCAGATACTGAGCTATCCCAAACTTCTTCACCAAGTCACTCAAGCGGAAAATGTAGGTCAGATGCAGCATCCAATGCATGGGTTCACCTCAGCATCCAAAGATGAATCACTTGTGCAAGTTTGGTTACTGTAGCATCAGTACTTTGTCAGATACTGAGCTACCCAAAACTTCTTAACCAAGTCACTCAAGCGGAAAATGTAGGTCAGATGCAGCATCCAATGCATGGGTTCACCTCAGCATCCAAAGATGAATCACTTGTGCAAGTTTGGTTACTGTAGCATCAGTACTTTGCCAAATACTGAGCTACCCCAAACTTCTTAACCGGACGCGGATGCGGACGGGACGCGGACGGGACGCGGACACGGATGCGGACGCGGACGCGCGGGGGTATAGCATAAGCTCACTCGACTTCGTTGAGGTGAGCTAAAAATGATTTTGGGGCCAGAAAAATAAAGGAGAAAAATGTTAGGATTGCTGAGCGATGTTAGTCCCCTACCGGCGGCAAATATTTATGTCCTGCAACTCTGCCTATGAATTACTCTTCAATTAAACACGAGTTTTAATTAAACTTACTGTCTGTGCAGCTCAGTTCTGAGGTTTTTTCTGCTTTATCGATTCGAAAAAGAGGTCAAGTATGACAAAAATTGAACTTGCTCTGTAACTATCCAAGACTAAGCTGAGTATAAAATTTACCTGAATATCACCATTTGTTGCAGAAAAAAGTCTGGAAAACTGACCAAAAAAACTGAATTGCGCAAGTCATCAAGGGGCATACCTCCTCAAAAATAGGTCAAGCGTGACAAAAGTCGAACTTGCCCTGTAACCATCCAAGACTAAGCTGAGTATCAAATTTCACCTGAATATCTCTCTTTATTGCAGGAAAAAGTCCCGAAAACTGACAAAAATTGAATTTTCCAAGTCATCAAGGGGCATAACTCCTTGAAAAATAGGTCAAGGGTGACGAAAGTTAAACTTGCTCTGTAACTATCCAAGACCAAGCTATGTATCAAATTTCATCTGAATATCTCCATCCATTGCAGGAAAAAGTCCGGAAAACTGACCAAAACAGAATTTTCCAAGTCATCAAGGGGCATAACTCCTCGAAAAATAGGTCAAGCGTGACGAAAGTCAAACTTGCTCTGTAACTATCCAAGACCAAGCTGTGTATCAATTTCATCTCAATATCTCCATCCGTCCCAGAAAAAAGTCCGGAAAACTGATATTAGGACAGACGGACAGACTGACAGACGGACAGACCGAGAGGAAACTAAGAGTCCCTTTCGGTGTTGCCGGTAGGGGACTAATAACTGATGAAGCATTCAAATTGTCTATTTGTATAACATATGCAAAATAACAAATTTCTACAACAGTTTTTCCCCTTCGATTTTTAAGACCTAGGAGTCTTATATCTGTACTCAGGGCATCATTACCTTTCAGAAAATGTATAGTTTATAGTACCTTACCAGGCATAAAATTTACCATACTTTACAATGGAGATGATTAAAACGCTATGTAAAATGACTCATTTGTAAAGCGGATACCTTTACATACACTGTCAGACGGATACATCAATACAATGTGTATAAGGTATGATCTGCTTAACAAGGCATGCCTTAAGCTATAGGTACAAATAGAATCAAGTCAAATCCTAACAAACATGTCACATTTTCATCTTTAAAGGGTTACATCTATAATTACTGCTTGAAATCTAGTATAATGCATCTGTGACATTCACAAACCTGAGAGAATAGAAAAATCAAATGGAAAAAAAAGGATTTTAAATGGAAAATGTAAATGAAAAATGTGCTGAAATATGTATATGTCTTTTTAAAAAGAATTCTAGTTCATAGTTACATGTATCATTTTACTGTTACATGTAAATGTAATATGAACATTTTCTTACATTTCTATATGACCAGCCCCTGAATTATCCATTCCGTAATGCTCAAAAGGACCTTGAACCAGTTTCTGAACATATTTCTGAAAATAAAATTAACACAAAATACAAAATACAAAAAAAAAAAAAAAAAACTGGGAATCTGAACTACATGTACAATACATGTAGTTCACTAGATTCTTTCGCTCAGATTAGCTGAAAAGCCATTAAATGAAGTCAAGTCCGACCTTTGTCGTTCAGACCAAGTTTATGTAGGACATTGTTACCTGAAAAAGATGAAAATTTAAGCAAATGTTTTATATTTGAAGAACCTCAAACAGTTTTATATGTACATCTGTGTACCAACGTACCTGTAATTTACCGTATAGTGGAGTGCGGGATACCATCCTATTCACATATGACAACTGATGTCTGGCCGCGTACCAAGGCACATAATCCAACTCGCTACCTAAATACTCCAGCACCTTGAGAGCTATGTCCATATCTAAGTCACCTGACCTATAATCACATGTAGGGGGAATAACTAATACAGTTTAGTATGTGTGGCAAAACTTTTTAAAACCCAATATGAATTTCAACATGTTCAAATAATCATTATTACTAGGTCTTTATATTACAATTAATACACTCACATTTATTTCACATTTACTGTAGGACATTATCTGAAGCTAAAAGCAAGCAAGTCAAATAATAACAGTTACATGTATTAAATTTACAAAACATGGTACAAGAAAAAGGCAATGCAATAGCAGTACATTATGTTTTAATGTTTTTGTCCTGTTATAATTAAGAAATACCAAAATACCAAAATAACTCCAAAAACAGAATTTAGAACATAGATTTTATTTGGATATGCTACTGAATTGACCCTACAGGAATTTTGCAGCCGCGCAACCTCTGTAAAGTAAATGCAGAAATTTAAATTCTAAAAATAACATAAGAGGGCGCTAGTGAAATGAGTTTGGACTGCTTATGAAAAGCACTTTAGCTGGAAACATCACTGATGAGAATTTAATATTCGAAACATGTGTCTGGTGCATGAAAATTGGTTTGAAATTTTCTTCAAGAAGGTATAGAGTTGGAACCCTTCCGCATTATCAAGAATAGCTGAAATTTGTTATTTGTGGGTTGACTCAGCTTCTAAGTTATGGAACTTACTTGGCAATACTCCAAGCATCGTTGATCATCTGGCCTCTGTTTACAGCAGAAATATCCTAAAAATAGACCAACTCATAAATATGGTTAACGTACACATACATGTAGATGTACACAGTAAATTCATGCACTTAAGTATGGAACCAATGGTAAACTTAGATAAAATGAGCATTCATAAACATTTTAAAGAAATTACTGCTGGTCTTACTTGATGTTTTGACTTGAGCTGTGAGACAAGTTTGAGCCAGTTTTCCCTGTCATAATTCACTCTGTAGTAGCCATATTGTTGGATGTTTGCCAAAATCCAATCGGTAGATTTTATTGGCTGTCCCAAGGTAATCACTGTAACGAAGTATTATAATAGCTTAATTTATAATATTACCGTTTCAGATCTGTTTCATGTTGATGTATATAAACGTAACACTTTAAATTGTGCACTAGGATTTGCCAAAACGGACCCATCAGGTGTACATGTCATAGAAAACCTGCTCTCACTTTTTTCTGCTTAAAAATTTTCATAATACCATAGTGATTATTTGGTACATGTAGAAATATGATTATAACTAATGACCATTATCACGATGGGTAATCTCGCAACGCAAAACAATTGATTTTTCTATATTTTTGCGCAAAATAGATAATTTATTACAAAAAGGGAAATGTGATGCAGTGTAATAACGCCCTAAGTATGAGCTGCATCCAAAATAAGGTGGATATTAGCTCTTTATAACGCACAAACATGATCAGGGTTCTACTTTCACTTTCATCTACACGAATCACGCAGATCATTTTTCAGCTTTATAAAAAGATATTACCTCTCTTACTTTGGATAAAACTCGTAGCTAAGGCATCCTTACACTGCAGCACATTCCCCTTTTTGTGAAAATATTTTTGTATTACACGAAATGTTAGATAAACAGAATGTTCTGCATAGCGAGATTACCTGAATTTTTCCCATCATACATATACATGTATTTCTACTTAATCATGAATATACAATGTACATGTACATGTATGCAATACTATCTCTCCTCACCATCTGTTCTTGGATTATAATGAATAACATAACAATTACTGCATATACAATGTGTTTGTACATGTACTACACTTCTCAAATCTGAGAAATAAAAAGTTCATCAAAAAATTGTTCATAGATCCCCCCTACCTAATTCTTACGTGTACTGGAATTAAAAAATTTTCTACACTGTTTGTGATGCTACATGTATATTTACTTCAGAATCTACATTTTTTGCTTTATTTATTTATTACCTTGACTTCTTTGTTTGACCCAGTTGATATCTTTCCAAGTTTGGTTAAAGTTTTTATCAGATCCTGTGGTGAAAGTGAAGGGAATATCCCACCTATATCTGTTTAATGTAAAGTCAAAATCAAAATTCTATATGTATTAGTTTACATAATTAATGTTTTCTTAATAAATTTTATAATGAATTTTATCATACATGTATCTTCATCCATGTGAAATGACAACATTGCTGAATCATGAAATATTAGTAATTTTCAAGAAAATAATAAGAAAAAAACCTCTGTTTCAAGTGAATTCAGCAATTTACCCAAAAGGTGATGTGTATTTTAGAGGGTCCTTTGCCGTGGGATCTTGTACGAATCGTTTCTGACTGACGGTGATTTGGGTCGGGGACGTCATCGTTACGTTTATGACAGGGTAATTCATCTGTAATGTCCATGTATCCATCACTGATTTAACATCGGCAACTCTACCTCCGGCGTCCAATCGGGATTGCTGTTTACAAAATACAAGTGTTTTAATTAATGCAAGTACTATAATTGCTAAATTCAAATTTCATGAAAAAATTGTCCTCTTTACCATCTATAAAGAGTACATGATCATCGATTCTTGAATATACATGTAAGTGTATAATTTATTAAATCTATATACAAAATTAAATGCATTGCCGTATTTATATGTATATAATATATATTATAAGTCTGCTTAAAGTTTTTCAAAATTAGTTAATTTTTGGTTTTTAGTCTAGTTTACATACATGTATTCATATTTCTTATAATTGCGGCATAAAAAATAAATTTTGCACATACATTTGTCATAGCATTCCACAGATCATCGTGCACAGCATTTCTAAACTTTCTGTTGTCAAGGTATTTCTGAAATATCAAGAAAAACAAGCTCAAAATGGATCAAAGATACAAGTATGGAATCATGGGAATGTAAGTATGAATATGCAGACTTACATGTTCGTGACTTGTGTATGGTCCACATTATGTCCAAAGTATTGGTAAAAACATCTTTGACTGATGGGAAACATTGCTAGCAAATTTATGATGATAGGCGCGATGCATACTCTAACAGGGTGGCCACAGATTTTGTTACATGAAATTCCCTGAAATTTCCATGGTTTTCCCAAACTTGTACAAGGTTTTCCCTGAGAAAATGCGCACATATACAAATCTATTTTAGATATGTAATTAAAGTTCCTTCACCATGTTTACTATACTTACTAAGTTTCTATTTTCATTTGAACTTAACTTTGCTTTCAAAGTGTTCATTTGCGTGCGAAGCAAGCCAGAAAAGTTGTAAGACAATACATCGATCAGGAATAAAAGATTCATTGCACTAGCACGTATATTATTCATGTTATACATGTATTCTGGAAACCAATTTTTGAGGCCTGCCCGCCCATCTCAAATCAAATTAAAATACAAATTTTGCAACTGAACTTAAAATCATGGGTCAAACAATTTGCATCAATGAAAGTACGGTAATTCACACCATTTCAGATACTGAGCAAAATCAATTTCTTTGAATATATCAGAATATTAGGTCTAACCTTGGAAAACATGCTTCAAATTCAATGTTTCTATAAGGAAGGAGCTGATAAGATAAGGGCTGTATTTAGCCCTGAATCTAATAAGGTATTTCTTTTACACAATGATCTGTACGCAAGAAAAACTTGATAATTACTAAAATGTAATGTATTTGGAGATTCCTGATACAAGTTTTACTTTGGTAAGCTTATTTCTAGATACTTAAATTACAGTCTAAAGAGTAGGGGGTAGCCATGTTGAAAAGAAGCTAATATCGATCAAAAAACGTTGAAAATTAAGAACAATCTGGCTAATATGGATATCTAAAAACTTTAAAACATAGTTATAGTCTAAACAAGATACTAGAAATTAAATTCAAAAGACTGGTCTCAATTTTTTCCATAAATTTTAAGATTTTGAATCTGAAATATGGTTGTATTTTGTATTCATTGGCTACAAAGTAGACATTTTACCAAGAAATACACATTGTGTAGAAATAAACAGCACACTCCTGTTTATTTCATTCCAAAATCTTGTGCATTTCATGAGAACATGTTTATAATAAATAAATGAATGACTGTAAAAGGGAAAAAATTAAATTTTGCTTATATTACGACCTAAAACACAGATTCGAAAAAGCCCCCCACCCTCCCTTTTTCAGTTTTTTGTCTCTGGGGCATCGTTCCCCCCTTAGGTACAGAACCCCACTTTGTCAAAAGATGTGTATTATTGATATACACCTTCTGTAAAAGTGGCGTTCTGTAGCTGAGGGGGGAACAATGTTTTAAAAAACTTTTCCATTTTCCATTGGTTTCTATAGAAAAAAGACATATTCTGCCCCAAAATTTAGGAAAACTATGCATGATAAATCTTGTGCAACTGCTGATTATGATGAAACCAAGAACTGGCATAAATTTTGTAAAAGAATTTTTTTGAAGTTCCCATTTTGAAAATTCCACTTTTTCAGGGCAGATTTTACGCCTTATCTTATCAGCTCCTTTCTAAATATCATGCATTTACAATGTATATCAAATACCTTCCCAAATGGAAAAATCACTCATTATATCTATGGTGGAATACTATACACTGTCAGTCACTGTACCTTAAGTCCATTTTGAAATGTGTCCTCTCCCAGGAACCATCGCATCATCCTTATAATGGACGCACCCTGTTAAATATAAAATTTATTACAATTCACTTTACTGAACATGTAGTACTATACGGATGACAAATACAATGATACATTAATACAATACACATAACTGTATATGAACTTATATTAGCCCAACCACATTTTAGCAATTTGGAAAAGAAAGTTGACATTAACGTATTGGCATAATCATGAATTGACTCTATTTTAAATTTTTGAATTCTCACCTTGCTGTATGAGATGGTGTCAAATATCTCGTTAATCCTCGCAGGGTCAGCTACGGGGGCGTAGATAGGGTGTGACGTTACAAGTCCATCAAAGTCGAATGCGTCCTGAACTTCATTTACTGTAAACTGCTCAAACTGCATGAAAATTCAAAATTATTCTAAATTTCAAATTCTAAGTGAGGGAATACATGACATTATTTGATATATGGTTTCCATAGAAAATTGCTCCTTGTACATGTTGAAATCAATTTGTCTGAAATTAATACTTTTTATCATTCCTCGAATGTAATAAAGATGTCTATATTGAGAATACTGTCAGAAAAACTGATGGCAAAAACTTCTCATTGTTTCCACACACTATTAGATAGTATAATATACATGTATGCATGGAGTACCCCTCAAAACTTTTACCCTATTTCAGACTGGAGGTACAGTGTCATATACCTTAAATTGTAAATGTATACATGTATGTGATTTTGAGACTTGAAAGTCTACAATAACTTATTGCAAATACATGTGGGTATGTATACAAACCATTTTCCAGTCAGGATATTTATGATCAGCTCCTAAATATTCCACAAATGTAGCAAATCCTTCATTCAACCAAAGGTCATCCCACCAATCCATGGTTACCAGGTCACCAAACCACTGAAAATAAAAGTAAATTATCAAAAGGTCAAAGGATGAATTCCATCGATCCATTGTTACAAGGTCACAAAACCACTGAAAATAGAAATAAATAGTCAAAAGGTTATGGTAATTTATAAATCAAAGGATAGGAGGTCATTAAAGCACTGAAAATAAAATTTAAACAGTCATGAGGTCGAAAATCATTCCATGAATCTATGGTTACCAGTTTATAAGAGATAAAATTGGAAATAAACAGTTAAAAGGTCAAAGGTCATCTCACCAATCCATGGTTACCAGGTCACTAAACTAATGAAAATAGAAATAAATGGTCAAAAGGTCAAAGACCATTTCATTAACTCATGGTTCCCAGGTCACCAAACCTCTGAAAATAGAAATAAACAGACAAAAGATATAAGGGTCATCCCACCATTACATGGTTACAGGGTCACCAAACCAGTGCATGTTCAAAACATACACTGTGTTCGGTGTCCTATGCGATTCCATGGCCCTCATTGTTATGTCACTGTACTGTCAATGCCTTTCGGTTGTGTTACCTGCAATTTCATTGCACTCCAATGGCATTCATCTTTTTTTTTCCAGCTCCATGGGGATGCTGTCCTAGAGTGACAGGGGTTTTATTGTTATCCCATCACTGATTACAAGTATACAAGATTAAATAACCAAGATTAATTAACGTTATAGTGTTGTAGCCGCTTGTACCTTTTTTGTGCTATCTGAATTTTTTTTTTTAAGCGACATGCATTTGCCCTTTACTGGATAGATCCAACATTGTATGAATAGTGAACGTGGTTGTTAATATATATAATTTAATTTTAAAATAAGCAGGTCACAAGTGATTAGGTTGTACAAATAACAAATACAAACCTGATGAGCCAGTTCATGGGTAATGACGACGGTCACTCTCTGTTTATTACTAGCAGAGGAAACACCAGGTTGATATAACATGGCCGTCTCTCTGTACGTTATCAAACCCCAGTTCTCCATAGCTCCCGCAGAAAAGTCTGGGATTGCAATCATATCTAAAAATAGAAAATTCAGGTTATGTAATCTTCTCTCATACCCACGTATGCATTACAGAGCATCCATAGCTATATCTGTATCACATATCACGCAACACTTGTATCACATATCACATGACACTATTGTTTCAATTGTTTCAACGTTATTTTGACGTCATGATTTCAGTCCACAAAACAGACAAACTAGCAGCAACGAGGCTATAAAACATCAATTTTAAGATCTTTTTCTATATATTCTTGCTTAATATTTTGAAAAGCTTAATATTCATATTCATTCTTATACAATAAAGTTTTTAACCATTTGCTGGGGCCCTGAAATTTTTGTGAAATTCGATCAACTTCAGTTGATATTTTTGAAATTTGATCTCTTTTCTATCAATTTTGACTTAGGCCCTTAAATACTCGGTCCTGGTTATCTACAAAAGATACATAGTCCCCCCCCACCTCCCCTCCTAGGGGTCTCAAAATATTTCAAAATCCTCTGCAAGCCTTGGTTGAAACCGATGTATTTTTCATAGACGACCAAGAAAGTAAAAAATCTGAAAATAAAGATGTATTATACTGATATTATACTTGTATTATACTGATATGGACTGGTCCCGAGGGCATTATGCCTCGTGAGGTAACAATAAAAGAATTATGTCATGAGGCAAAAGTCTGTAAATTATTTATCATGAAGTCTCTGTAATGTCACTGATTCATGTACTGTAAATGACTTTTTATTAGCGAGGACTTTATTTTTGCGTAATTTCGCGACCTTGATCAAACACGAAAATAATGTCCTCGCTAATAAAAAGTCCATCCAAAAGATAAAAAGTAGATCAAATTTGACAAAATTCAAAAGCATCTTATTTTCCCTTTCCATTAGAATTAATTACCCTAATTAGACAACGGACCATCATACGCGTTGATGTTTGGGATGTTTGAATTACAAACAAAGCAATTAATCAATCAGCCTTAATTACCCAGACAAACATTAAACTAAAGAACTGTAAAATGTTTCAGAAGAAATAATCATGGCACTCTTCTTTATAATTTCAATCATTCCGTTTTCAAGAAATTTCAATACGAGATGAAAAGTAAACAAATGATGTGTTTATATAAGATTAGTAGGTAAAGATATGATGAATACAAAACGTCTAATTTCAGCTTATTTGAAGTAAGCATTTCAGCAATAAATTGAGGGTGATAAGGAAATGAAATACATGTATACTTATACAGAGAAAAGGAACTAATAAAACATATTCAGATGATGAGCTCGCGAAATTAACGTCACACGAATTAATCTGTTTGAGATGTCGCGAAAATAAGGTCACGCGAACATAAAGTCGTTTACAGTATTCAAAATCAGTTTGTGGATGTGAACATAAAGAAAGTAATAATATTTCCATATCAAATCAAATTCAATCTAATTTTCAAGCCTACCTTGCTTTTCTAGTGGAAATTTGATGCCAAAGAAATCCTCGTAAAACGTAATTGTTTCTATGCCGGTTTCTAACGCTAACTTAGCTTGGTCAGTAGACTCTGGTCTTGCCCAAGCTCCATACTGCAAAAATATACACATATAAATGCATACGTCTTTCATAAGATACAATTTTTTAAAGAAAAATGATTGAAAATATAAATCTGTTCTATATACATGTACATGTATGTCATTGAGCAGTTTCTGATTTATATAATTCAATTAAAATCAATGTTGTTTCATGAAAAATTCCGAACGATTTTGAACTTTGATGATTTTTTACTAAACTGACAAAACCTTATACAATTACAATAATATACATTCAAGTTCGTATACATACGTACGTATATCTAAATTTCATTGCATTCCTTAAGCATATATTTATGACACGTAACCATCTAAAACCAAGAATGTCCAATGAAACATATGAAGTCTCTTCCATATTTGACCTTAACAATGTGACCTTGACCGTACCAGTGACCTAGATCCTCATTGGCTGCTGGAGATCTGTGTCAACCTGATGGAAGCTATAGCTATCTTATGTAAAAGAGTGACCACCAGATAGACGTACTTACAGACAAACGATAGGTTACGAGATAAAGTGATCTCTTTATGTCACTCTTGCCTTGCGGCAAATCAAAAAGGGGCAATTTAAGAATCTAAGGCATTTCATTATCAAGGTCTTTTGCATATTATTGGAAATTCTAATATGACTTGATTCTTTTTCCCTATTAAGACAACAGACGCGAGCCATGCTCTATTCTCCAATATAGGCCCTATAGCGATAAGCCACGCCTACCCATTTTCTGAAAGCAGATAAACAGGTCGGAACTGGTTTTTACCAAGAATCGATTTTGTTGTCTGTGTTTCGTTGATCTAAGTTTGGTCATCATTAGAATAGAAATAAAAAATGACAAGCCGGGCTCTATTGTCTCATAATGCCCTCGCGTCCTCAGCAAATCACATTTATCACCTCGCCGCTAACGCGGCTTGGTGATAAATGTGATTGGCTGAGGACGCGAGGGCATTATGAGACAACAGAGCCCGGCTTGTCATTTTTTATTTCTTAAATGCAACTATTCTAAACACCTTCACTTCTTCATTGGAATTCAAACCTAAAATCACATCTTAATCAGTTTCTGAAGTAATTGATAATATATCAACTTTTTTCGATTACATGCAATATTATGATTTTCTTTTTACTTACCGTGATGTTATGCTTAGTTTTTCCATGTATACCCTTGAAATCACAGACGATTAAACAGACCAGATACGTTGACATTTTCTCAGAAGTCTGGTAAACATCAGCTACATAACCATTTCCCCTGAAATATACAATCATTTCTGCTGCTAATTTTGTTATTTGTGTTTGTTGACTTCGAATAATACATGCATATTGTATTGTTGACATCGATGTACAATCAATTTAAAATAACATACACGTAAATTCTTGCTAATACCTTGGTACACCAGTTCTCTCCTTTGGCATGTTTGATAGGGATATTTTCGTTGGTTTACGTAGGATCGTAACCTTAAATTTAGCCTTGAGAGCTGGCTCGTCAAAACATGGGAACGTCTTCCTGGCATCTGTAGCCTCCATCTGAGTTGTGGCCATGTAACTATGGTAACATAAAAAAATCAAGTAATCATAATTTTTATAAATTACACTTCAAAGTTTTCCATATATTAAAGATTCTTCAGTCTTCATGATTTTTTTTTTTTTTTGAACATGTAAAATTAAGGATTTTCAGTTAACATCAATCAGTGATTCTTTGTTATCATGCTAGTATGCTGAAATAATAATTTGAGATATCAGATTCATGCTGATGTACATTGTACATATGAGATATGTTGTACATGCTTGAATTAATTTGGTTGCACTGTCAAAAAAAATATAGCTATAATATACATGTATATGTACATGTACATGTATATGAAAGTTTATAATCAATTAACCCCCCACCCCCTTCCTTTTTTTTTCTTAACCAAAATTTCATCTGAAAATATCCAACAATAGGGTCTACATTTTTAAGCTAAAACTTACACCGTGTCGTCTCCTCTTTTATATGAACTGTAGTACAATCCAGCAAGGTCATTTCTAAGAATCCCGGAGTAATTCATCACAACAAAATACACAGTATTATCTGCTAATAAATTATCCAATTGTATTATGAAGAATTGTCTGTCCTTGTCTTCAGATGTGCTTCTGACACTAGGGGGCGTCACCGACTGATTTGTATCGATGGCAACTGTATTTACATCTATGTCCAGTAGATGTTTATGCAGCGTAATATTTGATGTCCTTTCCAGAGTGCGAAACCAAATTTTTATGTAGCCTTTAAACGTGAAATCTGCTGGATCACTTTGGTAGATATCGGGGAATATTTCTAGGTCGTAGAGGAATGGAGCCACATTTTTCGGGAGTCGAACATCCCTGAGTTCCTTGACGTCTGATTTCAGATTTTCATCCAGCCAGCTTTCTATGATAGCGTTGTTTTCTTTCAGCCATCTTACGTTAAGTTCTGTTTTCTCGATGATTTGCTGGAATGCCCTGGTCCCTGTACCCATATCTGGATACTGTCTCTGTAGATCCTTAAGCTGCACGATTCAGGAGAGAAAAATTATCGGACTAAGTTTAACATTCCGTTTTATTAAACAATAACTTTACTACAAAATGAAGTAGAATGCTCACAAAGATTTAATATTAGGCTCTATAATCCATCTTGTTGTATGGTACATATAGGATCTCAAATGAATTTTCATTTCATACGATGTATTATGAAACGAGTTGTGAGTTTTATATCCCCGAGCCTTGGCGAGGGGATATAAAACGCACAACGAGTTTCATAATATATCGTATGAAATGAAAATTCATTTGAGATTCTTTTTATCACATGATATTGCCTAAAAATGTGTATTTCTAACGTGAAATCAACGTTTCCGAGAACTACAGAGGCGAACCACACCGTTATCTAGAAGTCGTCTGCTACGCCATGAGAAGTAGTGTCCCCATCGTATAGATATTCTGGACATAAGAGAAAGGCATTTCAATTTTGATTAGTATTTTAATGCAAGAATTAATTCAACAACAACAATTTTAATCATTGATATTGACTTTGGTCTGAATTTAACAGTTGACCGATATTTGAAAGGTCACACTTGTCAAGGTTTATGTGATTAGGTTCCAAACTTGACCAATCGCATTCAAGCAGAGCTATATGTAACGTGTTATCATATCATATATTTATGAAATGGCTTTATGAAACCGCATAACGGGTGTATCATGTGATAAATGTGTATATGATGTGACAAGTTTCTTTTTCATAATTGTGCTATATTAGCTTTTTAATTGAGTGAAAGTACATGTACATGTACATACTGTACTATCAAAAATATGTAAATTTTGTAAATAAAAAGTTGTTTTAACACAAACACTCAAATACACAAATTTCCTGCCCCTTGGCCTTTATCATGTGTGAAAACAACTTATAACATATATGTGAAATAAGGGAATTTGCTATGATCACTTGTAAAGCAAAGGAGTGTTTGTGTTTTTATTTAGTACATGTAAATAATTACTTCCCTCTTGAAGAAATATTTGAATCTGCAGAATATAAATTTTATGAACAGTAGCTAATACTCAATGCACTTACCTGTTGTAAGTCTAACTCTGTACCAAAAGATGCCGTCACTCCGTTCAGTAAGTTTTTCATGCTGAATGGGGATGCTCCATACCTGTATAAAATACCAAATTACTTGATGAAAAAGTATACATAAAAAACTGTTTAACTCAATAATACAAAATCAATTTCTCTTATAATGTTTTTTTACGCACCAACATGGTATGTAAAAAAAGAAAACATTTCATGCATTTTTTTTTCATGCACATTTCAAGCTTTTGTACATGCTATGTATATAATTTAATTTCAAGAGAACTTCCTCCGAAATTTCCTTTACATGTAATATTCACTTTGTACTTACATGTGTATAATTTCATGTTAATATGCAAATTTAAAATACAATTAGTAATAGTTCAATTTACACAATAAATACACTCATTATGTAAATGAAATCACATGAAAATGCAGCAATAATTTATATCTTACATATCAAGGAAGGTTTGGAAGTTTTGTCTAAGGAAGTTCCACGCCAGATCTCGTCCTAGAGGACTCGCTGCAATAGCTCCCATCACTCTACTACCATCCTGCCTTCGGATGTCCTCTGCCTTTATCACCATATCTAGGTACCTGGAACAAAAATTGGACATAATTCCCACATAAATTACAGTATGTGTACATTGTTCTTATTTTAGCCCAATTAAAATTTTAGCAGAATCGGGTGAAAATATGGCTAATTGACACTACCATAAATTAGCAGACCTGACTTAATTTCAATGCTGCTAATTCTGAAAAATTATAAAATCTGCTACAATCATACAAAAAATAGTTGCCAGAGTGACCTAATGCTCGACTGCATAGCATAATGTCTTTCCAAACCTCTTTAGAGAAGACAGGGCCCTGACCACCTGTCCTCTCTGAATGTGAGTCGGACTCCTCGGGTGATAACATACATGAGCTCGCGGCGGCATAGTACGGATTGTATTACGTATGCCCTCTTTTTATATCCATTTACATATTCATCTGTGTTGCTTGCGCCCCTGCGTTTTACGGTCTTGTTTGTGTGTGGTCATCTGACAGTGAGGAGGTTGTTTTACACCACAATTGTACGTTCTTTGAGACCTCTGGGTAATCGGAAAAGTTGGAGGGTTGTGCGCATGTTATCCAGGATAACCACACCTTCTGCTATTTCCGTGGCAGATGGCCGTCCTAAGTCGGCACCGGTTGCCCATTGGTCTCGTTGGTTTATGTGTAGTCCTTTGTGTTTGATGTTTCTGTGTTGTGCGTTGACGTTCCTTGTCCCTTATGCGTCTCTTTCTGTGCTTGTCTGCTTTGTGTTTTTGCATTGGGTGTTTTGGAGTTTTGCTGTGGGTGCTGCAGCCTAATGTTGTTGGAGATCCCCTCCTTTGTTTAATGATGACCAATTTCTTAAGCTCACTTTTTTCCCCAATTTACATAATTATACAAAATTGAATACTCATGTAGCACCTATACTTTGCTCAATATGGACTTCTTTAAGCAAAATCACTCAGGCGGAAAAAGTAGGTTATGGTCATTTTATGAAAGAATTATCAAAGATACATCCAACATGTAAGTTTGGAACATGTAGCACTTATACTTTGCTCAATATTGGCTTATAAAGGCAAAATAACTCGAGCGGAAAAAGTAGGTCAAGGTCATTTTATGAAAGTTTGATCAGAGATACATCCAGCATGTAAGTTTGGAACATGTAGCACGTATACTTTGCTCAACATAGCTTTTAAAGGCAAAATCAGACATGTAGAAAAAGCAGGTCGAGGTCATTTTATGAAAGTTTGATCAAAGATACATCCAACATGTACATGTAAGTTTGGAACATGTAGCACTTATACTTTGCTCAATATTGGGTATTAAAGGCAAAATCAATCAAGTGGAAAAAGTAGGTCACAGTCACTTTTTGAAAGTTTGATTAAAGATACATCCCCCATATAAGTTTGGAACATGTACATGTAGCACTTATACTTTGCTCAACATAGCTTTTAAAGACAAAATCAGACATGTAGAAAAAGTAGGTCACAGTCACTTTATGAAAGTTTGATCAAAGAGACATCCACCATATAAGTTTGGAACATGTAGCACTTATACTTTGCTCAATATTGGCCATTAAAGGTAAAATATTGCTATCTTAACATTTACCATATCGTCTCAACATTTAACCTTATCATCATTACACAAAAAACCACCAGAAGGGGATACATAAATATAAAAAATAAAAGATTTTTCTATTTTCAAGATAAATATTCTTACATCAAAGACCAAAAATGTAAATTCTTTTATGAAATATTATACAAATATGGACTTGGTCGAGGTCATTATGTCATTATAATGACCCGATGATATTTGTAATATTGACCGAGGCCGAAGGCCGAGGTCGATATTACAAATATCATCGGGTCATTATAATGACATAATGACCGAGGCCAAGTCCTTATTTGTTATATTATATAAGTAATAGTTAGACTATATATGATTAAAATAATGATTCAAAACAATATATACACGTAATCTTTCATCAAGAATTCAACAATTAATTGCACTTTTTTGTGAAAAATACATCTAAACTTTTAATATTTAACAAAATAACTAAAAAGATTTTTTTTCGAAAATACTGAAATCAGGAAAAATACCACACCGAGTCATTATCTTCCGTCAGCGGTCATTATCGGAAAATAATGACTCGCGCCTCAGCCAATCAGAATCGACGTTACATCCTAGTTATATAATATTATCAAATGATAAATTTGAATCCACTTGATACCATAAATTTTATGAACAAAAATTCGAAATTTGTCAGAGTTATCGGAAAAATATATATAATCATAAGATCAAATTAGCATAAATAAGTATATGGCAGAATTTAATTATCAACTGTTACAAAATATGCTATGTTGTAGAAAACAAATGTTTAAATGGAAGAAAGAAAGTACAGAAAATTGTATGCATTGTAATGAAACAGAAGATGTTCAACATTTAATTTTTTCATGTAAAGATGTTAAAAATATATGGCTTGCTTTAGGACTAATTTTGCAAATCAACATATGATGGAAACCTATTTTAATTGCTTTTTATTTGGAAGAGAACAAAACAATTAAAATCATTTAATAATCTTATATTATTGTATGTTGCACTGAAAATTTATAAATACAAAATGTTTTGCAGATTGAATAATTTAGATGAAGAAGAATACAATATCAAGAATTATTTGAAAAATTCTTTGATTTTTTAGCAAAAAGTTTTGGCATATTCTAAAATTGATTTGAAACTAGACGTGATATGTAATTTTGAAAAAATCTTATAACCTTCATATCCTTAAATTCTTGTATACAACTACTTTTTTGTTCCATTGTTTATATTTATACATGTCCTATGATTATGATATAGAATAAATTAAAAAAAAAAAAAAACCTTATCATTTGAAATAGTTTTAAAAATCCCAACCATAGGGGCTACATCCCCATCTGGTAATATAAAACAAAGTATAATTAAACATTAACAACAACAAAACTAACAGAATATGAATATAGGGAAGGTAATTGTGTGATCCTAACATTTACCTTATCATCTAGTTCGGACGACGCCGACACCGGGGTATTGATTGCTAAAGTGCAGTCAAGCTATACATACATGTAATTAAAAATATAGTACAACCCATGATACCTGCTAAGTATCCACGTCTGTTTACTACAACCCATAGCAGACATTAGGGTGTTTTTCTCAGCTATCATACAGTATCATTATAATTAACAATACCTGCTAAGTATCCACGTCTGTTTACTACATCCCATAGCAGACATTAGGGTGTTTTTCTCAGCTATCATACAGTATCCTTATAATCAACGATACCTGCTAAGTATCCACGTCTGTTTACTACATCCCATAGCAGACATTAGCGTGTTTTTCTCAGCTATCATACAGTATCATTATAATTAACGATACCTGCTTAGTATCCACGTCTGTTTACTAAATCCCATAGCAGACATTAGGGTGTTTTTCTCAGCTATCATACAGTATCCTTATAATCAACGATACCTGCTAAGTATCCACGTCTGTTTACTACATCCCATAGCAGACATTAGGGTGTTTTTCTCAGCTATCATACAGTATCATTATAATTAACGATACCTGCTAAGTATCCACGTCTGTTTACTACATCCCATAGCAGACATTAGGGTGTTTTTCTCAGCTATCATACAGTATCCTTATAATCAACGATACCTGCTAAGTATCCAGGTCTGTTTACTACATCCCATAGCAGACATTAGGGTGTTTTTCTCAGCTATCATACAGTATCCTTATAATCAACAATACCTGCTAAGTATCCAGGTCTGTTTACTACATCCCATAGCAGACATTAGGGTGTTTTTCTCAGCTATCATACAGTATCATTATAATCAACGATACCTGCTAAGTATCCAGGTCTGTTTACTACATCCCATAGCAGACATTAGGGTGTTTTTCTCAGCTATCATACAGTATCCTTATAATCAACAATACCTGCTAAGTATCCACGTCTGTTTACTACATCCCATAGCAGACATTAGGGTGTTTTTCTCAGCTATCATACAGTATCCTTATAATCAACGATACCTGCTAAGTATCCAGGTCTGTTTACTACATCCCATAGCAGACATTAGGGTGTTTTTCTCAGCTATCATACAGTATCATTATAATTAACGATACCTGCTAAGTATCCACGTCTGTTTACTACATCCCATAGCAGACATTAGGGTGTTTTTCTCAGCTATCATACAGTATCATTATAATTAACGATACCTGCTAAGTATCCACGTCTGTTTACTACATCCCATAGCAGACATTAGGGTGTTTTTCTCAGCTATCATACAGTATCATTATAACCCACGATACCTGCTAAGTATCCACGTCTGTTTACTACATCCCATAGCAGACATTAGGGTGTTTTTCTCAGCTATCATACAGTATCATTATAATCAACGATACCTGCTAAGTATCCACGTCTGTTTACTACATCCCATAGCAGACATTAGGGTGTTTTTCTCAGCTATCATACAGTATCCTTATAATCAACGATACCTGCTAAGTATCCACGTCTGTTTACTACATCCCATAGCAGACATTAGGGTGTTTTTCTCAGCTATCATACAGTATCATTATAATTAACGATACCTGCTAAGTATCCACGTCTGTTTACTACAACCCATAGCAGACATTAGGGTGTTTTTCTCAGCTATCATACAGTATCATTATAATTAACGATACCTGCTAAGTATCCACGTCTGTTTACTACATCCCATAGCAGACATTAGGGTGTTTTTCTCGGCAGCTACTCCCGAAGCTTTAAATTGCTGGAATGCGAAATCCCACTCTTTCTCCCCGCCCTCCGCTATACCTGTACAGTACACCGTGGACTTCAGGTCTGGATCCACCCTAGACAAAGATAGAGATCTCATGTAGAATTACTTTTTTATTAATTCTGACATAATGTCTTTGAATTATATACATGTACTGTATGTTGCGAAAAATACATTATGATACATGTAACACTTTCTCATTGGACAAAAACCTCAAGATTAATAATGACATCAAAACTAAAACAGCAACAATGGAGCATCCATTACATAAAATGAAATGAAAATTACCAACATCAAATTTCGACATAATTTTTGTATCATCTGCTAAAAATATTTCCATTTTATACAGTTTGTACGCAACTCATTATGAAATTTCAATCTTCTATAAATATACATGTACATGTTTATAAAAAGATATATTCACGAAAATAATAACCTGTTATTTTTAGGGTCCGTCATCCAGTCTCTGTACATTTTTAATGCTCCTTCTGCACATTCCGTAATACCATAGTCACATGCTTCACCAACCAATAGTGATCTAGTATATCTACAATGGTACACACAATATTAATTTAATTCGTATTTGTAATACTATGATATTACATACCGAATTTTTTTCCCTTTTACACCATGCATAATCATGAATGATATGTCTCCGCTAGGGGTGAACTTAAAAATAGACATAGAATTTTAGATTTGAGCTTTTAATCAAGTAAAGACATAAAAGTTCTGAAAAATGTCTATCTAAACTACCTGAGACATGTTATCTTAATTCTCAATCTCCTAAATTGGGCAGGAAGATACTTGTGTCTTTAAAATAAGACATGTTCTTGAAATTTATTGCTGACCATTATACAATGAAGGCAATTACACATTTATTCAATCTATTTTTAGATTGTCAGGAACTTTTGCCATATTTTATTGAAATGAAAGCATGAGAGACAACTTTCTGTAGACTAAGTGTACATACATGTAAATGACAATGTACATGTAAGAGTTACTTAACTTCGGTCTATGTAACTTGATTTATATTTGATAATCTTGGCCAAATAACAATACCGTTACATTTCATATTAAATTTTCCTTACCAATACAATTTCTCCTCAGTATAATCTATAATCTTGACCAATCAACAATACCGTTACATATCATACTCCCTTACCAATGAAATTCCTCCTCAGTGTACATGTATGCATGCAGCTTACAAATCAGATAAAATGGAAGAGTTCAAGTTTACATGGTATTAGAAAAACATGCTGTTTTAGATACATGTACTGTACATGCATAATTAAGAAATGGAAAATTAATGCCCTTACATTTCAATATGACCAGCCCCTGTATTGTCCATTCCGTAATGCTTAAAAGGACCTTTTACCAGTTTCTGGACATATTTCTGAAATTATATTACCATACGAAACACAAGTAAGAATCTGTGAGACATCTATAATTCTTAAAATTTAATAATGATTTCCATTAGTTACTGAATGTACATGTACTAAGTATATTTCTATTCACATACAATTTTTACAGGATTATTTACACATTTTGATCTTCGTATGAAAAAGGAACTAAAACATTTTCATGATTTTGTTACTTCAGTCTGTGTACCAACGTACCTGTAATTTACCGTATAGCGGAGTCCGGGATACCATCCTCTTCACATACGACAACTGATGTCTGGCCGCGTACCAAGGGACATAATCCAACTCGTTACCTAAATACTCCAGCACCTTCAGAGCTATGTCCATATCTAAGTCACCTGACCTAAAATATAAATGTAGGGGGGATAACTAATACAATTTGGTATGTTAGGGGGCATAATTCATGCAGTCATGATTTCAAATAACCATTACTGCGTAAAACTATACATTTACATGCTGGTCTTTTTGTTGTGATAATTTCAGATTTATTTTCCATTTTAAAAGACAGTATCTTGAGCTTAATAGCAGTTTAATACATTCTAATGATTTTGTCCCTTTATAACAGAGAAATACGAAAATGCCTCTAAAACAAAATTTGAAGTAAAGCTAAAATTTACTATCTGCGGGTTGACACAGCTGGCTCCGAGTTATAGAACTTACTTGGCAATACTCCAAGCATCATTGATCATCTGGCCTCTGTTAACAGCAGAAATATCCTAAAAATAGACCAACTCACAAATATCATAAACATATACATACATGTACATGTTCGCAGTATACACAATAGGTCATGCAATTTAGTATTGAACCAATGGTAAATTTAATAGCAAAAATGAACATTCATCATTTTTTTTAAAGAAATTACTGCTGATCTTACTTGATGTTTAGATTTGAGCTGTGAGACCAGTTTGAGCCAATTTTCTCTGTCATAATTCACTCTGTAGTAGCCATATTGTTGGAGGTTTGCCAAAATCCAATCGGTTGATTTCATTGGCTGTCCCAAGGAAATCACTGTAGAGAAGAATTATAGCGTTATAATATTACCGTTTCAGATCTGTTTTATGTTGATGTATATAAACGTAACACTTTAAATTGTGCTCTAGGATTTGCCAAAATGGGCCCACCAGGGTAAGAGCATTGAGTGTACATGTCATATAGAAAACCTGCTCTCACTTTTTTCTGCTTAAAAATTTTCATAATACCATAATGATTATTTGGTACATGTAGAAATATGATTATTACTTATGACTATTATCACGGTGGGTAATCTCGCAACGCAAAACAATTGATTTTTCTATATTTTTGCGCAAAATAGATAATTTATTACAAACATGGGGTAATCAAAGATTACATAGCTCGCCTATACAGGTTTTTGTCAGAAACCAGTTTATTTGTTTTTGAAAAGTAGGTCAAAGTCCAAGGTCAAGGTGACTAGGTCACAGGTCATGGTCTCAAATGAAAGGTCTCGTAACAAGGTATCTACATGTGAAATATCAAAGCCCTACCCCTTATAGTTCAAGAGATAAAGCCCAGGTAATAGTTTTGTCTACGGACGACGACAACGACTACGACAACATCGACGACACCGAGGGTATGGCATTAGCTCTCCGGACTTTTTCGTCCCGGCGAGCTAAATAGAGAAATGAAGTGTAATTATGCCCTAACTATGAGTTGCATCCAAAATAAGGTGGATATTAGCTTTTTATAACGCACAAACATGATCAGCGTTCTACTTTCACTTTCATCTACACGAATAACGCAGATCGTTTTTCAGCTTTATAAAAGGATATTACCTCTCTTACTTTGGATAAAACTCGTAGCTAAGGCACTACTTTCACTTTCATCTACACGAATAACGCAGATCGTTTTTCAGCTTTATAAAAGGATATTACCTCTCTTACTTTGGATAAAACTCGTAGCTAAGGCACTACTTTCACTTTCATCTACACGAATAACGCAGATCGTTTTTCAGCTTTATAAAAGGATATTACCTCTCTTACTTTGGATAAAACTCGTAGCTAAGGCATCCTTACACTGCACCACATTCCCCTTTTTGTGAAAAATAATTTGTATTCCACAAAATGTTAGATAAACCTAGTGTTCTGCATAGCGAGATTACCCACCGTGATTATACTACTTTTCTTCTAAAATGTGTTTAGATACGTAGGAAAATTCTTCTGGAATTCTGTCACACTTAAATGGCAACATACATGATACATGCAAGTGCATGTGTACACAATTTGGCTGATTTACATTTATATACTATAATAAGAGAATTTTTCCCATCATACATAGTTACATGTATATTTCTACTTAATCATGAATGTACATTCAATGTAAACGTATGTATCTCTCTTCACCATTTGTACCTGGACCTGATTTACATAATAGTTACTGCATGTACCATGCCTCTAAAATCATGAAAATCTGAGGAATAAAATTTTCATCAAAAATAACTTATAACCCGGCCCCCCCTCCCCCCCCCCCCCCTATTTCCACATGTATTTATAATTTATCATTTCTTACCTTGACTCTTTTCTTTTACCCAGTTGATATCCTTCCATGTTTGGTTGAAGTTTTTATCAGATCCTGTTGTGAAAGTGAAGGGAATATCCCATCTGTATCTGTTAAAAGTAAATAAACAAGTAGAAATCTAAATTCTATTCAATATGTAATATATAATTTACATCATAAATGCTTTCTTAATAGTTTTATAATAAATTTTATCTTTAACTTAATCTTTACCCATGTAAAATGACAACATTACTAGGTCACAAAATATTGGTAATTTTCAAGAAGATACACAAACTCAGTTTCAAGTGAATTCAGCAATTTACCCAAAAGGTGATGTGTATTTTAGAGGGTCCTTTGCCGTGGGATCTTGTACGAATCGTTTCTGACTGACGGTGATTTGGGTCGGGGACGTCATCGTTACGTTTAGGACAGGGTAGTTCATCTGTAATGTCCATGTATCCATTACCGATTTAACATCAGCAACTCTACCTTCTCCATCTTTTTGGGATTGCTGTTAACAAAATTGAAGTGTTTTGATTAATATTATAGCTGCTCGTCTACGTCATGGTCTTGTAGTTAGGGCATGGTTTGAGCCTCACTAGTACCGTGGGTCACTGGCGACATATACATACTTACATGTTATGTGTTACATACAAAAAACTGTAGTTGTCCATGTAAATATGTTTACATGTCTGCTGTGTTTTATATGAATGAAGAAAATTTAAAAAAATCATTCCAAGGAATGCATGTGTCGCCTGCGAAACATAGCGACACTCAGGAATCAGTTTTACAGGGTGTGACATCCAAGTGTGACAGACAGACGGACAACGGAAAAAGTGATCCCTAAGTGTCGCTATGCTTCGCAGGCAACACAAAAAAATGTCCTGAAAAACTGTCCTCTATACCATGAACAAAGTATAAAGAATATTAACAAAAGATCAGCAATTCCTCAATATACATGTAAGTGCATCATTTACATGTATATATAATGCATGCATTGTTGGAAAATGTGTATTTCAAAGTTTTCTTTTAAATGTCGGTCATACTTCAAGGTTAACATCAAAAGGTCAAACTTTTGATTTTTTTTTGGTAAGTTTATCTCTGATAACAGGGGCATTAAAATTAAATCTTATACATTACATTTACCTCAGCCATAGCATTCCATAGATCATCATGTTTAGCATTTTTAAACTTTCTGTTGTCAAGGTATTTCTGAAAATCAAGGAAAAAAATTATGATGTGAATAATATACTCTTATACTAATATGTAAAATTTGCATCAATGATTGTAATGTATATCACTTTGAATACAACTTCAAATGATACCTTAAATAGATTTCTTTAACAATGTATCAAATTAAAGTGTTTGCCCATTATGATGTCACACGTTCCTAGAGTTAACCGTCATATTGGATTACTATTCTCGGATCATGCAGATTTTATCCATTTCTACCATGCAAAATGTTAACATTAAAATTATATATACAAAAACTTTCAGAAGAGATTTCATGTTACTATACATCTGAATATTCTTTGAAATGTTTTATTGTTTGTAATTCTCATCAAATCATTAATCATTAATGTTTAGAATATGAAAACATCAGAAAATTTGTTAAAGTAATACAATCTTTACATAGCAGAGATGGATTAAGTCTGAGAAATGTAACTCAAAGAGGGAAATAACTCTAGTTAACTTGAAGGGAACATGGTTATGTGCTAACAACATATACGTTGTATTCTGTCTTAAGTTGGAAAACATGCTTCAAATACAATGTTTCTATAGTAATTTCTTTACATTATGGATTTACGAAAGATACATGTACATGTATCTTACTAAATGGAAAATAACTCAGTATATCCATGACGGAATAAAATACACTCAGTCTGTAAGTTATAGTACCTTAAGTCCATTTTGAAATGTGTCCTCTCCCAGGAACCATCGCATCATCCTTATAATGGACGCACCCTGTCAAACATACAATCCACATTAATTTAATGTTAGTTTGACAATTAATGATTGATAGCAAAATATGAACATAGAGCAATTAAACATTTTGTGACAGTCCCCATGTCACACAAAAAGGACCACACAAAAAATTTGCTATGAACGTATCGCAAATACTGTAAACATGTTATTTTTAGCTGGGGGGAAATTTTGCCACTATAACATAAGGATGTTATGCTTGGGGAAAATATTTCAAATATAAACGTATCTTCCATTGTAAGTATGTAGCAAGCTTATTTTTGTGCGGGGGTGGGGAGGGTTTTTTTTGCCAAGTCCACTGATTCGCAAAGTATGCAAAATTTTCAACATTTACAGTAATACGTACAAGTAACCAACAAGTTAACAATTTTGAATTCTCACCTTGCTGTACGAGATGGTGTCAAATATCTCGTTAATCCTTGCGGGGTCGGCTACCGGGGCGTAGATAGGGTGTGACGTCACGAGTCCATCAAAGTCAAAAGCCGACTGTACTTCATGTACTGTGAATTGCTCAAACTACAAGCAGATATATAATTAAAGATTATTTTCACATTACCACAGTAGACAGGGTCCTGTAGCATCATATCCCACCCATCCTGCTACGTTTTTGGTATATTTTTGGACATAATATTTTTCACTCTTTGGCCATATTATGTAGTACATTGTTTAGATTGAGGATTGCTGACAAGGGTTAAGGTATCCGTTGTACAATTGAGTCATTTTACATAGCATTTTAATCATCTCCATTGTAAAGTATGGTAAATTTTATGCTTGGTAAGGTACTATAAACTACATGTATATATTTTCTGAAATATAATGATGCCCCGAGTACAGATTTAATACCTCCCAGGTCTTAAAAATCAAAATGGAAAAACTCTTATACAACTTTGTTATTTTGCATATGTTCATATAGATAAAATATACAATTTAAATGCTTCATCAGTTATTCCCCTTTGTTTTTCTGGCCCAAAAATTATTATTTCTGAGCAGTGGGTATTATAACCTTTCAGAAAATATATAGTTTATGGTGCCTGAATATATTAGAAAATTTGTATATCTATCACAAAAATAAGTGAATTTTACAATTTCTCAATCAAAATAGCATAAATTTGACTATACCCATGAGATAGCATTGAGTGTGTCTTGAATATACACATCTATTTTTCCTTGTGTATAATGAGACTTCAGGTTGAATTTAATTAACTGTATAAAATAATCTTTTAAAATTTTCGGATTAAACAGAAGAGAGACATCCAACTGTCGACGTGGCACATCAGAAAACATACATTGTTGAATGGCTTAATAAGTGTAATGAACAGTTCTGATTGCTTTTTTAGATTCACAGGATAGTGATAAAATTGTCATAATCTTTATTTCCTGTGTAGAACAAATACAATATAAGCTTTTAATACATGGACATGAAAATATTTCAAAAGTTGTTACTAAGAAAATATGACTATTTGAGATCGGGGGGAGGGGGGGGGGGGGGCTCTACCTAAAAATAGTAAACTTTTTCATAATTTAAAAAAAACCTGTGTTTCTGAAACATGAATGCCCCTGGAGGCATCTTTGTTAATATTAACACCATTTTCCATTAAGTAGGTAAAAGGTCAAGGTTAAGGTCACAAAGTCAAAAATTTTGGTATCAATAGAAAGGTCTTGTCACAAGGAATACACATGTGAAATATGAAAGCCCTATCATTTACCATTCAAAAGTTATGCCTAATGTTAAAGTTTTTACCACGGACAAACAGACAGAAAAACAGATGGACAGACAGGCCAAAAACTGTATGCCCCCGAATCTTTGATTCTTGGAGCATAAGAAGTCAATATAACATGTAGATGTACATACCATTTTCCAGTCAGGATATTTGTGATCTGCTCCTAAATACTCCACAAATCTAGCGAATCCTTCATTCAACCAAAGGTCATCCCACCAATCCATAGTAACCAGGTCACCAAACCACTGAAAACAGAAATGAAAATAATCTATGGTCACAAGGTTACCAAACCACTGTAAATAGAAATAAACCTGATTGTCAGGCAAAAAATTCAAAGGTCATCCCACCAATCCATGGTTCCTAGTTTACCAAACCACTAAAAATAGAAATAAACAGTCTAAAGGTCAAAGGTCATCCCACCAATCCATGGTTACTAGGTCACCAAATCACTGTAAATAAAATACTCTAAAGGTGTCAAGGTCATTTTACAAATCAATGGTTAGGAGGTCATCAAAGCAATGAAATAGAAAATAAACAGTCAAAGGTAACAAGTTTTTAAAGCACTGAAATCAGAAATAAACGATTAAAAGGTCAAAGGTCATCCCACCAATACAATAACAAGGTCACCAAGCCTGTACATGCTCAAAAATACACCGTTGTTTGTTGTCCTATGTGATCTCATGGCACTCACTATGATGTCACTGGGTTGTCAAAGCCTTCCCATTCTGCTACTTGCAATTTCACTGTGCTTCCACAGTGTTCTTCGTTTTTCCAGGATGTTGTGGAAGCTCCGTGGGAATGCAATCCTAGCGTGACAGAGGTTTTAATGTGATCCCGCCACTGATTATTCCCTATTTTCGAAAAACCAGAGTTACTTCCCATATGAGACCGTATCTGACGTAGACTGATTATGACGTCATCAAATTCTTTGGAAACAGTCCTAAAAGTCTGGGAAATGACGGTATAAAATCGACGTTACCATGCCATTTACATGACGTAATAATGGTTTTCAGATACCGTCTGTAAGGGGAAAGAACTCTGTATTCCGCAAAGACTCAATATGTACAAGATTACATGTAGTTAACCACTGAAATACATATAAATTAGCAGGTCATAATCATGATAATGTCAAAAGTGATTTAAGTTTGTATAACATATATAAGTTATACACAACAGGTACGAACCTGATGAGCCAGTTCATGGGTTATGACCTTAGTCACTCTCTGTTTATTACTAGCAGAGGAAACACCAGGTTGATATAACATGGCCGTCTCTCTGTACGTTATCAAACCCCAGTTCTCCATTGCTCCCGCAGAAAAGTCGGGGATGGCAATCATATCTAAAAATAGAAAAGTCAGGACATGTAATCTTCGCTCATACATGTACCTGCGTACATGTTACTATATGTTACAGAGCAGGCCCATGAAACTCACATGTCAGTTGATAGGTGTATCACATAATTTTTATCAAGACATCACTATAATTGTTTCAATTGTTTACATTATTGTGAACTCATGATTTCAGCCCACAAAACAAACCAACTAGCAGTGACGAGGCTATAAAACATCAATTTTATAAAGAACGTTTTTCGATATACATGTATTCTTGCTTCAGAAAAGCTTAATCATGTTAATATTCATGTCAACAGGGACCCTGAATTCGAATATCGCAAACTTGATATTTTTCAAATTTCCTTTCTTTTCTATCAATTTCGACTTTGGCCCTTAAATATGAGAGAAAAAAATACTCTCGGGGTCTCAAAATATATTGCAAAATCCTCTGTAAGCCTCAGTTGAAACCGATGTATTTTTCATAGACGACCTTGAAAGAGTCTTAAAATATCTGAAAATAAAGATGTATTATACTGATATTATACTTGTATTATACTGATATGGACTGGTCCTGAGGGCATCATGCCTCGAGAGGTATACGTAACAATAAAAGAACTGTGTCATGAGGCAAAAGTCTGTAAATTATTTATCATGAAGTCTCTGTGATGTCAATGATTCATGTATTCAAATCAGTTCCTGGACATGAACATAATAAAAAAGTATAATATTCCCATATTAGATAAAATTCCATCAAATTTTCAAGCCTACCTTGCTTTTCTAGTGGAAATTTGATCCCAAAGAAATCTTCGTAAAACGTAATTGTTTCTATGCCGGTTTCTAACGCTAACTTAGCTTGGTCAGTAGACTCTGGTCTTGCCCAAGCTCCATACTGAAAAAATATATGAAATTTAATGCATAAGTCTTGGATCAAATTTTTGTAGAAACTTGATTGAAAATATAAATCTGTTCTATACATGTACATGTATATACATGTATGTGAGGAATTTCTGATCAATAAAATCAATGTTGTTTCATGAAAAATTCCAAACGATTTTGAAATTTGATGATTTGTCCTTTGCATGTGAAAGAATGACCACCAGATAGACGGACAGACAGACATACGATAGGTTACAAGATAAAGTTATCTCTATATGTCACTCTTGCCTTGCAGCAAATTAAAAGGGGCAATTCAAGAATCTAAGGCATTTCATTATCAAGGTCTTTTGCATATTATTGGAAAATGCAGCTATTCTAAACACCTTCACTTCTTCATGGGAATTCAAACCTAAAATCACATCTTCATCAGTTTCTGAAGTAATTGATAATATATCAACTTTTTTCGATTACATGCGATATTATGATTTTCTTTTTACTTACCGTGATGTTATGCTTAGTTTTTCCATGTATACTCTTGAAATCACAGACGATTAAACAAACCAGATACGTTGACATTTTCTCAGAAGTCTGGTAAACATCAGCTACATAACCATTTCCCCTGAAATATACAATCATTTCTGCTGCTAATTTTGTTATTTGTGTTTGTTGACTTCGAATAATACATGCATATTGTATTGTTGACATCGATGTACAATCAATTTAAAATAACATACACGTAAATTCTTGCTAATACCTTGGTACACCAGTTCTCTCCTTTGGCATGTTTGATAGGGATATTTTCGTTGGTTTACGTAGGATCGTAACCTTAAATTTAGCCTTGAGAGCTGGCTCGTCAAAACATGGGAACGTCTTCCTGGCATCTGTAGCCTCCATCTGAGTTGTGGCCATGTAACTATGGTAACATAAACAAATCAAGTAATAATAATTTTTATAAAATTAATTACATCTTTTTAAGTTTTCCATAAAGATTCTTCAGTCTTCATGATTTTTTTTAATTTTTCATTTTTTTGAAAATGTAAAATTAAGGTTTTTAAGTTGACATCAGTATGTTTTGAAAAATAAGTGATTCATTGTTTAACGCTATGCTGAAATAATAATTTGAGATATCAGATTCATGCTGATGTTTATATGACATACTGTATGGCGTATATGCTTGAATCAATTTGGTTGCATTGTCAAAATATACATGTATAGCCATAATATACATGTACATGTATATGTACAGGTACATGTATATCATGTATATGAAAATATGAAAGTTTATAATCAATTAACCCCCCCCCCCCCCCTTCCTTTTTTTTTCTTAACCAAAATTTCACAATTTTGCAAAAGAAGATATGAAAATATCCAACAATAGGGTATACATTTTTAAACTAAAACTTACACTGTGTCATCTCCTCTTTTATATGAACTGTAATACAATCCAGCGAGGTCATTTCTGAGAATCCCTGAGTAATTCATCACCACGAAATACATAGTATTATCTGCTAATGAATTATCTAAATGAATGATAAAGAATTGTCTGTCCTTGTCTTCAGATGTGCTTCTAACACTAGGGGGCGTCACCGACTGATTTGTACTGACGGCAACTGTATTTACATCTATGTCCAGTAGATGTTTATGCAGCGTAATATTTGACGTCCTTTCCAAAGTACGAAACCAGATTTTAACGTAGCCTTTAAATGTGAAATCTGCTGGATCGCTTTGGTAGATATCGGGGAATATTTCTAGGTCGTAGAGGAATGGAGCCACATTTTTCGGGAGTCTAACATCCCTGAGTTCCTTGACGTCAGATTTCAGATTTTCATCCAGCCAGCTTTCAATGATAGCGTTGTTTTCTTTTAGCCATCTTACGTTAAGTTCCGTTTTCTCGATGATTTGCTGGAATGCCCTGGTCCCTGTGCCCATATCAGGATATTGTCTTTGTAGATCCTTCAGCTACATTGTACATGAATTAGGAGAGAAAAATTATCAGACTAAGTTTAACATTAGGTTTTTATATGCAAAATCTGAATCACTCATTGCTCACATACATGTACATGTATTTAATTCATCATTTCGTCTTATTAGAATAATAATTTTACTACAAAATGAAGTAGAATGTTGACAAAGAGTTCATACATGTATTAGGCCCTATAACCCATTTTGTGTTATGGTACATGTTTATATTAAATGACATGAATTTCTTTTTCATTGCATTTTATTGGCCTTTTAATTGAGTGAAAGTACATGTACATACTGTACTATAAAAAATATGTAAATTTTGTACATAAAAGAACAAACACTCAAATATACAAATTTTTTCACCCCTTGGCCTTTATCAAGTGTGAAAACATCTTACAATTTATATGTGAAATAAGGGACTTTGCTATGATCACTTGTAAAGCAAAGGAGTGTTTGTGTATTTATTTACTTGTATATATATGTAACTCCCTTCCTCTGGAAGAAATATTTGAATCAGTCTGCTGTGTATAAGTTATGATGATCAGTAGCTAATACTCAATGTATTTACCTGTTGTAAGTCTAACTCTGTACCAAAAGAAGCCGTCACTCCGTTCAGTAAGTTTTTCATGCCGAATGGGGTTGCTCCATACCTGTACAAAATATAAAATTACTTGATAAAAATGTATGCATGAAAAACTGTTAAAATCATAAATACTCATCAATTTCTCTGACTTATATTTTTTTTTCATGCACATTTCATGCTCTTGTTTTGAATATGATTTACCTCAATAGAATTTCTTCCGAAATTTCCTTTACATTTTCCTTTACATCTGTACATGTAATATTCACTTTGTACTGACAATAAAAAAGTCATGTGTATTATTTAATATTTTATGCAAATTTAAGATACAACTAGTAATATTTCAATTTACACAATAAATACAATTAGTATGTAAATGAAATCACATGAAAATGCAGCTATAATTTATATCTTACATATCAAGGAAGGTTTGGAAGTTTTGCCTAAGGAAGTTCCATGCCAGATCTCGTCCTAGAGGACTCGCTGCGATAGCTCCCATCACTCTACTACCGTCCTGCCTTCGGATATCTTCTGCTTTTATCACCATATCTAGGTACCTGGAACAAAACTCAGACATAATTCACACATAAATTATAGTATGTGTACAATGCTCTTATTTTAGTTCAATAAAACATGTAGCAGGATCAGGTTAAAATGTGGCAGATTAATGTTAGAAATGTATCATGAATTTGCATACTTGACTAATATCAATGCTGCTAATTCTGAAACATAGGGTAATCAAAGATTACATAGCTCGCCTATACAGGTTTTTGTCAGAATCCAGGTTTAAGTTTTTGAAAAGTAGGTCAAAGTCCAAGGTAAAGGTCACTGGGTCAAAGATCATGGTCTCAAATGAAAGGTCTCATTACAAGGTATCTACAAGTGTAATATCAAAGCAATATCCCTTATAGCTCAAGAGATATAGCCCAGGCTAAAGTTTTGTCTACGGACGACAACGGCAATGACGCCGAGGGTATGGCATCAGCTCTCCAGACTTTTTGGTCCCAGCGAGCTAAAAATTGTAAAATCTGCTACAATTAGTACACATACAGCATGTACAGAACTATAAAATCAAAATACATTCCACGATACCTGCTAAGTATCCACGTCTGTTTACTACAACCCATAGCAGACATTAGGGTGTTTTTCTCAGCTATCATACAGTATCCTTATAATCAACGATACCTGCTAAGTATCCACGTCTGTTTACTACAACCCATAGCAGACATTAGGGTGTTTTTCTCAGCTATCATACAGTATCCTTATAATCAACGATACCTGCTAAGTATCCACGTCTGTTTACTACATCCCATAGCAGACATTAGGGTGTTTTTCTCAGCTATCATACAGTATCATTATAATTAACAATACCTGCTAAGTATCCACGTCTGTTTACTACAACCCATAGCAGACATTAGGGTGTTTTTCTCAGCTATCATACAGTATCATTATAATCAACAATACCTGCTAAGTATCCAGGTCTGTTTACTACATCCCATAGCAGACATTAGGGTGTTTTTCTCAGCTATCATACAGTATCATTATAATCAACAATACCTGCTAAGTATCCAGGTCTGTTTACTACATCCCATAGCAGACATTAGGGTGTTTTTCTCAGCTATCATACAGTATCATTATAACCCACGATACCTGCTAAGTATCCACGTCTGTTTACTACATCCCATAGCAGACATTAGGGTGTTTTTCTCGGCAGCTACTCCTGAAGCTTTAAATTGCTGGAAAGCAAAATCCCACTCTTTCTCCCCGCCCTCGGCTATACCTGTACAGTACACCGTGGACTTCAGGTCTGGATCCACCCTAGACAAAGAAAAAGATCTCATGATGTCAAGTTAAGGGAGTGAAGACACATATGGACTACATAAAGTTAGAAAGTATTCGAATTCTTGAGAAAAGCAGATTTACTCACTCTACCAGCTCCTTTACCATTATCATTTAAATTTTCTTTGCAACGACAATTCTAATTGGCTAAAAAATTCCTTTTAAATTTTCTTTGTAACAACAATTCTAATTGGCTGAAAAATTCCTTTTAAATTTTCTTTGTAACGACTATTCTAACTGGCTTAAAAATTCCTTATCATACTGTACAGTACTAAATACTTGTTGAGATAAAGTTACATGTACATTGTACATGTATATTAAAGCAATAAAGTCACTTTTATAGGTAAAGTAACATTAAATTCATTCCTTTATTTTTTCCAAACATTTCGGCCATTGGCCTTCATCAGTGGAATGTTTATAGAATTGAGTGTTCGCACTTGTGACGTCAATGGAGCGTCAAAACGTCGTAACATAGATGGCGTGCAAAATGTTTGTAAATAAAATGGTTACATTAAAGTTTTTCTTAATCTAAACTAAATCTAAATGCCGATTAAGTCCTTCTGGCAACAGGATTTTGAGTTTCTTCATCCAGAACGACTCCTTGTTCAATCTGGAAATTTCACAGCCGAATGTCTTTTCAATTCCCACTATTTGAAAATCCTGTAATGTGTGTCCATTTACTTTACGACGTTTTGGCACTCCAATGACGTCACAAGTACGAACACTCAAATCTATAAACATTCCACTGATAAAGGCCAATGGCTGAAACGTTTGGAAAAATAAAGGAATGAATTTAATGTTATATCAAAGTATATGAAACTTGTTTCATGATCTAAATCCTTTTAATTGTACATGTAAAAGGAAAATAAAATCACCTGTTATTTTTAGGGTCCAACATCCAGTCTCTGTACATCTTTAGAGCTCCTTGTGTACATTCTTTAATACCATAGTCACATGCTTCACCAACCAATAGCGATCTAATATATCTACAAAGGTACAAACGAGTGTAAATTGATTCATACATGAAAGCTATTACACTGCATCATGTATTCTATGTACAATAGGGCATTTTTCCATGCCCGGTAAGGTACTAAAATCTATATATTCTCTGGAAGGTTATAATGCCCACTGTTAAAAAAAATGATTTTGGGGCCAGAAAAATAAAGGGGAAAAATGTTATGATCGCTGAGCGATATAAGTCCCCTACCGGCGGCAAATATTTATGTTTTATGTCCTGCAACTCTGCCTATGAATAACTCTTCAATTAAACATGAGTTTTAATTAAACTTACTGTCTGTGCAGCTCAGTTCTGAGGTTTTTTCTGCTTTATCGATTCGAAAAAGAGGTCAAGCATGACAAAAATTGAACTTGCTCTGTAACTATCCAAGACTAAGCTGAGTATCAAATTTCACCTGAATATCTCTCTTTATTGCAGGAAAAAGTCCCGAAAACTGACAAAAATTGAATTTTCCAAGTCATCAAGGGGCATAACTCCTCGAAAAATAGGTCAAGGGTGACGAAAGTTAAACTTGCTCTGTAACTATCCAAGACCAAGCTATGTATCAAATTTCATCTGAATATCTCCATCCGTTGCAGGAAAAAGTCCGGAAAACTGACCAAAACAGAATTTTCCAAGTCATCAAGGGGCATAACTCCTCGAAAAATAGGTCAAGCGTGACGAGAGTCACACTTGCTCTGTAACTATCCAAGACCAAGCTGTGTATCAATTTCATCTCAATATCTCCATCCGTCGCAGAAAAAAAGTCCGGAAAACTGATATTAGGACAGACGGACAGACTGACAGACGGACAGACCGAGAGGAAACTAAGAGTCCCCTTCGGCGTTGCCGATAGGGGACTAATAACTGATGAAGCATTTAAATTGTCTATTTGTATAACATATGCAAAATAACAAAGTTGTACAACAGTTTTTCCCCTTCGATTTTTAAGACCTAGGAGTCTTATATCTGTACTCAGGGCATCATTACCTTTCAGAAAATGTATAGTTTATAGTACCTTACCAGGCATAAAATTTACCATACTTTACAATGGAGATGATTAAAAAGCTATGTAAAATGACTCATTTGTAAAACGGATACCTTTACATACAGATGGATACATTAATACAATGTGTATAAGGTATGATCTGCTTAACAAGGCATGCCTTAAGCTATAGGTACAAATAGAATCAAGTCAAATCCTAACAAATGTGTCACATCTATTACCGCTTGAAATCTAGTATAATGCATCTGTTACATTCACAAACCTGACAAAATAGAAAAATCAAATGGAAAAAAAAGGATTTTAAATGGAAAATGTGCTGAAATATGTACATATATATGTCTTTTTAAAAAGAATTCTAGTACATACATGTAGTTACATGCATCATTTTACTGTTACATGTAGATGTAATATGAACATTTTCTTACATTTCTATATGACCAGCCCCTGAATTATCCATTCCATAATGCTTAAAAGGACCTTGAACCAGTTTCTGAACATATTTCTGAAAATAAAATTAATACAAAATACAAAAAAATAAAAAAACAAAAAAACTGGAAATCTGAACTACATGTACAATACATGTACAAGTCATGTAGTTCACTAGATTCTTTCGCTCAGATTAGCTGAAAAGCCATTAAAAGAAGTCAAGTCTGACCTTTGTCATTCAGACCAAGTTCATTTAGGACATTGTTACCTGAAAAAGATAAAAATTTAAGCAAATATTTTATATGTGAAGAACTTCAAACAGTTTTATATGTACCTCTGTGTACAAACGTACCTGTAATTTACCATATAATGGAGTCCTGGATACCATCCTCTTCACGTACGATAGCTGATGTCTGGCCGCGTACCAAGGCACATAATCCAACTCGCTACCTAAATACTCCAGGACCTTCAGAGCTATGTCCATATCTAAGTCACCTGACCTATAATCGCATGTAGGGGGAATAACTAATACAGTTTAGTATGTGTGGCAAAACTATTTAAAACCCATATGAATTTCAAATAATCATTATTACTAGGTCTCTATATTACAATTAATACACTCATATTTATTTTACATTTACTGTAGGACATTATCTTAAGCTAAAAGCAAGCAAGTCAAATAATAACAGTTACATGTATTAAATTTACAAAACAATTGGTACAAGAAAAAGACAATGCAATAATAGTACATTATGTTTAAATTTAATATTTTTGTCCTGTTATAATTAAGAAATACCAAAATAACTCAAAAACAAAATATAAGAATAGCTGAAATTTGTTATTTGTGGGTTGACTCAGGCTCTGAGTTATGGAACTTACTTGGCAATACTCCAAGCATCGTTGATCATCTGGCCTCTGTTTACGGCAGAAATATCCTAAAAATAGACCAACTCATAAATATGGTTAACATACACATAGATGTACACAGTAAATTCATGCACTTAAGTATGGAACCAATGGTAAACTTAGATAAAAAGAGCATTCATAAACATTTTAAAGAAATTACTGCTGGTCTTACTTGATGTTTTGACTTGAGCTGTGAGACAAGTTTGAGCCAGTTTTCTCTGTCATAATTCACTCTGTAGTAGCCATATTGTTGGATGTTTGCCAAAATCCAATCGGTAGATTTTATTGGCTGTCCCAAGGTAATCACTGTAACGAAGTATTATAATTTTTTTTTTTTTTAAATTTTTTTATCCTCCTTCCGTTACAAAGAATACATACATTTTAAAGTAATGCAAAGGAGATTTTTTTTATCTCTCACACACACACATCCATACCATTCACACATTCTCGGTCATAATCTCATGTTACTAATTATATATTTATCAGGTATTGCATATAGAATAATAATTAACTTAAAAAGCTGAAAAAAATAGAAAATTTATTAATCTGAAATATATAAGTAGGTCTAATGGTTATAATCCAAGAGGGCTGCAAAAGTTTTCCATCGATGGAAGAATTTTGTGCAATTGAATTTTAATTTGTACATAAGAAATTCCTGTTTCATATAATTAATTATTTCTAGTTTTATTTGAGTGAATTTTTTCGAGTATTATTCATCCTTTGTTTATAAATGTTCCTCTTTACTATACATACAATAACATTAATGATATTCCATCCCTCTAAATCAACTCCAAAAATAATATCTTGTTCATTCAATCTTATATTTTCTTCAGTAATAAAGCTAAGCCATGAAGATAGTTCATTCCATATCATGTTTGTAAAATTACATTGGAAAAAAAACGAAGTATTATAATAGCTTAATTTATAATATTACCGTTTCAGATCTGTTTTATGTTGATGTATATAAACGTAACACTTTAAATTGTGCACTAGGATTTGCCAAAACGGACCCATCAGGGTAAGAGCATTGAGTGTACATGTCATAGAAAACCTGCTCTCACTTTTTTCTGCTTAAAAATTTTCATAATACCATAGTGATTATTTGGTACATGTAGAAATATGATTATAACTAATGACTATTATCACGATGGGTAATGTCACAACGCAAAACAATTGATTTTTCTATATTTTTGCGCAAAATAGATAATTTATTACAAAAAGGGAAATGTGATGCAGTGTAATAACGCCCTAAGTATGAGTTGCATCCAAAATAAGGTGGATATTAGCTCTTTATAACGCACAAACATGATCAGGGTTCTACTTTCACTTTCATCTACACGAATCACGCAGATCGTTTTTCAGCTTTATAAAAGGATATTACCTCTCTTACTTTGGATAAAACTCGTAGCTAAGGCATCCTTACACTGCACCACATTCCCCTTTTTGTGAAAAATAATTTGTATTACACGAAATGTTAGATAAACCTAGTGTTCTGCATAGCGAGATTGCCCGAATTTTTCCCATCATACATATATTTCTACTTAATCATGAATATACAATGTACATGTATGCAATACTATCTCTCCTCACCATCTGTACTACACATGTACTACACTTCTCAAATCTGAGGAATAAAAAGTTCATCAAAAAATTGTTCATAGATCCCCCCTACCTAATTCTTACGTGTACTGGAATTAAACAATTTTCTACACTGTTTGTGATGCTACATGTATATTTACTTCAGAATCTACATTTTTTGTGTTATTTATTTATTACCTTGACTTCTTTGTTTGACCCAGTTGATATCTTTCCAAGTTTGGTTAAAGTTTTTATCAGATCCTGTGGTGAAAGTGAAGGGAATATCCCACCTATATCTGTTTAATGTAAAGTCAAAATCAAAATTCTATATGTATTAGTTAACATAATTAATGTTTTCTTAATAAATTTTATAATGAATTTTATCATACATGTATCATTTAATTTCCATTGTTATTCTTAAGAAACGACGATTCTGATTGGCCGAGAAATTTTGTTGATACCTGTATCAACACAAAACGGAAGTACGCGCTTAGCAACGTCATAAGCAACGTCGTTAGCAACACGATTTCAAAGCTGCAAATAAACGTTCAAAAGCGACGTAATGAAATGATAAGTAATCAATGTAATATTATTTTGGTTGATCGAGGTATCAACACCCAAAATTGAGGGAAAACTTCTGCATCTTGCGCTACGCGCACGATGCAGTTTTCCCTCAATTTTTGGTGTTGATACCTCGATCAACCAAAAAAATATTACAATGATTCCTTAAATCTTCATTCATGTGAAATGACAACATTGCTGAATCATGAAATATTAGTAATTTTCAAGAAAATAATAAGAAAAAACCCTCTGTTTCAAGTGAATTCAGCAATTTACCCAAAAGGTGATGTGTATTTCAGGGGGTCCTTTGCAGTGGGATCTTGTACAAATCGTTTCTGACTGACGGTGATTTGGGTTGGGGACGTCATCGTTACGTTTATGACAGGGTAATTCATCTGTAATGTCCATGTATCCATCACTGATTTAACATCGGCAACTCTACCTCCGGCGTCCAATCGGGATTGCTGTTTACAAAATACAAGTGTTTTAATTAATGCAAGTACTATAATTGCTAAATTCAAATTTCATGAAAAAATTGTCCTCTTTACCATCTATAAAGAGTACATGATCATCGATTCTTGAATATACATGTAAGACAGTGTATAATTTATTAAATCTATATACAAAATTAAATGCATTGCCGTATTTACATGTATATAAAATTATAAGTCTGCTTAAAGTTTTTCAAAATTAGTTAATTTTTGGTTTTTAGTCTAGTTTACATATTCATATTTCTGATAACTGCAGCATAAAAAATAAATTTTGCACATACATTTGTCATAGCATTCCACAGATCATCGTGCACAGCATTTCTAAACTTTCTGTTGTCAAGGTATTTCTGAAAATCAAGAAAAACAAGCTCAAAATGGATCAAAGATGCAAGTATGGAATGTAAGTATGAATATGCAGACTTACATTCATGTACATCTTCGTGACTATAGTGTATGGTCCGCATCATGTCCAAACTATTGGTAAAAAACTTGACTGATGGGAAACATTGCTTGCAAGTTTATGATGATAGGTGCGATGCATACTCTAAAAGGGTGGCCACAGATTTTGATACATGAAATTCCCTGAAATTTCCATGGTTTTCCCAAACTCATACAAGGTTTTCCCTGAGAAAATGCGCACATATACAAATCTATTTTAGATATGTAATTAAAGTTCCTTCACCATGTTCACTGTACTTACTAAATTTCTGTTTTCATTTGTACTTAACTTTGCTTTCAAAGTGTTAATTGGCGTGCGAAGCAAGCTAGAAAAGTTGTAAGACAATACATCAATCAGGAATAAAAGATTCATTGCACTAGCACGTATATTATTTATGTTATACATGTATTCTGGAAACCAATTTTTGAGGCCTGCCCGCCCATCTCAAATCAAATTAAAATACAAATTTTGCAACTGAACTTAAAATCATGGGTCAAACAATTTGCATCAATGAAAGTACAGTAATTCACACCATTTCAGATACTGAGCAAAATCAATTTCTTTGAATATATCAGAATATTAGGTCTAACCTTGGAAAACATGCTTCAAATGCAATGTTTCTATAAGTAATTTCTAAATATCATGCATTTACAATGTATATCAAATACCTTCCCAAATGGGAAAATCACTCATTATATCTATGGTGGAATAATATACACTGTCAGTCACTGTACCTTTAGTCCATTTTGAAATGTGTCCTCTCCCAGGAACCATCGCATCATCCTTATAATTGACGCACCCTGTTAAATATAAAATTTATTATAATTCACTTTACTGAACATATAGTACTATATGGATGAGAAATACAATGATACATTAATCATGTTAATACAATACCCATTACTGAATATGAATTTATATTGGCCTAACCACATTTTAGCAATTTGGAAAAGAAAGTTGACATTCATGTATTGGCGTAATCATGAATTGACTCATCTTTTTCTATTTTTGAACTCTCACCTTGCTGTATGAGATGGTGTCAAATATCTCGTTAATCCTCGCAGGGTCAGCTACGGGGGCATAGATAGGGTGTGATGTCACGAGTCCATCAAAGTCGAATGCGTCCTGAACTTCATTTACTGTAAACTGCTCAAACTGCATGAAAATTCAAAATTATTCTAAATTTCAAATTTTAAGTGAGGGAATACATGACATTATTTGATATATGGTTTCCATTGAAATTTGCTCCTTGTACATGTTGATATCAATTTGTCTGAAATTAATACTTTTTATCATTCCTCGAATGTAATAATTACTGTCCTGTTCACTAATTCCAGAGCACCCTGTTTTCCCGGTTTTCTCTAAAATATGATAATGTCATCTTCCAAAAAGATATCAATTTTATAGTACTCCTTTAGTCGTAACAGAAAATACCATTGTTTTGTCTGTGCGTCAGCTAAGTTAGAAATAGGACGGAAAATAAAAAGTCTACGGGGATTTTCTATAGTAAAATCGCTGAAAATGTGTGACGTCGGAGGCTTTGACGTCACTGTTTACTATTGTTGACACGGAGAACAATATGGCGGCGGCTTGAAATTAACATGGGAATTTCCCGTAGACATTTCATTTTTTCATATTGCGGTTTGAAGGCAGCTGATAGGGTAAGTTGAAGTTAATTTCCAGTTACGACTAAAGAAGGTCAATTATCGGAAACAATGATTTAAGGCAAAATTCTTCAGACGACAGAATAAATCGCCCAAACAGGGTGCTCTGGATTTAGTGAACAGAACAGTAAAGATGTCTATATTTTGAGAATACTGTCAGAAAAACTGATGGCAAAAACTTCTCATTGTTTCCACATACTATTAGATAGTAATATACATGTATGCATGGAGTACCCCTCAAAACTTTTACCCGATTTCAGACTGGAGGTACAGTGTCATATACCTTAAATTGTAAATGTATACGTGATTTTGAGACTTGAAAGTCTACAATAACTTATTGCACATACATGTGGGTATGTAAACAAACCATTTTCCAATCAGGATATTTGTGATCAGCTCCTAAATATTCCACAAATGTAGCAAATCCTTCATTCAACCAAAGGTCATCCCACCAATCCATGGTTACCAGGTCACCAAACCACTGAAAACAGAAATACAAAGGTCAAAGGTCATCCCACTAATCCATGGTAACAGGGTTACCAAACCACTGAAAATAAAAGTATATGGTCATAAAGTCAAAGGATGAATCCATCGATCCATCGTTACAAGGTCACAAAACCACTGAAAATAGAAATAAATAGTCAAAAGGTCAAGGTCATTTATAAATAAATGGACAGGAAGTCATTAAAGCACTGAAAATGGAAATTAAACTGTCAAGAGGTCAAAAATCATTCCACAAATCTATGGTTACAAGTTTATAGGCGATAATATTCTAAATAAGTGGTAAAAAGGTCAAAGGTTCTCTCACCAATCCATGGTTACCAGGTCACTAAACTGATGAAAATAGAAATAAATGGTCAAAATGTCAAAGATCATTTCATTAACTCATGGTTTCCAGGTTACCAAACCTCTGAAAATAGAAATAGACAGACAAGAGATAAAAGGTAATCCAACCATTACATGATTACAAGGTCACCAACCAGTGCATGCTCAAAACATACACTGTGGTTCAGCATCCTTTGCGATTCCATGGTGCTCATTGTTATGTCACTGTACTGTCAATGCCTTTCGGTTGTGTAACCTGCAATTTCACTGTACTCCAATGGCATTCATCTTTTTTTTTCCAGCTCCATGGAAACGCTGTCCTAGAGTGACAGGGGTTTTATTGTTATCCCATCACTGATTACAAGTATACAAGATTAAATAACCAAGATTAATTAACGTTATAGTGTCATAGCCGCTTGTACCATTTTTGTGCTATCTGAATTTTTTTTCTAAGCTACATGCATTTGATCTGTACTGGATAGATCCAACATTGTACGAATAGTGAACGTGGTTGTTTTTACCCCTTTTGTGCTCTATAAATTAATTAACCACTAATATATATAATTTTATTTTAAAATAAGCAGGTCACAAGTGATTAGGTTGTATAAATAACAAATACTAACCTGATGAGCCAGTTCATGGGTAATGACGACGGTCACTCTCTGTTTATTACTAGCAGAGGAAACACCAGGTTGATATAACATTGCCGTCTCTCTGTACGTTATCAAACCCCAGTTCTCCATAGCTCCCGCAGAAAAGTCTGGGATTGCAATCATATCTATAAATAGAAAATTCAGGTTATGTAATCTTCTCTCATACCCACGTATATGTTACAGAGCATCCATAGCTATATCTGTATCACATATCACGCAACACTTGTATCACATATCACGCTACACTTGTATCACATATCACGCTACACTTGTATCACATATCATGCTACACTTGTATCACATATCACGCTACACTTGTATCACATATCACGCTACACTTGTATCACATATCACGCTACACTTGCATCACATATCACGCTACACTTGTATCACATATCACGCTATACTTGTATCACATATCACGCTACACTTGTATCACATATCACATGACACTAATGTTTCAATTGTTTTAACATTATTGTGACGTCATGATTTCAGCCCACAAAACAAAAAAACTAGCAGCTATGAGGCTATATAAAACATCAATTTTAAAATCGTTTTTCTTTATATTCTCGCTTTATACATGTATTTTGAAAAGCTTAATATTCATGTTTTTTCTTATAGAATGAAGTTTTTAACCATTTGCAGGGGCCCTGAATTCAAATATCGCAAACTTGATATTTTTCAAATTTTGTTTCTTTTTAATCAATTTTGACTTTGACCCTTTAACATGTTTAATATGAGACAAAAATACTCTTTCCTAATAAAAGAATAAAAGAACTATGTCATGAGGCTAAAGTCTGTATATTATTTATCATGAAGTCTCTGTAATGTAATTGATTCATGTATTCAAAATCAGTTTGTGGATGTGAACATAAAGAAAGTATAATATTTCCATATCAAATAAAATTCCATCTTATTTTCAAGCCTACCTTGCTTTTCTGGTGGAAATTTGATGCCAAAGAAATCCTCGTAAAACGTAATTGTTTCTATGCCGGTTTCCAACGCTAACTTAGCTTGATCAATAGATTCTGGTCTTGCCCAAGCCCCATACTGCAAAAATATATACATGTAAATGCATACCTCTTTCGTAAGATAAATTCTTTTAAAGAAACATGATTGAAAAATATAAATCTGTTCTATATACATCATGTACATATATTTATGTCATTGAGCTTTTTCTGATTCATGAAAAATTCTGAACGATTTTGAAATTTGATGATTTGTACTTTGCTTGATTACAATAAAGTATCAAAGCACTAAAGGTACTGAGTGCGAATAGCCAGAATAATATCACTTATAATGTATGACAAAATATTGTGTTTTCAAAGTTATATTTGTTCCTGAACACCTTCATAGGCCAGTTTATGGACGTATAAAGACAGAACTAAAATGCAAATGCACAATGTTGTCGTAATGAATTGAAAGATGATGTCTGACAGTGAACATGAAAATTAAATAACATCACATTAAATCTACCCCTCCCCCCTAAAAAATACAACATTCCAATATGACTATCGACTGATGATTCCATATACAAGGAAAGAAGACGAATCTTATTTTCTAATTTGATCCCCACTCTCTCTTTAACCTTTCATGTTCAATGTTGGGTGTGTGCCAAGAATTTGAAGGAAAATTCACTTCTTTTATAGTGATACATTATGATACATTCTAATATCATATTTCATGATGGAAGTTGCTAATTTTTCCATCATATACAGATTTTATTTAGTGAAGCGGGGCAAAATAAGCCTACCTGAAGTTAGTTTTACGTTCCAGTGATTCAACTTAATATCTTTATCGATAGCAACGTTTCATTTATATATTGTTCACTAAAACAGATAATCACCTGGTAATGGAAAGGGGTTTCCAACACACAGCCTGTGTCTCAGTACATACAGATGCAATTTTTCATTAGGTCATGCATGTACATAACACGACAGCTCGATTCATATAGATATAATTCATTGATTCAGACAGTGATCAGACTTTATACCGATCATGACACTGACGCAGTCCCAAGGTACATGTAAACAGAGTAATATCGTTTATACATACTCAGTAGATGGGGCTCCCATGAGTGAAGAAATCAGGCAATCGCTATGTGCTATTCGCACAATAAAAATGACAAAACCTTATACAACTACAATAACATACAATCATGTACGTATATGTTTATGTAATACGTACATGTACGTATTTGTATATCTGAATTTTATTGCATTCCGTTAGCATATATTTATGACTTGTAAACCATCTAAAATCAAGAATGTCCAATGAAAGATATGAGGTCTCTTCCATATTTGACCTTAACAATGTGACCTTGACCGTACCAGATCCTCGTTGGCTGCTGGAGATCTGTGTCAACCTGATGGAAGCTATAGCTATCTACATGTACATGCATGTGAAAGAGTGACCACCAGATAGACAGACAGACAGACAGACATACATGCACAATAGGTAATGAGATAAAGTGATCTCTATATGTCACTCATGCCTTGCAGCAAATTAAAAGGGGCAATTCAAGAATCTAAGGCATTTCATTATCAAGGTCTTTTGCATAGTTATTGGATAATGCAGCCATTCTAAACACCTTCACTCCTTCATTGGAATTCAAACCACGTCTAAATCAGTTTAAGTAAATTTCTGAAGTAATAAATCATATATCAACTTTTTTCGATTACATGCAATATTATGATTTTCTTTGTTACTTACCGTGATGTTATGCTTAGTTTTTCCATGTATACCATTGAAATCGCAGACGATTAAACAGACCAGATAAGTTGACATTTTCTCAGAAGTTTGGTAAACATCAGCTACATATCCGTTTTCTCTGAAATATAAATTTCTGCTGCTACTTTTGTTATAACTTAAGAAATGACTGTAATAATTTTTCTGTTTATTGACAAAAACCGATGCACAAACTTTATAATCCGCGAAGCATTGTTGATTTTCATGTTCAAAACTGGCAATTTAATATTTGAACAGGCCTAAAGTAGTGGCGCTCGATGTAAGCGACATCATAAAAGGCTACATTGTCTATACAGCAGCTATAGATAAAATTTTGCTCCGTACATTTATTTAGATGTTATACAGACACTTGTTTGTTGATTTTGAATAATACATTGTATTGTTTTCATCTATGTCCAATCAATTTAAATTAACATATTAAATTCTTGCTATTACCTTGGTACACCAGTTCTCTCCTTTGGCATGTTTGATAGGGATATTTTCGTTGGTTTACGTAGAATCGTAACCTTAAATTTAGCCTTGAGAGCTGGCTCGTCAAAACATGGGAACGTCTTCCTGGCATCTGTAGCCTCCATCTGAGTTGTGGCCATGTAACTATGGTAACATAAACAAATCAAGTAATCATAATTTTTATAAATTACACTTCAAAGTTTTCCATATCTTAAAGATTCTTCAGTCTTCATGATATCTTTTTTTTTGAACATGTAAAATTAAGGTTTTTCATTTAACATCAATCAGTGATTCATTGTTTTCATGCTAGTATGCTGAAATAATAATTTGAGATATCAGATTCATGCTGATGTACATTGTACATATGAGATATGTTGTACATGCTTGAATCAATTTGGTTGCACCTATCAAAAGATATAGCCATAATATACATGTACATGTACATAGAAAGTTTATAATCAATTAACCCCCCCCTTTCCTTTTTTATTTCCTAACCAAAATTTCACAATTTTGCAAAAGAAGATCTGAAAATATCCAACAATAGGGTCTACATTTTTAAGCTAAAACTTACACTGTGTCGTCTCCTCTTTTATATGAACTGTAGTACAATCCAGCGAGGTCATTTCTGAGAATCCCTGAGTAATTCATCACCACAAAATACATAGTATCATCTACTAATGAATTATCCAAATGAATGATAAAGAATTGTCTGTCCTTGTCTTCAGATGTGCTTCTGACACTAGGGGGCGTCACCGACTGATTTGTACCAACGGAAACTGTGTTTGCATCTATGTCCAGTAGATGTTTATGCAGCGTAATATTTGACGTACTTTCCAAAGTACGAAACCAAATTTTAATGTAGCCCTTAAACGTGAAATCTGCTGGATCGCTTTGGTAGATATCGGGGAATATTTCTAGGTCGTAGAGGAATGGAGCCACATTTTTTGGGAGTCTAACATCCCTGAGTTCCTTGACGTCAGATTTCAGATTTTCATCCAGCCAGCTTTCTATGATAGCGTTGTTTTCTTTCAGCCATCTTACGTTAAGTTCAGTTTTCTCGATGATTTGCTGGAATGCCCTAGTCCCTGTACCCATATCTGGATACTGTCTCTGTAGATCCTTCAGCTACATTGTACATGAATTAGGAGAGAAAAATTATCAGACTAAGTTTAACATTAGGTTTTTATATGCAAAATCTGAATCACTCATTGCTCACATACATGTACATGTATTTAATTCATCATTTCCTCTTATTAAAATAATAATTTTACTACAAAATGAAGTAGAATGTTCACAAAGAGTTCATACATATATTAGGCCCTATAACCCATTTTGTGTTATGGTACATGTTTATATTAAATGACATGAATTTCTTTTTCATTGCATTTTATTGGCCTTTTAATTGAGTGAAAGTACATGTACATACTGTACTATAAAAAATATGTAAATTTTGTAAATAAAACACAAACACTCAAATTGCAAATTTTTCACCCCTTGGCCTTTATCAAGTGTGAAAACATCTTACAATGTATATGTGAAATAAGGGACTTTGCTATGATCACTTGTAAAGCAAAGGAGTGTTTGTGTATTTATTTACTTGTATAAATGTACAAATGTATATGTACAGGTACATGACAGGTACATGAAAAGTGTATGTGGATGTTTTAAAATATGTAAAAACTCTCCTCAACTCGGCACTTATCTTAGGAAAATCATGAAAATTTTCATATAAATGCTTATCTAATTTAGCTACATATATTATTGAGTCAATGTATCTCACTACCTTTAAATAAAAAAAAAAAATATATATATATATATATATATCACCGTCCACAATAATATGAAACATAATTTCATATGATAATTATACCTCTTTGTTATTCTAAGCAAACTAAATGGTGAATTGATTTCTGTTTACTTTGTCATGTGTATTCACAAGATTGATTGATTTATTTATTGATTTATCTTTTGTCATGATGCCTTATATTGAAATGTCATGCCTGCAAGGGCCCATTTTGGTCAATAAACTATCTTATCTTATCTTATCTTATGTAACTCCCTTCCTCTGGAGGAAATATTTGAATCAGTCTGCTGTGTACAAGTTATGATGATCAGTAGCTAATACTCAATGTATTTACCTGTTGTAAGTCTAACTCTGTACCAAAAGATGCCGTCACTCCGTTCAGTAAGTTTTTCATGCCGAATGGGGTTGCTCCATACCTGTACAAAATATAAAATTACTTGATAAAAATGTATGCATGAAAAACTGTTAAAATCATAAATACTCATCAATTTCTCTGACTTATATTTTTTTTTTATGCACATTTCATGCTCTTGTTTTGAATATGATTTACCTAAATAGAATTTCTTCCGAAATTTCCTTTACATTTTCCTTTACATGTAATATTCACTTTGTACTGACAATAAAAAAGTCAATGACATGTGTATTATTTAATATTTTATGCAAATTTAAGATACAACTAGTAATATTTCAATTTACACAATAAATACAATTAGTATGTAAATGAAATCACATGAAAATGCAGCTATAATTTATATCTTACATATTAAGGAAAGTTTGGAAGTTTTGCCTAAGGAAGTTCCATGCCAGATCTCGTCCTAGAGGACTCGCTGCGATAGCTCCCATCACTCTACTACCATCCTGCCTTCGGATATCTTCTGCTTTTATCACCATATCTAGGTACCTGGAACAAAACTCAGACATAATTCACACATAAATTATAGTATGTGTACAATGCTCTTATTTTAGTTCAATAAAACATGTAGCAGGATCAGGTTAAAATGTGGCAGATTAATGTTAGAAATGTATCATGAATTTGTATACTTGACTAATATCAATGCTGCTAATTCTGAAACATAGGGTAATCAAAGATTACATAGCTCGCCTATACAGGTTTTTGTCAGAATCCAGGTTTAAGTTTTTGAAAAGTAGGTCAAAGTCCAAAGTCCAAGGTCAAGGTCACTGGGTCAAAGATCATGGTCTCAAATGAAAGGTCTCGTCACAAGGTATCTACATGTGAAATATCAAAGCAATACCCCTTATAGTTCAAGAGATATAGCCCATGTTAAAGTTTTGTCTACGGACAACGACGACGACAACAACAACGACGCCGAGGGTATGGCATTAGCTCTCCGGACTTTTTGGTCCAAGCGAGCTAAAAATTGTAAAATCTGCTACAATTAGTACAAATACAGCATGCACAGTACTATTTAATTAAATACATTCCATGATACCTGCTAAGTATCCAAGTCTGTTTACTACATCCCATAGCAGACATTAGGGTGTTTTTCTCAGCTATCATACAGTATCATTATAATCAACGATACCTGCTAAGTATCCACGTCTGTTTACTACATCCCATAGCAGACATTAGGGTGTTTTTCTCAGCTATCATACAGTATCATTATAACCCACGATACCTGCTAAGTATCCACGTCTGTTTACTACATCCCATAGCAGACATTAGGGTGTTTTTCTCAGCTATCATACAGTATCATTATAATTAACAATACCTGCTAAGTATCCAGGTCTGTTTACTACATCCCATAGCAGACATTAGGGTGTTTTTCTCAGCTATCATACAGTATCATTATAATTAACGATACCTGCTAAGTATCCACGTCTGTTTACTACATCCCATAGCAGACATTAGGGTGTTTTTCTCAGCTATCATACAGTATCATTATAACCCACGATACCTGCTAAGTATCCACGTCTGTTTACTACATCCCATAGCAGACATTAGGGTGTTTTTCTCAGCTATCATACAGTATCATTATAACCCACGATACCTGCTAAGTATCCACGTCTGTTTACTACATCCCATAGCAGACATTAGGGTGTTTTTCTCGGCAGCTACTCCCGAAGCTTTAAATTGCTGGAATGCAAAATCCCACTCTTTCTCCCCGCCCTCGGCTATACCTGTACAATACACTGTGGACTTCAGGTCTGGATCCACCCTGGACAAATATAAAGATCTCATGTAGAACTAATTTGTTAATTCTGACATGATAGCTGTTGTGACAAAAACATTATGATACATGTAACACTTTCTCATTGGACAAAAACCTCAAGATTGATTATGACATTAAAACAAAAACAGCAACGCTGAAGCACTTACATGTATCACATAAAATGAAATGGAAATTTCCAACAAAAAATTTTGGCATAATTTTTGTATCATCTAATAAAAAGATTTCCATTTCATACGGTTAATATGCAACTCATTGTGAAATTTTAATTCTCTATAAATATATGTGTAAAAGGAAATATTTGTGCAAAAAATTACCTGTTATTTTCAGGGTCCGTCATCCAGTCTCTATACATCTTTAATGCTCCTTGTGCACATTCCTCAATACCATAGTCACATGCTTCACCAACCAACAGCGATCTAATATATCTGCAAAGTACTCACAAGTTTTTTATCATTCACATTTGTACGATATTTTTTCTCATGTAACACCTACAAATGCACATGTATAAACTGCCTAGTAGATGCTACTAAAGTCCATTTCAGGTCCCTATGTGTTATGTTTTTTTCTCTCATACCCGCGTATGTGTTACAGAGTAGGCCCATGAAATACAGCTACGTGAGCTACTTCTGTATCACATATCATGTGACAGCTGTATCACATATCACGTGACGCTATTGTTTACGCTATTGTGACGTCATGATTTCAGCCCGGAAAACAAACAAGCTAGCGGCGACGTCGCCATAAAACTTCGATTTTAAGATCGTTTTTCAATGTACTCTTGCGTTTTATTTTGAAAAGCCTGATATTCGTAGTTTATTCTTATAGAATAAACCATTTTCGGGGGCGCTGAATTCGAATATCGCAAAATTTTTGCGATTAGATCAACTTGACATTTTTTCAAATTTCGTCCCTTTTCTTTCAGATTTGTTTTGACCCTTAGATATGAGAGAAAAATACTCTTTCATGTTCTTCTATGAAAGATACATCGTTTCCACCCTCGGGGTCTCAAAATTTTGCAAAACCCTCGGCAAGCCTCGGGTTTTACATGATTTTGAGACCCCTCGGGTGGAACCGATGTATCTTTCATAGAAGACCATGAAAGAGTCTTATAGTCTTTAAAAGATAATGTTTGAAGCTATGATAAAACATTTGTGGCATGTACAAAACAGACAATTTGGAATTAAAAAATTTCTAAATTTCACATGGCATTTTAAAATCATATCTATAATTTATAAAATGAAATATAAATATGAAAAAAAACTTCCTTACATTTCTAAATGACCAGCCCCAGTATTGTCCATTCCGTAATGCTTAAAAGGACCTTGGACAAGTTTCTTGACATATTTCTGAAACAAAATTCAATACCAATAGCGAATAATGTGAAATATGTCTATCCTGAATGTATAACCATAGAGGGAAAGGGCACATGTAATGTTTGGAAACTTTTGAAAAATAAAATATGTTTTAACTAAACCATACAATTTTCACACACATCCTTACACATTACGGGCAAATCTTGACCTTCGTATGAAAACAGAATCTTCTATTATTCTAATTCTAAAGTTATGTAATTTTTGAAAGATTAGGCTGCGCAGTTACCATAAAATTTCTACCTCTGTGTACCAACGTACCTGTAATTTACCGTATAGTGGAGTCCGGGATACCATCCTCCTCACATATGACAGCTGATGTCTGGCCGCGTACCAAGGGACATAATCCAACTCGCTACCTAAATACTCCAGCACCTTGAGAGCTATGTCCATATCTAAGTCACCAGACCTGAAATTTACACATAGGGGCGTAACTCCATGACATACATGTACAATTTGGTATATCAGGAAAATTGTTAGACACTTCATAATGGTCATTACTTAATGTTTGTCGACACTTCATAATGGTCATTACTAAGTCTTAATGTTTGTCTTTATGTTACAATACAATCAAATTTATTTTCCATATAAGACAGTGTCTGAAGTTAAAGACAATAGATCTTTTAGTTATACAAACAGAATTGAAATTCAAAGGAATCCCGGTAAAAAATAGTTTTGCATTAGGACATACATGTAGTTTTTGTCCCGATATAACCAAGTAATGCCAAAAGGATTTTAAATATAAATATGAAGTACAGCTGAAATAGTCGATCCTCCAAGACGCAAGATTGAAACTACAGCATGTGCAGCATGTCAGTTCTGATTTTTTATTTAGTCACCTACCTAAATCATTGGTCAAAACTTGGGCAACTTTTCTGCCCAAGTAAATTGATGACGTCATAACAATGGAGAACAATAGAGGAGTGCGCGAAAACAAGAAGTATTTGCAATCTTCCGTATTATTTCTACGACCCGACATGACATACATGTACATGTACTTTGGAAAACATTTTAACTATGACGTCATAAATAAATCCTTGGAAATCAAGAAAACAACGTCGAAGTACCTGTTATTATTTGTGAGGTCACAATTCAAAAGTCCGCAAAATAATGTCATGTTGGGTCTTTTACATTATAAAATCTACATGTAGGTTCAGAACTGTAATTCTGATACATGTAATTGGGGAAAGGTCTATTGGTATTTCTATGTCAACTGGAGTTGTAGAACTTACTTGGCAATACTCCAGGCATCGTTGATCATTTGTCCTCTATTAACAGCAGAAATATCCTAAAAATTTGTAAAAAACAAATTCATATTAGTATGGCAGCAATGGTTAATTGAGACATGATCATTGATTTCATGAATATTTTAAATTATATCTATTTGTGTAATTCAAAATATTCATGAAATCAATTATCATGAAGGTCTTACTTGATGCTTGGATTTAAGCTGTGAGACCAGTTTGAGCCAGTTTTCTCTGTCATAATTCACTCTGTAGTAGCCATATTGTTGGATGTTTGCCAAAATCCAATCAGACATTTTGATTGGCTGTCCCAAGGAAATCACTGTAGAGAAGAATTATAGTGTATTATGTAGTATTGTCATACCCGTCAACTTAAAAATTTTGCTACATTTTTTATGAATCACAACATTTTGCTTAAAACCAATTTTCAAATAACTTCATTGTGCTGTCATTTTTAAAAATGCAAAAACACTTATAAACAATGAAACATGTATCAACAATTTATTGCATTCTATATATACATCTGTTCTTGCATTTTGTCATGCTATTTCTCATGAATTGCTCTGAATGTCCCTATCTAGAATTATTCTTCATTGGTATACATGCCAAAAGAGGGTGATTTGACCAAAATGTGGGAGATTTTGGTCTCCCTCAAAGGAGAAATGCCAAGGAGGGAGAAGAGGTCAAAACTGGAACTGCCCTAAAGTGACGAATTATACCCTCCGCGGGATGTTTTTCTCTAAACGGATTCATTTATGACATAGGAATCTATATGTTAAACATCATAGCCATATCCCTTACAGTTAAAAAGTACTGTAGGTCAAAGGTCAAGGTCACTTGGTCAAAAACCATCGTATCAAATGAAAGCTCTGATAGTGAGGAATCTACATGTGAAATATTAAAGTCCTATCCCCTATAGTTTAAAAGTAGGTCAAAGGTCAAGGACACTAGGTCATAAGTCATGGTATCAAATGAAAGCTCTTATCAAGAGGAATCTATATGTGAAATATCAAAGCCCTATCCCTTATAATTCAAAAGTAGGTCAAAGGTCAAGATCAAGGTCACTAGGTCAAAAGTCATTATATCAAAATAAAAGCTCTCATCATGAGGAATCTATGTATTAAATATCAAAGCCCTACCCCTTATAGTTTAAAAGTAGGTCAAAGGTCAAAAGTAGGTCAAAGGTCAAGGTCACTAGGTCAAAAGTCATGGTATTAAATGAAAGCTTGATTCATGAGGAATATATATGTGAAATATCAAAGCCCTATCACTTATAGTTTAAAAGTAGGTCAAAGGTCAAGGTCAATGCCACAAGGTCAAATGTCATGGAGTAATACTTGTTATGATGAATGTGTGTATGAAATATTTAAGCCTTATCACTTGAACTTGAAGAGATATTCGCTTTAAGAACTTCTTAACCAAAATATTACTACAAGGTCAAAGTTCAAAGTCAAGGTCACTAGGTCAAATGTCTTGGTATCAAAATGTAGTACTTATTATGGTGAATGTATGTATGAAATATGAAAGCCCTATCACCTATATGTGAAAAAATATATGCTTTAAGAACCTCTTAACCAAAATAGAACTAAAAGGTCAAAGTTAAAGGTCAAGGTCACTAGGTCAAATGTCTTGGTATCAAATTGTATTACTTATTATGGTGAATGCATGTATGAAATCCCTATCAATTATACTTTAAGAGTTATCTGCTTTAAGAACTACTTAACCGGATGGATGGTTAGACGGACAGACAGACGGACAAGGTGTTTCCTATATAACCCCCCCCCCAAACTTTGTTTGCGGGGGGGGGGGGGGTATAAAGAGGGAGTCTCCCTCCAAACAAGGGAGAACTGACAGGTACGTATTGTAACAATTACTATTTTGTTGTGAATATGGAAACATATCACATTACACACACATGTAAATTCAGAAAAGTTCAAAAGGGGGGATCCCCCTCCTTGCATCTTACCAAAGAGGAAGGTTCTATGAAAAATAATTTCATGATATTTTTCATCTATCAACATTCAAATTCTGCTGAATTTTTTTAATGCAGTTACATGTATATTGATGCATACACATGTCATCATTGCACATGCACTTGTCAAAAACCTTGCTGACAGTTATGCATTTTTATTGAAAATTTACTCTTTCTTTATAGGAAAAATGATAAGTGGTAGATGCAGCCTAAAAAGAAGGAGTCTTGACATGTATACATTAGAATATGTACCAAAGTTTCTGACATAATGATTTGTAATATACTTAATTTCTTTAATCGGGTTGATGGAAATACTTAAAAGATATGTACATGTAGTATTTTTTCAAAATCTGGACCATTTTTATCAATAGGTAAATTTGCTCTGCTAGAGAGTTGTATTTGTACATGTATCTAAATGGAAAATTTTAAAAAACATTGTTCACTTGAAATGAAATATTTTTATGTAAAGGACAAATTTTTATAATATACTAAATAAATGTTACTGTTGAGGTAGTATCTCTAGTATAAATTAAGCATATAGCAGCTCTTCATGTTACAGATCATTTCTTACCTTGACTCCTTTGTTTGACCCAGATGATATTTCTCCAAGTTTGGTTGAAGTTTTTATCAGATCCTGTAGTGAAAGTGAAGGGAATGTCCCACTTGTATCTGTATAATGTGAACAAACAACGTGGAATAAAATTCCTTCAAATTTCTACTAAAATTATTGTTTTCGTAAATGCCCTTAATGAAAATTCTTTGATGCAAAATTTTCATAAAAACTTTTATCATAACTTATAAATCACTCCTCAAATCAATACATTGCGAAAGTTTCTGTTTTTACAGTACGAAAAAAAATCTTACAAAACTGAATAAAATATAAAAATTTTGGTATCAAGTGAATTCAGCAAATTTACCCATAAGGTGATGTATATTTCAGAGGGTCCTTTGCCGTGGGATCTTGTACAAATCGTTTCTGACTGACGGTGATTTGGGTCGGGGACGTCATCGTTACGTGTATGACAGGGTAGTTCATCTGTAATGTCCATGTGTCCATCACTGACTTAACATCGGCAACTCTACCTCCACCATCAATTCCAGATTGCTGAGGTATAATACAAGTGTTTTAGAAATATTATTGCCAATTGCAAGTTACATGTACTTAAATCACAAATTCATGTTTCCTAACCAAATGAAAAAGCCAATAGTTTCCTGCGAGACAGATGCTTTCATGTATACATATACATCTGTCAGCCTTCTTGAAGGAGGTCAGCCGACGCATGTCTTTGGAAATGTAATAGCTTTGACTATAAAACATTCAGAGGACTAATACATTCACAGGAAGCTTATTTAGCTCAATTGACTTAAGGTCTCTCCATACACTCATAAAAGCTGGTGGACTATCTTTTTCTTCAGATTTTTGTTGATATTCATTTACATGTATCAGAAATTATTGAATCTATTCATTTGGTAATACTAAAAATCATCCAAGTGGACAACAACCATGCAGCAGAAGGCTACATACATGTATGTGCTTATGGTATCATAGTGAAGATATACAGAGAAAAATGCTGGGGAATGAAAAGAATAAATCGCAGGTTTTACATGTACCTGAGTCATTGCATTCCATAGATCATTATGTACAGCATTTTTAAACTTCCTGCTGTCAAGGTATTTCTGAAAATCAAGAAATAAACCATGAAGCAAATACATATGTACATGTTTATTAGCTATAATCAGGTGCGTAGCTGCCCATACGCAAGTATGCAACTGCGTATACATCATTTTGCCAAAATAAATAAATAAATGAATAAAAAAATTGGGTGTAGTACATGTATCTTTAAAAGACATTTAATGCAAGAATGAACAGCCGGAATGGTTATACGGAAATAGAAGAATAACGTCAACATGTTATGAGCATTAAAAATGTACAAATTGATATCTCGTTATTTGCAGAAAGCCTGGAAATTGGGTGTTTCAAATTGCCATATGTCATGAGCTTGAATGGGGGCTTAGCCGCCTTGACCCCTATCAGGGCTTTGCCCTGGACCCCATGGGCCCCTAAGGCGGCCCGAGACCAGCTGTCTGGACTGATTAGAGTACACATCATTTCTACTCTGGCTACATGCCCGATTACATAGAAAATTTGCATAAATAGCATGTAATATACAGCATGTAAAAGGTGGCACATGTAATTTCTTTCTAAGTCAAGGGACCATCAGAAATAGTTCGACTTATCAGGAGTTCGTCTTATTGAGTATATGATCAGTGATCGATTTTCCAAAGGAATTATCTTCCTTTCTCTACACCGTTCACAAACGTTTGTGTTGTCCACTTTAAATGACAAAGCTACCTTTAATGTTTGTATTTACGACTCTAAAATGGCAAGAAAGTATCAATAATCAGTCCATCGATCACCTTATAACAAATTGGTTTGTTTAAAAATTGAAATTAATTTGTGGTTCAACTTATTGAGGTAAATTTTCAGCGTAAAATGACTGAAGGGACCTAAAAATTAGTTCGACTTCACGAAAAGTTCTAGTTATCGGAATTCGAGTTGTCAGGAGTAGAAATGCACAGAAATCAATGGAAGAGGATCAGGACTTTTAAAAACAGTTAGAGTTAAGCGGAAATTTGAGTTAACCAAGTTGGAGTAAACAAGAGTAAACTGTATATTGATGCACATGTACAGTACCTTAAGTCCATTTTTAAAAGTTTCCTCTCCCAGGAACCAGCGCATCATCCTTATAATTGACGCACCCTGTTAAATATACATTAAAATATCATTAAATTTTACCGTTCTTTTAATAAGGGGATGATATATTTGTGTTTGAAAGATTTGCAGGCATAATTTGTAGGATTTTATTGTCACAAATTTATTTTATGGCAATGCATTAGCAGAGCATTAAAACACTGTCATGATCAGGTACATGTATTTGCTACAAACTATATAATCATACAACGTACATGTAAATGCATGCCTGCAAACTTTCCAAAAATACAAGTAATTTCATCTCCATTCTAATTTACCCTTCCAAGCGCGGGAAAAAATTGAGAAATTCCATTACAATGCAATTTCGATGTCTGACCAAGGTTCGAAGCTTGTTTGTCCGAGGTTAAAAAGCATTGCGACGTTTTGCATTTTTTTCCCGCAATCGGAAGGGTCAATACACCTTTATTATGGCAAAGAATGTAACATTATCTTCGATTTGAAGGCATATATTAAGTGTATGATTTTATAAACACAAATGGAAGTACTTCAGCCAATGAAATTGCATGTTGCATAAGACATGAATTTGAATCAATAATATCTTACATCAACATACGAAGACAGTGTAAGTAATTATGTTGTCAAAGTTCCACTGCTAAATAATAAAATGTCAGGTGTCTATACAAATTAGTCCTATAAAAATTTAAGGTTTTGAAATTGTCACTACTTTTTCCTTAAAATGAACTAAAAAAGAATAATCTAATATTCTCACCTTGCTGTATGAGATGGTGTCAAATATCTCGTTGATTTCCGCAGGGTCAGCTACCGGGGCGTAGATAGGGTGTGACGTTACAAGTCCATCAAAGTCAAATGCGTCCTGAACTTCATTTATTGTGAACTGATCAAACTACATAAAAATTGACTTCTCTAAATTTCAAATTCTTATTAAGGAATTTTGATAAGTTTCATAGAAAATGCCCCCCCCCCCCCTTTAATCTTTTTTCTTTATCATTCCTCAAGAGTAAAATGTCTAACATATATTCCCAAAAATACTGAATGACAAAATATCATTAATTTCCAAACACATTTGTTATACATGTATTTGCATATTTATCACAAAAATAGGAGAATTTCGCAATTGCTCAATCAAGGTAGCATACCAGCAAATTTTAACTTTGAGGTCAGCAAAACGACATGTCATTCAATAAAATATGTATAATGTGTAAAATACTGCTGGTACAATGTATTTCTCGACCATTCCTTATCAAATTTCAAATCATTCTGAATCAAATCAAGAATTAGGATTGCACTATTTGAAATAATGAATTTATTACAAGTATGTATACAAACCATTTTCCATTCTGGATATTTATGATCAGCTCCTAAATACTGCACAAATGTAGCAAATCCTTCATTCAACCAAAGGTCATCCCACCAATCCATGGTTACCAGGTCACCAAACCACTGAAAACAGAAAATATCAAAAGGTCAAAGGTCATCTCACCAATCCATGGTAACCAGGTCACCAAACCACTGAAAATAGAAAATATCAAAAGGTCAAAGGTCATCTCACCAATCCATGGTTACCACGTTACCAAACCACTGAAAATAGAAATACAAAGGTCAATAGGTCAAAGTCATCTCACCAATCCATGGTTACCAGGTCACCAAACCAGTGAAAAAAGAAATACAAAGGTCAATAGGCCAAAGTCATCTCACCAATCCATGGTTACCAGGTCACCAAACCACTGAAAATAGAAATACAAAGGTCAATAGGTCAAAGTCATCTCACCAATCCATGGTTACCACGTCACCAAACCACTGAAAATAGAAAATATCAAAAGGTCAAAGGTCATCTCACCGATCCATGGTTACCAGGTCACCAAACCACTGAAAATACAAAATATCAAAAGGTCAAAGGTCATCTAACCGATCTATGGTTACCAGGTCACCAAACCACTGAAAATAGAAAATATCAAAAGGTTAAAGGTTATCTCACCAATCCATGGTCACAAGGTCACCAAACCACTGAAAATAGAAATACAAGGGTCAATAGGTCAAGGTCATCCCACCAATCTATGGTTACCAGGTCAACAAAACACTGAAAATAGAAATACAAGGGTCAATAGGTCAAAGGTCATCTCATCAATTCATGGTTACCAGGTAACCAAACCTCTGAAAATAGAACAATGTAATAGTAAGAAAACTTTTTTTTTATTTTCCACAATTTACTTCTATAGGAAAAGGCACATTTTGTCCCAAATAGATTTACATGTACATAGATGAACTATGTTTATAAGCAATATTATGCAAAACAGATCTAATATAACTTCAGATTCTGATGACTTCCAGTACAAATATAGGTATCCTTTACTCAAAATTTCCTTAATCATCACCCCATGACCAAAATTACATGTACAATTAAAAACTAATTAAAAATATATTATAAAATGAGTATGTCAGAAGGTGACATGTGATAAGGACAAATAGGTTCTATCACAATCTACTAAGTGAGACATAAAAATTTACACGAGTGAAGGAAATTTTGTCTTTTCCCGAGTGGAGCATAGTGGAATGAAAGAAAAGATGAAAAAATTCCACCACAAGTGAAAATTTTTATCTCTCACTCAGTAGAAAGTGATGGAATCTATTTCTTCACCCATGAAACATATGAAAAAAGGGAATTCAAACAATGTTTCATGCCATCTAACGCCATGTTTTCTGACGACATTACTGTGACGTGATAATAAGATTCTCTTTTATCATTGGTCAATTGGAGCCTTCGAGACAACTTATGTGTCTCACATAGGCTGTCTCACAGGGTACGAGCAAAACTGGAGAAGAAAAGTGAATTACAGATTCTGACCTGATGTGCCAGTTCATGTGTAATGACCACGGTCACTCTCTGTTTATTACTAGCTGTGGACACTCCAGGTTGATATAACATGGCCGTCTCTCTGTATGTGATTAAACCCCAGTTCTCCATAGCTCCAGCAGAAAAGTCGGGGATGGCAATCATATCTAAAAATAGAAAAGATGGGGGTGGCGATCATATCTAAAAATCGAAAAGTTGGGGATGATGATTATATCTAAAAATAGATAAGTCAGGGATGGTGATCACATCTGAAAATAGAAAAGTTGGGGATGGCGATCATATCTAAAAATAGAAAAGTTGGGGATGACGATAATATCTAAAAATAGAAAAGTCAGCGATGGCGATCATATCTGAAAATGAAGATAGCTTATGCCGTAATGGTCTGGTACGCTCTATGGGATTCACATGTACTTCTTTTATAGTTATCAAGTGAGCTACATGTATCTATGGTATTAATGGTATGATAACAATATGGTTGAAAAGCTAGAAATTATGTACTTCCATATCTAACATATATTTAGATATTTGATATTTTTTTAATGTTTCATTCAACTAGCCATGAAAATGTATGGTCCTGAACATTGACGAAGTCGTGCGTCTTCTGCCAATTTCGTAGTATTTAATTTTTCTGCTATCAAAACAACCGTAAGTAGAGAATTATACCCCTTATGCCTTAATGAGGGCGTAGCCTGAGGGAAATAACGCCATTTGAGAGAACAATTACATAAGCTATGTCACAAAGGAAAAGTCTATTATCAAATCATTTATGCAATTTGACTGTCACTTGTATGACCTACTACATTTAGCCAAGTCCAGTGCAAGTAATCTAGTCCTCGACAACTATGAACCGAGGCAACCAAATACAAAGCTTGAAAAATGACAATCGTTCATCATGGAGGTTTCCAAGGAAAATTGTAGTATTTTCATTATATTACATGTATACTAAATTTCTAAACTTTGAGAGAAAATTTCTGAAAATTTATAATTATAACAGAATTTAGATGATTTTTAAAACTTTAATTCCATGATAATTTGATTGGTTCATGTTACCCCAGAAATAACTAGGCAATAAATTATGTACATGTAGTTGTTATTTCTTAATTACATTAATTAGAAAACTTTCAAACCTACCTTGCTTTTCTAATGGAAATTTGATGCCAAAGAAATCCTCATAAAACGTAATTGTTTCTATGCCGGTTTCCAACGCTAACTTAGCTTGATCAATAGATTCTGGTCTTGCCCAAGCCCCATACTGCAAAAATAAACGAATGCATGAGGTCAAATGTTTGTTCAAACTTGATCAAATATACATGTATATACAGTATGTAGATCTATTCTTTTGATACTAGAATTTTTTTTAATATTTATCAAATTGAATGTTCTTTCATGAAAAATTTTTGTCTACCTTTTGAAATTAAAATTTTCAAGATTTTCTTCTCTTTTTTTCATTATGATTTCCTACTTTACTTACCGTAATGTTATGCTTCGTTTTTCCATATATGCCTTTGAAATCACAGACGACAAAACAGACCAGATATGTTGACATTTTCTCAGAAGTTTGGTAAACATCAGCAACATACCCATTGTCCCTAAATGAGACATAATTTATCTCGAATTATGAGCTATAAATGTCATTAAAATATAAAAAAATATTAATCAAAATTTCAGAAATTAAGGAAATATTGATGTTTTAATTCTAATTTTTATGATTAACATGATTAAATCTTAATTAACTTTTTTAATTAGTTTTTCATTAAATCAAATTTTAATCAAAATATTTCATGATAAAATACTTAATTTTGTTCATTAATTTTCTTTATTGTACAACTGTGACAGTCCAGGGAAATGATTTGCACTGGATATATCTGATGAAAGCTTAAACACAAGATGGTATTGAGAACTACGTGTAAACTATCATGCATATCTACAGTATGACTGCGTAAAATACTTGTTTGATCAAATCAATTCTTTTTTAAAATAAGTTAAACTTTTTCAACAATGCATGTACCTTTTAACATTAGTTCTTTCCTTTGGCATGTTAGACAAGGATATTTTTGTCGGTTTACGCAGTATCGTAAGTTTGAATTTAGCCTTGAGAGCTGGCTCGTCAAAACATGGGAATGTCTTCCTGGCATCTGTAGCCTCCATCTGAGTTGTGGCCATGTAACTATGGTAATAACATAAACAAAGTAAGTCATCATTACATAAAATTCACATGCAATATTTTGAGAATTACATTACATGAAAGTTTGAGTGCCATATTACATTGTACATGTATTCTACAGTCTAATATGTATATAAATAATTATTATACATGTACATACATGTATATTTTTTTCTGGTTGGACATGATTTGAATGTTTATATTCCATGCTGAAATAATCATGTTCATATATTTGTCCTTTCAGATATCAAAATATGAATTAGAAACATGCTGATGAATATGCTTGAAGCTTTTGACCATTTGCATACTCAGTTGCAATGTTAAAATAAATCATATACGGATTTTTTGTTTTGCAACAGAATTTTTGTCCCTTGCAAAATGGATTCAAAGAATTGTCACAGTTTGTCTCAGTGAACTAAATTAATAAAAGCATTAAAACTGAATATCATAATCAAGGGGGATCTCTGAATCATCGCCTCAGCAATAGTTTACAATAGAGGATTTTCACCTTACCACCGTAGACTTTAATTTTATACAGGCCAAGACCCCACACGACAACATTTGACGTAACTTTTGACTAACGTTGAAACAGATCTATAATGTCTTTATAAAGAATAACGTCAAAAGTTGTGATGTCGGGTCTCGGAATGCCTAAAATGCAAGTCTAACAGTAATACATGATTGAAAATGGTCTATTACCAAACTGCGAAAGAAGTTAATAAAATGCTTATTATTTGTGTATACATGTACACAGTACATACATGTACATGTACATGTATACACATTTATCCAAAATGTGTCACAGAATTACTTACACTGGTTTTCCATCCCTTTCATAAGAACTGAGATATACTCCTGCCAAGTCGTCTTCCAAATTTCCTTGGTATTTCATCTCCAATGTGTATTTCTGACCTGCCACTAGAGGGCGCTTCAGGAAGACAATCATAAACTGCCGATCCTTGTCTTCCCCATAGTGATCGTAAAATTCAACACCAGTATTTCCCGACATAGCTTTCACAGTAATCGTAGTTTGGTCGACAGTAAGCTTGTGTATATGCAGCGTTATATTTGTCGTAGCATTGTTGCATTGTACATCTATTTTTACTTTGCCGTAAAATTTAAATTCTTCAGGATTGGGTCCATAAATGTCCGGCTGAATTTCAATCTGGTACAACTCAGGAATGACAGAGAGTGGCAGTCTGACATTCTTCTTCTCCTTTCGTTTTCCTGACATTATGGTCTGTAACCATGTCTTGACAGTAGCGTAATTCTTCTCCATCCATTTTATATTGGAGCGCGTATTTTCCGCAGCTTGTTGGAAAGCTCGCTCTCCTGTGCCTAGATCGGGATGAGTATTGATGAATTGCTCCAACTGAAAATGAATGAAATTGAAATGAAATATTAACGGAACAATTATGTACAATGTCCATGCACTCTTCTATCCCATGGGTCAAAGCTACTTCCTTTCCTCAAAATATAGGAATATACAGTACATGTGGGTATATCTTATCTGGAAATATAGGACAAATATGGGAATTTTTCTGCAAAAATAGGAAAATTGTGCTACTAGGACATTTTGAAGGTTCAAAGCCAAAGTTGAAAATGCAATTGAGAGAATATTTGCCTTCTGGTACATTGTATTATATGATCTTAAACAATTGAAATAAAACAGTATCATGGCATGAAATGTATGATAAAGATGGGAAAGGTGGCGTGCAAAGTGAGACGAAATTTTTCATATATTATTCATGTTATTGTTGGGAATTGTTGCAAATTGCACTTTGTACTTGATTGAGTTACACATGAGCATGATGAGGCAACAAATAGATTATAGATTAGTAAAACAATTTTCCGGACATTTGAGGCCAAAATAAAGGATTTATGGGACAAATTCATCAAGTATAGGACTTTCATATGTTTCTTTATACAATGTATTTAAAGGAAGAATAGGAATAGACTATTTTCACTTTAATCGGTAGACTTGAATTTAGACATTCCAAGTCCCGACATCACAACATTTGACTTATTTCTTACTGTGACGTTGAAACCGATTTGTGACGTCATAATGAAAAATAACGTAAAAAATTATGATGTTGTGTCTTGGAGCGTCTAAATCGCAAGTCTAGCAGTAATGTGAAGATGGTCACTCTATTATGTATATGACAGCTACATGTATGACCCATTCTATACCCTACCAATTTTAGGGCAAAATTATGTTTAATCTATGGTCATAAGTTAGTCTACATTCTACATGTACATCTGGATTTTGTCTCTTTTTATAAACATGATAAAATTAATAATAAATTCATTTCAAATAAATTAATTTCAGCAAAGTCCTGAAAAAGGGCATCTATGCATTGTCTTTTATCAAAATGTGATTCTATGGATACAATGACTTCAGACTGTACATGTATGTAAGTCATTTGTTTACATGTATTTTGTATTAGCATTGTAGGTGACTTAAAGATGGAACCCATGACTACAAAAAAACTATGTGAACTTGTAAATGCTCAAATTAATGAAAACGGAGGGACTTGTACATGTCTGAACAGCAATACAAGAAAGGTCCAATACCTGCTCAAGTTCACTCTGAGTGTTGAAGGCCTCTGTAATCCCCTTCACCAGATTGGAAAACGAGAAAAATCCTTTCCCAAAGCTGAAAAAAGACGAAAGAAACACCTTTCAACATGTTAAATCTAATGGGTTTTTGTAATGAGACATTGCATGGTCTTTGAATTTAGATTGTTCTTCATTATTAACAAGAGAATGACTTAAGATGATTTTCCAGAATTCTCAGTGACATATACATGTATGTTTTCAGGGATTACAATGACTTACGAGTTTCTTAAGAAGTCCCAGTTCTCAGTTACAAAGTTCCAAGCCAGATACCTGCCGATGCTATTTTTAGATACATCGATGATTACCGATACCGTGTCCTGTCTACGAATCACGCTCTCATCCAAGGATAAAGTCAGGTAACTGAAAGACAAAGGATGAATCTTCAAGTTGTATTTAAAGTGTATACATGTAATTTAAAGTACAGGTATGTATTGTGCTAAAACTATTTCAAAATGAAAAGAAAGTCAATACAATACAATCTAGGCAGAAAACAAAATGTCTAGTACACAGCCAATTGTGCCTCACATGAAATTCATATGAAATGAGCACCATGTGAATTTCACATGAACTTGCATGCGAAATTCATGTAAATTTCACAGAAGATTTGTGTGAAAAAATGTTCATTCGAAATTCATGTAAATTTCACATAAGATCTATGTGAAAAAATTTTCACATGAATTTCACATAAATTACTTTACATAAATTTTACATGAATTTTTCTATGTTACCTTCATGCAAAATGGAATTAATATGAAATTCAAGTCAGAAACTTCACATGAATTGCATGTGAAAATTTCATGCAAATTTCATATTTGTGCTCGTTTCACATAAATTTCATGTGAACTTTTATGTATAGTTCATGTAAATTTCACAGATCTAGAGGCACAATTGATGGTGTATGTACATGTATACATGTATATAATAGAAAAAAACGGCAGAATAAAATATGCTCTGGATTTAGTAAATGCTTGTGACCTTTTAAACCTTGAAACATTCCAAGTAATTATACTCCCTGCTACAGTACATACCGACTTAGTAACCACTCTATCTTTGTACAGCTCAGTGCTCCCATTAGGAGGGATTTCTCTGATACGACTTCCGTTTTCTTGAATTGTTCAAGGGCGAAATTCCACTCTGCTTCCCCACCCTCGCTCACACCTGTACAATACACTGTGCTCTTTATATCTGGGTCAATCCTGAAATAAAGAATTTTTCATAAATTGGAAATACAACACATAGATACTGTATAATGGCTGTCTTTGAATTGACAAAATGTTTCATAGCATATGCACAAAGCCACAGTGACTTCAATTTAACGAAGTAAAGCATGAAAAACAAAGTCATTTGCATTGATCCCAAAAATAAATAATGTGTCGGATGGACTGACAGACAGACCGAGAGAAAACTATATAGAGTCCCCTATTGGGAAAATTGGATTGTACAGGTCGTACAGTACAAAACAGTTAGAAATTTACAGTTGTTTCGTCATTTGACTACCAAGATGCCATTCAAACCACTAAGAAACCTAACAGATGCCAAAGGTGTATTATGTCTTTGTCTGCACTTCCCTTGAAACAGTCTACTTGACCATGTTGACTTTCTCTCGAAATCTTGAAAATCTTAAAAGTAATGTATCCGACTTTTACATTTCATAATATCATTTAGCTTGATATAAATGTACATGTATCTTTGTGTAACATTGCAAATGATTATACGTGTGTAATAATGAACATTATCTTCTCCATTTAAGACACAAACATACTTGTTATTATCTGGGTTCTCCATCCATTCAGAGAAGAGTTTGGTTGCCTGGGAGACACACCCAGCAACACCATATCCACATGCTGTAGATGCTATCTGAGTCCTTAGCAACCTGAATTAAAAAGAAAACTTAATACCAACTAATAGTATTCATATCAATATGTGTTCGAAAATTATCCACTGGCAGTTTTTCTTTATTAGAAAGTTTGGAACATAATTATGCATTCTCAATGTTGGCGTAATGTCATACAAAGGTTCTGTTAGAGGTACCCACCGAGAAGTCCAAAATTAATTTGGGGATAAACTCCAGATTATCATAGAGCATAATGCATGGAAATTGTAATACATGTATATCAAGAATCTAATGTCTACAACAAGAACAATACTACTAAAATTCATTGAAGGAACTATTGATGTCGAATTAGCCATTTTACGTCCTCAAACCCCAATATAATAGCAGATTTGAGAAAAGAGCAAACAAAATCAGGGCTTTTTTGTAAAAGGTTCAATTTCATTCAATGCCATCCATGCACATGTACATAAGCTTATTACATATCAAACTGGTAAATACACACGTTTCTATATGTGTGGAGTTACTGTCATCCAGAGTCAGCTTCTTAAATGGGGGATCAACTTTGCTCTGCATGAATTTCTGGAAAAAAAGAGACAATTAATGGTATAACAGTTACTGTATATGAAATTTCATTAAAAGCATCTAACAAGTACAGAGTACTTCAATATACATCGTATGAACTTCTTTACTTCAGTCATTATGAAACACATAATTTGAAATGCTTGCCTTTTAGAGTTGACAAAATGTGACTGTAACATTATCTTGCCCTCTCACTGTTACCTTCTGAATAGGGAAAATGAGGGTATACATGTATCGATTTAAAAATTCTACAAACAATTCTGATCTAGAGAAGGAAACTACCTTAAGAAATCTAAGACATACAGCTTTTCCAATCTCACCTGAAATTCTCCATATATCTCAGTTCGCGAGATCATGGTACTGAGATATCCAAGCTCTCTTTCGGCAGCTCTCCAAGGGACATAACTCATCTCCTTGTCCAGATACTCTGTGGTTTGTAACGCTACGTCCATGTCCACTTGTCCAGCGCGCGCCAGGTTCCAGGCATCGTTTATAATCTGACCTCTATTAATGGGTGATATTTTCTGGAAATAGATATTACATAGTGTTGGGCAATCGGAAACTAAATTATAATCGATAATCGGAAATAATCGGAAGGGCATAATCGATTATTAATCGATTATAATCGAAAAATTCCAAAAATTACTATCTCTTTAATTTTCAATCCATAATTAATTGAAATTAGGACCAAATGATTAAATTTGAGTATTCTACTTTGTGTATATCATCTTAAAGACTTTATTTTACACCTTTACATTGCCTCTACAAGGTTATGAACATCACTGATGAGACAAATTAATTTTCAAAGGACAATATGCCATGATTAACCCCCCCCCCCCCCCCGATGACTTTTCATTTATTATGTATTATATATTTATAAATGTTTGAAATAAATGTAAAAGTAAATTTGATTGATAGAATATGAAAAAATACTTGATGCAATAAAGTTATAACGTTACGTAGTCCACGAAACACCTGGGTTAAATAGGGTTCGGGACAGAGGAAATTAGGAAATTTGGTGTTTGAACCACAATATCAATTCAATTATCTAAGTAATCCAGGCAGGAATATAAGTTTTTAAAGGTGTTTTTGTTATTTTTGTCCTCGGGAGGGTCATGTAATCTGCACTTGCATCCGTCAATGACTTTCGCATTGCGCGATTTCTAAAACCAAAATACCGAAACGGACAGAAAAATACGTAAAATCGGCGATGTCGGCGACAATCGAGTTTGATTTTCAACATCGATTAGTAACATCGCTGGCCATTCAGCGACCGACAATTGATTGTAGGCGATAATCGTTACATCACTAATATTACATAGAAGAAAGATTTATCTTTCTCTTGTGTTAATAGACAACATGCCGAAATTTACAACGGAAAACAAAACTAAGTTTTATTTGTCCAACATAGATTCTTCAGGTGTTTTTTTTTCACTTTTATGCCATTATCACAGTAATGTCATTATGAAATTCAACATCAAAAGATGTCAACTCGGACCTTTTTAGCTAAAAGAAATGGAATATGATTTATTCACAGAGATTAAAAATCTTCAGGTTATGTACATGTATCAATTTTACATCAGATGTATATCATGTACATGTACATGTATATCAAATTTGAATAACGAAAATACACTCATTGTAAATCACATTTTATGAGAGGATACATGTCTTAAGCCCTATTCCTCCCTATCTAAAGCCAAGTTAATTGAAACAAATGATCATATTTCAAAATCTTATTGCAATCTCATATGACATTGCTATTTCTGACAAAAGAAATTCTACATGTAGCTTTAACCATAAACTATACCAACTTTCCTTTCCTTTTTAATATCATCTTCATTGACACGAGTCTAAGAAGAAACTTTGTACTTGAAGAAACATTAGAAAGAGGAGATAACTCCATCATTATTTTCCTTACGGAGTTATCTGTCTTGAGCTGTTTGATCAGTCTCAGCCAGTTTTGCCTAGGATAATTCACACGATAAAATCCATACTGCTGTACATTACCCAGAATCCAAGAGTCCTCGTTGTTTGGGTTGGGAAGAAAATTGTCAGATATTTCTACAAGATATTGATAACACACATTGTACAGATATCATAATTTCCGAAAAATATCACTCAAAACCTTCTTTTCCTTTGCATAAATTGTTCTCTGTCTTTCATTTTGCATAAGCCATTGAAATGATTTCCTTAAACTAGAATACTGACAAAGTCATGAATGGCTCGCTGTGCTTTTTGAGATTTGATTTTTAACATGACCCACTCATAAATACTCTTGTTTGCATAATACATGTATCTACAAATTTTCCACAAGTTTGACCTTGATCTTTGAACTTGAAGGTTCAAAATTAATAGGCATATTACTCTAATAATCTGTTATCTTTGTATTTGATATGAATGCTGTACCTTGAACATGTTGAAAAATATTTGAGTTATGGAGTCAGAACCAAAAGTATGTATTTACTCTCAGACAGAAAACTTAGTATTACTACATGTACATGTAGCATATGGACAGAAAACAAATTACATATTATACATTTCATGCCTAACAGGCAGTGATGATGTTTTCAATTCTTTTTTCATGTTATACCATCATTCCCCGAAAAGAATAATTCCTTTAAACTTACCATTAGATTGGGCTGTTAACCATTTGACATCTTTATCTGTCTTGTTGAAGTCACCATCTTCGTTAGTTGTGTAAGTAAAGGGAATCGTCCAGGTGTAGCTGTTGTGAAATTAAATACTAAAAATTTTAAAAAGCTAGCAGTAAATGTTATACATATATAAGTACATGTACATGTCAATTAGAAAACAAAGTTGAAATATCAAACTGATTGCTCTACTAGGTGCTTGTTTAGAGTAAAATTTCATTTCAGAAAGAATGTTCCAAAATACAAAATTTATTAACATCATAGACTTTACTATGCATCACTCTAATATGATTTTCTTTTTTAACTAATTTTCATGCAATGGAATACACTCTGTTTTCATTATTATCATACCGTCTAATTCTTTAAAAAAGTTAAAAATCTAATTTCTCAAATATCCTAAATCTCAAGTTAATAATCAATAAGATTCCCCTTGGGTATTGTCGGTAGGGGACTAATAACATCATGATGTATATTATGGCTAATACAAAGTGTATCTCGAGAGAATTAAGAATTTTCTTCATACTTACTTGTATGGAGATTTGAATTTCTCTGTGCCCACATTGCTGTCATCAATCAGGAACCTCTTTTGTTCTAGATGCAAAACTCCAGTACGAGGCTGTGTTACCATGACAACGGGATAATTCATTTGACTTATCCATGTATCCATAATATTTTTGATGCTGGCAGGGTACGTTTTTCGTTCTTTGGTTGCAACCTACCCATTAATAAAGATACAAATATAATTATAAAGTCAAAGCAAAATTTACATGTAAATGGTGTCCTATAAATTGTTTTTTCACGTACCATATATCGGGAATTTTTTACGCGTGTTTCAAAATTTTCGAAAAAAAGACATAGATCTTTACTCTTGATCTTGTTTAAAGATTAGCGAAAGTTAGACACGGTGAAAAAAAAATACACACATTTTAGGGTCATTTTAACAAAATTAAACCGACGCAAAAATTATCTGATATCTGTTAAAACTCGAATCAAAGTATTCTAATGCAATGTCGCAATAACGTCAAATTTCATTTGAGGTCATTAATGTTGCTGACATTACACTTTGACTTGCATTTATAAAGAAAACGAATTGCATTAGAATGGGAATAACTAAATGTAGATTTTGACATTATGTTTGTGACCAATAAAAAGCTAATTTTACAATGCAACTACATGTATCTGTTTCTCTGACTCCACTAATGTGCATACTTGCCATTGTCCCGGCCGGGACAAAAAATGTCCCGCATTTTCGACCGAAAATATCTGTCCCGGCCGGGACAAGGAAAATCCCGATTTTTGGACGTTTCATAAAAAAAAAAAAATCGGCGTAATCATGGTAATATTGATTATTCTTTGTCGATTTCAGTCGTTCCGTCTTTTCTTAAACTTTCGTCGTTTATTTAAACGTTTCCAATTATCTACGCTATATACCCATATACAGTAATCAGCCGATAATCGACCTATGTTTTGATAGTAATAGGTTGATTAAAGGTCGGCTGTCCCACAAACATCGCTAAATGCATTCATGCAGCCTTTCTCTTGTTGGTATTTTTTTAGCTCACAAAAGAATTCGATCAATGAAATAAATAAAGCAATAGCAAGAGTTATACAATGTTCGAGTGACCATTTATGTAAGCCAAGATATGAATTTATTTTTATGAGAAGAAACAACGTGATGTAAAACATTTGAACAAGATTTAAAAAAAAAAAAGGAAAAAAGAAAATACGGCAACCACGGAACGCTCTAAAGTAACTATAATATGCTCTTTATATTATTACGTCAAAAAACTCTCAGTTTCAATCAAAGTACGTTTACTTAGTGCCGTTTTTAATACCCGAGTCGTTAAGTTATCGATTGTGTATTTCATTTAAATCGCCAACGTCAACGCATGTCAACTTATGTTCAGAAAGTTGTGAATATAAAACGTGAACAATGGAGTAAAAGACTTTTAAAATTTCCACAGAGAAAACTTAAATAGGGTAGACAAGTTCACTGAAGCCCCATGCACTTTTAGAAATGCGTCCGACCAGGAGTTATCTACATGTATGTATACGGCGCGCGTTAATAAGATTTATTTTTTACTCTGACGTTCTTTCGTTTGCAGAGGGCAATAATCTAGTGCAATTTTGTGATTGCAATATCTGAAGTTCAACCTCCTAAAAGTGTCCCTCTTTATGTCCCTCATTGGCGTTATATTTGTCCCGCATTTTGTTGATTTGTCCCTCTTTTTGTCCCTCTTTGCAATGACAAAACTCCGAAAAATTATGGCAAGTATGAATGTGCCACAACAAAAATTCCATAAAATTAGCATTTACTACCTGGGAACAGAAATTCAGAAGCACGATATTCCCTTAATCATTTAATTTCCATTGCTATATTCAAGAAACAAAGATTCTGATTAGCCAAGAAATTTTGTTGATACATCGATTTACAAAATTTTTCACGGAAGTCTATTTATAGCACTATTTTAAGAACAGGGGAATGAACTCGTTGCTGAAAATACACTTTGTTGATGTTTGCTTAACATTTCAAGGGTATCGTTTCTTTTCTACTTACTAAAAAATTAACTGTGCATATACGATTTGCTCAACTTGTCCCTATCCCAAAGATATAGAGAGACTATCGTTTGCTGTTTAAATTATGGCAGCTGCCATAACTTGTTTTCATCTATGGAGACCATTGTATCACTGTGCAATCCCCCGAACTTACGAAATATAGTGCAGTGATTGTTTTTAGGTCCAAGAAAGCAGTCTGTTTTCCATAACCAGATGATTTAAACATGTTAAAATGATAAGAAATGAATCTTATATTTTTTCTGTTGATGCAGGTATCACCAGAAAAATTGGACAGAAAACTTTTGCATCAACGCGCTATGTGCGATTGATGCAGTTTTCTATCCAATTTTTCAGGGTGATACCTGCATCAACAGAAAAAGTACATGTATAAGATTCATTTCTTTTAAAAATCTTATAAATAAAGCCTGTGTTTGTGAAACACGAATGCCCCCGGTGGCATCTTTGTAAGTATGAACACTATTTTCTGTTAAGTACATGTATGTGAGGTCACTGGGTTAAAAGGTCAAAGGTCAAGGTCACGAGGTCAAACATTTTGGTATCAATGGAAAGGTCTTGTCACAAGGAATACACATGTGAAATATGAAAGCCCTATCACTTACCATTCAAAAGTTATGCCAAATGTTAAAGATTTTGAAAAGAAGGTCAAAGGTCAAGGTCAACGTCATGAGGTCAAAAATTTTGGTATCAATGGAAAGGTCTTGTCACAAGGAATACACATGTGAAATATGAAAGCCCTATCACTTCCCATTCAAAAGTTATGCCCAATGTTAAAGTTTTTGAAAAGTAGGTCAAAGGTCAAGGTTAAGGTCACGAGGTCAAAAATTTTGGTATCAATGGAAAGGTCTTGTCACAAGGAATACACATGTCAAATATGAGAGCCCTATCACTTCCCATTCAAAAGTTATGCCCAATGTTAAAGTTTTTGAAAAGTAGGTCAAAGGTCAAGGTCAAGGTCACGAGGTCAAAAATTTTGGTATCAATGGAAAGGTCTTGTCACAAGGAATACACATGTGAAATATGAAAGCCCTATCACTTCCCATTCAAAAGTTATGTCCAATGTTAAAGTTTTTGAAAAGTAGGTCAAAGGTCAAGGTCAAGGTCACGAGGTCAAAAATTTTGGTATCAATGGAAAGGTCTTGTCACAAGGAATACACATGTCAAATATGAGAGCCCTATCACTTCCCATTCAAAAGTTATGCCCAATGTTAAAGTTTTTGAAAAGTAGGTCAAAGGTCAAGGTCAAGGTCACGAGGTCAAAAATTTTGGTATAAATGGAAAGGTCTTGTCACAAGGAATACACATGTGAAATATGAAAGCCCTATCACTTCCCATTCAAAAGTTATGTCCAATGTTAAAGTTTTTCGGACAAACAGACAAACAGACAAACAGATAAACAAACAGACGGACAGGCCAAAAACTATATGCCCCCGAATCTTCGAATTCGACTGTTTCTCTTGCATTATACATGTTATAAGTGTATCATAGATAATGACTTACTAATTGTAATGCACTCCAAAGATCATCATGGAAAGCATTTTTATATTTCCTGGCATTCAAGTAATCCTGAAATCATAAAAGGTCAAGCATTATATGTACATGTAAGTCCAAATGATAATAAAATTCAAACACAAGTTTCGGTAATTGTCTAGGAAATATACATGATTGTATACATTTGTATATCCAGTCTGCATCATTAATAACCTATGATTATATTCCACAATAATTCCCTTATCGTAATATACAATGTGCATGTACATGTTACTCACTTTGTATAATGTTTATTTTATTACTACACGTATGTACATGCAAAACCTGAAATGACAGTCAAAATGAAAGTGTTTTCAAAATTACTTTTAATTGTCAATGAACAAAAAATGTTTTCCATAAATGTGCAGACCACAACTGTTTCATTTATCACAATGTGTAGTTTTAAATACAATAATGTAAAGATGTTCAAGTTAGAATGCTTCTCATGTCCTGATTTTCATTGATTGACTCCAACAAATGTTAATTTCTCACAAGAGATTAATATAAGATGCGTATAATGTATATCTTCTGATTTTAATTCTCTTTGTTGTATGTTTCGGAAATTTTTTTTATTTACCTGTATTCCTTTTAGGAAGGTGTCTTCGCCCATGAAAAACCGTATCATTCTAACCACGCTACCGCCCTGAAAAATCAACGCAACATAACATATATAATAGATTACGGAACATCTTAAACTACATGCACTGTGTTCATCTTTTACGTATTATACCATTCAAAGAACTATTCAAAAAGTTTGAAAACAAAAGAGCTAAAGCCTAAATATTCAGTATTTAACAAATCAAATGATCTTTTAGTTATAATCATCATTGTACATTTTTTATGTTTAGAATAGGAAATTGAATTTTTGATGCATAAATTTCACATGAAACAGGCTATACATGTACAGTATTTTAGAGTACTGCATGTAATTCTAGCACAATTAAACTCTGTCAGTCTGTCAGGTAAAAACAGATGAATTTACAATTTTTCATGACAGAGCCAATTTGCTAGACTTGATTATGGAGCTTAAATTTTCCTATTCAACATCAGTTTGCATTGTTTTTCATCATGCCTTCTCTGTTGAAGACAAATTTCAACTTTCGATCACAAAACATCTGACATACATGTAACACCAGCTGGCAGACTTATGACATAATGATCTCAAATGGCCCTATCAAACAATGTTAAGTCTTGATCAAGGGTATTCAGTATTTTTGAAAACAAGAGTAACGTCCTGTTTTGGACGGTATCTGATGTAGACCGTATGTGATGTCTTAAAAATCTATGGAACCCTTCCCTTTACTCATTACCATACAAAGGTGTAGGGCCACGAAGCCCCTAAAACAGCCCTGCAAATTTCCTTATGATTAAAATTAATGATAATACATGTACTTGATATTACACATAAAATATAATGAATGTTTCCCGCTTTTATTGAAAGGAACATATCACCAATCGAAGCACCATAGGAAGTCTTATGATGTCATCAAGTGATGTCATTTTGACGTTATTGACAAAACACGGTAAAAAATGCTCGAAAATGTGTCTTTAGCGGAGAATTTCGACGTGGCCACAGGCTTCGAGAAACATAAAACTTTTATGTCAAGAAGATATATTGATTATCTTTCATTTGTTAATTTTTCATGTTTCTCTATGCATGTGGCCAATGCTAATTTTAAAGAAACATGTAGGTTTTGTAGCAATTTCACGGAAAATTTTGGGGTTTTAAAAGGGCTCAAAGCTACTGATAAATGCATTATTTACAAAATCTCAGCACATAATTCGTTAAAGAACTTAACAAAGTATCAAATCACAATAAATATTCAATCAATTTAAATGTTAAGAAACATGGCCAATTTAGGGGCTTCGTGGCCCTTCCCCTTTTATGACGTCATGATGATTTTTCCTCAGATACCATCTCAAATAAGAAATAACTTTGTACATGTATTCTGAAAAATCTTATAGACAAAGTGCACACACAAACCTTGTTGTAACTGATGGCATCAAATATCTCATTTATCTCGTCAGGGCTGTTAACAGGTAGATAGATAGGGTGAGATGTGGCAAGCCCATCTATAGAGAAAGCATCATATATCTCACCCACTGTGAACTGCTCCATCTGTAAAATTAAGTTACTGAACATGTATTATATACATGTATCATCTCATTTATCTCACCATAGAGATCTCATCAAAGAGAATATGAAAATTCCATCCACAAAACCTTAGCTAAATCTATCTCAGCCACTTACTTCTGACTGCTCAATCATATACATTGACATGTGATACTGCAAGGTCATGAATTTGTGGTGTAAACATGGTAAAACATATTTGAATCTGCTAATAACAAAAAAAAGTTTAACTTTAAACAAGTTACAAATTATATCAATGTCTCATGTTGGCTCAGACATTGCGCTGAGGGGGTCCTTGGAGCAGGAGGAAACCAAAATACCCCAGGAGAAGCCTCCAGGGACTGGGTGGGTGGCTGCCATACCCTCACACATAAAACCCCTTTGCGGAATGCGGGATTCAATCTCGGAACCCTAGAGGTGAGAAGCGAGTGCCCTACCACTGCCCTAACCTGTCCTTGAGTGGGCTACAACTGTGCTAAACCCTCCAATATGCTAAAGTTGAGGTGTTAAACATTCCAAATACAAATTAAACAACTTACCATCTGCCAGTCTGGATGTACAATGCTGGATCCAAAGTATTCTATAAACGTAGCAAATCCTTCATTCAACCACAGGTCACCCCACCATTCCATGGTCACCAGATTACCAAACCACTGGAAATAGAAATAAAAGGTCAAAAGGTCAAAGGTCATGTCATTAATCCATGGCAACAAGGTAATAAAATCACTAAAAATAAAAACACATGGGTCAAAAGGCTATCATACAAGCAACAGCATTTTATATGTACAGGTACCATGTTACCAAACGATTGAAAAAAAATATATGGTAAAGTAGCCTTCCCATCCCTTAATTGCTAGGCTACCAAACCCATGGAAATAAACAAATAAAGCCATCAGGTTTTTCCATTATCTTTATGTGAACATTCTATTACCATATAATTTAAGGTCAGAGGGTACTAAGCATTGTGAAAATGAGAACAAATGAAAAAAGAAATAACTGGTTTAAGTCAACTTACATGTAAGAGGATCTCAAACAATTTTCTATTTCATACAGTATTTATGAAACAAGTTTTGTGATTTTTACATCCCAAAGTCACAGCGAGGGCATTAACATCACAACAGAGTAATATTACCTGATGAGAAACTTCATGAGCAATCACGATTGTCACCCTCTGCTTGTTGTACTCGGTTGACACCAGGGGGTCGTACAGCATTGCCGTCTCTCTGTATGTTATCAGTCCCCAGTTCTCCATGGCTCCCAGAGGATAGTCAGGAATAGCTATCATGTCTAGGGAAAGGATAGAAGTGGTTAAGATGATATTGTTTAGTAAAGGACATATTTGTTAATAGTTTGACTTTACAATTCATTCAATCAGCTGATTGCCAGGTACAAAGTATCACATCCTTGGTGATATTTTCATTATGAAGTTGCTGCATCAAAACATGTTTGGATTAAATGTGACATAAAAATGCAAATAGCAATGTCTGGTGTCTAAATATTGATTACCCCAAAAAGGGATTATTACAAAATAGCCAAAACAAAACACAAGAAGATAATTTATATTTTTTGCAAATTGGCCATTCATTTTGACATGAAACAATAATTCAAACCATGAAAAATCATACCTTGTTTAGGAAGAGGAAAATCTATTCCAAAAAACTTCTCATAGAAGTCAATGACCTTGACCCCAACATGTAGGGCTTCCAAAGTCTGGTTTACAGAGGCAGGCTGAGCCCAGGCACTGTACTGAAAGGTCAAGGTTACATGTAAATACTATGTCATGTAAATTGATTATTATATTGATAAAAAACAACATATGCAAAGCTCCATTATGAAATATTGATAAACATTATTACTTAATACTTTTCAAGAACGTGCATGTCGTCTGATGCACAATTGATCTTGATTAATACATGACCTTGACCTTAAAGGTGACCTAAATCCTAAGTGCATGTTTTAAAGACTATGCCTAGCTATTCTGGTGGTATTAATAGAATCTATCACCCCTTTGTACAGGGACAGGGTAATCCCACACAAGTATCAAAGATTTGCAGTCCAGTCGTGGACGTTGCAAATCTGTGATATGAGGGTGGTAATTCCCTGTCTCTGTACAAAGGGGTTCTCTCACCCATTTATTTTTACATAATTCATGAAAAAACATTGATTGGTTTTGTGTTAAATATTGCTCCATGTGACGTCAAGCACTGTTAAACCTACGTAAATGTCTATGACGTCACAATAGGGGGTTCGAGACAAACTTCTGGGGGTGCGAGACAGAGTTGTCTCAGAATGGGTAAATCTGTAGATATCTCTGTCCGGGGTGAGAGAATAATATAATCTTACACCACCATGAGGGAGGGATGGCGATTTCTCAACCCAAGTGTACAAATTTTGCAAGTCCATGACGAGGCTTGCCGAGTCCTAGACTAGCAAAATTTTTACACGAGGGTTGAGAATTAGCCACCCTCCCTCATGTTGGTGTTTGATTGTTTTTCTCCCACGTTATCAACTATCTAGAGTGTCCGTTATAATCACCAGTTTGCCTTTACTTCCATAACGTCGCTTTGGTAGCGATGACGTCAGAGGGTGAGATTGATGACGTCAGACGGTGAGATCGATTTATCTCACCCCAGGGAAATTTGAGAGTTCTCAGTCTCAAGTGGGAGAAAAATAAAATCCTGCAACTTATGGCAATATACATGAATGTACTATGTTGTGTGAGATACACAGATGAATAAAAAGACACCAAACAAAGCACTCCCTGCATGTATAAGTTACTCTTGTTATACATCATGCATTGCAGCGGCATAGTAAGTCTGAATATTTTTTAAAATGTAGAACCATCACAAACCTTCAACCCCCTGGATGTTTGATCCGTCAGACTCTGAAACTGGGACACGACAAATGCCACTAAGTACGTCGACATTTCCGGTGATTCCTTGAAGTTGTCTACCTCCATATCCACACCCCTGTTACCATGGTAACATGAAATTTAATTTATCAGATTTTTTTAAGAAACTATCTAGTTATAATTAATTGTATGTCAAAACTTGTCAATAAGAAACTATCCAGTTATTATAAATTGTATGTCAAAACTTATAAATAAGTTCTTTTTTGTGGAAAATATCTGATTATTGTAAATTATACATTCAAATCTAAAGTTTTTTTAAAAGAAAACAATCTGATTATTCTTAATTGTATATTCAAATCGTAAGTTTTAAGGATTCAATATACAGTAGTTATTCAAAATGTACTTGGTTTTCACAACAAACATAATTACAACAAAATTTTTATGATGCAACATGTAGTTATCCCCCTTGTAAACAAGCTTACCTTGGCGCAGTACTTATTTTGTCAAGGTTAGATAATGACTGCCATCCTTTTTTTCTTACTACGGAGATCGTAAACTTGGCCTTCATGGCCGGCTCGTCAAAGCACGGAAACGCCTTCCTGGCATCCGTTGGCTGAAACTGGGTCGTGGCTAAGTATCTGAAAAAATTCAATTCACAGGATGAATTCGCTATTGAAAGATTTACTTTTCAAAATTTGTTTATTCAAGTTCTTCCATAACTCAAAATCCTTGACATTTTGTTTTTCAAAAATTTTCTTAAAAATCGGTACTAACTGTGTCTTCTACCGATATGTTTGTGAGAATATTCGAAAAGTACTTAAAGATTAAAATCTTTGTTATAATTCACGATACAAAATTAAATCATATATTATTCTTTTTATTTTATTAAAACACCAAGATTTGTAAACAATACACAGACAAGGACATTTTAGTATATAAAACACTACATAGAAGTGTATATGTCGGCCGACCCATGGTCCTAATGAGGCTCGAACCAGCAACCTTTTGGTCACTGATCCGACGTCCTAGCTACTAGACCACGGTGCCAACTATATACATATTCTTATATCCAAGAATATACATGTATACATAATTCTTAGTACAAAGTGTGTTGTAGGTCTCTTAGATTCCTTTTTCACTACACAATGAAAACTTCTTGATATTCACAAATTTACCTTTGTACTTCTACCTCTAAACCTTTTCCTTTTAGATACCTAACACGTACTTCATATTCTAGTAGTGAAGCATAATTCTGATATCTGAAATCAGTCACTTGAGATACACTCAGTTATGCATCCATAATCATGATAATTCGGTCTTTTCGAAATAGAGAGTTACTTCCCATTTGTGCAGGTATCTGACGTCAATGCATATCAAATTCTATGGAAACCAGCATAAAATTCATGGAAACACTATGTTACTTATATGACGTTTTCAAAGGAATTTAATGACGTCACAATGCTTTTACGTCAGATACTTGCACAAATCAGCGTTGACAGCGTGTTTAACCATAAAGAAGAAGAAATTGAATGTAGGATTGTAAAATCGTAAAGACGGAATAGGAGAAGAATAGAATGTACACAGATTAGGATCATGAACGACTTTCTGGTCTCTTTGTACCGTATATGCATGAACATAAGAGATTGGCCCGATTATCCATGACCTATAATGTATAGAAAGGGAGACGATGTGAATAATGACCTTGTTTGCATATATACCAACTTGACAAACAGCGCACTCTTGTAAAATAATCTATGAAAAATTTGCAAAAATGACAAGGGGTTAACAGTTAAATTAACCTCAATCATGTCAAGATACTTAACTTTGAAGCCGTAAAGCTATGAGAGATACTGAAATCTATTTCAAAGTTCTCGAGACATTTTCATGCAACTGTCAGACTGAACAACTAAATGTTCTGAGAGTGTTAATTTGTCAGTTGCAATGAACTTTTGTCCATAATTTCCTTCGGTCTGACACTTTTCAATATCTCTGGCTAGATTCAAAAGAATCCTGGTAAATTGCAAATTCATTGCCTCTTCTAAAGTGACAAATTTAGCCTTCAGAATTCATTACCTTAATTTAGCCAACTTGATTAATATTTTGACAAAAACATTAAAATTCCTTAATTTCACTTTATTTTCACCCACTTTAACAAAAATCTGTTTACCATACATCGATCCATTTTCATGATTACATTTGTATATGCACCTTTATATAATATAACAATAAACATAAAATGTCTTAGTTTCCTATATGAAATAGCACTTGATTTTAAATCACTTGGATCAATGGCACAAAAAAATTATCATTATGCAGTTCATTATCATCATAATTTGAACAAAATGAAAGCGATATTTAAAAAAATATGATAATCATATCAATAAAAAGTGTACAAGTAATGATTTGTTTGTGAAATACAAATATCCCTGCATGCAGCTTTGTTTGTATATGAGCTTTTATTAGCTTTAGGGTTAGTTCCTGTCATACTTCCTACTCAAAGTAGGTGTGTAAATTTATAAATAATTACACACCTACTTTGAGTAGGAAGTATGACGGAAACTAACCCTATAACGAAGTTATCACGCTGAGAACCGTTTTGTTACATTTTATTTGTAATTTTTGATGTCTGAAAATTTTGTGACCTAACTTAGCATCAAGGTAGGACACCAAATGACAGTCATACTGCCACGTCATTGGCTGAAATTAGTACCAGGCGTGATAATATTCAAAGCAGGACAAAATGGAAAATCATATGTGGAATATGATTTCAAAAGTTATACCAAAAGCTGAAGTTTTTTCGAAAGTAGGTCACATGCCTATATCATGTATATTTATGTCAAGGTTAATAAAATTGATGCAAATAGACAGATCTTGTCTACTTGCCAATCCAAAGTTATGGCCAAGGTTAAAAAAATTTGTTGTCACAGATTTTTGAATTATCTTCTAATGAAATGTCGGACATTTGGAATTTTTATCGGTCCAAATAATAGACACAACTTGAGTTTTTAAAATGGACCAAATAATTTTTTATCGGCAAATCCGATAAACATGATAAAAGCGATACTTTTCATGAACTCTGTGACAAAGTTTAAAACACTGATAGAAAGACGAGGGGACAGACAAACAGGTCAAAAACTTCATGCCTCTAAGGAAAGGAGGAGGCATATAAAATCAATATTTGTTAATGATTGTGAGGTATTTTTTATTACATTGTAAGTCTTCAAAAGTAAATTGAGTCTACAAAAATTATTGAACTACTTCAACAGTTGAACAATGCTACGACATACACTTTGTAAATTGACAAACACACTGAACACTGATCTTCATATGACCTTGACCCTCAAGGTCATAGTCAACAAGTTGTTCTTACATGTATCTAAAAACATGATGATTCAGTGTTTCTAGCATTCAAATATAAATGCACTCTCTAATCTAAAGCTTATTAGTTAGAGATCAAGGAATTGATTGTTTACGATATATAACAAAAACAAAATTCAACAAAATCAACATATGATCATAATTGTAATCATTTGAAGTTGAACACATCAAATCCATAGTCCCTCTTTTATAAGGTAGGTCGTCAGGAATGACTAATACTAAAACAATTGGATAACAAATATCTATATCTTGAGGCTTCAATTTAAGCAGCCTTCATCTTCTCCAAAGTGCCATCCTTTTTTCCGAAGTATGCCAACTTAGCCATCTTTACAAAAAGTCCGGTCTCCAAAACTCCTGGGATCAGACACAGCTTAGTGTTACACTCTTCCCATGGAACCACTGCGGGAAACTTCCAGTCCAAAATGAAGTTACCATTATCTGTTACTGTTGGACCAGCTTTAGATGTGGCAATTCTAAGATCAGCCACTCCTCCGAAGTGCGATTCTATTTTTAGCTTCACTGGGCGGTATGCCATGGGCAGAACTTCAACTGGTACACCCTTTTTCCATGATGTTCCCAGAACTTCTGATTTCTTACTGATGTCTGCTATCAGAACGAATGTCTCAGCTGCTGATGCAACTATTTTTTCTTGCATTAAACAACCTCCGCCACCTTTGATGCAGATTAGATCTTTGTCTACTTCATCGGCCCCGTCAAGCGCTACATCAAGCTTTGGATTAGTTTCCAAGGACCCAAGCTTTAAATCATTCTCCAGGATCAGCTGTCGTGCCTGATAAGAAGTGGGTACACATGTCAATGTCAAATTTTCGCTTTTCACTCGCTCAGCAATTCTTTTCACAGCGTAAACAATCGTTGACCCACTTCCAATTCCAACCGCCATATTATCTTTGACAAAGTCGTCAACAGCGGTACGTGCAGCCGTCTGCTTCCCCAATTCTTTAGCTTCCATGTTTGAACAGTGTCGAATGCGCAGCGACTTGTGTTTTGATACAGAATGAAGGAAGTAACACGCTGCAGCCCGGCAAGTTTTCATGTCACGGAAATCAAAATTTTAGAGTAAAACACAAAACGGTCCGGCTATATCCGGATTCTCAAAATAAGAAAAAAAGGGGATTACTGGGTTATGAAAGGTTTTTTCCCTTTTCTTTTTTTTCCATTTTTAATCAAATTTTGCCTTTATGTTTGGTTGTTTAATTCTTTTTCTATCACGAATAGAACAATTCTTTTCAATTTCCCTTTTTTTTAAATCAAGCTTAGCTAGCATGCGCCAGTGCATAATTTTACACTCCCTTCGGAGTCTGCAATACAGGAAGATATATATATACACTGATGGAAATTAGCAGTTTAAAATGTATTTTTAAATTCAGTTAAATTAAAAAAAAAATAAACGCAATCGATACAATTTGTATGAAGTCCAGCATTTATATGAAGAAAGATCATACAGAATGGATGGATCCACGTTTAGCTACATGTAGCTGACACTGAATATGTGTACGTTAGAAGAAAACTCAGTTATATTCACTCGATCGTTCGTTCGTTTTTGTTTGTTGGGTTTTTTTTTTGGGGGGGGGGGGGGTGTTCTTCTCTTCTTCTTCCGTTCTGTTCTGTTCTGTTCTATGAGTTCCCTCCTCTGCTAGGAGAACCATTTCTTTGAAGTGTAGCTGCATGCAACTGTTATGGAGCACCTTCCCCTATACTTTTGTTTAAGAATGACATTTAGATAAAAGTTAATAAAAAGAGATAATAAAAAGAAGATGTAGTAATATTTAAAGGATTGTAGCATGGTTTAAAAGGCGTAAAACAACCTAAAAACAGTAAAAAGGCGGTTTTTAAAAACTTCATCACTTTTTATGTATCTAAGATAGTAAAACAAATATAATAAAAGACTGTTTTATACATATATATTATTCAGTATTAGGTCTATTTTGTTGCGGATTTTAATTTTTTGGGGCTCTTGTAATTTAAAAAGTTTAAAAGAATTTCTGATTTAAAATGGACCATACCAAGGTGCTTAAGAAATTTGGAATGTGGCGGTTTGTTAGTAAAACGGTTTTCGTGTCAAGTAATAAGATAAAAAAATGAACCAACTTCATGAGGTATTTACAAAATATATACATAGTAAATCTGGGACTAATTTTAATGTACATAACAATTAAGACCTTTATTAATTATTTGTTAAAAGTAGGAAATTTGGGGTTGTGTAACCGTGACCAGGGGAGCCCGTTAATTAAGAGGTTTGGGGAGTTAGTAGGGGAGGATTTCTTTATCTATATACATAACTAGACTGAGATTACATATTTAATTTTTACTGATCATCATGTGTATCTTTATAAATTGCAATAAAAAGAAAGGAAAGCATGCTAAAATCTCATTAGAAACACTTCATGACTTTTTTAAAGAATTAAATTCTAAAGATGTCGAAGATGAAATTGATGTAAATGACAATAATGATAACCCAATGAATGAAGAAATTAATAATCCAATCGATGTTGAAGAGGTAAATAAGGCCATAAAAAGACTTAAAAACAATAAGGCTTCATCAGATGATAATATTATTAATGAGTTTATAAAGAATTCATCTTCTAAAATGCTTGTTCTTTACACTAAAATATTTAATGTTATTTTCAATAGTGGAAAATTACCAGAAGCTTGGTTAACGGGATCAATTATCCCAATTTACAAAAATAAAGGTCCATCCAGTGATCCTAAAAATTTCAGACCAATAACGATCGTAAGCTGTTTCGGCAAACTTTTTACCAGTGTTTTAAACGAAAGATTGCAGACATTTGCAGATAATGTTAATCTTATTCATGAAAATCAAGCAGGTTTTAGGCGTGGATATTCTACAATAGATAATATTTTTGTTTTACATTCTTTAATCACTTTATCTAATTTGTCTAAAAAGAAATTGTACTGCATATTCATCGATTTTGAAAAGGCGTTTGACAAAGTTTGGAGGGTCGGTTTATGGGGTAAAATGTTAGAAAATAATATAAATGGTAAAATGTATAAGATAATTTTCAATATGTACCAAGGTATCAAATCCAGAATACATTTCGATGGGCAATACTCTGGTTACTTCCCTTGTGAGAATGGGCTCAGACAAGGGGAAAATTTATCTCCCTTTTTATTCAATCTCTTCCTTAATGACCTACAAGAATTTATGATCCAAAATAATGTATCTGGTATCAATTACATAAACCAAGATTTGACAAATTCCTTTGGTTTGTACATGAAATTGTTTATTTTACTGTACGCGGACGATACAATCTTATTCTCAGATAGTCCATCAGATTTACAGTTACAGCTTGATATATTTAGTGATTACTGTAGAAAATTTAAACTTAAAGTAAATATAGCTAAAACTAAATGCCTTATATTTTCTAAGGGACGTTACTCGAATAATCAATCTTTTAAATATGAGGGTGAAGAGATAGAAATACTTAAAACTTTTAATTATCTTGGTGTAGTATTTAGTAGATATGGCTCTTTTACAGATACATTGAAACATAACATTAAAAAGGCAACAGTAGCCATGTATGACGTTTTAAAAAAGGGCAGAATGTATAATCTTTCTACTAGTTGTATATATGATCTTTTTACCAAAATTGTTGTTCCAATATTGACGTACGGTTGCGAGATTTGGGGTTTTAGTAATACAATACAGATTGAACGATTACATTTAAAATTTTGTAAAATGCTCTTAAATATTAAGAAAAGTACACCTAACTATATGGTATACTCCGAATTAGGTACAGAACCCTTAATTAATATTATAAAACATAGAATGATTAATTATTGGTCTAGACTTGTACATAGTAATGACAATAGACTAAACTATATACTGTATAATTTGTTATTACGAAAACATTTACAGGATGGAACTGAATTTCGATGGGTGAGTTTTATAAGGTCCATTTTGGATGATTGTGGTTTGAGCTATATTTGGAATTACCATCCAGTTCCATGTTTTAATAAAAATTGGCTCAATCTTACTGTTAAACAAATACTTTCTGATCAACATCAACAAAACATTATTTCAGATATTGAAAATTCTTCAAAAGCATCATGTTATAAGATTTTTAAAGATAATGTAAATTTTGAAGAATACCTTGATATTTTATGTGAAAAAGATAGATATACTTTGTGTAAATTCAGAACAACAAATCATAGATTAATCATTGAAACAGGAAGATGGCAAAAAATAGGTAGATCAGACAGGATTTGTAATTTATGTAATCAAGGACTTGTAGGGGATGAATTTCATTATTTGCTTGAATGTACATATCTGAATTCTGAAAGAAAAGATTTTCTAGGTGATGAATTTTGTATCTTGCCAAATATACATAAATTTAAGAAATTACTCTGCACAAATAATATCAATCTTCTTCGAAAACTCTGTCAATTTATACGTATTATTTTTTCAAAAGCCTCTTGTATTCCATGATATTTAACAACAAAACTTCATACCACATGCTCTAGGAAAATGCTTACATGTCTTTATTATTTATTAAGTCTTGTCCTCCTTTGAAAGTAATAAGTTTAATGTAATTTGCAATTTTCTATATCGTATATGATCTATTTTCTATTTGTGAACACCTACAATGTTTGTTGTACATATTGTATATATGTTGTTCTCTATGCCGTAATGGAAAAAGAGAAATAAATGATTCTGATTCTGATTCTGATTCTATCTTTATTTGTTTACACAAGGACTGGATGGTAAATTATTACTTTCAATCTGATTTATCCTTGCCCTGTTGAGAGCATGGCACATACCTCTTCCAATAGTTTCAAGGTCATGTATGGTTCGAATTTCCTGTAGTCTCAAAGGAATCCTTGAGTGCCCTGGATTCAGTACAGATAATAGAAGTAGGTCTTTGTTCACCAATAAATGATTCCAAAGATTTTGTTCTACGAAGATTTTCCTTAGTTTTTCCATGAAAGGTTTTCTTATAGCCTCCAGTGCAGCACACTGTATGACAAAGTCATCTTCTTCTTCTTCTTCTTCTTCTTCTTCTTGTTTGAATTAAGTTTTTCTTTCTTATTTATTTATTCTTTATTCAGGCAAAGCATTATATATATATACAGATCACATAATGAACATAAAATAATAAATAATGGGATCATATTTTGGCACACATTGATAAGTTAATGCATTTATCAGATTTCACACATGGTTTTATCACAGTTAATAACATATCACAATTGATGGTATATCACCAGACCAGTTATTATCACAGCTTATCAATATCACATAAAAATCACTGCACTACATAGGATAACCCATTAAAGTGAATCATACGATTAACTTATTTCCAATGGGGTCCTTTAGCATAAATTTAGAAATTAAAATATATTTAATAGATGAGATGTTATATACATGTATTTGAATAATGATACGAGATGGCATGGACAGCATTGTTGAGAATTTTTAAAATTACGTGGCTTAAAGTTTTTTTTTCCCTTTTTTCCTTTCTTTTTATTTTTGTGATTTTTTTAAAATATGAATTTTAAAATTAATGAGCCAATGCAATAAATGCGTGAAGGAACAAAGAGACAAGGTTCCGAGAACACACAGTTCTAGAAAAATATAGAATGAAATATCTGAATATACTTACTTCGTAACTCCGTTTTCGCTGTATGAACTCAAGTATAATCCTTTCAGATCAGTTGTTAAAGGTCCTGAGAACGCTAATTCTAACATGTAGTTCTTCCCCTTGACCAGGTCTTCTGACAGTTTGAAAATTTGAAATTCCCGCTCTTTATCGGTTTCCATAGAAACGAACGAAGCTTTTCCATAACTGGGATCACCTGGCACTTCTGGTTCGAATTTGACCAAATTTTGATCGATTGTCAGATTCTTAGCGTGGAGGGTAACATTCTTCGTTGCCTCTAAACACGAAATTTTTATTTTCACTTTTCCACT